>JAVLUX010000021.1:27724940-28924940 GCA_032164185.1 Moxostoma hubbsi
ATGCATACTAAAGCCCTGTTTACATGGCTTTGAGCATGCAAAATAATTTCAGACTACACAACAGACCAGGATATGATGTCATGCATAAGGGCTTCTGTTCTTAATGAATAATAAATCACAAATAACAAAAATATTATATATAAAATGGTAGAATATACTGTCTACTCACATTCCAGCAACAATAAAAACATGAAGCTTTGAAATATGTATTTTTTACTTTTTTTTGTATTGAGCCAAGAGGTCAGTGTGTAACTTCTATTTTGGAGGGCAGTTCCCAGCGGTTATGGACAGTCTGGGCAGTCTTCATGGGCCACGCTTTCTAGCATGTTAATGTGGGTATGACATATTGCTCGATTTTTGGTCTTGGTGGATTCAATCTGATATCCTGTTGCAGTTGCAGAGCAAGTACAGAAACTTGCTACTGCTTGAAAATACACAGATACACTGCATCAAGCATTTATGAATATGCTGCTGCACAAACAGGCAAATAAATACCATGTAGCAAATATAGAGAAGTGAAGCTGGTGTGCAGGTGGGTTTCAGAGAAAAAACTCTTGTGAAGTGCTGCCGTAAAACCGGCTTGTCTGAAAAACTGAGAAATTCAAATGTTAGACAAAGGGAGAGATGCAAGTTGTTTGGCAACCAAAATACATGTCAAAACACCATCAGTTATCACCATGTGAGTTGATTAGCTTAACATGTCATCAGCTTGCACCACCTAGAGTTGCATTGCTAAATTTTGGTCAGTAAGGCCACTGCTGGATTTCTGATGTCAGAAATCCAATGATTTTCAAGAAAATTCAAGCCTGGTTTCAGTTTCTAGTTCTTTTTTCCTTCCTTCCTTCTTTCTTTTTTTTTTTTTTTTTTTTTGCAGCATTGCTACTTTTTCACTCGGGAAGATGTTCTAAGTTGTGAAAATTACATTAAGTTTTTCATAGTACAGTGAACTCTATTATTTTAAAAGATCAAGGACAATTTGAGACATTTTATTACATTTTATTACTTTTATTACATAATAGATATAAAACTGCAGTTGTGGCGGTGAAAGGATTTGACAGTGGAGTGAGGTATGTGTCCTTTTACATACCCATGTGCTGTGATTGACAGGATTAGATAAGCTTACTGTATATCATTATATCCTGAAGTTTTGTGTAGAACACCATTAGTTCTTTTCTAAAAAGGAGGATTTACATCGCATCCTATGATAGCAGATATTTATCCAGAGCAGGGGTCTTCCACATTTTTCAGGTCAAGGACCCCTTGGTGGATAGAGACGGAGCACGGTCCCTCTGTTACATATTGTAACAATATTAAAATACAATAATATTATATTACATATAATATGTTTTGTGTTGTAAGCCTTGTCTATAATAAATAACATGCATGAAGTACCATTTAATGTATTTACATAATTTGTTATAATACTAACATTGCAAAGTCATTAAAATAATCATTATTTACAGAGTCTTACAAAGGATTGCCATAGTACCAAAATGTCAGTAGCCTGGTTGGTACTAATAGGCTACCAGTGAAATTTAACAACTCTCAGTACTAATTCTGATACCACAGAGAAAATAGCTAATATGATATTGAACACACTAAATTAGCCTATTTAAAATTTTAATATGAATGTACAATTTAAATTAAAACAATGGCATGTTACCATCAAGTCTTTCTAATTTCAGTCAACTTTGCGACACATTGTGGTCCAAGGTTTTTGAGAATTTATTTAGGTAAAGATTTTTATGAAGATCTTAGCATAAAGTGAACTCGGATCAGTAATAAAACAAAGAAAAAAAGAGCAGTAAGTAGTTTTGCTTTTAATAAACCATTGAGTGTTTTTCTTGTCCATAATAGATGTCCACTGCAAACACATAGATCCAATATTTTGACACATATCGCCACCTGTTTGCATGCACCCTACTGTTTGCCCTAGGATGATGAGCATGAATCGGATTTGACTGTTCATGCTCCTAGCCATATTATTACATGGCACGAGCATTCTTCTCTCAAGTTTCATTCTCAGTTGACAGCTCTGGCATGAGAATAAGCACCATTCCGTTGGAAAGGGACTAACAGAAGATGTGTTCAAATAAGCATGTGAGCCTTTAAAAGCAGCCGTCTGTTGGTCAGACAGTGCATGTGTACTGAAGTGAGTTTTCAGAAGGCAAACACTGACTAAACATGGCAGATGACCCTTCTGTCCTCACCAATCATCAAACTTGGCTGATATGACACTATCCTAATTTATTGACTCAACAGACAATTAAAAAGTAATAACAGGACTAATTTTTAATTATTTTATAATGTCATTCTATTTGGGTAATTGCTGTCATTGTTGTAATTGTGTGGGATTGCAGCATTGACCTCCCTGTCTGTGAGTTGCAGGAATGTGTCAGCTGTAACAGGGGGTGGTAACAACACTGCTTTTTACTTACCGTATTATACCAACTCTAATACGCCATGTGTCACTTGTGTACTGTATGTGGGTTTACTTGCATGTGCAACATAAACAATGTCGGCATGATACATCTGACATGAGACTATTTTTAATGTGCACACAAAAGAATGTGTGTAAACTTTATGTGTGACACTGCAAGAACAGTGTGGGAAGATCAGGTCACAGTTTCACATATAACCTTGAATTATACTCTTTTCTTCTCTTGACATACTAAAGCAAAGAAGCATCTCTACTGACTCACTATATATACTGTGTAACTCATATACACACAAACCTGCATGCATACGTACATCCTCAGAGTTTGCCAGGCAGAATAGTCCTAAGAATTCCTTGAATAAAATCTTGATTTAGGTGAAGGCATTTGAAAAAATTGCCTCCTCACGCCACCTTTGCTCATGTTTCACATCATCTCTTGGGGCCATAGGGAGGCATTTTGTGCCACTGCAATACGATTCATTTATCTCTCTTTACTGAGTAATGACTATTACTGTCATCTCTTTGCAGTGTTCTAAAAAATCATGGCTGTGAGTCTCCTCATAATAAAAGCCTAAATTTCTCCTCAAATAAATAAAGTGCGTATGAGTTCCTTAGAGCTAAAAGAGTAAAATAGTTAATTTTTTTCTCAAGAATGGGTCCACATCATTGTCTTATTGACTCTACTGTATGTACTGCACGCTGCCTACGTATTTCCAATACCGTGTATTTGCAAAACAAAACTTCCATCTCTGCCTCAGCTTTAAAATCATTATTAACAAGCATTTCGGATAACACCTGTAATTGTTTTGGATAGGTTTGCCTAGCAGTATATTATCTGTAAGAAATTGTCCTTTCTGGATTTTATTTATTTTTTTGTAATATAATTTTTATGTCTCAGTATGTTTTTATGTATTTTATGTATGTTGTTGGTGCTCAAGAGGTTGTTGTCCTCCTTCCAGGCTGTTATTGTAAATAAGAATTTTGTTCTTAAGTGACACCTGGTTACTGTAAATACATAATAAAAAATACAAATCCTACAGCCTACTAAAATCATATAAGTCAGAAGCAAACATTATCTCTGTCTGTGACAAAATAAAATATCGATCACAACAAGGAAAGTCATATTTAAAAATATTATTGATATTTCTAAATACGAGTATAAAAATGCTATTAGGTATGAGCTCCTAAAAATTTAAAGGAAGGGTTTATCCAGATATATAAAAATACTGTATGTATTTGGGCATTTTATTCCCAGCAAACTTGTCTGATTTATTCAGAGTTCATTTTGATCCATTAATAAAAAGGTTTTCGAATTATGTGGACAGTTGGGCTTCATTACATTTATTGATGATTGGGAAGGTTAATGTTAATAAAATGAATTGTATTACAAAGTTCAACTACCTGTTACAATCTCTCCCTGTAGATGTCCCCCTCTCTTATTTCAAGCAATTTGATAGCATAGCGAAGTCCTTCATTTGGAATGGTAAGCGTCCGAGGTTCATTTTCAATAAGTTACATAGGCCGATTGACAAAGGAGGGTTAGGCCTACCCAAGATTTTTTTTTATTATTATGTATTTGAAATTTGGCTCATTGGTCGCTTCCACCTGAGAGAGACCCTCCCTCTTTGAAAAGAAAGTTCTTGCCCCTATCTTGCCACTGCAAAGCCTTCCGATCAAACTAATCGGAGAAGTTAAATCACACCCTGTTCCCCTTCTGTCACTCACTTGACGTTGTGTCGGGTGTGACACTAGGGGTCTCTCTTGAGAGCCTCGGTTGCCTCTGAGCTTTGAGAAAAGGCCAATGAGAATTGGCGAACAGAATTTGTATGTCCCTCCCCCGGACATATGGGTATAAAAGGAGGGAATCGTGCATCTGTTTAGTCAGATTTTTTTCTTCGGAACCGAGCGGTTGTGTGTCCATCGACTGTTCCACTCACCTCTACAGACCTTTTGCTGTTGGACCTTATGGCGCGTTACCAGCGGCTTTCTCTTCTCTGCATGGCCGTGCATTCTACACCCCTGGGCACTTTAACAGCACTTCTAAAAGAGCATAAATCCTACAAAAGGATTTTTCTTTGTGTTACACTTTTCTCTAAAAGTCTTTTTAAAGACGCGTCTTTTTGAAGATGCCTTTCCACCTGTGTGTAGTTCCTGGATGCGGCAGATATCTCTCCACCTCTGACGGTCATAGGCACTGCCTCGTGTGTCTGGGTCTTGATCACACCGAGGCAGTGTTTGTGGATGGTTCTTGTTCTTACTGAAAGAATTGCCATTCCAGCCGCCCCCTGCATCGTGCCTTCCTCCCACGGGATGAAGGTCGACCCGGCTGACGATGGAGGTGATTTGGGGAGTTCAGCGGGCACAGCTTTGCCGGGTAAAGCCCCATGAAGCCACCTTCGGGTCGGCCCGCCCAGTTTAAGGCCAACGCGCAGATGGCTGACATGCTTGCCCGGGCTGCCGTGAGCGTGGGGCTGGTTTGGAACCCTCCGTCCTCCCCTCAACCCTTGCGGCTAGGTGATTGGTTCCTTGGGTCACGGCGCCACTCACAGCCACGACCCCCCCGGTCCCCTTCTTCCCGGAAGTGCACGACAAGCTGACGAAGTCGTGGAGGGCACCATTTACTGCCAAAATCTGATCTCCTCACTCCTCCGCTCTCACTGCCCTCAACGGCGGGGCGGCCCACTGGTACATGGAGGTCCCCCAGGTGGACAAAGCGGTTGCGATGCACCTGTGCCCACAAAACGCGACCTGGCGGGATCGTCCGACACTCCCCTCCAAGACCTGCAGAACAACACCGTCCCTGGTGGTGAAAGCCTATAGTGCCACTGGACAGGCTGCCTCCGCCCTGCATGCCATGGCCCTCCTGCAAATTCACCAGGCCAAGGTGCTGGCCTCGCCCTCTGGTCCACACAGGTCACTGCGAGGGCACTTGGGCAGGCGATGGCCACCCTTGTGGTCCAGGAATGACATATGTGGCTGAACATGGTTGAAAAACGTGACATCAACAAAGCTGTCTCGACACGCCCATCGGCCAGCTTGGCCTATTTGGCGACACCGTCGAGGACTTTGCCCAGCAGTTCTCGGTGGTAAAGAAGCAGACAGAGGTGATCCAGCATATCATGCCTCGCTGCCGTTCCAACTCGAGCCAACCCCTGTCAGCTCGCTGAAGGCGTCCCACTGCGGCTGCAAGGCAACAGGCAGATCCACCTCATCCCGGGCCCAGCTCTCAGTCTCTGTGTAGAGCGCCCCGCAGGAGACAGACACCCCCCGCCTTCCGAACCTTGTCGAGGACCCACAAGGCCCCCAAAAGTTCCTGAGGTGCACGACCCAAGGAACGAGATGCTCGTCTGGAGCTGATAGACAGACCATTCCATCCCCCCAGTGGAGGGCCAGGTGGAGAATCCTTGGTTTCCCTCTTTTTCTTTGCTGCACCCCTCTTGGGCTGCAGTACCCACATTTTCAATAAAAGAGCAATTTCCTCATTCCTTGGGTCACCTAGCCGGTTCACACATACGGCATTCTCACGGTGGCCCGACACCAAAAATATACAGTAAATGAATAAGCGGCATCTTGGATGCAGACCTCTCGCCTCCACACCAGCAACTGTATCACGTGCAGACCCCCGGTCAGCCGGTTTTGACGAGTCCAGAGGACGTTTCCACAGGACATCCTCCTCCATTACCAACCTGCCCCTTGCCGTGTACGTGGAGGTAGGTAAGTGCTTTGAGCCTTTTCTCAGCACAGGCGCCCCAGGACGTGACTCTGTTTCCTGACACAACACTACCTGCTCCCCATCGCTGCAAAGCTCCATCAGGTACATCAATCATCATTGTTCCCTTAGTGCCCCTCGCACGGTACTTGGACAAGTGGCTTTCGCTTTCCAACCATCGTGCTGGCTGGCTTACTCGATTCAGTTTGCCAGGCACCCGCCCCACTTTAGCAGCATCTGTTTCACTTTGGTGCATGGCGAGAATGCCAACACCCTGCAGGTGGAAATTGCAAACCTGTTACACAAGGGCGCGATAGAGCCTGTCCCTCCAGCTGAGATGAAGAAGGGTTTCTACAGCCCTTACTTACTTCTCATCATAAGAAAGGGCGGTGGGTTGCGGCCAATCTTGGACCTGCAAGTTCTCAACCGGGCCTTACACAGACTCCCGTTCAAGATGCTCATGCAGAGACATATCCTAACATGCGTTTGGTGTCAATATTGGTTCGCAGCGGTAGACCTGAAGGATGCGTACTTTCATATATAGGGCACTTTCATATATGTAGGACACAGACCCTTCCTACAGTTTGCATTCGAGGGCCAGGCGTACCAGTACAAAGTAGTCCACTTCAGATTACCCCTGTCCCCTCGCGTCTTCAAGAAAGTCGCAGAGGCAGCCCTTGCCCCACTAAGGGAAGCGAGCATCCTCATACTCAATTACGTCGATGACTGTCTGATTCTAGCTCACTCTCGAGAGTCACTGTGTACCCACAGTGACCAGGTGCTCAGGCACCTCAGCCAGTTAGGGCTTTGGGCCAACTGGGAAAAGAGCAACTTCACCCCAGTTTAGAGCATCTCAGCATGTGTGATGGTCATCACAGATGCCTCCAAACTGGTTTGGAGCGCCATGTGCAACGGGCATGCAGCCGCCGGTTCCTGGACAGGGCCCCGACTGTGTTGGCACATCAACAGCCTGGAGTTGCTGGCTGTAGTCCTTGCCCTCCGCAGGTTACTCCCACTGATTCAGGGCAAGCACGTCTTGATCTGTTCAGACAGCAACACAACTATAGCGTACATAAATCACCAAGACGATGTGCGCTCTCGTCAAATGTTGAAACTTGCCCACCTCCTCTGTGCTGTCACGACAGGCCAAACTCAGCGGAGAGTGGAGGCTCCACCCCCAGGTGGTCCAGCTGATTTGGGACAGATTCAGCAAAGCACAGGTAGACCGGTTCGCTTCACATGAGAACTCCCACTGCCTGCTCTGGTACTCCTTGTCGGAGGCTCCCCTCGGGACAGACGCACTGGCACACAGCTGGCCCCGGGGGCTGCGTAAATACGCATTTTCCCCAGTGAACTTACTTGCACAGGTGCTGTGCAAGGTCAGGGAGGAAGAACAACAGGTCCTCATAGAGGCCCCTTACTGGCCCACTCAGCTTGGTTCTCGGACCTTAGGCTCCTCGCGACAGCACCTCCCTGGCACATTCCTCTGAGGAACGATCTCCATTCTCTCCTCTGAGGAACGATCTCCATTCTCAGGGACTGGGCACCCTCTGGCATCCGTGACCAGACTTCTGGAAGATCTAAAGTGTCCTACCACCTGCTCTCATAGGCATGATCAAACAAGCCAGAACTCCCTCTACCAGGCAGCTCCACGCCCTAAAATGGCGTCTGTTCGCAGCTGGCGCTCTTCCCGATAAGAAGACCCGCAGAAATGCGCAGTCAGGTCAGTGTTCTCATTTCTTCACAGGAGGTTGCAGGGGCGGCTGTCCCCCTCCACCTTGAAGGTGTTGTAGCGGCTAGTAGTTGGTGTCTATACCGGCCCACCACGGTGCAGTGGATGTTAAGCCCTTGCGGAAGTATGACCTGATCATCAGGTCCCTTAAGAGGCGCCCAGAGGCTGAATCCTCCTAGGCCATGCCTGTTCCCCTAACAGGGTCTCTCTGTGCCACCCATGGGCCCTCAGGATAGCCCCCTTTGAGCCACTAGACTCAGTCGAGCTGTATGCCCTCCTCTGAAGATGGCCCTCCTGATTCCACTCGCTTCCATCAAGAGGGTCAGGGACCTGTAAGCGCCCTCTACCAACGACACATGTCTAGAGCCTGGTCCGGCAGATGCTCACGTCACCCTAAGACCCTGACCGTGCTACATGCCCATGGTTCCCACGACCCCCCCTTCAGGGCCAGACAGTGAATCTGCAAATGACTGCCCCAGGAGGAGGCAGACCTAGCTTTATCATTGCCGTGTCCATTGTGTACTTTGCGCACCTATTTTGGACCACACACGGGGCTCTAGATGATTCCGAGCAGCTCTATGTCTGCTGTGGCGGAGAGCGGAAAGGGACGATGTCCCCAACAGAGGTTTGTCCATGAGGTCATCAATGCCCTTGCACTGGCCTTCTACCTTTGTGAGATCAATAACCTCCGATGGTTGAGTCGGCCCTGGCCCGTGTTTCTTCAGGTCCGAGCATGTAGAACACAGTAACACGGGACAGCTGACAGGGTGTACCGCTTGCGCATATCGTCTTTCCCCCTCTTCTGAGGTGAACCTGTGCGCTTTTACCCCAAGATGAGTCCACAAAAGCTTGCGCTCCCTGGATGTTTTTTCTCCATAGCCCTCTGGCTCGCGAATTTGGTGGAGGAATTCTATAAGTATTTACAGCTGCACCACCTACTATGCACTGTTTTTGGGAGTAACACCACTCCCCACCCTAAAGCTGCAGACACTCTGGGAGTGGTGATTACTGCTTTTATAAAGGTCATGAGGTATCAGTGTATTACTCCTTGCTAATCCAGTGTCTGGGTGATGGAGCTTTAAATTCTCTCAAAATATTATGAGAGGAAGATTTAAATTTGTTTTTGGAGGAGGGAGTGTGGACGAGGATTCTTAAAAACATCAAGTCTGCATCTAGAGATACAAGGGGGCGCCTTATGCAATTTAAGATTTTACATAGATTTTACTGGACTAAAATAGGCTTGGTCTTAAGGACACACCCACCTGCTGGCAATGCCAATCAAAAGAGGGAGACACCACCCATGTTTTTTGGGGGTGTCATAAGATTCAAGAATTTTGGTTGAAGGTGAAAAGTTTTGTATGTGAGACGTTGAACACTCAAATCTCGTTTTGCCCCAGACTCTGTATTTTGGGAGATGGAGAGGTCAGAAATTTGGAAGATAAATACAAAAAAAAATGTGTTTTGACCAGTGTGATGATTTGTAGGCAGGTTATTTTAAGAGGATGGAAGTCAGATGGAGCACCCTCATTCTCAGAGTGGTGTGCGGAGATGGGGAGGGCAGCTGCTTTTGAGGAGGGGTCAAATGAAAGGCTGGTGGTTCGGAAATTGGGAAATTACAGGAAAATGGGGCAACTATTTAATGTTTTTGGGGGACTCTCAAGGAGGAGCTGTGGAGAAAGTTGTTTAGTTTTAATTATACATGATTATTATATTTTCTTTTTTTGTCTGTGTATATGTTCCTATTTGTGACCACAGGGGTATTTGTTGGGGGTCAGGGTGGGGTGGCTGATTGGGGAGGGGTAATTGTGGGGGTTAAATGTGATTCAATGTATATATATATAATGTCCGCATTTCAATTGATTGTTTTTACTCTGTTTGATGTTGAAACGGATTGTGTCATGGTTTAAGAATTGAAGGTCGGAGAAGGTGGGATGGATGGCTGGGTTGAAAGTGGAGTTGATGGTGAGTTCTGAGACTCTGAGGAAGCTGAAGAAAGCCAAGTTGAACATAGTGTCTAGGGTTCTTGTATTGTTGGGGGAAAATAAACCGGAGCGAAGGGTAACAAGGCATTTGCTTAGGATGTCAATGGTTAGTGGTTGTCTGGTGTCAGGATGGGTGGGATCAATTTTTTGCAAACCCTTGATAAGGAGAGCTATCTGGGAGTTTGTAATGGTAGGGAACTGTTGGCCATGGATGAATTCAAAGAAGCAATGTACGCCGCTGAAGTAGACTTTGATTGTACCTGGCTGAATTGATTTGGTATTATGGGGGTGAGAGGTGAAAGAGGATATGGACGGAAGGGAAAAATCTGGAAAAAAATCTGGGTTTGGGGAAGAAGATGGAACAAGAGTAGAATGTTGTGAGAGTGCTGGTTCTTGCCTGGAAATTGGAGGTAATAACATAGAGTGGTTGATGAGTGCTGGATTAGTAGCGGAACTATTTTGTACGGGCACTGTATTTGGCAGGGAGTAAAAAGTGGCGGATGAGGAGGTGCAAGCGGTTGCTCTTAGGAGGAATGTTTGGACTAATATGGGCGCTCAGGAGAAGTTTGTATAGTTTAATTTTTGAAGATTTATGGGAGAAATGGATTCAGGAACTGGACAGGGCTTAACATAGGTCTGTTGACAAACCATTTTAAAATGGTGGGCATGATGGAGTAATGGCAAGAGAATGAGAAGATAAAGTCTAAGATGGGGAATGAGACGTAGTTAAAGCAGGCTGCCTTGAAGGAGGAGGGGAGATCGG
Organism: Moxostoma hubbsi; assembly: GCA_032164185.1. Taxonomy (NCBI): domain Eukaryota; kingdom Metazoa; phylum Chordata; class Actinopteri; order Cypriniformes; family Catostomidae; genus Moxostoma; species Moxostoma hubbsi. Next base: position 27,735,564 of record JAVLUX010000021.1, read on the forward strand.
TCTTCTGGAGTGTGGTTTGTAGGAGCGCTGGATTTTGCGGCTTAAATGCACAGAAGGGCTATCTGTGCTTGGAAAAGGAGGATCCAATCTCACATGAGAGGAGATTGTTGGTGTGTCGGGAAGAAAAGAGAGTTCATCATCTGACGGGAATTGCTGGATCTCCTGGAGGTCGGACATGTTTCAGGAATGAAACGACCAGATTCTGGAAACAGCTGAGACAGAAAAGAGGTAAACAGCTGCGTATATACCCTGGCTGTTAATTGAAAGATTAGATGGGCTCGCTCCTCCCCAACTTATGTACTTCAAGTACCTTCAAGACTTCTTCCCTAAGCTGTCTGAGGCAAAGGTCAAAGCCGGTGTCTTCGTCAGACCACAGATAAAGAAGATCCTGGAGTGCAATGAATTCCCCAAGAAGCTCATTAGTAAGGAGAAAGCGGCTTGGAACAGCTTTGTTTTAGTGGTTTGGGGCTTCCTGGGCAATCACAAGGCCGAAAACTATGTGCAGCTGGTTGAGTCTCTGGTGAAGGACTATGGCACAATTGCTGTAGGATGTCCCTCAATTCAAGGAGAACATGGGAGTGTACATGGGGGAGCAAGGCAAGTGCTTCCACCAGGATATACTGGACTTTGAACGCTGCTACCAAGGACAGTATAACAAGAACATGATGGCAGACTACACTTGGGGGCTGATTCATGAAAATGATTTACAGTATAATTGTAAATCTCAAAAAAACTACTCACTTCTAAATCTTTTGTAGTCATTTGTGTATCACTTTAGTATAAATACATGTTAATTTGGATTCATATGTTGCTTATTTCTGACTTTCTGTGAAAAGAATCGAAAAGAAACAATTTTGCCAATTTTTTCATTGGAAATATGCACATTTTAAACTTTCACTGTCCTGGAAACAAAAGCAAAGTTTTGGGGGAATTTTAGCCATTTTCTATACTTTTGAGGCATAAGCAATTAGGAAATAATACTTAATACCAGGAGCAAAAAGTGAATGTTGAGCATTCTCAACCGAATTTTCTATCTGGTGTGCAAAAGCATTTTGTTTCAAGTACTACACTTTTTTCCCCAATTATATGCTGGGAAGGGCTAAGTGTCTAAACAGTTTTTCAGTACACCAATTAAACTCACTAATTTGTGATTTAATGCAAACACTAATTAGCACAAGCGAACGAGCATTGAATAATTTCAACTTGAGTTTCGCCTCTGCCTCCATGACCAAGGGTCTCAGGGCAAGCGTAATATAACTCAGTGTACAGTAAAAAAGGTCTACACACAAGCCTGATGGGATTGCTGTGTACCGAAGAGTGAGCTGCCATTCAGTGAACAAAACTATACTGTATAAACATATCTCCACTGTTTACACTTCGGTCAGCCTCAAATGCCCGACAACTAGAATACGGTTCAGTTTCCCACTGCATCTTGCTCTAGGGAGCGAAAAGTAAAAAAACATTTCCCAAATTCAGCCTATGTCTCCATGACCAATGGTCTTGAGACATGCATAACAGAATGTCAAGCACAAGTGTTTTCACAAAACACACAGTGAACGTAAGCACCACACATGGTCCCCACCATAAAGAATGCTAGAGACGTTATGTAGAAACAGTTTTCTCAAATAAACATTCCCCCCATTGTTCACACACTTTTCAAGGGAAAAGGTATATTCTGTAATTGCCCCTTGCTGTAAATGAAATTCAGGGCACTCATCATTTATGCCTGAATACAATAAAGGCATAAACATTATTAAAGCCCAGCAGTTAAACCCCAGCAGTCATCAAAAGTAAGCCAAGTGTGCCATATAGTGGTTACATGTCGTGCTACAGGCGAGAGCCCTGCATTCATTCTTCTGTCTGCCCATCTAGCGGCTTGGCAGCAGTTGCAGGGTGTTTCGAACGATAGAACATGGTTATATCATTCAATTCAGACATTCTCTGCCAGTATTCAGTGGGGTTGTTCTGACAGAAATCTCTGTTCAGGGAGCCCTATTTTTGATTTGGGAAATTCACTCTCTCTTTGAATAAGGGGCAACAGGGGAGATTCCCCCTTCTCAGAGAGAATGTTGCTTTTACAGCCATTATTTTCTCCTGAAAGCTGCAGCTTGCATCCCATTCTGGATTTTTTCTGGAGATGTTTGAATTTCACCCTAATTAAATATAAATTCAGAATGCTGACACAGAAACAAATAATGCCACAAGTACAGCCTGGGGACTGGTTTGTGATAATAGATTTGAAGGATGCTTATTTCTATATTCAGATTGTGCTGAAACAAATCAGGTTTTCTCAGATTCAATTTGTCTCTACGAGTCGTACATGTTCTTGGCTGGATTAACATGGGGGGTGGATCTCCTGTCCAGACAGGGTCTGTTCGCTTCGAGTGAGACGTTGCACTGCCCCCTCTGGATATCTCTCTTGCCCCCAGCACCACTGGGCATTGATGCGCTTGTGCAGGAGTGGCAGAGAGCGCATCTTTACACACTTTCACCTGTCTTTACACATTTCCACCTGCCTGCAGGTCTGCAGAGAGTTCGGGAGGATCAGGTTTGGCTTCTGTTAGTTGTGCCGTTTTGGCCATCTCTCCTGGAAAAATACCTTGGAAGATTCCAGTCAGAGCGAACATGTTGTCTCAGGCAAGGGGCATCATTTGGCACCTCCAGCCAGACTTGTGGAAGTTATGGGTATGAGCGTTCAATGGGGTGCTCTTTTAAATGACGGGCTATCCCCTGCTGTGGTTGATGTCATTCTAAATGCTAGAGCTTAATCACCGAGGAGGCTATATATGCTTAAGTGGTGTATTTTTGCTAATTTGTTTACTGTGCAAAGTGAAAATCCAGGTCACTGCCCTGTCAGCATGGTGCTGGAATTTTTGCTTAAATGTCTATGTTGCTGCTATTGCAGCTGAACATGCGCTTATCAATGAAGTCTCTATTGGTAGACATTCTCTTGTCTCTCGCTTTATGCGTGGGGTACAAAAACTTAGACCTCTTCGTCCCATTCCTTTATGGGCTTTATATGTTGTTTTAGAGGTGCTCTTGGGTGCTCCATTCGAGCCCTTGACAACATTTACTGATACGTTTTTGACTCAAAAAATGGCACCGCCAGTGGCATTGGCACCGTTTAAGAAAGTCTGTGATTTGGATGCCCTCTCTGTCAATCCCTTGTGTATGGATTTTGCACCTGGGTGTTCAAAGGTTGTGTTAAGATCTCGTTTGGACTTTTACTTATTTCTACGTCATTTTGCTCAGGGACAATTATTTTTCAGGCTTTCTCTCCCACCCATTTGAGTCAGAGGAGCATGAAAGGTTACATATGCTTTGACCAGTTTGGGCGCTGCAAGTTTACACAGACCGCACTTGAAAGTGGCATAAGTAAGAGCAGTTGTTTGCATGCTTAAGTGGTTTCGGTGTCCAAGATGCTTCAGCCAATAAATTGGCATGGATTATATAATGGCTTCTGACCACATGAATCTCAGATGATGTCCCATAGAGATCATACTTAGCCTCTCATTTCCCTCAGAGAACCAATGTTATGTACGAAACCGAGATGTTTCTTTTTCCGCTATCTCCTGGAGATTTAGCTTATAGTCATCACGTAATAGTATCTGTTTTGTAATGATATTCCACAGCATGGAACAGTGGGTGAGAGCGGGGTTACTGTAAGTCCAGATGAGAAAGATAGGATTCACCCAGAGGTCTTTCCACTGGACAACCTGGAATGAATTGCAGAGCACAAGACTCAGTAGACGTGCCCTTAATAGTGAGGGTGAATAATGTCTGACAGAGTGAGGGCGAGTGAGAGAGAGAGAGAGCGAGAGAGTCACAGTGACAAGAAAATAGAGCATTTTGCTGCTGCATTTGCCACCCCTTCCTGTGGTTTAAATACTAGGAGGACAAAACTCTTAAAAGCTGTTGAGTTAGAAAAATGCATGTCTCTTTCACACATCTGTCTCTAACCATGCCACCATTAGATTTATTTAGCAGTTAATAAGTAATGAGCATCAAAGTGTAGTCTGTTTGGAAGTGTATGTGAAACTCTCTCTTTCTCTTTCCTCTAGGAAAGTTTAGGATCACAGTCAAACCTTGCATTGCAGGGGGAATTAACTAAGAATGAATTGCACCCAATGATAGTGTTGTTTATTGGCATATGCTGTCTACATTGTTTTAGCACCAGAGAAGCTGAAAAATTCAGTGCATTTTAAATAAAATGCAAAAGCTGTGCTTCAATGGGAGTTAATGGCAGACCTCTACCATTAGATTTCAAGGGAGGAAAGATCGATGTTCATTGGATGAGAGCATTTTAGGTCTCGCTCAGATGTTATGATTCTCTATGAGATTATGAGAACTTCATAAGTGCTATTTCCATTGGATTAACATATGATTGCATATTGAACATTGAGCTTTCACTCAATGTATTTTTGTCCCACCTGGATTATTGGTTGAGCTCTAAAATTGGTGGGACTTTGCCAAATAAATGGCCAATAATTTGAAACAGCGATGTACACGATTGACAGCAAATTAATATACAAGCCCAGGTGTTGAGTGCAGAGTGTTCTGTGGTTTGGACATACACACAAGTTATTTGCAATCTGATGTGAATTTTAGGTTTCATAATACAATATTTAGTTTGAGTAATTTCACTATTTCAATAGTAGTCAGTGTTCACCTGTTCTTTAAATGGTAGATACGATTTGCACCCTGGTGCAAATAATGGTATATGCTATTTACACCCCAGTCCAGTGACAGATATAATTTTCACTCCAACCCTGGTGAAAATAATGGTAGATACTAATTTCTCCCTGGAGCACATTGTGTCAAATACTATTTGCACCCATATTTAAATACTATATGGGCATCAATGAAGTGTGTTTATTGTGTTTATTTAGAGTCCCACAGATACACTACAATACCTCTTAAAAATGTGTGTTGAACTTCTCACAATAACACACACAGGTGCCATTTCTCTCACTCACACACAGAGAAGCAGGCAGGCAGAATTGTCACATCATCTCCTATAGGTTGCGTAAAGTGGAGTGGGTGGTGGAGGCCTCTAACCCTAACCTTACCTTAGATAAAATAACCTTGTTTTAATACAGTAACTATAGTTTCACTATAGTATTTTGTAGTAAATTTACAGTACCACAAAATTAACCATGGTTACTAAATTATCACCAATTATCACCATATTACTGTATTAACACCATGTTTAATTGCATTAAAACTATGGTTTCATCCAAAAAACATGATAACTATAATATAGTAATACAGTGATGCAATCTACACACAAGCGATGCTGAGCAGTGGGTACGAGTGTGATCGACAGACCCCGCCTCCAGATCAAACCCCTCTCTTCACTCCCCGAAATTCACCGTGACCAAATTACTGCGATGAAATCAACATTTATATAATTTTTTATCTAATATTTTAAGTAGTATTAAAAGAAATATTAAGAGTGGAAACAGGAACTAGAATGGGAAAAAGGGTGAGTTAAAAAGCGGACTCAAACCGGGGTTGCTAGTAGAACACTACACATAATCACACCGTCTTTACACCCCACGCCACTACAGCTACACATATGGTCTGTTTTGTCATACATTTCTGTGGTTTCACCAGACCAGTGGGGCAACAAATAGCTTACAGAGAAACAGGATCGTGTGTTTGCTTTCATGTTGTATGTGAGAAAGATACACTCGTGTACACAGTAGTGTGACAATAAAGTGATTTGATTTGATTTGATTTGAAGACATAACTCAGATATAACTTTTGCCCTAATTAGTTTCAGTAGGGAGAATCATCACATTTCGGACAATTATGATTTCCCACGATTGTACTTTTGTGCGGTTTTTAACTAAGTGAAGTAATATTACAGAAAAACTATTTTGAAAAATGAGTTAGTCTACATAACAAGACTGGGGCTACTTCACAGATTGTTAATTTAGCTCTTCACAGTCAAAACTTCAAACCGACCACAGATTTATGCCATGCCTATGTTGCATCTGCTGCCCCCTGCAGCGTTTAGATAAATGTGTTAGTGAAGATCTTGCAGCAGTAATGCCAGCCTCCAGCTCTGGCACAGGATATCAGATGTGACATTGCATAGACAGCAAATGCAAGGCAGGAAAAAAAGAGATGGGTGAGTCTTCTATGGACCATGAACTGCACAAACAGGAGTGAGAGGTTTTTAGAATATATTTTATATTAATAGTAAATATATGATGACAAGATGAGACAATTAATTGTCATGTTTTTGTGCAAAGCATAACATGCATAAAGAGCTCTGAGATTTCCTCCTAAGGATGTTACCTTACCTTTAAGAGTGCTTACAGAAAACAGAAGGCATAACAGACTTACGGGAGATCTATTAAAGCCCCCTACCGCACAAAACATCCAGTCCACTCACCAGACTTCAGTAAAAAACTGCTTACACCGTTTGCTCACAGATAGGTTCTGATGAAACAGAGAGAATAGAATGACAGGGCCTGTCTGTGGGTTAATGCGTTGGTAAACCGCTTGAGGCCGTAATCTTGCCATGGTGAAAATGTTGCAACCCAGCACAACAAGATTATGGTTTCTTTGAGGAATCGACATGTTTTCTTTGGGACCTGTAGTGTAAATTTGTGATTTCCAGGTTTTGACGATAAAAGAGTGAGTTATCGCAGGTTGTACAAGTATAGGCCCCCTGAAGTAAAACATTGCACATGGCAGCAATCAGAGTTTTGAGTAAGACAAAGAACGAGGTATCATGCAGATAGCAAGCTTTCTGAGGAGCTTTTATGCCTTTGCTATTTGTGGAGCCTAATGGAATGTTCTATATAGATCATAAATGAAAGTAGAAGAGGTGCAGAGAAGGATGAGAGGAGACTATGTGTCCTTCATGGCTATGTGCTCTCGCTGCTCGTACTAATCATAATCATACAGAGAGCTGTGGCCTCCACCACCCACTCCATTTTATGCAGCCTATAGGAGATGATATGACCGTTCTGCCTGCCTGCTTCTCTGCGTGTGAGTGAGAGAAATGGCGCCTGTGTGTGTTAGTGTGAGAAGTTCAACACATAAAGATTTTTAAGAGGTATTGTCTCGCCGCAAGCCTTTGAGAGGACACTGAGTGAGCGAAAATCTCGCCTCTTTTATGGGTGTGTGAAAACAACTTAGTGTGTATGTGTACTCTTGTGGATTGGTCTCTATTCCCTTTCTGGGAATCAAGTCAAGTCAAGTCAAGTCAATTTTATTTGTATAGCGCCTTTCACAACACACATCGTTTCAAAGCAGCTTTACAGAAGATCAGGCATTAACAGATGATAAAACTATAATGTTGATGAATCATCATTGTGTAATTATATAAAATACAATTGTTAATAATTTTTAAAAATAAGTAATTAAATAATAATTGTATTAATAACCCCAGTGAGCAAGCTGAAAGCGATTGTGGCAAGGAACACAAAACTTCATAAGATATTGATTAATGGAGAAAAATAATAATACTTGTGTATAGTTAAAGTCATGGTTTAAAATTATTAAACTAAGTAAGTGTTAAGGGTCAGTGTTTAAACATCAATTTAGTTTGAACTGTAAGATTAATGACCAATGTCTTTGAAGTCCATCCTGGATTAACTGCAGAAGTTCACATAGATGCAATTGTCCTTGTTAATTGGCTGATGAAGGCTTTTGTTGACAATTGTTAGTCTATGCATTCCTTTTCAAGATTGTAGTCCATCAATAGACCAACATTACCATAGCTATGTTCTCGCACTGAGAACATGAACCATTTATAAAACGCTGCCTGCATGTGATCGCAGCCCAGGCACACGAGGCAGCTCTTATGACCATAAGAATTGGAGAGAAATTCAACCGCATCCAAGAACTACACAGGGGCGGAAAAACATCTTTAAAAAGACGTGTCCTGAAAAAGATGTTTAACGCCAGCTGTGTATTGCTCTTATAGAGAAATAAACTCTTTTAGGAAAACATTATCTTTTAAAAGAAATGTCGAAGTGCCCAGGGGCAAAGCTGCACTGCTGTGCAGAGAAGGAGAAAGCCACTGATATGTGCCGTAGATCCAACAGCATATGCTCATAGAGATGAAGTGAGCAGCCTTGTGAAAAGCAGCTTGCTGATCACACAACCGGTCGGCTCTGAAGAAAATTTCTGAATGGACAGATCCATTTCCCTCCCTTTGTACCTGTATGTCTGGGGGCAGGACATGCAAATTCTGTCCGCCAATTTCTCATTGGCCTTTTCTCAAGTTCAGAGATGCGTGAGGCTCTCAAGAGAGACCCCTAGTGTCACTTCTTTGACACAACGTCGAAGTGAGCGACAGACGGGGAACTATAAGTTTTAAAAGCAAAGTTTTGACATGCATTTTTTTTTTAAAGATCACAATCATCTACCATCTATTGCGATTTGGCAGATTTTACAGTACATATTAACAAATAATGATGAAGTCAGAGAGAGGAAAGTACTGTTTAAAACCTGTTATTATCATTTACTTTTGTCAAGAAATGAGTTCATGATTTCATGGCTGAAAACTGTACATCAGGGACATGCCATGAGCTTAGAGATGAGAAATCTTCCTGCCCCAAAATTCAAAATGCACCATATAACTCTTAGGGAGTTAGCAAAATTAGTTTGCTACTTCATAACCCATCAGAAAAAAAACAGAAACAATGCTGTGCAAGTGACCGCTAAGGACTATCCAAAAGGCAGATTTTATATACAGTACTGTCCAAAAGTTTTAGGCACTTGTAAAAAATGTTGTATAGTTAAGATTTCTTAACAAATAGTGCAATTATTAATTTAATTTTTTCAATTAAATTTTTTCCTTGAATTTAGACTGGACCACACCGAATTTACCGGCCAGGTTGAACTGCACTGCACCTCATTGATCTCTGCCTGCATCACCTTTCTCTACTGATGGACTACACTCTTGAAATGGAATATGTAGACTATCAATTGCCAACAAAAGCCATCATCAGCCAATTCAAAAGGGCAATGCAGCTATATGAACCTCTGCAGATAATCCAGGATAGAATTCAAAGACATTAGTACTTAATCTTACAGTTCATACACAATCTATGTTTAAACACTGTCCCTTAACACTTACTTAGTTTAATGATTTAAAACCATGACTTTAACTATACATAAGTAATATTGGAATTATATTAGATCTGGCCCACACAGTGAGTCTTGTTTCTCCCAAGGTTATTTTGTCCACTAACCAACATCTTATGGAGTTTTGTGTTCCTAGCCACAGTCGACTTCGGCTGGTTCACTGGGGTTATAAATACAATTATTATTGAATTACTTATTTTTAAACACAATTCACAATCGTATTTTAACTAATTACACAGTGATGACTCATAGACATAATAGACATTACAGTTTTATCTTCTGTTAATGCCTGATCTTCTGTAAAGCTGCTTTGAAACGATGTGTGTTGTGAAAGGCGCAATACAAATAAAATGACTTGACTTGACTTGAATTAACATCATCCAAAGTCTAGTAAACATAAAAAAACCTAATCAATATTTGGTGTGACAAACTTTGCCTTCAAAACAGAACCAATTCACCTAGGGACACCTGGACACAGTTTTTCTTGGTTGTTGGCAGATAAGATGTTCCAAGCTTCTTGGAGAATTCGCCACAGTTCTTCTATATATTTTGGCTGTTCTCTTCATGTAATCAAATTTATTGTAAAAGTCAGTTTTGATCTCCTCTTTTTCTCAGTTAAAGAGTGCAAACGATGACAGCCACCATGATCTTTCCTTTCTGAGTGCAAAGGTATTTTAAAGGGGTCACAACATGCCTTTTTTAATTAATTTAATATGTTCCTTGAGGTTCACTATAATATTAGTAAAGGTTTTGCACAAAACAGTAATATATTTGTAAAATATTATTATTTTCCACTCTCATTCTGACCCTCTGTCAGAAACGTTCCATTTTGGTGCAGCTTCTCCTTTAAGAATTCACAGTAAAAGCCCACTGCTATGATTGGCTCTCTGCTCTTGACTGACCTGCTTTCTCATGGCTTACCACTAATGGGCAGGGCTAGTGATAAGTTAAAGTAGGCTTTGATGTGTTGTTGTGGAGGAGGTCTGATCTGAAAGTCTACCACAGTGTGACAACGCAATGTGGATCACGGATGGATTTAAGCATGAGCAACATGGGCAGCCGCCTGGGGCGGCATCTTGGTCAATGGGGTGAACAATGCTAAAAATTAAAGTGAGAGAAAGCATAGCATGAAGTGCCTCTTGCTGAGTGTGGCACAAATGCAAATGAATGACTTCCTTTCCTGCTGTGCTAATACTACAAATTTTAAGTAATGTTTTGCATCGTATGTCAATGTTGTACAACAAAAATGTTTTATTATAGCTGTCAGAAAGTTACATTATAGCTGTTTTATTTCCAGCTATTACTAAATATTACAAAAATTACTTAAGAAAATTGTACAATTATTCATTTTTGTTGTGGGGACAGTGTTGGTAGACCAAGTAAAAATCTGGAATACTGGCCAAACCGGGCCACAAGGAAAATTCTTAAGGTTGAGCCCTGTTTAATTTTAACTTGTATAATATATACATGTATAAACCTTGCTAAAACAGTTAATCTGAAATGCGAATGGCATTATTCTGCATCTCTGTAAGCAAACGATGCATTAATACTATCACTCATGCTTATAGTCGACAAAGCTGTCAACATTGCATTTTGCAAGCTCGCGAGGTTGGAGTGGTCTTTTGATGCCTTTTAAATCATTGCTTTATTTCACGGCACATTTGACAATAAAGCTAACAGAACTGCTCAGCTACATCTCACATCTTTAGCTCTCTAGATCTGACATATCCAGGTATTTTCTCTGCCATTTGAATCAGTCATTAAAAACAAGTGTATTAATATACAAAACAATAATAATATAACTATATAAATATTATTATATTAATAATATACATAATATATTATCTATATATAATATTTGTATATAATCTGTTTTCAATATACATGAATATACAACAGTTAGTTCCGGTCCTCAAATCTGATTGGACGAGAGACGTTCCATGAACACTGATGGTCTGACATTATCAGCACTCAGACGCTTCACTGTGTGTATCACTCCGCTTGTGTTCCTGACATTCTAAGCTATGGCATAAGAGCTATGGCATGCATATCTGTTAGGAGTTAAGTCTTTATTTTTGTTAATTACATATGTTAGCCAGCAGGTGGTGGCAAAAGTTCATTTTTGTGTGTAATATGAGCCAGTTGGTGACTTGAAGTGAATCTGTTATTCATTGTTTACATAGAACAGCGCTCTGTGATCACTGGTTTCAATCAAATCAAATCAATCAAATCACTTTATTGTCACACTACCATGTACACAAGTGCAACAGTAGGTGAAAGTCTTGTGTGCAGTTCCAAGCAACATAGCAGTCATGACAGTGACGAGACATATACCAATAACTATAAACAACATATTTCCACAACACAATTTACATATCAAATGTACACAACACAATCCTATTATACAATGTTCAGTAAACAATACACACAATATAGAATACACATACAAAAAAAAAAAATAAGAATATATAAAAAATATATGCAGTTGTTATATTGTGGAGAATATAATTATGACAGTCCAGTGTGAGATAATTAATAAAGTGCAGTGCTGATTGTTGATCGTGAGAGATCAAATGTTCAAAAGTTTTATTTCTTGGGGAAGAAGCTGTTCATGTTGTCGGCTGGTGCGGGTCTTGATGCTGCGATACCGCCTGCCTGATGGAAGCAGTGAGAGCAGACCATGACTAGGGTGGCTGGAGTCTCTGATGATCTTCTGAGCTTTTTTTCACGCTGCCTGTTATATATGTCCTGGAGGGAGGGAAGCTCACCTCCGATGATTTTTCTGGCAGTTCGCACCACCCTTTGCATGTCTTTGCAGTTGTGGGCGGTGCTATTGCCATACCAGGCGGTGATGCAGCCAGTCAGGATGCTCTCTACAGTACTGGTGTAGAACTGTGTGAGGATGTGGTGGTTCATTCCAAACTTCCTCAGCCATCTCAGGAAGAAGAGGCGGTGGTTAGCCTTCTTCACAACGGCCTCAGTGTGGACGGACCGTGTGGAAATCCAGGATCCAGCTGCACAGCGAGCTGTTTAAGCCCGGAGATTCTCATCAAGTTTGGAGGGCACTATGGTGTTGAACGCTGAGCTGTAGTCTACAAACAGCATTCTCACATATGTGTTCCTTTTTTCCAGGTGGGAGAGAGCAGTGTGTATTGTAGAGGCAACGGCATCATCAGTGGAGCGGTTGTTGCGGTAGGCAAACTGCAGTGGGTCCAAAGAGGTGGGCAGCACAGAGCAGATGTGATCTCTGATTAACCTCTCAAAGCATTTGCTAATGATGGGGGTCAGAGCAACAGGACGCCAGTTATTTAGGCAAGTGATTTTGGCTTGCTTTGGCACAGGCACAATGGTTGGCGTTTTGAAGCATGTGGGGGACTACAGACAGGGAGAGGGACAGGTTGAAAATATCCGTAAAAACACCAGCCAGTTGGTTCGCGCACGCTCTGATGACATGGCCCAGAATGCCATCTGGGCTCTCGGCTTTACAAATGTTCACCCGTCGGAAAGATCGGGTTACATCCGCAACAGAGACGGAGAGTGAACCAACCTCTATAGAGTGCTCTCTCTGTGAGGGCGGTGTTATTGTCCTTGAAACGAGCATAAAATGTGTTAAGCTCATCCAGGAGAGAGGCAGCGGTGTTCACGGTGGAGTTTTTATTCCTTTTGTAATCCATAATGATGTTAATTCCCTGCCACATACTTCTAGAGTCGGTGGTGTTGAAATGTCCTTCAATTTTGTGCCTGTACTGGCGTTTAGCTGCACTGATAGAGTTACAGAGGGCATAACTGGCTTGTTTACGCTCCTCTGCGTTCACGGAATTAAAAGCGGAGGTCCGTAAGTGCCGTGCTAACATCGCCGTTAACCTATGATTTCTGTTTGGGGTAGATCCGTATTGTTTTGGCTGGCACAATGCACTACCTGATTGTGAAATAATTAAGCCTTCTCAACAACTTCTCTGGGTGATGTAGTTTGCTGTGTCATCACAAAGCAAAAATGCAACTGTTCCCTGTTTGAAGGATGTTCTATAGGAATGTGTTTCTTGTCTCTACTCTCACATTTCACACGAAGCTCAAACATGTATGTCACCCCCATATAAGGTAATGAACTATTTCATTGGTGGAGGTCCAGTGGAATGTGGTTTTTCTGGACCATATAACAAAGTGCTGAACAATAAACGTTGAAGAAGGATTTGATAGCATTGGGTGTCTGTGTCATTTCTTCCCTCAGCTGAGCCGTATCGAGATGGGGATTGCAGATCAAGAAAATAAATTAAATACATTGGATGACAAAATTATCTAACATTTCATCACACTGTTCTTCATTCATTCTAGCTTCCAGTATGGTTCCAAGCTGGCCATGAGGTGGGCTGATCTCATTTCGGAACTGGACAGGAGCACACAAGCACTGGGGAATGGGAGGTCCGTGGGGAATTACCCGGCGAAACTACGACCATTGAACTCCCCAAATTGCCTTCAGCGTCAGCAGGGCTGGCCTCATACCAGTGGGTAGAAGGCGCAGTGCAGGGGGAGGCTAGAGTGGCTTTCCCACTTCAGAAGAAGGAAAGCTGCGACCACAACATTGCCATGGTCATATTCTCACAATGAGAATATGAAACATCCACACACGCTGCCTCATTGTGATCTCTGCCCAGCACGTGAGGCAGCGCCTGTGACCGTCGGATATGGAGAGATAACGACCGTATCCAGAAATCACACAAAGACGGAAAGGCATCTTTATAAAGATGCATCTTTAAAAAGACATTCAACGGGTATAGCAGGAATATACACACTTTTAGCACTGTCGAAGCACCCAGGGGCAAAATCTGCTGGGGAAAAAGCCACTGGAAATGTGCCGTATATCCAACAGCATACGCTTCTTAAGATGTGACTGGAACAGCAGTAGTATTCAGCTCGCTGATAGTACAACCGCTTGGCTTAGAAGAAAAAATCTGCATGAGAGTGGGCATTCCTTATCCTTTTATTTCCGTATGTCCAGGGGAGTGGCTTCCAAATTCCACTCACCAATTCTCATTGGCCTTTTCTCAAAAGAATAGAGGTGTTTGGGTTCCTTAAGAGAGAACCATAGTGTCAAAACATTGACACAATGCCGAGTGAGTGACAGAAGGGAAACTTAATTTCTCAATTTAATTTAGGGAGAAAGTATGCAAATGGTGTCATTCATTAGGGGCAGATTGCTTCCGACTGCTGGAAAAACATTTAAATTAAAATGTCCTGAAATTACAAAATTCTAACCTGTAGATTGCTGCAGATGTCCACTCATTTGTCTGTCTGTAGCAAACTGATTTCTTTTATTTTTTTCAGATCTTATCACAAGTTCTGCATTAGGACATTATCAAAGACATAAAAAAGTTTTTTTTTTTTGGTTTGAGGTGTTTTGCAGTGTCAGTTTTTGCTATGATGCCTTTTTGTTACTGGCTATGTTGTTACAAAGAGAAGACTTAAGAGTAATTTTTTTGTTACCTTTTTTTTACTGCCTTCTCTTCTCTCTCACTCCGTCACTGTCATGTGATACCATCCCGGTATCCCGGAGGCAAGGAAAGGTACCACCGAAGCCGGCTCCCCATTCCCTCTTTGCTCTCCCCCTCACATGGTTGCAGGTGTAATGCTTGTGCCGGCCGATAGGAGCCAATGCACCCTGATGAAGGTGGGAATATTGGTCCGGGTCCCCAACACTCTGTGGGCTGCCAATACCTGTGAGTATCAGGGGAAGTACATATCAAGCCTTGCTGAATACTGGCTGTAATCAGACCACTATCCAACAATTTTTTATTCAAAACAAGGCTTTGGGCACAAATAAAAGGGTGAAGGTGCAGTGTGTGCATGGGGATATTCCTAAATATCCTGCAGTGATCCTCATTATATTCAATTTCAGGAGTGGAGGATGCTAGGAATGTTAGTTCCCGCCTCACCCCTCCATTAATTCTGGGGACTAATTGCAAAAAAATTTGTGGATGGGTACTGCAAGAAAGTAGTTAGATGTGAGATTTGTGATGCGCTGGCTGGGGAGGCAAAGCCAGAGCCGTCTACATCAGCTCCACATCAGGATGACGCAAGGGAGGGGGAAGTCCCAACTTCTCCAGCCCTTAGAGGATTCCCTGCAGGGGATTTTCCTCTGGAGCAGACATGATGAAACCTGAGACAAGCCTTCAACAAAGTGAAAGTAACTGATGGTCAAAGCCTTCAGCCAGACACTGAACTCTCATACCCTTATTTTTCTGTTATAAATGATCGGTTGTATCGAGTGACACAGGATGCTCAGACAAACGAAGATGCAACCCAGTTTTTGATACCAAAGAGCCATCAGAAAATGTTATTCCAGACAGCTCATCATAGTCCGATGGCCACTTAGAGTCACTTAGTGCGACAAAAAACACTAAACTGTCTAATGGCCCATTTCTATTGGGCAGGCATTCACAGGGATGTTCGCAGGTGGTGTGTAGCATGCTGTGAATGTCAGCTGGTGTATCCGCCATCCACACCAAGAGCACCTTTGCACGCCCGCTTCCTTTGATCGAGGTCCCCTTCAAAAGAATTGGTATGGACCTCATTCGGCCATTAGAGCGGACGGCATGCAAACATTGCTTTGTTTTTGTTCTGGTTAACTATGTAACGTGATATCTGGAAGCAGTGCCCCTGCGAAACATCTCAGCATGCAGTGTTGCAGAGGCACCCTTCAGAATTATCTCCTGAGTGGGGATTCCGAAAGAAATAGACACTGATCAGGGCACTACATTTGTGTCATGGACACTACGTGAACTGTATAAATTATTGAGTATTAAATAGATTTACACAAGTGTTTACCACCTGCAAACAGATGGGTTGGTGGAACGGTTTAATACAATCCTAAAAAATATTATCCGTAAGTTCATACACAAGGATGCTAGAAATTGGGATAAGTGGTTTGAACCCCTGTTATTTGCAGTTCAAGGGGTCCCACAAGCCTGCGGAGGAAACCGCACTGTGTGGTGGTGGCGTAGTGGGCTAAAGCACATAACTGGTAATCAGAAGGTCGCTGGTTCGATCCCCACAGCCACCACCATTGTTTCCTTGAGCAAGGCACTTAACTCTAGGTTGCTCCAAGGGAATTGTCCCTGTAATAAGTGCACTGTAAGTTGGTTTGGATAAAAGCGTCTGCCAAATGCATAAATGTAAATGTGTGCGATGTCGTGCAGGAATATTGGGAATAACGCCACACTTAGGGTCAACTAACATAGGAGATTGTTCCAGCCCAGTCGTTCTAGTTCCTAAGTGCGATGGGTTGGTTCTGCATGGATTACAGAAAAGTATTGTCTAAATTTGACGTATTGATGAACTGCTTGATTGGTTGGGCACAGCTCAATTTTATACGACGCTGGATTTGAAAAAGGGTTATTGGCAAATCCCCTTAATGCCGACATCCCACGAAAAAATTCTGTTTGGACAGAGAAAGCGTTAAGGGTGCACACACCTGAGCACAATGTGTCTAACACCTGTTTCAGATTTTTCTGAGTGTGTATAGATAGCCAATGTAGTAGAAGTCACCAAATCTCATGCCTCAAGGAAACCGTGTTTTTTAAAGCAGCAAAGTTCTGAAGGGGTCATTTTTGACCCAAAAGCTAAATAAGGGATAAACTCTCAGGCTGTTTATGGTGTAATGGCAGTCTACTGGTGGTTTGATGATGGTTGGAATGATAACAGTACTCTTTAAATGTTTACTGAGTGTGTGGGCACTTCATTTGACTAATGCCACTTATTTCACTTTTAAAACAGGAGGCGCTGTGTGTGGAACACTGCTCTGCGACTCAACTTGCAATGTGTGAATGGAATCGCAGAGTGTGTGTGTGAGCGCTCAAAGCCTGAAGATTACAGAGCTTTGTAGTTTGAGGTATTAGGTGACATTCTCAATAGGGTACAACTGGGCAAAAGGCATACTTTAAGGAAAATATGCTTTTTTTCTGGTCTTAAAATGTTTCAAGATTTAAGAAATAAATTTATTTTTGTTGACTATTGATAGAGCAACATAATTGTGTGAAAAGAAATTACAACAGAAGATTTTTTTTGAATAAAATTAATAATAAAAGTTGGCAAGGAGGCCTTTTACCCCACGTATTGTCCTCAGGAGGATAGATTGATATAGTGTAGATACCGGGTCAATGTTTAGAGGGTACAATTTGTCAACTTATGCAAATACATTTTAGACAGCAAGTTGCAGTTTTGAAAAACAAATTAGGATAATTCTTATTCAAAATAACCACTTAAGAAAAGGGTGCATAATTTCTTATTCATTTCAATGACATTTGGCATTTCATTTCATTTCATCTCAAGTATTCTATAAACAAATTAATCTCCGTTGTTATTGGATCAGTCAATGTGAGCCCACTTTGAAAAGTCTTCATAACAAATCTATTTGCCTCACTTAAGAAAAACAGTGTGTTTAACAGGGGCCTTTAATCCCTGCAACAGTTTTTTTTATTTTTACCACAAATACTATGTTTTCACTTATTGGACAGTTTAAGTTTATTTGAAATCGCCTTGAAGTAAATAAAAAATTACAAATAAGTATTTTGTCTCAAAATAAATGTGATAATTTCCATGAAATTCATTAGCTTAAATAAATTTGCAACATTTAACCTGTTGATATTCCCCCACAATACCCCGCACACGTGGTGACATCACTCTGCTTACATTTAATTTATAATTTACCGTCTATAAATGTAAATAATATAAATGTAAATAAAATATTTTCAAAGGTCTAAGGGTTCAACATTGATATCATTGTTTCATGATAGCAATGCCCCAGAAACAGCAATTTAGTTATTTGTGCCAGGAGTACAAATGGAAACATTATCAAAACAGGAATTCATACCTTTGTTATGAAAACGTGATCACCAGATGAATCCAGTTTGCCACACTTGGGTCAATTGTCCATGACAAGCGTTCATTGGAAAACATCCCATTGCTCTTTTTGTCCAAAAAAGTGACAAATCTGAGAAATATTGATATATTATCCATTGTTTACATGAGATCTCACCTGAAAGAATTACCCTTCGTCATCATTCTTCAACAAACTATGGAATCTGAGCAGCATTCATGTTGTAAAACTGTATATTATCTTATATATTAGAGTCTTGTAAACAAAATAAGCCTGTCTCCAAAGTCTATTTTTAAAAATGTGCAATTGTTTTATTCATAATAGTCAAGCAGTGCAGTCAGATTTTGTGTCGTCTTGAAAGGTGGAGCCTTGATTTTACTCTGTACTCCGCCCAGCGATTTTACAGAGAAAAAAGCTTGCAGGAACCTAAATTGTTGTTAGATCATGTTCAAATTTGAAACTTCTTTAGACTTGTGGCTTTGAGAACATTGTATTTCTGGATTGTCTTGGCACTTTGTTTTATTGTTTTTTTTGAGATTATAAAAACATGTTCAGCACAAAATATTTCCATTACTATAAACATCAGCTTATCTAACTTTAAAAAATAACAACATATATTAATTCTGAAACTTGCGAAATAAAGCCCAAAGTGTCATCCTTCAAAAAATACTACAACTGTGTCCATACTCAAAAGGGTCCAGTAAATACAACCATTTAAGTTCAGGTATGTCATTTTCATGGTTTGTGCTCAAAAAGGGGGTGTGTATCAACAGGTTAAATATGATTATATATTAGATCAAATTACCTCAGAATCAAACTTTAGACTTTACACAAAATGTTCTCATGGATCAGGAATATTTTGCAGTGTTTTGTGACAAACAAGTGTTTAGGAAAATGCTGTGGTAGTTTTTGATGCTATTTAGTGTTTTGGGAGAAAATAAATTCAAAGGAGCCGTTTACCCTGCTGTGCCTTTAGCCCCGTTGTACCCTGTGTGACTGATTGATTGTTGCAATGTTTGCATGTGGCAAACTGTTTTGAGAACAAGAAATGGACATCAGTTCTTTTTGATCAGACCAGCTGAGACCACCTTATGCTGGTTTAAGATGGGGGCTTTTAAGCAGCGAATGTCGATTAACATTTTTCTAGAAATCAAAATAAAGCCATGCAATTTGCCACCACAAATTTCCAACAACACTGTAAAGGACAGACAAACAAACGGCAAACACACATCTACTTCATAATGATAATTTGAAGTGCTTCAATAGTTATTGACTGGAATGTGTTTAAGATTCTTCACAGTTTCGTGCATAATTACAGAGTAAATTCAGGGTCAAGCGGTGCACCGCTCCCTGGCGTTTATTGTTTATGAAAAGCATGAATGATTATTATTGGGAAAATGTCAGCTGTGACTAGCTGAAGAGCTGTTAAACTATTTGATGTTTTATTAGGCTCCACTCTCACTAAGCTCACTAAGTCTCATAATGTGCCTCAGGGTAAATTTTACTCCTCCCCATAGTGTCTGGTTTACTGAGTGGATGCAAAATCTTGCAGATAACCTAGACTGTCCTGACTGAGCTCTTAATATGAAACCTACTGTAAACTGCAGATTTAAGGCCTGTTCTGACCAAATCTGTGATGATTTTGCGAGACAAACTTCTGATGGATGTCTGTAAAATTTTAACTAAAATTAAAAACTAAAATGTAACTCCTGTAGAGTTGGAGGAACTCTTACTGTCCTTTTTATACCAGTCACCTGTCCGCACCCTCAGCTGCTGGAGATTAATACACTGATGAGCCATCACAATAAAACCACCTGCCTAATATTGTATAGGGCCCCCTCATGCCGCCAAAACAACACCAATTCTATTCTGAGATTATACACTTTTCACCACAATTGTACTGAGGAATTATCTGAATTACCATAGACTTTGTGAGTTTGAAATATTCTGACCATTCTCTGTTGACCTCTCTCATCAAAAAGGATGACTGTATGTTTTTTGTTTTTGGCACCATTCAGAGTAAATTCTAAAGACTGTTGTGTGTGAAAATCGCAGGAGATCAGCAATTACAGAAATACTCAAATCAGCCCATCTGGCACCAACAATCATGCCAAGCTCCAAATCACTGAGATCATATTTTTTCCCCATTCTGATGGTTGACGTGAACATTAACTGAAGCTCCTGGCCCGTCTCTGCATGATTTTATGCACTGCACTTCTGCCATATGATTAGCTGATTAGATAATCGCATGGATGATTATTGGTGCCAGACGAGCTATTTTGAGTGGTTTTTATCAGTAAAAAAGAGTGAGATGAGTAAAGTTTGCTGTTGGATATGTATTTGCACTTGTATTTTGCAACATATAGCCTATATTACAAATGGACACCTGAAGCCAACTTCTCATTTTTTAATACCTGGATTAATGCCAGGATAATATAATGTAACTGGTCATACTCGACCCACTCCAAGTGAGATTTGAACTGGCATCTGAGGCGGGCATGCTAACAAGGAGGCTAAAGGCTACAATCTCTAGCGTCAGTTGGTAGTGCGCCTCTTGAGGCCAGGGGAGTGAGGTTTACACACTGCACAGCTATCACGTACCAACTGGCTCCAGTTACAATAACACGAGGTAAAGTATAGAATAAATACAGGTGGAATAATGTACAATAACAGGTATATTATAAAATAGGGTTAGGGCTAGGGTTAGGTTAGGGTTAGGGTTAGTAATAGGGTTAGGGTTAGGGTTAGTAATACAAAGTATGACAGTATATCCTGGCTCATGTAGGGATGTAACCTCTGTTCCCTGATGAAGGGAACGAGACATTGTGTTCATGTAGTGACACTAGGGGTTCGATCTTGAGAGCCCCAATCACCTTTGCTTAATTCAGAAAAGGTCAATAAAAATTGGCAAGTGGAATTTGCATGCCACTCTCCGTCTCCGGACATACGGGCATAAAAGGATATGGCATGCATTACTCTTTCAGATTTATGCCGAGGAGCCGAGAGAGAGTCCTGGCCATATCAGTGGTCAGCTCAGTGCCGGGGCAGGAGGGACACAACATCTCGATCCTTCCATCAGGGAACAGAGGTTACATCTGTAACCAAGACTTTCCCTGTCTGTCACTCACATGACATAAGAAAAGCTGCAGGCACTGAGCCGCATCATGTAGTACGGAGGAGCGGACATGGGCAAGCTGCTGCGTGACTCGCAGCGGGTGCGCGACCATGTTGTGACCTTCTACGAATTTAGGTAAGGCGTCTCCCTGATACCGTTAAGGGTTGGAGGAGGCACTTACCAGAGGAGGCTACAGGCAGTGGCGTTTCCTGATTTTTGCAACAAGCAATTTCCCACCGAGCACCTGCTAGGATAGTGCTGGAGAAGCACTCTTCCCTCTCCAGGAGGAAGAGCACTACGGAGACCACATCCTACCAGAGGGAGGTTAACATGTGGAGAATACCTCACATGGATTCACCGACGGGGAAGTTCACATATGGAATGTCACTGGGAGGGCCCTATCTATGGAGAGGGTACACAGCAACAGTGGCTGAGGCAGAGCTGAGCTCTATCGAGGGGAAACACAGGGTTCACCTAAGGGAAAACCGAACAGTGGAAATGCATCATACAGGATTACCGAAGGAGAATCACCATGAATGGGGCACTAATACCACAACTACTGGGCCTGGCGGCATCACTCCTCTGCTGAGTTCATCACTGTATACTGTTTAAAATATTAAAGAGGCGTACAGTGTTCACCGGTTACAGGGAACTGTTTGTGGACAAATAGCGCACATTATCACCTGGAAAGGGGAATGGCGTAAGTGCAAGCGATACACCCGAATGTATTGGGTGTAGCACAACCCGCTGCTCTGCATATGTCTGCTAGAGAGGTGCCCCTCGCCAGTGCCCAGGAGGATGCAAAACCTCTTGTGGAGTGCATCTGAACTCCTAAGGGGCACGGCAGGTATTGGGATTGGTAAACCAAGACAATGGCACCCACAATCCAATGGACCAACCTCTGTTTGGAGACAGATTTCTCCATCTGCTGAACTCCAAAGCAGACAAAGAGCTGCTCCGAGCGTCTAAAGCTCTGCGTGCGGTCCAGATAGATGCGCAGGGCACGCACTTGACATAGCAATGACAATTCCTGCTCTGGGTCCTCCTCCTCTGTGGGAAGCGCTTGCAGGTTCACCACCTGGTCCCGAAAGGGAGTGGTGGGAACTTTGGGCACTTTACCGGACTCCAGGCATTCGCTGGTGAAAAAGTGTGCTTGTAGGTCCCCCACCATCTTGAGCACCACCAGGAGGGCCATCTTCAGAGACAAAGTGTTGAGATTGCCCTGCTCCAGGGGCTCATTCTCTGTAAGGCAGGTAGGACCACAGATAGAGCCCAAAAGAGAATTAGGCGTGGCCTTGGAGGATTTAATCTTGGATGAATGGTGGTGGTTTAGAGGGCTAAAGCACATAACTGTTAATCAGAAAGTCGCTGATTCAATCCACGGCCATCACCATTGTGTACTTGAGCAAGGCACTTAACTCCAGGTTGCTCCAGGGGGATTGTCCCTGTAATAATTGAGTAAGTCGCTTTGGATAAATGCGTCTGCCAAATACATAAATGTAAATGTAATCTCCTTACACCCTTGAGGAACCTGGTGACCAAGTCGTGCTGTCGTGAAGGCCTAACATCCAGTCTATCATGATATGCTGCTATGGCAGCCACATACACCTTCGGGGTAGAGGGAGAGATCCGTGTCTCCAGCCCCTCCAAGCTTTGTTCAAGGTACGCAGATCTAGGTTTGGGCACAACCCCCCACCCTTTCTTGGGAACGATAAAATGGGAGGGTTGAGTATTGGAAAATGATCCAGGGATTGAGGAAACTGCTCTTTTGCTGACAATTTGTGTACCGGGGCCCAGGGTGCACCCGGCGATGATAAAATACTTACCTCTCGACCCAGGGGTGCTCGTGGGGCACATGCGCTCCCCTGGTCGAGCCTTCCAGTCACCTCATACCTGGGTTGCCTGTCTCAGGCCGCTTGAAGCCCATCCGAGGTTCTTGGTGGCCAGCAGATGATCAGTTGGTGCCACTTTCCTGCGAGAAGGTCTCTTTCTCAGCGACTGGTGCATGGGCTCCGGTGGTGGGGGAGCCTGGGCCTACAATGCAAGAGGACGGCCTTGTTGAGCATCAGGCGGGACCTTGGAACCTGTGAGCGGCCGAGTCGCACCAAGGCAGGATGTGCTTGATAGCCTCCATCTGCTTCTTCACCATCAAGAACTGATGGGCAAAGTCCTTGAGAGTGATGCCAAAATGCCCCCCTAGCAAGATGGGCTCATCGAGAAAGCGAGCCTACTCAGTGTCACGCATCTCAGAAAGATTGAGCCACAGGTGCCGCTCTTGGACCACCATAGTGGATATCATCTGGCCCAGGGCATACGCTGTGACCTTTGTCGCCCAGAGAGCGTGGTCGGTTCCAGAGCACAGTTCCTGCATTAGCCCTGGGTCGGTGCTACCGTCGTGCAAATCTTTGAGCTACTTGGCCTGGTGGACCTGCAGGATGACCATGGCATGCAGGGTGGAGGCGGCCTGACCCACAGCGTTGTAAGCCTTTTCCACTAGGGACAAAGAAATCTTACAAGCTTTGGCATAAATGTACCGCAACGGTGCACTCTACCTGGGGAAGCTTGATATATACCTTAGCTGCCCCACCGTTGAGATTAGTCAGTATGGATGAGCCGGCGAAGTGGGTACGAACAGAGAAAGGTGCCTTCCACGACTTTGCGAGCTCCCCATGCACTTCCGGGAAGAAAGGCACCGGTGAGCACAGAGACCATTCATCTAGCCTGAACACTCAGGGCAGGGTGGAAGTTTCCACTCAAGCCCAATGTTCACGGCTACACAGGCAAGCACGTCTGCCATCTCAGCGTCTGCCACATCCTGAGCTCTACCGCCCGAGGGCGGAAGCTCAAAGTATTCATCTACTTCCAATAGTTTACCTGTTTGTAAACTCTACTGGGCAGAAGGAGCATGTTGGTGGGTGGGAGGACCGCAGGGATTAACCCAGCGGAAGTGCTCCCATCTCTACATCCGAATCACCCATGGTGCTCACTGACCCCGCCTCTTGGTTTCCCACCCAAGACGGACCGGGTCGGGAAGCAGCCACGGTGGCTCTCTGCTTCATGAAGAAGGAAGAGAGCCACAACCACAACGTTCTCATGGGCATGTTATCGCAAAGCACAAGCTTTAGCACAAGTTAGCACAAGCGTCAAAATTGAATGCTTAGTGAGTGAGAATGTTTTGGAATATGAAATAAGCCTTTTATTCCTTTAAAAAAGGAATACATCTTTACCTGTAGTCTGAGGAGTGAATTCACTAAGAATTAATCAGGTAATCAGGTAATGGCACAAACATGCCCAAAAATATGTACTGAATGCAATTTGCACAACGAAAATTCCTAATCTTGCAGGTCGACTGCAACATAACTTCACCCCTGTGATTCAGGCACCTGAATCAGCTCTTAAAAATGCAGAAATATGTCTGGATTTATGCCTAGTTAAAACACTCTTCTCCACCATTTGATCATTATTTGATAAACTATTGGCTAGTAAATATACACAAACATATCTTTCAAATAAAATTATGTTTACAGACTGCTTTCCACAGACGCTAATAGCACAGAGTTTAATAAATAAGGTGCAATCAATTGTATATTGAGCATAATTTACATAAAAAGGAGGCACGTTCTGAAAATAAGATTTAATAAATTTCCACGACACTATCGCTAAGGTAAATTGGGTTGTCAGTGGTTAGTGAATAACACAAGATTTTTTACGCTGAATT
This sequence comes from Moxostoma hubbsi, assembly GCA_032164185.1. NCBI lineage: Eukaryota > Metazoa > Chordata > Actinopteri > Cypriniformes > Catostomidae > Moxostoma > Moxostoma hubbsi. Next base: position 27,760,380 of record JAVLUX010000021.1, read on the forward strand.
ATTGCAATGACTGTTTAGTGAATTCACCTCTGAGTTTGGTATACATTTCATCATCTATAACTGACCTTCTATGATTTCGTTTTAAACTATGTTTGCTCATTCCAAACTGGTGGGCTGTGAGAAATCTGTGATCCAAAGCTTACAGAGACGATGGAGGGCAAAACCCATCTAACTCAAGTTGAATGATATGCATTAATATTGATCATTTTCAGGGTTCATGCAGAGATGCATTAGTCCAGCAATCATGCAACTCATCATGACAACAGTTCTCATGTCACAACTTATTCATACCATTCTGTGGCAGAGAGAAAACAGGAAATGACTTGATTGATTCCTGCCTAAATGTGCTTGAGGGCAGATTTATTATACATAAATGGAGCCCCATTATGTTTGATAACTACCAAATTTAACCTATAATCTTTTTCTCTTCTAAGGATATTTACCTGGAGTGATGCCAGCCTTTACCACAGACTGAGAAGGCTGGGGCAGATGTGTTTTACGGGATAATGTTGGCACTTCATGCATTAGGTCTGGCAGAAAGTTAAAAGGCTCCTGCCATGTTGATGGTACTTGTTTTTGTATGACAGGAAAAGGGTATCAGCTATTAGTTAATGTCAGTAGAATAATTAATGTAAAGAATAGAATAATGTTGACTTCAACCAGCCCTTGTGATTCGGAATTTGAGCCTGTCTCTGTGGAGAAGAGCGGCACTACCTGCCGCTGCCTGCACGGATCACAATAACAGCGAAATTGACATTCAGTGTGCGGTAATGCTTAGTGCCAAAAATTGCATGTCTAAACAAAACAATGCAACCTATTAAAATTCAGATTCAGTCCTGAACTAGATTTGGCTCATATACATTTATATAGTTTGGGGGAAAAGGCTAGTGTGCACAGGAATTTTAGATATTATCTTATAAATATACACCAGGCACCACATCCTCTGTTCTATAGAGCTGTGCATATATATAGATATCTGTGCATAGTGTCAAAGGCAATCTAGATAATAAATTCTTCCCAGTAATCAGCTATTTGTTTTCAAAGCCTGACAGAGGTTCCAATGTTAAGGAGGTTTTAATAGAAATCAAAAGATAAAAAGGCACTTTTATTAAGAGGGTTACTTTACTCCAAAGTGCGAAGGAAATGTTTGTGCCAAGTGCCTGCTGGGAAACAGGTTCCCTGATTCAAGTATTGAAATTTGTTAAGGTATCCTGCTTTTGATGTCTTATTTCATGTAATCGCTTCTTACCTGAGCGTACAAGCATCTCATTACTGCATGAAGACTTACTGAAGGTTGTTGGTTACATAAATGATTTAGTACAGATTTCAGTGTTGTCACCATCAAAGTGTGACCTTTTCTGGTAAATTGTCTGAAAATTGTAAGTAGCATATGGAGTGTTTGGTGTGTGTGGCATGTTTTTGGTGTTTTGGATGTTTGTTGAGTGTGTAGGGTGTTAGAGGATGTGTGTGTGTGGTCTGTCCAGTGTGTAAAAGTGAGGGTCTATGCACAGGGCCACACTGAGATAAGATAATCCCATGCATTAATGTGCCCTTGTCTGTGGAGTGTGTTTGAGTAGTGTATGGATGGTTTAGGGTGTTGGGGTTGGGGTTATACTCAGTATTTAAGATGTTATGGGTCATGTGGATTGAGTAGGGTCTTTGGGTTGTATGGAGAGTGTGGGGTGTTTTGGGGAATATGCAAACTTTGAAGAAGTGTGTTAAGTGTATAATCTGTTTTGGCAGTGTACCTATATATAGTTTGTGGAATGTTTGGGTCCATGTGGAGTAAATGGGGTTTTTAGGAGGTGTGTGGAATGTGCAGGGTGTTTGGAAAATAATTAGGAGTGTCTAGGATATTTAGGGTGTGTGGAAATTTTAAGGTGTTTGGAGAATAATTAGGAAGGCATATTCTCCATTTTATATTTTTTCCAAAAACTAAAGCAGAGTTAGTTGAAATTAGCTTATTTTTAAATGGCCCTTAGAAAAGTTTGTTAATTTTAAGCATTTATCATACTTGTTAATTTATTGTAATTTAAGTGTAATCGATTACTCGTTTTATTTTTGATTGTGGGTGTGAGTTAAAGTAATCGACTACAAAATTACTTAAAAATTCCCATCCCTACTGTGGAGTGTGTAGATTGTTAGGAGGATATTTAGGGTGTTTATAGTGTAGAGTGTTTAGGATGTTTTGGGGAATCAGGTGTTTTTAAGGTGGTTTAGGGTGTGTGTGGAGTGTGAGTTGTCTGGGGGATAATTAGGTTTTTTTAGGGTTCTTAGGTGTGTATAGGGCAGGAACCCTGTTCCTGGAGGCCCCCCAACTATACACATTTTGTATATCTCCCTTTTCTGACACACCCAATTCAGGTCTTGGAGTCTCCACTAATGAGCTGATGAGTTGAATCATGTGTTTTTTATTAGGGAGATTTCAAAAATTTGTAGTGTTGGGGGGCCTTGAGGAACAGGACTGGTGTAGGGTGTTTGGGGTGTGTGTGGGAATGTGTGAGCATAGTGTGCGGGCAGCAGATTTCTTGGCAGATGGCCGGCTCCCATGGGCAGCTCTCATTCAGAAAGCCTGGCTGATCAAAAATCTCATTGACTCACATCCCCCAAAGTGTGTGTGTGGCCAAGGTCGGGGGGTGGTGTGCGTGGGTGCATGTGATGATGCTAATAGCAGTGAGTAAAGTGCTTCTCATAAACAGCCACTACATTCACTGCCATCCCTCATTGCTCCCTCACTGCATTTAACACACACTCACGCCATTCTTCATCTCAGACTGCTCATCTAACGCTCTCTCCTCTAGTCAGCCTTGACCCCTTGACACACATGGGTCGCTGAGATCTCTGCCTCTATGATATGAGGTGGCTGAGTGACTAGTTCATGAGCTTTGGAATGTGTAAGGACAAATGAATCAATGGCCTTTTCACCTTTGCACTGACAGATCAGCTTATGTTTTATCCACCCGCTGCATAACCAGCAAACACTGTAGAGATTAACTAGGCAAAACAACAGAGATAATACAAAGCCAGACAGCACAGCAGTCCCTAACCTCTCTCTCTCTCATTTTCCTTTCCTATTTTAGAGATTTATGATCCATGAATTTTTACTACCCGATTCTGGTTGACATAGAGCCAGTGTTTTCTTTTTCATCATCTCTCTCTCTTTCTCTATTTATCTCTGAGTAGTGCATGCTGGGAGTGTGGGTGAGAGTCTGAGGGGTTTGTTGTGAGTGTGTGTGAAAACTTTTCTTTGTTTTCTATTTTCTTTGAATTTTTTTCTTTTTCCATTTTCTGTTTTCCCCCTCATTAGTTTTAACACAGTTCTTTGGATTAAAAAGTGCCATGGCAGTTTTTAGACTCTGTTATGGCGGCTGCTCCTGGGCAGGGAATGCCAACCCTGTCACTCCGTAATGGTGCAGGTGTGTTCCGGTGTTGTTTGTTATTAAAATAACAAATAGGTTAAAAAATCATATATTTTTACCTTTATTTATACCATTCCATTTACCATCAGGCAAGTATTCGTCTATGACAACAAGCGGAAAATTACTAATACAAATTAAGAAGTAAAACAATTCTAAATGTAAACATACTAATTATAATGTGGTTTATAATCACTGAAATATAAATCATGGTTAGAGGTAAACATGTTTTTGTATAATTGTATGATTTAATCACAGATGTATAGGCTATATATAAAGTGACCTTGCAGAGTTGCGTTCACAAAGAACTGCTCTGTGAAAATAAAGCGAACCGAACTCAAAGCACCTTCTGAGCTGAGATGGTCTGAGGTCATTTGCAGAATTCTCATAGACAGTACTATTCTTGCAAAAACAAATGTCAGAAGATTGAAACAAAGAAAGATTAAGAACCTTTTACATACGCATGTTCCATGAGACTGCACGCCTCAGAACAAACAGCACGTCAGACATGGCATAGATGGCTTTTCTGTCATCTGTTCTTAAAAAATATAATAAAGTGTGTTTCTTCAAGCATGTGTCTGTGTGTCTAACAGCATTTCTTGTGTCTTTCTGAATACGAGATGTCTTACAATTACCCACCGTGCACATTATATTCAATAACTGCAATTAACTTCTGTCAGTGCACTTACTTTGCTGCTTGTGTAATTTGTTAAGTTGGTAAAGAACATCTGGCTTTCAAAGCATTATTAAGGTTCACAAGTTCGTTTGCCCAAATAATATTTAAGTTATTAAGGTTAAACTTATTTGGCTTGTTGTCCACGGAGTAGGGGCTCGATGAAGCAGCTTCAACACAAGCTCTGAAGTATCCCCCCTGGGACTATTAATGGGAGATGATTAATTGGGTCAAGATGCCTGGGCTAAAGGTGGAGTTGGGGAGGTGGAGGGATGCTGGAAACAGCTGAGACCGAAGAGTTGTATACAGTTGCTTATATACTCTGGCTGTTAATTGAAAAATTAGATGGACTCGCTCCTCCCGAACTTACGTTTAGTAACTTAATTTCAGGAGTTTTCCCATTGTCCACCATGTGGAGCTATGAGTTGTGTACTGCTGCAACAATATAATTTTGAAAGGATCCTTTCAAAAATTAAAGCACGTCCCAGCGATGTGTTCACGGCGAAAGCTGTGACTGAGTTACTGCTGTGGCAGTGTGAAAGGCAAAAAGCTCAAGGGGCTGCATTAGGTTTTCGTAGTAGCTGAATTAGCGGCCTCTATGGAGAATGAATGGGAAGGGAAATTTTTGGTAGGAATGCCAGATCTGTTGAGGATCATTTTAAGTCTAAATGGGGGTTGGTATATAGAAAATGAAAACATAATGACCATGATTCAGTTGATTGGTTTTACTCTGTTTGATGTAGAAAGGATTTTGTCATGGATTAAGATTTGAAGGTCGGAGAAGGTGGGTGAGTGGCTGGGTTGAAGGTGGAGTTAATGGTGAGTTCTGAGACTCTGAGGATGCTGAAGAAAGCCAATTGAACATGGCATCAAGGGTTTTTGTTTTGTTGGGGGAAAATAGACCGGAGCGAAGAGTAACTAGGCATTTGGTTAGGATGTCTATGGTTAGTGGTTGTACGGTGTCCGAACAGGTGGTATTCATTTTGTGTAAACCCTTGATGCTTCAGTGAAAGCATGGTAAAACACTGCTGCGGTAGTAGAGTAATGTGAGCCTGCGGCAGGAGCAGAGTTAATGCAGTGGAGTAGAGGAGATGGAATATTAAAATGGGGGGTGGGGGGGGGGGGGGGCTCCTGTGGGAGTGGAGTTTAAGCAGTGGATTGAATATATATTCAATATTTGGGGGCATATCGAAGGAGCTCCAGTGGGAGCGCTGCTGTGATTACATTGCTGTACATGCACTGCTATAAAAGTATGGAACTTAGACATTGAAAGTGCTTGTGGAGAGAATAGAAATAACTCCATGTTCGTACCTGTAAGGGAAGCAAAAGTTTAGTTAGGAAGACATAACTTTATTATGTTTGTCATGACAGGGCACTACTGCGGCAGTATCAAAAGTGAAAGGAGTACTGCTGTGGCAGTTTTGAGTATAGGCAGGAGTTGCTGCGGGACGAATTGGAGAGCTTGCGACCTGGACTGCAGGTTTGCGCTGCTTTGCAGTTTTGTGGGAGTTGTTGCGTGACCTGAAAGATGCTGCAGTTGTGGCATGTGGACAAAACATTTGTGTTGCTTAGGTATTAGGTTTTTGAGCCAATGGACAACATATTTGTGCTGTTTAGGTATTAGGTTTTTGAGCCAATGGCAGGAGTACCGCAGTTGTTCTTTCTTTATTAAAATGTAAATGTAAACCTCCGTACAATCCAGTGAAAGGAAATTCAATTAATTAAAAGTAATATTGGTGAAACCCCTGCAATTTCAGGCATTTCAGTTGCAATCATTATTTACTTGTGGCCATTTGCTCCCTAGCTGTACTTCATGAGCACCACCTGCTGTACAATACAGGTCTTGCATGATTGATGTGACTGCATTGCAGTAGTTTGTGAGGAGATATTATGTACTACCTCCGTACTACCCACAGAAAATCAGAGAGAGAGAGACTGCAGAAGCGCCGCTAAGAGGAAACACCTGTGTGCTAGAATGGGATTTAAATAATCAATAGTGTGGTAATAAAATGTAGATGAAAGGATCTGTGGACAGCCATATGATGTGGTAGCACTGGTATATGGTGAAGATGTGGCCGGTTTGTGGAGGCAGCCTCAGCGCAATAGGATCTGCTTTGGTGAGTAATAATAAAAATTGCAGGTAGAAAACCAGTTAAAGTGGCAGCTGCCATCATCACGATGTACGGAAATAGTGAGCTGCTGCGGAAACTTTCATTGAATAACATAAGGATTTGGATAAAATAGCTTACCTGAAAACGAGGACAAATATTTCAAGTGGAGTCATAAGACGTCGCATGGATCTGTCGCGGGTGGGCGGGGCCAAATGCTGGAAACAGCTGAGACCGAAGAGAGGTAAACAGCTGCCTTTACACTCTTGGCTGTTAATTGAAAGATTAGATGCTCCTCCTGAACTTACGTTAAAGAACTTAATTTCTTTTATCATGGGTCGCAAACTCTTAATTAGGCAGCTATTCTTTATACCCCCTTTTACTGGTGTTGTCCCTTGTACCTAATAAAACCGGTAACACCGTACATCATGACAACCCTAATTTTACAAATTTTAAGATGCCCTTCCGTCCCTGTGTAGTTCCTGGATGTGGTCTGGGTGCCACTCACAGCCATGCCCCCCCCCAGTTCCTTTCTTCCCGGTGGTGCATGATGAGCTGACGAGGTCGTGTAGGGCACCTTTCACTGCCCGCAACTGACTTCCTCGCTCATCCGCTCTCACTACCCTTGATGGCGGGGCGGCCCATGGATACTCAGCAGTCTCCCAAGTGTCCTGAGAACATCACCACCTGGTGGGATCGTCCAGGGCTCCCCTCCAAGGCCTGTAGGATGATAACATCACTGACCTCCAAAGCCTACAGCGCCGCTGGACAGGCCGCCTCAGCCCTGCATGCCATGGCCCTCCTGCAAGTTCACCTGGCCAAGGCACTCAAAGATCTGCACTTGGGTATTCCTGACCCTGACGTGTAACAGGAACTGCGCTCAGCGACCGACCTCGCACTCAGGGCCACGATGGTCACAGCACGGACACTCGGGCAGGTGGTGGCCACCCTCGTGGTCCAGGAACATCATCTTTGGCTGAACCTGGTCGAGATGCGGGATGTGGACAAAGCACGCTTGCTCAATGCCCCAGTCACCCAGTTCGGTCTACTCTGCAAAACCGTGGAGGAATTCACCCAGCAGTTCTCAGCGGTGAAGAAACCGGAACACACTTGCACCATTACGGAGTGACAGGGTTGGCATTCCCTGCCCAGGAGCAGCCGCCATAACAGAGTCTAAAAACTACCATGGCACTTTTTAATCCAAAGAACTGTGTTAAAACTAATGAGAGGAAAACAGCCATTTCCCACATCATGCCCCGCTGGTTCGCCAGGCCCAAGCCCCCTTTCAGCGGCGTCTGCTTTACCTTGGTACACGGCAAAGACGCCAACACCCTGTGTGCAGAGATCGCGACCATTTTACTTAAAGATGCAATAGAGCCAGTCCCTCTAGCCAAGATGAAGAAGGGTTTCTACTGCCCTTACTTCATCATACCCAAGAAAGGCGCCGGCTTACGACCGATCTTGGACTTGCGAGTTTTCAACCGGGCCTTGCAAATACTCCCTTTCAAAATGCTCATGCAAAGACACAATCTAACTTGCGTCCAGCATTGAGATTTGTTCGCAGCAGTAGACCTGAAGGATAGCCAGGCGTATCAGTACAAGGTCCTCCCCTTTGGCATGTCCCTGTCCCCTCGTGTCTTCATGAAGGTTGCAGAGGCAGCACTTGCCCCGCTAAGAGAAGTGGGCATCAGCATACTCAATTACCTCGATGACTGGCTCATCCTAGCCCACTCTCGATAGTTACTGTGTGCCCACAGGGACTCAGGCACCTCTGCCGTCTAGGGCTTCAGGTCAACTGGGAAAAGAGCAAGCTCGCCCCAGTTCAGAGCATCTCTATTCTCAGCATGGAGTTAGACTCAGTCTCAATGACAGTGTACCTGACCAACAAGCGCACACAGTCATTGCTGAAATACCTCACCTTGTTCAAGCCAGGCACAGCAGTTCACCTAAAAATTTTTTAGAGGCTCCTGGGGCACCACTCTGTGGTGGTCGCACCACTGGGGTTGATACATATGAGACCACTTCAGCACTGGCTCCAGACTCAAGTCCCGAGATGGGCATGGCACCACGGCACACACTGTGCGTTCATCACACCCGTGTACTGCCAGACTTTCAACCCCTGGACAGACCTCTGTTTTCTGCGGACAGGAGTCCCCCTACAGCAGGTGTCTCAATGCATTCAGGTCACCATAGACAAAAAGGGTTGGGGCACCACGTGCAATGGGCACGCAGCCACTGGCTCCTGGCGAGGGCCCCCTGCTGCATTGGAACATCAACTGCTTAGAGTTGCTGGCTGTATTTCTTGCCCTGCAGAGGTTTCTCCCACTGATTCAGGGCAAGCAAGTCTTGACTATTCAAGTATATTTTGTTGATTGAAGTATGTTTTAATTTTTGGTAAATACAGAGAGGTTAAAAGTCAAGTCTCTCTCTCTCTCTCTATCCATCTTTATCATCTATTGGTTAAGGTAATCAGGTTCTTGCGATAAATGCGTTGTGGGGTCATCTCATTCAGCTCTAAAAGAAGCACTATAAGAAGCCAACTATGCACACTATAGATTTACTAACTGTCCACCCAAGTAGCTCAAATGGAAGCACTCAAGAACACCAAGGGGTATTCATTAAGAAGGAACTGCATCCGCACACACACACACACACACACACACACACACACACACACACACACACACACACACACATTTTCAACCTTTGCCAAAACTAATGGAAATGTGACTCATTTCTTATTTACACTGAGGCTGAGAGCTGCTGTTGTTGTAGTGCCTCTCCTGGAAACTGCAGGGAATTGTACCTGGAAACACTTTTAACATGTTTAGCAAAGATTTATAAAGAGTCATGTTTTCTAGTCACGAGACCAGGTTGCGCTAATCAGTGCAAATATAGCAACTGAAACAATGCCAAACACTTGGTGCTAAATGCAATTTTCAGCTGTTTAAATGGTGAAAGTAATCTCAACTACATGGCACATATCGATATACTGTATGCCCAGATACAATGTTCTTCTCCTTCATTTGATAATCATTTAATGGATTACTACTCTCATTATCAAAAAAAATTATACAGGTGTCTCATTTTAAGAAAAGTCTGTTTACCACCTGCTTTCCATCAGTGGTAGTAGCACAGCATTATTGGGCAGGGAATTCAAGAATTGGTACAATCTATAATTAGCCTAATTGACATTGAAAGTAAGCTAACTTGACGCCCGAACCTGATAACACACAAGACGAAACTGGCTCAATCCTGAGGTTATAAAACCTTGCAAATTTGTTAGGTGTTGCCCAGCCCACAGCTCTGCAGATGTCTGTTAGAGAGGTGCCACGGAACAATGACCAAGAAGCCGCAAAATCCCTGGTAGAGTGGGCTCACAGGCCAGCAGGGGCCGGCACATGCTGGGCATGGTATGCCAAAGTGATGGCGTCGATAACCCAGTGAGCGATCCTCTGTTTGATGACAGTGCTTCCTTTCTGCTGTCCACTGAAGCAGACAAAGATCTGCTCTGAGCTTCTAAAGCTCTGCGTGTGATCCAAGTTTATGCGAAGAGCACGCACCGGACACAGCAATGGCAAGGCTGGGTCTGCCTCCTCTAGGGGCAGCGCTTGCAGGTTCACCACCTGATCCCTGAAATGGGTCGTAAGAACCTTGGGCACGTAGCCCGGTCAGGGTCTCGGGATGACGTGAGACCGAACTCCAGGCACAGTTCACTGACAGAGAATGCCTGCAGGTCCCCTACCCTCTTGATGCAGATCTTTAGAGAGAGTGCCCTCAGCTGAATCATGGGGCTCAAAGGGAGCTCTCCGAAGGCCCCGAAGGACCACGGAGAGGTCCTATGAGGGATACGAGGTGCAGCCTGGTGGGGTTTAACCTCCTTGCGCCTCTCAGGAACCTTATGATCAAATCGTGCTTCCCTAAATACTTACCGTCCACTGCATCGTGATGCGCTGATATAGTGGCCACATACACTTTCAAGGTGGAGGGGGACAGCGGTCCCCCCAACTTCTCTTGCAGAAAGGTAAGCACTGATCCTACTGCACATTTCTGGGGGTCTTCGCCTCGGGAAGAACACCACTTAGCAAACAGCCACTTCAGGCCATAGAGGTGCCTCATTGAGGGGGCCCTGGCCTGAGTGATAATGTCTAACACTGCAGGTGGAAGGCCACTTAAGTCTTCCATGTTCCATCCAGGGGCCAGACATGGAGATTCCAGAGGTCCGGTCACGGGTGCCAGATGGTGCCCCGTACCTGAGAAAGAAGGTCCTTCCTCAGGGGAATTCGCAAGGGGGGGGGCTGTCGAGAGGAGCATGAGGTCCGAGAACCAAGTCCGGAATGGCCAGTAAGGGGCCACTAATAGAATCTGCTCCTCGTACTCCCTGACCTTGCACAACAAGGGAGGTAATCTCTGTGCACCCACCCAGGTTCAATGGTGTTCTTGCCTCTCACCACAGTGAAGACACCGTTGAACCTGCGTGGTCGCCTGGTCAACTGAATCGCATAGCCGAGCAACCACGCTCCCAATCTCCATGCTTGATGGACCAAAGGAACTACCATGTCGGACATACAAGTTGGTGGGGCCTTGGGCAGCAAAACAAAGTCAAATGAAACCAAGGATTCTCCCCCTGACCCTCTGGCAGGGGAGGGAGTGGTCTGCTTACCAGCTCCTGTAGTGCAGTTTCCTGAGTCTTGGGGCTGCCCATCTCAGGGGCGCTTCGAAGCCTTCTTGGGTTATTGGCGGCTGGCCATGAGGCGGGTGGCGTTGGGGGCCTGCGGGTAGCTCCACGCCAAGGCCCCGAGGGATGGTCTGTGGCAGAGCTGGTGTTGCTGCTGCAGGGGGATGCCCAGGGTGATGAGGAGACGGAGTGCAGGGTCTGTGGCTCTGCTGGGAAGGATATGTTGTATTGCCTCCCTCTGCTTTCTTACCAGAGGTGAAGTCTCCAAGTCTCCAACGGTGTAGTCTCCAACGGTGTCACCAAACAGCCCAACCTGAGAGATGGGAGCGTCAAGGAAATGAACCTTGTCAGCCTCTCGCGAGTTGACCAGGTTGAGCCATAGATGCCGTTCCTGGACCACCAGTGTGGACATTGCCTATCCCGAGAGTGTGCACCCTGACGTTCGTCGCTCGGAGGGTGAAGTCAGTCACAGAGTGCAGCTCCTGCATTAGTCCCGTGTCAGGACTACCCTCGTGCAGTTCTCTAAGTGCCTTGGCTTGGTGCACCTGCAGGAACACCATGGCGTGCAAGGCGGAAGTGGCATGTCCAGCAACGCCAGTGACAATGTCAGGCTCTGGATGGGAGCCTCGGACGACTCCGCCAAGTGCCAGCGCTTTGCGGGCCCCTTGCCGCCCCCGCCATCGATGGTAGTGAGAGTGGAGGAGCTCAGGGATCATGTGTGGGCAGTGAAAAGTGCCTGCCATGAATGCGTGAGCTCATCATGCACCTCCGGGTAGAAAAGAATGGGGGCGGAGCGTGGCTGTGAGCAGCGCTCTTGCCCCAGGAACCAACCATCAAGCCGCAAGGGTTCGGGGGGGAGCGGAGGGTTCCACTCCAGCCCGACACTCGCTGCACCTAGGCAAGCATGGCCATCAGCTCTGTGTTGGCCTGTGACTGAGCTGCCACACCTGAGGGTGGGAGTCCAGCCGAGTCCTCAGCGTCAGACATGATGAGCCCGCTCTCCTATGTTGCGATTGATAACTCATCTTCGTTGCGTGCTCTGAACAAGATTGCGGGCCCGCCGTTAGACAGACCGGCAAACTCACTCCAGAGCTCGGTCAGAGCATACGAGCGTGACGGGGAATGGGAGGTCCATGGGGGAATTCCCGGTGGAGAAGCTCCCATTGATGTCCCCATATTGCCCCCAGTGCTAACCGACCCTGACCGCAACCAAGAATTATACTGAAACTGAAAGGCATCTTCAAAAAGACGCTTTTGTTTGTGCCAATCTTTTAGAGAAAATATATATACTCTTTTGAGAATTTTATATATATGTATATATATACTGTATATAGGAGGCTCTGCTGTACTCCCGAAGCACCCAGGGGTGTTGCTCGACACAACCGTAGTGTGCGAGGGGGAGAACTGCTGTAATGCGCCGTAGATCCGGCAGCTTTAGCGAGAGGGAGAGATGAATGGAACGGCAGGAGGGATTCAGCTCAGTGAATGCATCTGCTCGGTTCCGAAGAAGAAAATCTGAGTGTGTGTTTGCAAATAGCACTCTTTTATACCCGTATGTCCGGGGGAGTGCAATGCAAATTCCACACGCCAATTATCATTGGCCTTTTCTCAAAGATCAGAGATGTCTGGGCTCCCAAGGTTGACCGCTAGTGTCAACTCATCGACACAACGTTGAGGTGAAAGATAGGGAACCCAATTTGTTAAAACTGTTAAGTGAATTTGTCCCTTAATAGTTCATTATAGACATAATAGAACATTTTGTGTTAGCTCAGATAAAAAGGTGCTTAAATACCAAATGGCAATAATAGTAAAATATTAATAATCAGATATCTGCTCTTCACCTCTTCTCCTCTCTCGCTCTCCACCCCATCTTGCACTCTTCATTAATGTTTTCCTTTCCTTGTAATTTCCTCAAATATGCACAAGCAGAAATTTATTCTCTGCTAACGACCCCTAATGTCCGTTGATCGATTCAGCTGCCTCTTTTGGGGTTTATTAATCTGTCAGCATCAGCAGAACTATAGAAGACCTCCTTGTCTCCATTGCTCATCATTCTGCAGCAAACTCTAATTTGTAGTCCTTTACATGTCCTGCTGGATATCAAAGGGAGTGTTCTACACTGCAGATTGTTGGGTATTCAGGGATTAGAGGCAAACTCTGGATGCAAGAGTCTCAGTCAGAGAGTTGAAGACTGCAGTGTGGAAGCTCACAACAGAGATGAGGTGATGAAACCTAGAGATCTCTCTCTCTCTCTCTGACAGAAAAGAGAAAGGGCATTGCATGGCCATCACTTAGTTTTAAAAAGTGGTGGGGACAGATGGCAGAGATGCAAAAATGTGTTGGTTGTGACATCACAAAATGGGGAAGGCTTCGATCATGAATATGATTTGCCCTGGGCTGCATTTCCCAAAAGCATCGCAAGCTTCAGTTGATCGGAGTGACCATTGGCACAAATGGTCTCTAAGATCTGCTTCGGCTAACAATGTTTTTGGGAAACACAGCACAGATCTTTTACTGTTGGGATAAATAAATAGTCTAAGCAGGGGACATTATTAAAAAATATTGTATTAAGAAAAAGCGAGAAAGTCAGTCTTGTGAAATAGGCAAAATAATATTATTACCTTATATAACAAGTTCAATTTAAAACAAGTTCTAAAGAATAAGTCAAGACATTTTCCCCTCTTTCTTCTTTCCAACTCCCCTTACTCCCACATGATCTTTTCTCATATTGCTTATTTATATGTACTTACATTTTCATCAGAAATAAGTATGCCTCTTGAACAAAGTAGGATTTAGGCTTTGCATACAACTAATGACTTTTCACAAATGCCTAATTTTATTGACAAAATATTATTTTCCAATCTGTCCGATTCTCTTCTGCAATGTGTAAAATAAAACATTTAAATTATACCAGCATCTTAAAATCCTGTACCTTTGACACAATCGTTCAAATTTTAAGGTGTCTTCCTCAAAAAGGGCTCTTACCGACCAAAAAAGCTAAATCCTACATTGGGCTACATATTCAATATATTCAAATTCAGGACCTTTTTGACTTATACAGAAAACATTTGTACGTGAGAAGTATGCTTCTTTAAATCTAAAAATTTTAAGGATAAGGTAAGGATAATACCAATGGTAATCTGCCCTTGTAATTACAAGACCACTGTGATTTGTACATTCTGAACAGCGCTGAAAATTGTAACAGGTGCCAAGTGGCAACACCATTTATGCACTGCCTCAGAAGAGGTAGGCCAATAGTTGACACATTTAGAAATATAGATATACCTGTTAGGAGTGTAACGATCCATCGATCTGGATTGAAGCATCGATCCAATAACTAACGATACAATGTTATCGATACAATGCAATACATTTTTCTTTTAAGATACACCTTAGTTTTAATACTCTCATGTCAGCCACGTCCGTATGCATTTCCGTCAGGCAAGGAAGCAACCGTATTACATACATTTTAATTTCAGAATTAATCCTAAAGGATTCCAAAAGGAAAATGTTACAGGATTCCAATTGGAATTTCTATCATCATTTCCTATCTTAAATTTATTTTTTCTTATCACACATGAAAAATCTAATAGGATATATCATATATAATAATATTAATATCCTGTAGGACCAGTTCTATGGGATTTATTTTTTATTTTTTAATGGAATTGACTCTATGGATTTCTATACAGAAACTTTTATGGGAATTCAATAAGTCTTTTAAAAATCTTAATGTCCTTTTCCACCATAAAATAGATTTCCACGTTCCAAGCAACATAGCAGTATGACAATTACAATAAACATCTGATTAACACATAACACAGTTTACACATCTTGTTACACAACCATATATACAATATACACCTAATAATATACAATATAAAGTATACACAAAATAAGAAGACTGTATACAATAAAAATACACTGAAGCGTAAAATGGAACAGGACACACATTTACTGTTGGCGCAACGCAATGCGAAGCAACAGACGCATCCTGTGTAAACAGCATCATTGGTTATAATAAAATCTATTTGTTTTTGATGTAGACAGGGTGTTAGAGGTTTGTGCAAAACAACAAACTTTCAAAACAACAGGTTTCAGTATGAATCTCAGGGAACATCTGCATTGTGGAAAAAGGTTGTTTCAGAAAGTAAAGGGATTTCTGGGTTACTACATTGAGTATTTCCTTTAATAATGTAGAGAAATTCAAAAAATAATTGAGTTCTTGGGAGTGAGTTCTTGAGAACTTTTACAAACATTATCGTTGAGAAATCTTATTCTACATGAAGAGGGGGAAGCACTGTTACACTTAAATGCCAATTAATCTACTCAAACAAAAACTTAAACCCCAATGTGTAGCTATAAACTCCTTAAAGAAATAGTTCATCAGAAATGTTTTATCCTGTCATATTTTTACTCACTCTTTATGTTGTTCTTTCCAAACTTGTATGACTTTCTTTCAGGGAATGCAAAGGACAGGAAAGAAAAAATCTTAACACATCTTTTTGCCATATAATGAAAGGGGATTAAAATATTTGGAATGACTTGATCGAATTTCTGTTTATTTCTTTTAATTTAATTACACAATGTTAAACATAATAAGCTAGGGAAAAATATGCAATACTTTCTTCAAATGAAATACAATATGTTAAAAAGCTATGCATTAATGAGTATGTGTGTGTTTCATAGTATTTTATAGAATACATTACATAGTTTTGTTGCAGGAAATGTGTAACTTTCTTTCATGCACAGTGTAATCATAGAATGAACTTACTTTGTCTTGCCCATAGACTGTAAAAAAAGATGGACGACGCCCCTTCGCTCTTTTCCATAGGAGAGAACTGAAGCCGCCAGTGTCCCGATATGGCGCTGACATCTTGGAACTTGAGTCTGCGCACTTGCGTTTTCGGGACCAGTCATGCGCAGTAGTGAGCAGGAAGTAAAGCCGCGAAAACAAGGCCCCGCCCTCACTCTCGCAGAATCAATCGCAAGCACACGCCCCTGCACTTTTTTTTAAGTGGCCTCTGTCTGCTCCGTTCTAAAATAATTAGTAACTTCTACTAGTTAACGATCACCTGCTTTTAAATAGGCTTGTTCTCTTTAAGCTAGCTGGCCCATAACATTTATTTACTAATAGCTTATAAATTTAACTTACCGAAAAAAACTCAAAGATCGATCGGACATGCCAGATTGGTTAGCACATTCTACTGCAGAACAACCCATTATGTCGGTGTGAAATAATTAATTATAGAAATTTAGATATGTAATTTAAAGCTCCAATCTCCTCAATCCTCCGAATATCCCGAAAAAAAGTCCGTTGGTGCTTCAGTGACTACTTCGCTCAGAGAACCTGTCAATCACAGCTGTCAATCATGACGTAACAGCACCGTTTTTATAGCATCAAATAACTAACTAAAAACAAACTTATTTTAAAAACAAACACTTGAAATTACATCAGCGTGATAAAAACTACAGTAAATGACAGAAACTGTCTTTGGAAAAAAGATATGTGAAGTGTAATTTAATTGTTTAGTTGGTCTCACGTCCTGTTGAATAACATGGGGAGGCGGGGTTTATGACCTATACTAGGACCGGCCTCTGGGGGGCGATCGAGACGTTTTGGCTTCACTTTTGAGGGCTTGTGCGGCACGCTTGGTCTTGCCTATGTGGTTGAATGTTTGGGAGAATTTGACTCTTATCCTACTGACTTCTTTACTGACACACTGTACATAAAAGAGAAAGAACTACAAATATAACCCAAATGATCATTGCCACCTCATACATCAACAACCTAACCTACCTCAATTTCCTCACTGCTCTCTGAACCTGAGAAAGTTCTGGGGTGTTTCTGGCACCTTTCCCCTCCCTAATGCTTCACCCTTTCTTGGTCTTTTTCTGTTGGACTGGCTGTTCTCTACACTATAAAGCTGTTTCAGCATTGCAGATCAACCTCCTGGTATTATTAAAGAAATTGTTATCCAAAAATTAATGAAACATGTGAGGATGTGTATTCATCAACCTGTTACATGTCTGACATAATCACACAGGCTCATTGAACCAAGTTTAAACTTGTTTTGCTGATATTTCAGAAAATAACCCACATAAATTCTTCACTGTAAACCATAGATTTTCCTTTATAATAACTTATAACAGACATTATTACATTCTATAAAGCTTAAAAGATTATTAAAACTGCAGCGCTGCATATTTCCTCCACTCGAAAGAATGCAGAAGCACTGTTTCCTGTGGTCTGACTCGAGTAATTTAATCTATAAACATCTAGTCAGAGGAGTTATGTTGATATGATTAACATTTATAACATGGCATTGAACCCTTTTCTGTTTGTATTGTATGTACCTGACAAAGTTTAACCCATAAACAGTATGTGTAATTCCTAAATACAAAAAAAACCAAACATGATTATTGACGTGATAAAGACGTTTACCGAAAATAAATGATATTTTACACACATTTACACATAAATATGTCTAGATTGTGTGAAATTAGTTGATACTTACATATTGTTTGTTGCCTTTACAAAAAGCTTCACTATGATGCTGCGCTTTGCTAAGCGCTATGGGAACGATCCTAGTTGTGACCGAACTGTGAATATGTGTGTAACACGTCAATGAACATTGACCGGAATTTATAGCCTCGGCTGATGTAGTCATTAGACGCACCTGTGGCCAGGCTATAAATGGATGCGTCACCAGGTGTCATCAGATCCTCTTTTTTCAGAGCGATTCTGTGAGAATTTGTGAGGCAATGTGCAGTGAACCTTTTCTCCTTTCTCTTCTGTCTAGAAAATATCGATATTTTTAAAAGAAACAGAGAATGACTGAAAGCCGTAAACGTGTTCCCCTGTTCTCGCTCTACAGCTGAAGAGGACAGGCATCAGTTTTGCTCTGTTTGTTTGGGGAGTCAGCACCCACACTTCATTTGTGGGGCTCTTGTATGGATCTGGCTGAGGAGCGAGAGACGGGTTCATCCCTTTCGCTCGCTCTCTCACCAGACCCAGCTGATCCTCGTAAGCCTGAAGCGCGCCTTGGCGCCTCTTCGGTTCACAAGGACACTGAACCTCTGTAAATCCCGTGCATAATAATAAAGCGGCTGTGGAATTAAGAGACAAATGCAAGCAAGCTTCATGCTCGACTCGCTTACTTCCGGGAGTCAGCGCCCACATTTCATTCGTGGGGCTCTCGCATGGATCTGGCTGAGGAGCGAGAGATGGGTTCGTCCCTTTCCCTCGCTCTCTCCTCAGACCCAGCTGGTCCTTCCTGTGATCTCGAAGCGCGCCTCTTCGGTTCACGAGGGGGGCGGGGCACTGAACCTCTGTACATTTCATGCACAATAATAAAGAGGCTGAGAAATTACTCGAGGTGATTACGCGGGCTGTGGCCAGACTAAAGCTAGACTGGCCACGCGAACAAGAGACCCTCCCCCAAACGCTCTAAACTAGAAGACTTTCTGTCTGGTAGCCAAAATAATTAAATAAATAAAAGAGGGAATGGAACTCTATATCAGTCCCTTCCTTTCTTCTATGACCTCCATAACAAGTATTTTCTTTATGGAGAAAATGTATACTTCCCATGTCTTCGTGCCCTCGACGTTGGTGTATTCAACTATCGTGGGTGCTGAAGCTCAGGAGTATTCGGTGATGGCGCCGGTAGAAGAGACACCTGCGGGTTTTCTCTCGCCTGGCTCAGCATCATCACTAAAGAGACCTACTCTCCCCACAAAGCTGTGCAGGACCACCTCCACGCTTGTGGGGAAAGCTTATCAGGCAGCAGGTCAGGCTGGTGTTGCCCTGCACACTATGACAGTGTTACAAGCGCACTAGGCTAAATCTGTTGAAGGACCTGAGTGTGGGCACCTCACTCAGGGGGAGGGGATGTCGGCCACCCAGCCCTGCCCCGGTCCTTCTAGACAGGAGGCTCTAAAAC
Source organism: Moxostoma hubbsi (assembly GCA_032164185.1). Taxonomy (NCBI): domain Eukaryota; kingdom Metazoa; phylum Chordata; class Actinopteri; order Cypriniformes; family Catostomidae; genus Moxostoma; species Moxostoma hubbsi. The sequence goes on from JAVLUX010000021.1 coordinate 27,779,198, forward strand.
AAAACATGGTGAATCGTGCTCCCCCTCGTAAAGACTGGGGTCCAGTTCGTCACCCTCAGCAGCCCCCAATGCAAGAACTCAGGGGCGTGATTTCTAAGAAAAAGAAACCCTGACAGTCTTGTATCCAGTCTTGTGGAGGTAGTTCCCCTTGGGACGGGGAGCGTGTATCATCCACTTCGGCCCTCCCGATACCCTCACGAAACCTCTTCACTCCCGCTGCCTTTGGTGTTTTGGGTGATAGAGGCTTCCAACAAAGAGTTGGGTGTACCTTTGTTACCTGCCTTGATCCAGGATGCGGAACACTAGACATCCCCTCAACAGGAAGTGTCAGAAATAATACCCATCTCAGAGAACCTGGCAGCGTGGAAACTTCTGCCAGGTATTTCTATGTGGGTTCTAGAAACAGTAGAAAGAGGCTACAGAATTTAATTTGCTTGCCGTCCTTCCCGTTTCAATGGCGTAGTTCCCACTACCGTGAAACTGGGACAGGCATGTCTACTGTGGAAAGAACTGCAAAATCTCTTGGTCAAAGGGGCCATAGAACATGTTCCCCTTCCAGAGAAAGATACAGGCTATTACAGCAGATACTTCCTGGTTCCCAAGAAGGGTGGGGGGTTGCGTCCGATTCTAGATCTTTGAGGCTTGAACTACTCGGTGTTCAAGTCCTAGATGCTGACTATCAAGATGATCGTGTCACAAGTCCAACATCACGTTCGGCTGGTCACCATCAATCTCATGGACACATATCTTCATATAGAGCCACAGCACAGGAAGTTCCTGAGGTTCGCTTTTGGGGGCGAAGCCTTCCAGTATCGGGTTCTTCCATTTGGCCTAGCCATATTAACCCGCACATTCAGGAAATGCATGGATTCAGCACTGGCTCCTATGCGACTCCAGAGCATCCGCATTCTGAATTTTATAGATGACTGGCTGATCCTAGCGCAGTTCCAAGAACTGGCAGTTCAGCACAGGGATATCGTCTTGACACATCTGGGGGTTATATGGAATTCGGTCACGATGCTGGCACAATCGTCTCCTGCATGAATCGTTTCCATTCAGAACACCCTGAGCAAGGTCAGGCTAGGTCGAGGTTGCACTGCTCGTCAGTATCATTGATTACTAGGTCTCATGGTAGTTACTGTGACAACCGAACTGACCACCCTCCTGACCACATGAAACCTCTTCAGCTGTGGCTAGAAGCCAGGAGGTTCTTTCCGAGGGCCGCGGTGATCCCTTCGGACCTTCTGCACATGAGACCGCTTCAGCTGTGGCTAGAAGCCAGGAGGTTCTTTCCGAGGGCCGGTCCCCTAAGGCAAATAAGGGTTACACGTCACGTGCTTCGTTCCCTTTCTATGTGGTTCAGACCCCGGATCTTACCTTGGGTCCCACTCTAGGTGCGTCTTGTCATTGCAGGCTGCTATGACAGACGCCTCCCTGACGGGCTGGGTAGCGGCCTTAAGTGGTCGTCTGGCTTAAAGGGATAGGAGGGTGGTCAGTTCGGTTGTCACAGTAACTGTCTCGAGCTGATGGCCGTATTTCTGGCCCTGAAATACTTCCTCCTGAGGCTGCCATGTCTTGGTGCGGGTGGGTAATACAGCGGTAGCCTCTTACGAAAACCATCGGGGGGATCCACATTCACGTCAGCTGAATTTCTGGCACGTTGGATCCTCCTTGGGGCCCAGGGCAGCTCCTGTCACTCAGGACAGTTTTGTCCCTGGATGCCCGTGTGTGTGGGAGCAGATTTACTCTGAGGTCGTGAACAAATCTGGGTGAGATTTCACAGGGCAGAAGAGGACCTCTTCGCCTCTATGATAGCGCAATGTCTCCTCTACTTCTCCCTAAGTAACCCAGCCCCCTTGGGTCTGGACTTAAAGGCACATACATGACATACATACATGGTTTTTCTGCTCCCGGGAGTCTTGACAAGGTTCGCCAGCAAGGGTCTTGCCTCCTACTAATGGCGCTGCGCTGGCCGAACAGGATATGTTTCTCAAATACCTCTCCTCGACAGCTTGCCTTGGGCGATTCCGAACAGGGAGGACCGTCTCATCCCTGGCTCGAATTGTGAAACCTTTCATGCTTGGCCCCTAAGGGTACCAACTGAGGTTCACAGGGCTTTCTCTTGAGGTTATCGAGACCATTTCAAGTGCTAGGGCTCCCTCCACTTGGAACTGATCTGGGTAGATTTTACAGGGCAGAAGAGGACCTCTTCACCTCTGTTGATAGCGCAATGTCTCCTCTACTTCTCCCTGAGTCACCCAGTTTCCCCCCCTAAGTTCATATTACAGAACCAGCTAACTGCCAGTTTGCTTCAGTTCTAGATTTTCTGTAGAAAGAACTGTCAGCGGGCACTTGCCTCGCCACTGCCAGGTTCTATGTGGCCTCCACTGCGGTTTGCCATGCCTTGGTGGGCGGGGTGCCCCCTAAGAGGCATCCTTGCTAGGACCTCTTCATAGGGTAAGACCCCCTTTTTTTTAAGACCTCTAGAGTCAGCGTTTGGTAGACTTCTGACTCTCAAGATGTTTTTTCTTGTGGCAATTACGTCTCTAAGGAGACTTGGGTACCTACAGGCTCGGTCTCTTTTGCCGGCCTGTTCAGAGTTTGCCCCAGCTATTACCAAAAGCATTCTTTGCACCCTCGCCCTAACTACCTGCCCAAGGTACCTTTTGCGACCCTTGGCTGGTTATTTTCTAAGCCTTCTGCTCCCTGCCGTTTGTAACGCCGGAGCAGCTAAGACTTCTCAGACTTTGTCCAGTCTGTACCCTTCAGACTTATGTCCACCGCATTTGCTAGGGTCACTTGGAAGCCGTGACCAGGGGGCGGTCACCTCCTGGCAGACTATGTCACTTTGGGTGAGGGACATTATTGCCCGGGCCTACGAGGCGCATGGTCAAGATTCGCTAGTAGGTATTAGAGGGCTCTCCTCCTCTAAAGCCTTGGCTAGAGGTCTCCCTCTGCAGCAAATTTGTGATGCGGCAGGTTGGTCCTCTCCGCACACATTCATTAGATTCTTATAAGTTTGGATGCTCTTGCCAATCCGGGCTCTTATGTCCTTGAGTCGACATCTCAATCTCATGTCTCTACAAGTTTGTGATGCGGCAGGCTGGTCCTCTCCGCACACATTCATCTGCTTTTATGGTCATGTTACTAGATGTTCATGCTACCCCGGGCTCTTATGCCCTTGGGTCGACATCTACACTCATGTCATGTGAGGGACCAGGTGAGGTTCTCCGCCAGGTGAACACCAATGAATTTGATGAGCCGTTGATGTTCAGCGGAGAGCGGTCACTCTGTGCTTTCCTAATGTCAACAACCATCTCTTTTGTTTTGTCCACATTCAGAGACAGGTTGTTGGCTCTACACCAGTACGTTAGCTGCTGCACCTCCTCTCTGTATGCTGACTCATCGTTCTTGCTGATGAGACCCACCACAGTCGTGTCATCGGCGAACTTAATGATGTGGTTTGAGCTATGCATTGCACAGTCGTGAGTCTGCAGAGTGAACAGCAGTGGACTGAGCACACAGTCCTGGGGGCCCCCAGTGCTTAGTGGTGGAGATGCTGTTCCCGGTCCGGACTGACTGAGGTCTCCCAGTCAGGAAGTCCAGGATTCAGTTGCAGGGGGAGTTGTCCAGGCCCAGTAGGTTCAGCTTTCAAATCAGGTGCTGAGGAATGATTGTGTTGAATGCTGAGCTGAAGTGTATGAACAGCATTCGAACGTATGAGTCCTTTTCATCTAGGTGGGTGAGGACCAGATGGAGGGTGGTGGCGATGGCATCATCTGTTGACCGGTTTGGACGATACGCAAACTGCAGTGGATCTAGTGAGGGGTGCATCTGGGTCTTAATATGCCTCTCGAAGCACTTCATGATGATGGGTGTGAGTGTGACGAGATGGTAGTCGTTGAGGCAGGACACTGAAGACTTCTTTGGCATGGGGACGATGGTGGTGGCCTTGAAGCACGTTGGAATGATGGCGCTGCTCAGAGAGATGTTGAAGATGCTGGTAAGAACATCTGCCAGCTGGTCTGCACATCCTCTGAGCACTCTGCCAGGAATTTTGTCTGGTCCAGCAGCCTTCCGTGGGTTGACTCTACGTAGAGTTTTCCTCACATCAGCCGTGGTAAGACAGAGCACCTTGGGAGGAGGTGTGGTCTTCCTTGCCACCACATCGTTCTGTTCTTCAAACCTAGCGTAGAAGTCATTTAGCGCATCTGGAAGGGAGGCATCTTTGTCACAGGCAACTGATGTTGTCCTGTAGTTGGTGATGGCCTGGATGCCCTGCCATATGCGCCGCGTGTCACCGCTGTCCTGGAAGTGACTGTGGATTCTCTGGGCATTTGCACGTTTTGCCTCTCTGATGGCCCGGGACAGTTTGGCCCTCGCTGTTCTTATGGCAGCCTTGTCCCCTGCTCTGAAGGCGGAACCTGCTCAGCAGTGCACGCACCTCCGCAGGCATCCACGGCTTCTGGTTGGAGCGTGTGGTGATGGTCTTGGAGAAGGTGACATCATTAATGCACTTGCTGATGTAGCTGGTCACTGATGCTGTGTATTCCTCCAAGTTGGTAGAGTCGCCATATGTTGCAGCCTCCCTGAACATGTGCCAGTCAGTACACTCAAAACAGTCCTGAAGAGCAGAGATGGCTACTGCTGGCCAGGTTTTCACCTGCTTCTGGAGCGGTTTTGAGCATCTGATGAGCAGTCTGTATGCTGGAATTAGCATAACAGAGATGTGGTCTGAGTAGCTGAGGTGGGGGCAGGGCTCCACATACTGATGGAATTTAGGGAGCACTGTCTTGAGATTCGCATGGTTGAAATCTCCAGCGACATTAAACAGTTTGTCAGGGTGAGCGTTCTGCAGTTCGCTCATAGCCCCATACAGTTCACAGAGCGATTCCTTAGCATTAGCGCTGGGGGAATGTAAACTCTGGTTATAATAACAGTGGTGAATTCCTGTAGTAAAAAAAATGGTCTGCATCTAACAGTCACAAGCTCCACCAGCAATGAGCAGTAACTAGAGACTAGTATAGAGTTATTGCACCATTCCATGTTGATGTGAACACACAAGCCACCACCGCAAGACTTACTGCAAAAAGCTACATTTCTGTTGGCACGAAACGAGATGAGCCCGCCTAGCTGAATGGCGGCTCCCGGAACTCTGTCGCTGAGCCACGTCTCTAAGCTCACGCAGCTTAGTCTGCTGGAGTCGGATGTAGTCCAGTTTATTGTCCAGGGATCAAACATTTGAGAGCAGGATAGACGAGAGAGCCGGCCCGCTAGGGTTTGTTTTTAGCCTAGCATGAACATGTCCTAAGGATAGCGAGGAGTTAATTATATAAAAAAAGGTTCTGAGATTACTGGGAATACACTTTTGAGAGCTTAGTTGGTATTGGATCTAACATACATGTTGTGAGTTTTGATGTTTTGATAAGTTTTGTTTGCTCTTCATACCTATGACAGTGAAGGATTGAAGCTGCTCATGAGGAAAATTATGAGACACTGTTTTCTGAGGTACTGTGACAGACGATTGCATAATTTCAATTTTATTTCTGATTATTTTTATTCATGAAGTAATTACTATTGTGCTGCGATGGAATATTTGGTTCAGTTGAGGCTTTATTCCTAACCAATTTAGCCACAGTACTGAAAATACATTCAGGATTGTAGTAGTTATTTTCTATGAGTTTGTTCAAATATGCTGACCTGGCAGCTTTTAGTGGCTGACTGTAGATACAGACACATCTACAGTCCTTCCATGTACGTAAAATACCTATAATTTTGTATGCTTCCACTTGTGCTCCATTTTCCAAGCTGTTCTCTTGAGAGCATCAGTGTGATCATTGTACCATGGTGAGTGGCTTTTTTCTTTAATTTACTTTAAGGGGGGGGGGGGGGGGTGACACTATCAAGAGTGCTATAGAAGCCTGTATATAACATTTCTGTTATTACATCAAGTTCTTCTATACTTTGTGGCTTACTGATTAATTGAGATAGGTCTGGAAGACTGTAAGTGAAGTTATCTTTCGTGGTCGAAATAATAGTTCTACCTGAATGCTTGCATGGTGTAGATTGAGTAACATTAGCTGATCACAGCATACAAGAGACGAAGTAATGATCTGAGATATCTCACTCTTTCTATAGTATCAATATCAACTCCATATGACAGAATTAAATCTAGCGTATGACTATAACGATTTGGTCCTGTCACATTTTGTCTGACTCCAAGAAAGTTGACAATATCAATAAATGATAATCCCATTGTGTCATTTTCATTATCTATGTGATTGTTGAAGTCACCAACAATTAAATTTCTATCCACAGTAACTACTAGATCTGATAGAAAATTTGCAAATCACCAAGGAAATCATAATACGGCCAGGGGATCTATATAGTGTGGAAAGAGCAAAAGACAACAGATATTTTTTATTTGTATCTGATGGTGACACATTAAGCATTATTAGTTCAGAAGACTTAAACTTATATCCTGTCCTCTCTAGTTTATAGATTGTATAGAATATATAGATTAGACCAGAAATCTGAGAGCTGTGAGAACATTGCTGCTGTCGCTTTCCACCTTCCACCAGTGACAAGAACTGCAATAACAAATCATCATAACATTAAAAATAACAAATTCCAATGCAGTATTGATAGTATTATAACACAAATTAACCAAAAGAAATAGAGATGATTACTCTGTATTAGATTCCTCCTGCTACAAGCTATTTTATAATTTGGTGGAGATAAAATCAGATCCAGACTGTTTAAAAATAAAATTAAAATAAAATAAAAAAATAGAAAGAGTTAAACACAAATGGAACTGGAATGTGGATGTTGACGGAGAAATGTATCTCTGAATTAAGATAAAAGAAAATGGGAAAGAAAGAGCTGAGTAAAAGAGGTTCATGTTAAGGTGTAATTTCATAAGTACTGAATAAAACATATTAAGGGAGAGTGGATGGAGCTGAGTGAAACTGTTCTGGTGAATGAAGGTGTTGCAGAAAGTGTACAGAGTGCTTGATTGAGAGGTTGAAGTGAAGCAGTAGATGATGGGGGCTGCAGCAGAGAGCAGAGATGGTTGAAAGATGGCAGCCACCAGCAGTCCAGAGGACAACTTTCTTTCTCCAGCAGCTTTCACCTGCAGCAGCATCAATCAGCCCAAAGGTTCACCCAGCTCTCCCACCAAGAGAACAGCTTGAAATTGATCTCTCACATAAATACCACCAACAAGCCTAACTTTCACCCCTCCTGCCAAATTTATGAGCCCCCCGAGGTCTATATTGACCATGTTAACATACTCCCTGAAAACCTATAACTGAAAAATTTGAACAAGGAGGACATATAGATTAAGGGATTATGTTAAAAAGGCTTTATAATAGACCCCAAGGGATGTGTTTTAAACCAGTTGAATTTACTGAAATAAATGTATAATGACTGATGCCCACAGTCTTAAGATGCATAGGTATATGTATTATGATATATATTATTCTGTGTTTCACAGAAGAAAGAATTTTATACGGGTTTGTAACACTATGAGGGTGAGTAAATGAAGACAGCATTTTTATTTTTAAACAAAATAGCTCTCCTTCTAATTTTGTTTTTAAGATCAATGGACAAGGTTTGTTAGAGGTGTATGTTTGGTATTCTGAGGATGCAACAGCTGTATTCATTTATGTAGTCTTTACCATTCTATTAATGTGTCAAAGAACGACATAGCCCACCCACATCACGCTCTTTTTGGTATACTATTTAAATTTGAAATTAAATTGATTATTTATAGTAATCAAATTAAAGTGAGACTGGGCATGTATAATCTTTTGCATTTTAAGTAAATACTGTACATCTCCTCTCTTCTCTTCTAATATCAGCATGATATCAAAGAGTGAACTTTGAAGTGCTGTGCTATTGATTGTACATGCTCAATATTGCAGTGCAAGACAACTAGATAATTGAAGAACCGAAATTGCACATTCAATATCTTGGGATAAAAATCCTCAGACACCATGTATAACAGCCATCACCGTCAGTCTGCATTTGTTGATGGTTAGTGTGAAGCCGCAAAATAAACAATATAAAAACTTTCACACAGAGCATTCTGGGATGGAAATTGATTGGACACATTGTAAGAAAACAAAGCTGTGGGGGACAAACAGCTTCCACCTTTCTCTGTCAAACCCTCCATAGCCACCCTTTGTCTCACTTTCTCACTCTCTCTGTGATGCTCTCTTTCACTGCTTTTCAGAGACTCTTATCCCACACTCCCTCTTTCTCACACAGCCATTCAAGCTTGCTCCCCAAAATGTTTCTTCATCAAACCATTCCATCGCACTGGTATTTCAGTGCAACCTGGATCTTATTCACTAATAGGGCTGGGTATTGATAAAGATTTCTAGATTCGACTCCAATTCACAAGCTCTCGATTCCGAAAGTGAACTATTCAAAAGTAATTTAAATCACCATGAACTAAAATAAAACAAATGTTCAAACTTGTAAAGTATGCATATTTATACATAATGTTATATATAATACAATATATTTATATAATCTAAAACTGTATAAAATATAAAGCTTATATTTACACTATATAAAACAATATAAGACCAAATAAATGTAATGTTTTACACATTTATAGTCACGTTGTGTAAAGATCTGGGCAGTAGAATTTTTTTCTTTTATTAGTCTGTCATGATAATACCAGTGCTTAAAGTGGAAGAAATAAAGTGCAGGAACTCACCTTGTTGGCATTAAACTTGATTATTTTGAGAAATAAAATGTACTTTGACACCGTTTTTGTTCGCAACATTTGCTTGTATAAAAATAAGTAAATAAACTCTTCAATGATTCAGATGAAAATTGAACTGGGGCCAATTTTTTTTTTTCCATATACAGTATAACAGTATATACACCTAATATTTATATTGTAACTAATATGTTAACATGTGTAAAAAAAAAAAAAAAGGAAAAAAAAAAAAAGGTTCATGATATGTTTATTTACATTAAAATATTATTTAATTACATTCAAATCTGTATTTAATTACAAATTTTCAAGTTCTGGCCATAACTGATCTGGATGAAAAACAAAAAAAGACCTCAAACCCTCCACTAACAAATTGTTTTTTATTTTCATATATATATGTCATGTATATGTCATCTCGGTTACTGTCGTAACCTCCGTTACCTGATGGAGGGAACAATATGTTGTGTCGATGTAGTGACACTAGGGGTTTCCCTCGGGAGCCCCAAACACCTCTGATCTTTGAGAAAAGGCCAATGGGAATTGGCGAGTGGAATTTGCATGCCAATCCCCTGGACATACAAGTATAAAAGGAGCTGGATTGCAACCACTCATTCAGGTTTTGTGCTGAGAATCCGAGACAAGGTCCCAGCCATTTCAGCGGGTAGTTCAGTGTTGTGGCAGGAGGGACACAATGTCTCATTCCCTCCATCATGGAACGGAGGTTACAACAGTAACAACAGTTGAGTGGAAAAACATCACATGGTCTTACCGAGTCTTGTCGGAAGCATCTCATGTGGAGAAGTCCTGTGGTAGGTCCTTCCCGAGGGTGACACTCTCGGGAACATGGTGACCAGTGGTAGAGGGACCTCTGCCCAAGGAAGACTTTAGGAATTTTGTGGAAGATACATCACACAGGGTTACCTACAGACAACCAGCACATGTGGAGCACCTACCCCATTACAGATCCTAGTTAAAACACATACTGGGCCGGCAGCGAGTTTCTCTGTAACCTCGCCTGCCACAGGGCTAAAGAGGAAGGACATCCAGGGTCCACGACTGCATGAAAACGACTGGGGGTAAAACGCACACGTCTTCACATCAGGGGAGGTGTAAGGCTCTATGTGCAAGTGGTACACCCGGCCAGCTGTCCCGGAACTTTCCTGCTCATACCTGACAACACACGGGACGAGACCGGCTGAAACCAGAGATTATAGAATCTCACAAAGGTGTTGGGTGTTGCCCAGCTATGCAAATCCGCTATGCAGATGTCTGTTAAAGAGGTGCCTTTGGTCAGGGCCCAGGAGGACACCACACTCCTGGTAGAGTGGGATCATAGCCCCAAGGGTGGCAGCATGTCCTGGGCGTGATATGCCATAGCAATGGTTCAGTGACCCAGTGGGTGATTCTCTGTTTGAAGACAGCGTTCCCTTTCTGCTGTCCAGCAAAGCAGACAAAGATTTTCTAAAGAACCTTGGGCACATAGCCCGGTCGGGGTATCAGGACCATATGAGAGTAACCCAGACCGAACTCCAAGCACATATGGGGGGTTTAACCTCCTAGCGCCTCACAGGAACCTGACAATCAAGTTGTACTTCCCTACATACTTCCCGCCTACTGCATCGTGATATGCCGATATAGCGGCTACATACACCTTCAAAGTGGAGGGGGACAGCCACCCCACCAGCCTTTCCTGTAGGAAGGAAAGCACTGATTGGACTGCACATCTCTGGGGGTCTTTGCATTGGAAAGAACACCACTTAGCGAACAGACACCACTTCAGGGCATACAGGCACCTCATAGAGGGAGCCCTGGCCTGAGTGATTTTGTCTACCACTGCAGGTGGTATGCCATTTAGGTTTTCCGTGTCCCGTCCAAGTGCCAGACATGGATGTTCCAGAGGTCTGGTCGCAGATGCCAGATGGTGCCCCGTCTCTGAGAAAAAAGGTCCTTCCTCAGGGGAATTCGCCAGGGGGGTGGCTGTCACAAGGAGTGTGAGGTCCAAGAACCAAGTATGGGTGGGCCAGTAAGGTGCTACCAGGGCGACCTGTTCCTTGTCCTCCCTGACCTTGTACAATGTCTGTGCAAGAAGGCTCACTGGGGGGAACGCATACTTGCATAGCCCCAGGGGCCAGCTGTGTGCAAGCACATCTGTGCCGAGGGGAGCCTCAGTCAGGGCATACCAGAGCAGGCAGTGGGAGGATTCCTGGGAAGTGAACAGGTCCAACTGTACTTGACCAAATCGACTCCAAATCAGCTGGACCACCTGGGCGTGGAGTCTCCACTCTCCCCTGAGCGTGACCTGCCACGACAGTGCATCTGCTGTGCTGTTGAGGTTGCTCTGGATATGAGTGGCTCGCAACGACTTGAGTCGCGGACCAGTCCAAGAACCACTGGCTGTTCACCCGTTGCTCATGGCGCCAAAGCCACGCTTGGAGGCATCCGTCATAACCACAATTCTAATGGAGACCTGCTCTTGGGGAAAACCTGCCTGTAGAAACACCAGCTCAGTCCAAGGGCTGAACAGATAGTGGCAGACCGGCATGATGAGCATACATTGTGCACCATGTTGCCATGCTCATCTCAGGACTCGAGTCTGAAGCTATTGCTGAAGCAGTCTCATATGCATCAATCTGAGCAGCGTGACTACCGCTGAGGATGCCATATGCCCCAGGAGCCTCTGAAAATAATTTTCTGCCTGATGCTCTCAGACAGTTCAGCACCAACTGCATGCACTCGCTTGTGAGGTGTGCCATCATTGAGACTGACAGGCTGAGGTGCCTGAGCACCAGGTCCCTGTAGGCACACAACAAGTCCCGCGAGTGAGCTAGAATTAGCCAAACATCGAGGTAGTTGAGGATGTGAATGCTCAAAACTCCAGCCCGACGCTCACAGCCGCCCAGGCAAGCATGGCTACCAGCTCTGTGTCAGCCTGTGACTGGGCTACGGCACCTGAGGGTGGGAGCCCAGCCAAGTCCTCCGCGTCAGACTGAACGAGCCTGCTCTCCGATGCTGCTATCAACAACTCATCCTCTTCTTGAGCTCCGAATGAGATCACAAACCCATCCTGAGACAAGCCCACGGTCCCATCCCAGAACTCAACTGGGGCATATGAGCGTGCTGGGGTATGGGAGGTCCATGGGGGGGTTTGGGGCTCCCAAGAGAGTGACACAAAGGAATCTTATATATATATATATATATATATATATATATATATATATATATATATATACTGTATATACACAACCCTAATTCCAAAGAGTTGGGACAGTATGAAAAAAGCTACTAAAACAAATATGAGTGATTTGTAAATTATAATCAGCCTTTGCTATATTGAAAGCTCAATATATGCTGTTTTACCCTGTGAAATTCAAAGTTTTTTTTTAATGTACAGTAATTACAACACGCTCCAAAAAAGTTAGAGTCAGTCAAGTGTTTACCACTGTGAAACATCACCATTTCTTCTAATGACACTTATTAAGCATTTGGGCACTGAAGACACAAATTTGTTAAATTAATTTTCCCCCATTCATCCATTATGTAGGTCTTTAGCTGCACAATTGTATGGGGTCTTTGTTACCATCTAATGTGCTAAATAATGCACCACCCATTCTCAATTGGAGACAGTTCAGAACTGCAGGCAGGCCATTCTAGCACCCACACTCACTGCTTACACAGCCATGCACTTGTAATCCGGGCAGTATGTGATTTGAAGTTGTCCTTCTGGAAAATGCAGGGTAGTCCCTTGAAAAAACATTGCTGGTAGGCAGTATATGTTGTTACAAACAATTTACATATTTGTCTGCATTCATGCTGTTCTCACAGATGTGCGAGTTATGGGCACTGACACAACCCTGGCCAATACAGAAACTGGCTTTTGGACCTGATACTAATAACAGCTTGGATGCTCCTTTTCCTCTTTGGCCCAGATAACATGACAGCTGCATTTTTCAAAAACATTTTGAAATGTGGGCTCTTGGACAAAAAAAGCACAGTTCCACTGTTCTACTTTCCATCTTAGATGAGACCGAGCCCAGAAAAGTCAGCAGCGCTTCTGGACAGTGTTGATGTAGGTTTTCTTCTTTACATAGTAAAGTCTTAACTCACATGTGTGGATGCAACGGCAAGTGGCACTGACTAACAAAGGTTTACTATAGTTATCCCAAACCCATGTTCATGATATCCATTACAGATGGATTAAGTTTTTTTTAAGACAGTGATGTCTAAGGGATCAGAGATCACAAGCATTCAGAAGTGGTTTTCGCCTTGCCCTTTACGCATTGAGATTCGACCAGATTCCTTGAATCTTTTAACAATATTGTGCACAGTAGAGGGTGAAATGCCCAAAATCCTTCCAATTTTGTGTTGGGGGGGGGGGGGGGGGGGGGGGGGGGGGTGGTAACATTGTTCTCAAAGTGCTAGATTATTTGCTGAAGCACCTGTTTGCAAACTGACAAGTCTTGAACAATTCTTGCTCTTGAAGGAATATGCTGTTTTGGTGGCTCCTTATACAGTATACAGTACTATGACACAATTGCCTCACCTGTTTAACATCACCTTGTTATTTCACCTCGTCAAATTGTTATAAGTCTTAAACTGCCTGTCTCAACTTTCTTGAGCGTGTTGCAATCTTCTGATTTGAAATGACTGTACAATTAATCATTACAAAAATACAATTCACAAGGTAAAACAATTCACAGGTGCTTTCAATATAGCAAAGTGTGAAAATAATTTACAAATCACTCCTTTATGTTTTTATTGGCATTTTTCATACTGTCCCAACTTTTTCAGAATTAGGGTTTTCTATATATGGAAGCTTTAGCATAAGTTCTGCCGGGAAGACTCAATTGCTACGTCACTCATTACCTTCTCATCTATCCAATCGCGTTCTAACACTTGCAGTATAAAAGATGGGTACTTACTCATGTCATGAGTTCACAGATGCTGACGCTTTCGTTAATTGTTCGCGTCAGTTGCCGACCAAACACGTCTAAGGACACGCAATTCGTTTGCATTTACTCTGATTCTGATGATGATTTTGTCCCGCCGTCTCCTCCTCCTGCTCGCCGCAGCTCACGCATCCAGTGCCGTACTTCTCCATGGGCGCAGAGGTCATTCGAAGACACGGTCATCGCTCTTGAGGACGCCGGCATACCGGTCAGTCAAGGCCCTTCTAGAAAAATATTCTCCTTCTGGCCCAAAACACCCTGGGTAATCCGCCTGTTTCCCCTTATTCGTCTTCAAAAGCTCCAACTTCGACAGCTCAGCTAAAACCAACTGGCAAGAAAAGATCGGCCAAATCATCCTCACCTCGTCTATCAAAAAAGATCATCGCCGCCCGCTCTGTGCCATCTCCTCCACTGTCAACTGAACCTACAGACATGAATTAACAGATTTTCTCTGCAGTTCAAAGCCTTTCTCAAACCGTTAATGGATTGGAATCTAAAATGTCGGTTTTTCAAACATTTCTTCATCAACCCTAACTTCAGCTCAGATCCGGCCTCGAACTCTTCAGCGATTCTTCAGTTTTCACCCCCCTCCTTTCGAATTAAGCAACCCTTCGAACGTGCCTTCTACATCTTCTACTCTGCCTGCTTCTCTACAAACGATCCAGATGCCATTTCAAGATGTCTCCGCTCCACCGGCTCCTTCAAATTTCAGTCTATCCACAGCAACTCCAGCTCAAGCTTCTGGTAGCCGTTTTTGTTTCACCAGCTGCCGCATCAGTGTCCCCACAACCAAGAGCCATCATTATCCAAGGTAAAGATATTAACTTGGCCTCATTTCTGCTTCCGTCACCTGCGGCTGGCAGGAAAATGGTCAACTGTGGTGACGTGGCAGTCCCTCTTAAAACCTCCGATCCTCACCTTCAACGTAATCTCTCGTTTGGCGAATTTGTGATCGCTTTTAGTATCTACAGAGACATTTTGTACCAAAGTTATCCCGAGAGAAGGGAAGAGTTAGATCTCTATCTAACCATCATTGCAAACTTTAGCCAAGTCACGGGGGCACGTTGTTTCACAAATACCACAAGGCATTTTCCGCAAATCTGCACTTCACTGGTCAGTTACAGTTACCGAACTGCTTGTTCGCCATTTCGGCGGCAAAAAACTTTAGCCCGTACCATTTGCAGCGCTCATAGCGTTCGCATGCAATGATCCGGCTGCTGTCCACAGTGCTGAAAACATAAGACTCTCTTTATACAGCAGAGGTCTTTGCGTGGCAAAATTTAACGGCGTCCCTATGTTTTCATTCCATTAATCTGTCTGCTCCTATTTTCCGTCTTCCCAATCTTAAATCATCGACATACTTAAACAGGTATTTAGCGACATCGCCGTTCCCCTCTCGGCAGAAAAAAAAATCAATAAAAAAATCAATGGGCCCCTCTACTTTGCTCGTATTCCTCGGCATTTTCCTAGTCACGGTTTTAAGGCAAGCTTCTCTCCCTCACGAAAGCTTTTAAGGATTAGATCCTTCCTGGAAACTTTTCCCTCCCTCGGTATCATTTCGAACATGACGTGCTTTCATAGCTCGTTCACCTTTATTTCTATTTTTTTTTTATATATATATATTTATTTATTTAATTTTTTTCACGAGCATAATTCCTCAAGGTAGGGCTTTCATTTCTCGGCCGCTAACTTTGGCTCATTCCGTGCAAGAAATTAGTGACTCGGTCAGTTTTACGAAGTCTGCCCGTCCGACATCAAATTTCGGACTCATCTGTTAAATAATTGGAACGGCTTTTTCTTTTATTACGTTGCTTTCGAATCATCAGAAGAACTTCAACTATTTACCAATGCCGCCTCCTCTATTGGCTTCGGGGGGTACTTTCAAGGGCAATGGTTCGCAGAATAATGGCCAATTGCTTATCCTAGTTGTCTTCTGGCTCTGTCTCTTCCGCACTCCACGAAATTTATCCTCTAGTTGTAGCCAGCGTCATCTGGGGTTCAGCGCGGTCTAGGTAAAACATACTGATGTTCTGCGATAACGAAGCCACCGTCGCCATCATTTATAAGGTCGGTTATCTCGCCAGACTATGATGCCTTTTGCAAGACGCTTAATCTGGCAATCTGTCGTCTTCATTTTATTATCAAAGCTGCTCTCATAGCAGGCTACTCCAATGCTATCGTCGAAGCGCTCTCCCGTTTTCGTTTTCAGACTTTCAGACGGCTTTTGCCCTTCAGCCCATACGGATCCAACTCTGTGCCCTCCCCTATCAGCTACTATGTTAAATTAGACGATTTAGACTTAGTTCAGCCAGTCATTTCATGGCTAAAGGAGTAGCTCCTTCCACTTATAGAGCTTACATTTCCGCTTGGTCTTCATTCTTTTCGTTTTGCTTTCTTTCAGAATTCTGTATTTCCCATTTTTGATTACGGCCGCTTGCTCCTCTCTCATCTTCACCTCGAGAAACCTAACCTATACCTTCCTCCATCTGTAGATTACTAGCAGGCATTCAATTCTACGCAAATATTTCAACCCCGACTTTCCAAGTTTATTCACTGCTTCTCCTATTCGTTCATTGCTCATGCATAAGCAAATCCTCTATCATTCTCCACATAACGGCTGCCTTTTACTTTGCCTTTATTGCAAAGACTAATCTCTTCTATTCGCCAGGCCATATACAGGCAATATTTTGCTAGAAGCTGTGTTTCTAACTGCTTTCTACGGTTTTATGTGTCATGGGGAATTTACATCAGCTACCAATCATTTCGATCTAGCTTGTGATCTGTCCTTCTCCGATCTACTCCTTTCACCTAATTCTTTACTCTCTTATTTATAACAATTTTGTCCCTTCTCATCTATGGCTAAATTTCTTAATTTGTCATAAATCTCCTCATTTCTACGTCAGCTACCATTCCTTGGGTAGATGGCATTCCTCCGCATTCAAGTCTCTTATAAGACCTGACTCAAAAACTATCCTCAAAGCTCAGCAAGCTCCTATAACGGTCCAGGTATATACCTATGCAACTACTGGTGGTGGTGTCATGCTCTTTCATTATCTGTCATAGTTCTAGCTCACTATAACTAATTAAAAAAAAAAAAAAAGATAATCAAAGCATATATATGTTCAGTGTGGTCTACTGTGACCGTGTAGCCTAATGTGGCCTTGTCCCGTGGTCTTGTGGCCTGTTACGGCATGGTTCTGTGTGGCCTAGTGGCTGTGTCTCGTTGGCCTTGTATCCGTGTGGCATTAGCAGCCTTGTGGCCCAGCGGGCCTTGTCTCTATGTGGGTCTCAAGGCCTTGTGGCATAATGTTGCCTTGTCCTGCGTGTGGCCTCGTGGCCGTTGTCTCTGTCCAACCTTGTCTCAGTGTGGGCTCACGACATCGTGGCCCCATTCTATGTTCAGTGTGGTCTACTGTGACCGTGTAGCCTAATGTGGCCTTGTCCCGTGGTCTTGTGGCCAGATATGGCATTGGTTATTTGTGGCCTAAGGCCGTGTCCATGAGTTATTCTGTCTCTGTGTGGCTTTAGCAGCCTTGCGGCCCAGCGGGCCTTGTCTCTGTGTGGGTCTAAAGGCCTTGTGGCACAATGTTGCCTTGTCCTATATGTAAAAAATGGCCAGTGGTCTCGTAGCCCTAGCGGCATCGGTTCTATGTGGCCAAGCGGCCGTTGTCTGTGTGGCCAAGCGGCCTCGAGGCACTGTAGCCTCGCTAAAAGATGGCCATGTGGTCCTCGTGGTTGGTTTTGTGTGGCCTCATGGCCTTGTCCAGTCTACCTCGTTTTTATGTGGGGCATTAGATGCCGTCGTGGCTGATTGCCAACCTCGTCTCTGTGGTCTACTAAGGCCGTGTGGCCGTGCGGCCTTGTCTCTGTGGTCTAGCAAGGCCATGTAGCCAGTGTGGCTCCGCTTTGTGGTCATTAGGGCTGGTTCTATGTGGCCCAAGGTGGCCTGGCTCTGTGCGGCCCAAGGTGGCCTGGCTCTGTGCGGCCCAAGGTGGCCTTGTTCTGTGTGGCCCAAGGTGGCCCGGTTCTGTGTGGTCCATCGCGGCCTTGTCTCTGTGTGGCCTTGTCTTCATGTGATCTTCAACGGCTTGTTTCCACTGACTCTCCTGACACTATATTAGCCTGTTTCACAGTTATATCTCTATTCCTTCATGCTCGTTTCCCTTCGACTCGTTCTCAGGGATAAACTGGTTGATCAGTCGTAGTGCGACCCAAACTTCTCAAAAGTCGCTCGTACGAAAGCGTCAGCTCTATTATTGCTTAACGTTTACACAGCAGCAGAATTTTAATTGTATGAATGTATTATTCTTGTCTTCTTATAATGTAGTCACCTCTTACTAATTAGCTATTGGCCTTAAAGGTGTTTTTGTCATGCTCATTATTAACCCTCCTCTCTCTCCATGTTTAGGCTCTCCAGGATTCACGACTGGTGGGTATACTTCTAGTGGGAATTTTTCTTCCACCTTCTTTGGGGGTCAGCTGCGCCCCTGCCTTCATCGCCAGGCAGGAAATGCAGAGTCCGGACCCCCGGATTGCGAGCCAAGGACGGCGCCTACGCCAAAGAACTTTTATCTTTATATTGTTTGCCGAGCTGTAAATAAATGGTTAATTGTTCGTATTATTCTCCCGAGTCTTTCTGGTAGAAATGGAAGCTTTAGCATAAGTTCTGCCAGGAAGACTCAATTGTTACGTCACTCATTACCTTCTCATCTATCCAATCGCGTTCTAACACTTGCAGTATAAAAGATGGGTACTTACACATGTCTGAGTTCACAGATGCTGACGCTTTCGTTCACCTCCACCCTCCCCACCACCAAGATGATTCCTTCCTTCCTCCCCACCACCACCAGGATGGTCCCTTCCCATACCTCACTGGGGGTCGGCTGTGCCCCTGCCTTCATCGCCAGGCAGGAAATGCAGAGTCCGGACCCCTGGATTGCGAGCTACGGACGGGGCCTACGCCAAAGAACTTTGCGTATGTTGTTTGCTGAGCTGTAAATAAATGGTTAATTGTTCAGTATTATTCTCCTGAGTCTTTCTGGTAGAAATATATATATATATATATATATATATATATATATATATATATATATATATATATATATATATATATATATATATATATATACTGTATATAAAATCAGCACTGCTGTGATTAGGCCACAAGTAATTACAGTAGGCAATTACAGCAGTGCTGATGTAGGGCCATATAGCACGATTGCGAGTGGGATATTTCTTATATTCAACACATTTTAAAAATTCTGAAAAACAGAGTACGGTCATAAAAACGCATTTGTGCATGGAACTATTTTCTTACGTGATGGATCAGAATCTGGCGTTGCTGGTTCAAAACAAATGATGTGTCCAAACCTCTGTTAGTAAAAAAAAAATGTCACTTTAGAAATAGTATCACGGCTTGTGCTGTTTCTAACAATTCATTGGATAAACAAGGATAAACAGCTGGATGTGTGTGTGTGTGTGTGTGTGAGAGAGAGAGAGAGAGAGAGAGAGAGAGCGAGAGAGAAAGCGTGTGCGATCACCTGTTGCCACACCCAATCAGAGATGCTGTCAGCTTTTTCAGTGGATCCAAGCGGGGGTATTCCTCTCTATTTCACTGTAGCCGGTGCGCAAAAGTCATTCACTATAGAAACAGCGGTGTCCTCCTCCATTTTAAACAGTATGTATCCAATGTGGCAACTCCGATAAAAGGTAAGCATAAGAGTTCTGTAATAAATCAGTCTGTTGTGTCTCTCAGCATGAGCATTAATCCTGAAGTTGTCAGTTTATAGCCGTTTAAAGCTATTTCCTAGCTTTGGGAATGTAGTTGTAATACACACGATTAGGGAGCGCTGTTCTATGTAAACAATGACTACCGGATTCACTTTACATCACCAACTGGCTCATGTTACACACAAAAATTATCTTTTGCCACCAGCTGCTAGCTAACATATGTAATTTCACAAATAAAGAAAGTAACTCTTAACACATATGCACTACTCTTACACTTTAGTTTCTAACAGTATGAACACAAGCAGAGTGATACTCACACATTGAAGCGTCCAGTGCTCATGGAACTTCTCTCGTCCAATCGTTATTTTTTTGACAAATGAAATGTGTGGATCTCAACATTGTACACTGATTACACAGAACGAGTCTAACCAGACTTTTACTTTAAACATGCAGTGAAAGGATCTTGTTGCTGAATTTTTGCAACTACTAAATTACTGTCAAATCTGAAAATTTTCCAGACTGTCTATATTCACAGACATTTTTAGTCATGTAGAATGAAATGTATTCGCATATGCAAATGTCTACATTGTAGAGGATTGCTTATAGTAAAAGATTGTAGAGTGGAGGGGGGCGGGGCCGGGCTGGAATGTCACTCACCCGGTCCCCAACCGGCCTGATGGGGCGCACAAGGAATAAAGGCGGCCGGTGACGACGGTTCGAGAGAGAGATCGATCACGGACATGTCCGTTGTGTGTGTGTGTTTGTGCTTTTGTTTTAAGTTCTTTATTATAATATTATTTATATTGACAAGCCGGTTCTCGCCTCCTCCTTGCCCATCCTAACCCCGTGTTACAAAGATCAATTGTGGGATTTTAAGAATCAATATTCGGATCGTTTATATAATTATAAGATTATATTATAAGAAAATCTATATTTTCAGCCCAATCACTAACCACATGCAATCCAGTTTATACAGATGCTAATTGTACTGAAATAATGATAAACCGTATTTAAATGAAGTCATTGTCTTTTTATGCAAACATGGCTCTTTTCTGTGTAATTTCAGCTTTTTATCAATAATGGCCTAGCTAAATAGCCAAGGTGCAATTAACATAGCAAAAACAGGCGATAAACAGAATTTTGTTTAAAAGAGATGCTTGTTTATATCTTCTAATGATCATGGCAGCACTAATGAATTTAATGAAATGATGATCAATGGATGAGAGAGCTATAACCAGGCATAAATCCAGACGTGCAGTGTAGATGGATTATAAAGAGCCGATTCAGTCTGGATCACAGTGGTGAAATGATACTGTACAGTCCTCTAAAACAATATGATAGATCAGAATAGTCTGATGAATCCTCCACAACCTAGCACTCAAAACTGGCCTTCAAACTGGAGAATTACAAATTGTGTTCAGCACAGATTTTAGGGTATATTTGTACAGTTGCAATATTTGCATAATTCTTTTGGTGAATCGGGTGCTAAAATTACATATACAGCACATGCAAATAAACAATGCTATCAGTGGGTGCAGTTAATTCTTAGTGAATTCCCCACTCTTTGTCTCTTGCAATCCAAATCATTGTGTTCATTGCTTCTCTATAACCTTCACAGTGGATCAGTATTTCAGTCACATGTAATCTCACAGATGGAGCTCTCTCCCATGCCTCTCTGTGCCCATACTTGGAAGAGTACTCAAGCTTAGTGGCTTAACCAATCAGCTGGATGAAACATCGCTCTAGTTTCCACATTAATTTGGTTTTAGCAGCAGCACGATTCACCTCAACTCATGACATCACTCGGATGAAGAAGAGCAGAATGACATGATACTTTTTGTGGACTTTTAACTTGCTTTATCGTCAGTAAACTAAAGAGTAGGGGTGAGAAGTAAGGTGCTTTCCGAGGGAAATCAGAGCATCATCCCTCCATTGCACTCATTTAGCGATTTTACTTATGTACAAAGAGAGCAGAACGAAAGACAGAGTGATCGGAAAGCTCCTACCCTGCCTAATGCTACTTTCTACTGCAAAATGGTGATAAACTTTGCATGGAAAAAGGAGAGATTTTCTCAGTCAGGGAGAGAATGCACTAAACAGTTGCGCCACTTTAGCAAGTCAAGTCAAGTCAAGTGGTTTTTAATGTCGTTCAACCATATATAGCTAGTACAGTACATAGTGAAATGAGACAATGTTCCTACAGGACCAAGGTGCTACATAAAACCACATGAGACTACACAGACTAAATAACATACCTATATAAAGTGCACGTGCAAACGTGTGCAAAAAGTATGGGACAGTACAATAAAATTACAAAAAATTAACAGGACAATAGGCACAGTGAGAGACAGTGCAGCGCCGGCCAGTACACAGTAGTGCAAAAAGATGACAGTTTCTAAAAACAACAAATGTAATCATAACATACTATGAGATAGTGTTCTATGGACATAGCAGTTATTGAGGTGGCAGCCAGGTATAAAGTGACAATAATTACCGTGCAACTCAGGACACGTGTGTGTGTGTGTGTCAGTCCAGTCTCTGAGTATTGAGGAGTCTGATAGCTTGGGGGAAGAAGCTGTTACATAGTCTGGTTGTGAGGGCCCGAATGCTTCGGTACCTCTTGCCAGACGGCTGGAGGGTGAAGAGTTTGTGTGAGGGGTGTGTGGGGTCATCCACTATGCTGGTTGCTTTGCGGATGCAGTGTTTTGTGTAAATGTCTTTGATGGAGGGAAGATAGACCCGATGATCTTCTCAGCTGTACTCACTATCCTCTGCAGGGCTTTGCGGGCAAACCAGGCAGTGATGCAGTTGCTCAGGATGCTCTCAATAGTCCCTCTATAGAATGTAGTGAGGATGGGGGTGGAAGATGTGCTTTCCTCAGTCTTTGAAGAAAGTAGAGATGCTGCTGGGCTTTCTTGGTAATAGAGCTGGTGTTGAGGGACCAGGTGAGGTTCTCCGCCAGGTGAACACCAAGGAATTTGGTGCTCCTGATGATCTCCACAGAGGAGCCGTCGATGTTCAGCAGAGAGCAGTCACTCTGTGCTCTCCTAAAGTCAACAACCATCTCTTTTGTTTTGTCCACATTCAGAGACAGGTTGTTGGCTCTACACCAGTCCATTAGCTTCTGCACCTCCTCTCTGTATACTGACTCGTCGTTCTTGCTGATGAGACCCACCATGGACATGTCATTAGCAAACTTGTTGATGTGGTTCGACCTGTGCATTGCTGCACAGTTGTGAGTCAGCAGAGTGAACAGCAGTGGACTGAGCACATAGCTCTGGTGGGCCCCAGTGCTCAGTGTAGTGGTGGTGGAGATGCTGTTCCCGATCCGGACTGACTGAGGTCTCCCAGTCAGGAAGTCCAGGATCCAGTTGCAGAGGGAGGTGTCCAGGCCCAGTAGGTTCAGCTTTCCAATCAAGTGCTGAGGAAAGATTGTGTTGAATGCTGAGCTGAAGTCTATGAACAGCATTCGAACGTATGAGTCCTTTTTATCTAGGTGGGTGAGGGCCAGATGGAGGGTGGTGGCAATGGCGTCATCTGTCGAACGGTTGGGATGATACACAAACTGCAGTGGGTCTAGTGAGGAGGGCAGCTGTGTCTTAACGTGCCTCATGACGAGCCTCTCGAAGCACTTCGTGATGATGGGTGTGAAGGCGACGGGACGGTAGTCGTTGAGGCAGGACACTGAAAACTTCTTTGGCATGGGAACGATGGTGGTGGCCTTGAAGCACGTTGGAACGACAGCGGTGCTCAGAGAGATGTTGAAGATGTCGGTAAGAACATCTGCCAGCTGGTCTGCACATCCTCTGAGCACTCTGCCAGGAATGTTGTCTGGTTCAGCAGCCTGTGGGTTGACTCTATGTAAAGTTTTCTTCACATCAGCCGTGGTAAGACAGAGCACCTGGTCGTCAGGAGGAGGGGTGGTCTTCCTCGCCACCATGTCGTCTGTTCTTCAAACCTAGCTTAGAAGTCATTCAGCACATCTGGATGGGAGTCATCTTTATCACAGGCAACTGATGTTGTCCTGTAGTTGGTGATGGCCTGTATCCCCTGCCACATGTGCTGCGTGTCACCATGTGTGGTGCACATGGTATTTCAGTGCAAAATCCTGCGCCTTATTTGCAAACCACCTGTAATCCAATTTAACAAGTTGCTAAATGCACTGAAATAGCACTGCTCTGTGAGTTTTGCATTTCTAGATTTTGCATCTATGGAAAGTAAGTGGAAAAAGTGGAATTTTAGAGGTTAGTCCATATAATTTTTTTTTATCAACATGTAAAACAAACAAAATAACACAATTATTGCACCATCCTTTTTTTTTACTTTCCAAAACTTCACGCAATAGTAGAAAGGTGTCCCAAGTTGTTCCTGGCAGAGTACTCAGCCTTACAGGCTTGGATTTTGCTGGGGTGTGTTTGGGCATTTGCAGCCTGTCCTTTTATTCTATGGGCAGAACTTCACTAATGTTTTCAACACTTTCTCTGCCTAAAATTGGGATATATAATGTACTTTTTCAGGAGGTACATGCTCGACACGACTGCACATCCTAACACAGAAATGGATAGTGTGGAGCAGTGAGAGCATGACTATGGCAATGTTGCATTCGCAGCTTTCCTTCCTCAGAGGGAAAGCCACCCCAGCATCTCCCCGCAGCATTCATTCTACCTACAGGTTTGAGGCCGCATCAGTTAGCGATTTGGGGATTCTAATGGGAGCCGCTCCGCCAGGTAAACCCCCCCCCCCCCCAAATATAGAATAAAGAAAATACAGTAATGAAATACGAGCTAGAGGCTGATATTCAAATCAAAGGAAAAACAGGGCATTAGCCTACCAATATGCTTCAGCATACATCCCTTTAATACATGCATGTCATTCACAGCATTTTATGCATTTAAGTACTTGTTTAAATCACTCAAAGCATTTTCTGCCTTTTTAAGCATGCTTTAAGGTCATGACATGTATAACAGTTTAAAACAAAGGAATTCTCTTTGCACGTTTACTTAATTGGAAAACCCTCTGGGCTATAAATCATTAAATAAGATATGATTAATATTAAATGTACATATACACTCACCTAAAGGATTATTAGGAACACCTGTTCAATTTCTCATTAATGCAATTATCTAATCAACCAATCACATGGCAGTTGCTTCAATGCATTTAGGTGTGTGGTCCTGGTCAAGACAATCTCCTGAACTCCAAACTGAATGTCAGAATGGGAAAGAAAGGTGATTTAAGCAATTTTGAGCGTGGCATGGTTGTTGGTGCCAGACGGGCCGGTCTGAGTATTTCACAATCTGCTCAGTTACTGGGATTTTCACGCACAACCATTTCTAGGGTTTACAAAGAATGGTGTGAAAAGGGAAAAACATCCAGTATGCGGCAGTCCTGTGGGCGAAAATGCCTTGTTGATGCTAGAGGTCAGAGGAGAATGGGCCGACTGATTCAAGCTGATAGAAGAGCAACTTTGACTGAAATAACCAGTCGTTACAACCGAGGTATGCAGCAAAGCATTTGTGAAGCCACAACACGCACAACCTTGAGGCGGATGGGCTACAACAGCTGAAGACCCCACCGGGTACCACTCATCTCCATTACAAATAGGAAAAAGAGGCTACAATTTGCAAGAGCTCACCAAAATTGGACAGTTGAAGACTGGAAAAATGTTGCCTGGTCTGATGAGTCTCGATTTCTGTTGAGACATTCAGATGGTAGAGTCAGAATTTGGCGTAAACAGAATGAGAACATGGATCCATCATGCCTTGTTACCACTGTGCAGGCTGGTGGTGGTGTAATGGTGTGGGGGATGTTTTCTTGGCACACTTTAGGCCCCTTAGTGCCAATTGGGCATCGTTTAAATGCCACGGCCTACCTGAGCATTGTTTCTGACCATGTCCATCCCTTTATGACCACCATGTACCCATCCTCTAATGGCTACTTCCAGCAGGATAATGCACCATGTCACAAAGCTCGAATCATTTCAAATTGGTTTCTTGAATATGACAATGAGTTCACTGTACTAAAATGGCCCCCACAGTCACCAGATCTCAACCCAATAGAGCATCTTTGGGATGTGGTGGAACGGGTGCTTTGTGCCCTGGATGTGCATCCCACAAATCTCCATCAACTGCAAGATGCTATCCTATCAATATGGGCCAACATTTCTAAAGAATGCTTTCAGCACCTTGTTGAATCAATGCCACGTAGAATTAAGGCAGTTCTGAAGGCGAAAGGGGGTCAAACACAGTATTAGTATGGTGTTCCTAATAATCCTTTAGGTGAGTGTACAGTCCTCACACGTGTGCAAAACTTTGTCAATCTCCATAAATGCAATCCATATGCATCCTTCAAAAATAACCCTCAACAAACACTAAATATTTACATACGAATCTTATGAACACATATTATATGCAATTTATAAGCATCTTGTATGAAATTTTATATTTACCCAAATAATTCTCAAATGATGAAAAAAACAGGAGCTCTCTTGCACAATATATGTTCTCATGTCTCTAACCATTTTGATTACTTTCGTAACCTCAGATCCCTGAGGGAGGGATCGAGACGTTGTGTAGTGACACTAGAAGTCTCCCCTGGAAGACCCAAACACCTCTGATCTTTTAGAAAGGCCAATCCCCCGGACATATGAGTATAAAAAGAACTGCCTTGCAACCACTCATTCAGGTTTTGTGCTAAGGATCCGAGAAAAGGTCCCGGCCATTTCAGCGGGTAGTTCAGTGTTGTGGCAGGAGGGACACAATGTCTCGTTCTCTCCATCAGGTAATGGAAGTTACAACAGTAACTGAGAAGTTCCCCTTCTGTCATTCACACGACATTGTATCGATATCCCTATACAAAAGGGACACTCCCCCGGACATGTGAGTATAAAAGGAGCTGGTTCCCAACCACTCATTCAGGTTTTGGGGGGAACCCGTTCTCACTGCTCGTCACAACCACCCTGACATGGGTGTGTTTGTGCCACAGCTGGGTGCGCAGGGGTGGGGGACTGGTGGTCATGATAATGTCAATGATTTGTGACCCAGGGAGTGAGGAAACTTCTCTTTTTCTGAAAATGTGTGTACCGCAGCCCATCGGGCATGTGGCTAAATCAAAGAAAAGGCAACAAAGGATTCTCCTCCTGGCCCTCCAGCGGGGGATGGAGTGGACTCTTCACCAGCTACAGGCCTGTAGTGGGTCTCTACGTCCCTGGGTCACCCATCTCAGGGGCGCTTCGAAGCCTTCCTTGGGTTCTTGGTGGTGGGCCGTGAGACGGGGGATGTGAGACAAGTGCACCTCAACTGCCTTATCCACCTGGGGAATCGCACCTCCACCATCGAAGGTAGTGAGAGTGGAGAAGCTCATTGATCGCGTCCGGGCAGTAAAAGGTGCCCACCATGACTTCATTAGCTCCTCATGCACCTCCAGGAAGAAAGGGAATGGGGCGGGGCAGGGTGTGGCTGTGAGCGGTGCTCCGGGTCCATGAACCAGTCATCAAGCCGCGAGGGTTCAGGACGGGGTGGAGGGTTCCACTCCGGGCAAGCATGCCATCATCTCCGCATTGACCTGCGACAGGGAGACCGCACCTGAAGGTGAGAGTCCCACTGAGTCCTCGGTGTCAGACTGAACCACACCACTCTCTGATGATCCAGTCGAGAGCTCATCTACACCCATTAGAATCCCCAAATCGCTAACCGACGTGTCCTCAAACCCGTAGGTAGAATGACCGCAGCAGGGAGCCGCTGGGGTGTCTTTCCCTCTGAGGAAGGAAAGCAGCGACTGCAATGTTGCCATAGTCATGCTCTCACAGTGAGAACATGACGTATCCACGTGGGCAGTGCCCAAGTATGTACCCTGCACATATATGACCCTTTATACAGTTGGACTCCATTAATTCTGTATTTTTTTCCTACCCAAATGTCTGTGACGTAAGTATACCTACTGACTCAATCACAGGGCAATAGACCTTGTCATTCAAAGAGGCAAGCCTCTCAGCAGCCTTGTCTTCGGCATAATGCCTGGCTTTTTCATGAGCTTCATCCAATCTGTCTTGGTGAATCACTTGCCAATCATGTTTTCTGTCCACAGTTTGCCCTTGACCTAGCAGTGCATCTACTGGAAAATGTGGGTTAACTCCAAACAGCAAGTAAAATGGTGAGAATCCAGTGGTTGCATGAGGTTTTACATTAGAAGCATAAACAAACTCAGGAAGGGGTTCTGGCCAACACTTTTTCTTTTCAGGGGGAAGTGTACATAATAGAACGTGAAGCGTTCTGTTAAAGAACTCACACTGAGAGTTACCCTGAGGCCGATAGTGTGTGGTGTCATTTTTCTTTACACCATACATTTTACACAGCTCAGCAATCATATCACTTTCAAAAACTGTACCTTGATCAGAATGCAGTCGTTCTGGCACAACATAATTCATGAACCACACTTTTAGAAGGATCTTGGCAGTGGTATCAGCCCTCTGATCTTTGGTTGGAAATGCTTGTGTGAACTTTGTGAAAACATCAGTCACAATTAACATATTCTCACAGTCAGAGGCAGGTTCAAGCACAGTAAAATCTACTGCCTCTCCTTTAAGGGCCATTGAAGCCAGAAATGGCTTTATAACAGGATATATCCTTAGCTGTGGCATCTTAGTTAAGATGGAATTTCAAATTTTTCCCTTTGATTATTACATTGCAGATGGCAATACAGTCATCATATTCTGTATCCTCAGGAGTGGCAGGCTCCCCTGCTGATGGCTGCCTAGGGAGGGCACACTCTTTGCTACTTTGACCATTACCTTTGTAGTTGATGAAGCAGGTATGTGTTCAGTGTCTTTTCCAGCTACTCAGACTACACTTTGCTTCTCCAGACAGCTGGCACATTACATCTGCTGAAATGCCTCCCTCCAAACAGACAGTAACTCTCCACCAAGGGCAGTATCAAACTCTGCATGAACCAGTTGTCTACATCTGCTAATGATGTTCATGCCAATGAGAGCTGGTACAGCTGAAGAGTTTTGTGAGTCACTGACAACTAGATAACCACATTATGGTAGGGTAATATCCATGGTTTCAACCTCCAACTCATGATAACCTAGGAAAGGTATGTCTAAACCGCTGGCAGCTGTAATCTTCAACCAACCTGCTGAGGACAGCATATTTTCATTCTCCCCAGACAGGTGTTCCCTGAAGAAACTCTCAGAAATAGTACTAACTTGGCTTCCTGTATCAAGTAAACAAGAGGTCATTACTCCACTAAACTTAAGATTAACAATGGGACATTTTACCACAGCATTCTGGAGTAGTCAGTCATTATAAGTTTCGATATTTGTTGAGCCTATGCTCTGCCCTCGCACTGACTGGCTCACAGCAAGCGAGGGTGCAAGTTTCCCCTGATGCATTGATGATTTAGCATTCTCTGTGACAGTCTCTTTGTCATTCTTCACACACCTCTTAGCTATGTGTTCTACACATTACGTCTTGAGTTTACTCTAAACCACAGTGTGACAGGGCGGAGGGCTGAACTTTCTTCAAGAGTAGCACAGTTTTTCTCAGGTATACCAAAACCAGTGTGGAGAGCTTCTGCTGTTTCAGACACTTCTGCTGCTGACAAATTTTGTGACAAAGATTTAGGATCTTCTAGAGGCCACATAAGGGATTCCTTTCGCAAGTCAATTAGTGCTGACTGTGGCATGTCTCTCACAAGCTTACGAAGCTCCCATCTAAGTCTTGAGTGCATAATCCCTTCAATGAATTTACCTAGGATTTCCAGATACACATTTGATTTTGCATTTGTTGACTGCTTCAGGATAGATCTCAGAAGCACAAAGCATGAGAGTAAATAAGAATATCCTTGCCTCCAATTTGTTTACAGCTATAGAATGTTTGCAATAACTGAGACGCACTGCACTTTTCTCGAAAACCTTCTCTCAGGTACATAAAGAGGTCATATGTTCACTTTGGTTAATTCCCCATCCGTTATCTGACCTCTTCTAAGGCTGCACCCATTACAAGGGGGAGTACGAGGTCTAACTGTTCATAAGTGGTCTGATTTCTAGCATGTAAACCCCTCACTACTTCTTCAATTTACTCCTCAACATATCTACCATCTTTGCTGAAATCACCACTGAATGGTTGAATGTAATGTTTTCTTGGCACATAAACATAAGACCTGGTAGGCTCTCTACTCAAATTGGTGATAGCTGCCATGGTTTCGTCATGCTTTCTGTTGACTTCTTGAATCTGTCCCTGAACATCATGCATACTACTGCCTGCGCCATGTTCATCATCAATGTTTTGCTATGCCTGATTATCATCATCAGATTGTGAAATTTTGAAATGTTCAAATGATCTCAGTTTGACTCAGTAAAAAACATTTAAAGTTCACTTGTGGGCAAAAAGTCTCTTAATCAGTCTGTAACGTTGAAACCAAAGGACATGTTGCCGAATGTCTGTATAATATACTTATTTTCTTGCTTGTAGAAAGTCACTGGATAGATGTCTTATCAAATAGTAACACATGGAATCAGCAGAACTCAGGTGTTCTCTCCCTCTCTCTCTCGTCCAGCAGTCTTTCCATGTCACCTCTGGCTGATGCTTGTTCAATGGACAACTGCACAACTGAAGACAGCCTCTACTCTGTGTCCCACAGGCACCTATCTTCACCTCTACTGGATTTCAAAAAGCACAAAACAATTTACCTATTTGCACCCGACAGTCAGATATCCCAATCCTAGCACCAACATTGTAGTCGGTGGGTTGTAAATAACAACTCAGTATACAAAACTAGTTTTGGCAGTGTTTATCTGACGGCTGTTCAAAAAACAAAAACAAAAGCAAAACTAAAAAAAAAACCTGCATATTAAAAAGGTTGAGAGGGGAAAGGCACTTGCGCTTGAGTCTCTCTTTTCTTTTGAGTGTGCACCTAGTGCACAGGTGCTGCTGTTACTGCTGTTTGGCCGGTACTTCTAATAAAGAAGATAAGTTGAATTACACCTTTGTAACCCGTGTTTATTTTATGTCATCCACGCCTACGGACTAGAGTGTTCACCGATGCAGAGTCACCAAATAAGGGTTACAGACTGGTGGCAGCGGTTTCAAGTTCACGTACTTCAAGAAGTTTATATTGCCAATGCATCCAACTATGATGGCGCATTTCTTAATGCACCGTGAAGCGGCGTGGTGAGTGAACTTGTACTAGATAACAATTTCGGCAAAAGAGTCTGTTTTATCACTCGCTTCATTCTAAGTTGAACAGTAGTCAAATCAGCTATAATGGATGCCGCAGGCACTTTGTCTTCAGACGAGAGGGATGCTGCTGAGCCAGATGACTCATAACAACGTGCAGAGCGTGCAGTATCAGCAAACCACACTCAAAAGTACACTTCAAAGTTTATTTGCTATCATGTTTTCATGGAGATGGTAGGGCAAAGACAGTTTTTCTTTATGGAAAGCACATTTGGAACTTGCAGTTAATGCATGTGCTGATACACAGAGACAAGATTTAGCTGCCATTTTTCCTACGAGGTTGAGTGGAGATACATTAGGATTCTGGCTCTCCCTGACTCAGAAATACAAATGGTGTGTTGCTGCTGTGTGTTGGCAGGCTGGTACTGCAACAGGTTTTCCAGAGAGACACACAACCTACAGCTTTCCAATAATCATCCACCTCCGCCCAGTGATCGTCAACATGTCAGTTTTGTTGATCAGGACATTGATCTTCAGTGAAACAGCCGGTAGCAGGATCTGCTGAGCCTGAGAGTGGGACCAAACAAACTGATCTGGTAACGTCTAACATCCCCACACCTTGTGTTTTTGCTGTCAATGAGAACACTGCCATACAGGCTTTTGTAGACACAGTTTCATAAATTTCATTGATTAGCGAATCACTGAGAATGTCCATTCGCTCTCTCTCATTAAAAAGTCAATTCAAAAGTCTTTTCTCTTGGCAATCAGTGTCTGGTGACTGTCTTGACACCCTTGGTATGCTGCCTATTACTATTAGGCTGGGTGAGGAAGTTTTCTTTTCATAACGTCCAGGTAGTCAGAAATGCTACACAGTCAGTTATCCTTGGTTGGTATTTTCTTCAGAAACATCATGCTGCAATTGATCTCAGAGAGAACCAGTTAAAACTGTGGAAATAGACTGTCACTCTTTTATGTTCACAGCACATTGCCCCTCTTAAGTGTAATTCTGTGACATTAGCACCTGTACTTATCCCTCCCATGTCACAAATGAACATTCTGGCAAAAAAAATTCAATCCCCTATAGGTGAGCCAGAGCTCCTATGCAATTACACAGGACTTTTGGACCCTGAAACTCTTTTCATAGCATGTACCATAACCCCTGTCAAAGCTGGTGTAACTTCTGCTCGAGTCATGAATCCAACAATTGATGATTGCTATGTTCCCTGTAGCACTAGGCTAGGTGAATTTCATTCCTTAGTCAGTCAGACAGGTGGAGAATATACAGTGTTGGAACCTACTGTAGCTCAAATACAGACTGAAATTGAGCCCTGCCTGAAAACAAAGCTAGACTTCAGTCATTCGGCAATGGACAGAGAGCAAAAAAAATCAGCTGGAGGCTCTGGTTTCAAAATATTCAGATGTCTTTAGCATGCACAACAATGATTATGGACGTACTAATTTGGTTAAGCATGTCATCTGAACAAGGGATGTGCAGCCCATCAAGAATGGACATTGCCACCCATTTGAGCTGAGATAGACTGGCAAGTTCAGCAGCTCCATTCTCAGGATGTCATTGAATAAATTTGTAGTCCCTGGGCTTCTCCTGTTGTTTTAGTTAAAAAGAAAGGTGGCAGTTAAAGATTTTGCATAGATTTTTGAAAACTAAATGCAGTCACTGTAAAAGATTCTTACCCCTTATCATGGCCAGCAGATGCTAAGACAGCTTGTCAAGTGTGTGCTGGTTCAGTACCATGGATTTGTCAAGCAGCTACTTCAATACAGGACATGTCTTACGAAAGCCCCTCTAATGTTTTAATGACTCATGGAAGTGGTGCTTTGTGGACTTCATTGGAAAGTTTGTCTTGTCTACCTTGATGATGTTCTTGTGTTCATTCAGACGTTCAGTGAACATCTTAGCAGCCTGGAGTGTTCAGTCATTTCCAGTCTGGAGATCTTAAGCTGAAGGTCAGTAAATGTAATTTTGCTCACAGTCAAGTGTCTTACTTGGGTCATGTTGTGTCCAGTCAGGGTCACTTGCCAGATGAAAAGAACCTGGATAAAGTCAGGTTATGGCCTACTCCCAGAACTGTCACTGAATTGAGAGTCTTCAATGGTCTCTGCTTCTATTATAGGAGGTTTGTAAGAAATATTGCCATCATTGCCGTTCCCCTACATGCGCTCACACAGAAAGGTGCTGTTTTCCAGTGGTCGAGTGAATATGAAGATGCTTTGGATAGATGTGCCATTGTGGCACACCCTATACTTACACAGCCTTTTCTGTGTACAGTGCTGGCTCAGGTTCAGGATAAGAAGGAGTGTGTGATTGTATACTCAAGTTACACTCTCACTCCTTCGGAACGGAAATGGTCAACTTATGACCGTGAGCTTTGGGCTGTAGTCTGGTCAGTCAGACATTTCAGACATTTCTTGTCAAGAGCTCCGTTAAAAGTTTCACTGATCACAAACCCTTGTTGAATTTGAAGGCCCCAGTCAATAATGATCCAATGGATAGAAGAGCACGTTGGATACTTGAACTGGATGTTTTTGACTTCACCATCCTTCACAGAGAAGGAAAGCAGCATAGTAATGTTCAGGCATCCTTGTTCACCTGTGAAAAAAACAAAAGCAGTTCAGTATGTATTTTCAAGCCTCTACATCGCTGAAGGTGTCCCCTCTTCTGACGAAATGCAGAACATTTGTGATGTTCTTCCTGACCCTGGTCGGACACTATCAGTTGACTTACAAGATTTGCCAGCTCAGCAAAAGGCTGATTTTTGTCTTAGTTCGGTCATGGACTAGAAAGAGAAAGGTAATCAAAGGCCACCACTAGGCAGATTTAAGCATTCTTCATCCACCTTGAGTAAGCTCTGGTATGAGTTTCCCAAAATGTCCGTCCAAGATGGTATTTTGTGCTGTAAAGTGAAACAGTCTCCTCATAGCCCACATGCTTCCAAGTAGTCTTATCTGCCGTACTCATTCCCACCACTCTTAAGTGTTTCCATGGAGAGAAGTTTAGTGGACATTTAGGTGTTGAGCACACTTTACTGAGAGCCATGGAAGTCTGTTACTGGCCTTACATGTCTCGAGATATCCAGAAACACTATGATGAATGTTTATCCTGTCAGTCCTGTAGTGCTACCACTCCTCATGAAAGGGCTCCAATGCAGTCCATTCACGCAGAGAGACCATTCCAAAAGATTGCTGCCAATATCACAGAGTTGCCTGTTTCTTTGCAAGGGAATAGGTATGTGTTGGTTGTGATGGACTATTTCACTTTGCCAACCTTTACACTCTGAGAGATCAGTGAACTACAACTGTTTCTACAACTGTAAACAATTTGAGTCTGATTTGATTAAACATTTATGCAATCAACTTTGAGTCAAGAAGACACACACCTCTCCCTACCATGGTTACAATATGATTAATACTATTTTTAAAATTAACAATTTAAAACGTTATAAACATTAACAAATTAATTGTGTTTTTTTTTATTATTTGATCTGAATGGTGTACAATTACATGAGATGAAGATGGTACTTATAATAGTTTTCTATAAAAAGAGTTTTATTCTACATGGTACAGATCACCCCCTTAAATGTGTTTCACCATGTTGAAATCACATGACCCACGGTGTTTCACTAAATGTCAAAAAAGAGAATCCTTGCTCTGCCACCGATGTAGATGTGCATGGCTATGCCTATGTAGTACACAGATTTGTTGTTTGGTTATGCGAAGAGAGAATAGAACATAATGGAACATACTTATTTATCGTGCTTTACCAGCAGAAACAACGATAGATCCAGTAGATGTACTGCCTAAGAAGCAAAAAATTAGAGTAAACATTGGAAATGGTAAGCCATCTAAATCTTCATTAATTTAGTGCAAGTTAGATTGGCACTGTGATTGTTGGAAATTTTGAGTAAACTATGACTTTGTTTACTTGGAAATTAAGTCGTGCTTACCCAAAGACTTGCCGTCTACTGCATTGTGGTGGGCCGCGATGGCAGCGACAACACCTTTAGGGTGGAAGGGGACAGCCTCCCCTCCAGCCTCTTCTACAGAAATAAGAGCACTGACCTAACTGTGCACCTCTGTGGGTCTTTAGCCCGGGAAGAACACCAATTTGTGAACAGGTGCCACTTCAGGGTGTAAAAATGCCTGGTAGAAGGGGCTCTGGCTTGGCTGATTGTGTCTAAGACAGCAGGTGGTAGACCAGCTAGATCTTCCGCGTCCCGTCCAGGGGCCAGAAGTGGAGGTTCCAAAGGTCTGGATGCCAGATCGTGCCCCGTCCCTCAAAAAGAAGGTCTTTCCTCAGGAGAGGAAATTTGCCAGGGACGGACTGTTGTGAGGAGTACGAGGTCCGAGAACCAAGCCTGGGTGGGCCAATAGGGAGCCACTAGAGTGACTTGTTCCTCGTCCTCCCTGACCTTGCACAGCACCTGTGCAAGAAGGCTCACTGGGGAAAATGTGTACTTGCGCAGCCCCGCAGGCCAGCTGTGTGCCAGTGCGTCTGCCCCAGGGGAGCCTCTGTTCGGGCATACCAGAGCGGGCAGTGGGAGGTCTCTTGGGAGGCAAACAGGTCTACCTGGGCCTTGCCGAACCGTTTCCAAATCAGCTGGATCAACTGGGGGTGAAGTCTCCACTCTCCACTGGGCAAGCGTTGTCGTGACAGTGCATCCGCTATCACATTGAGGTTGCTGGGGATGTGAGTGGCACGCAGCGGCTTGGCGATTTATGTATGCTACCACGGTGGTGCTGTCTGACCTGACTAGGACATGTTTGTCCCGAACTAATGGGAAGAACTTCTGCAGGGCAAAGAAAACAGTCAGCAACTCTAGGCAGTTGATGTGCCAGCGCAGCGGAGCCCCTTTCCAATGGCCAGCGGCTGCGTGCCCGTTGCACACGGCACCCCAAACCAATCTGGAGGCGTTGGTCTTGACCAGGACACGTTGCGACACCTGCTGCAAGGGCACTTCTGCCTGTAAAAAGCAGAGGTCTGTCCAGGGTTTGAATGTTTGGTGGCAGGCGGGGGGTATCGTCACACGGTGTGTGCCGCAGAGCCATGCTCATCTTGGGACTCGGGTCTGAAGCCAGTGCTGAAGCGGTCTCATATGCATCAACCCCAGCGGTGCGACCACCGCAAAGGATGCCATATGCCCCAGGAGCCTCTGGAAAAGTTTTAAAGAGACCGATGTGCCAGGCCTGAGAGTGGCGAGACATCTCAGCACTGACTGCGCATGCTCATTGGTGAGACGTGCTGACATTGAGACCAAGTCTAACTCCATGCCAAGAAAAGAGATGCTCTGAACTGGGGAGAGTTTGCTCTTTTCCCAGTTGACCTGAAGCCTCAAGCGGCTGAGGTGCCTGAGCACCTGGTCTCTGTGAGTGCATAGTAACTCTCGCGAGTGGGCTAGAATAAGGCAGTCATCGAGGTAATTGAGAATGCGGATGTCGGCTTCTCAGAGCGGGGCAAGAGCTGCCTCTGAGACTTTCGAGAAGATGCGAGTGGAAAGAGACATGCCGAAGGGGAGGACTTTGTACTGATACGCCAGTCCATCGAATGCGAACCGTAGAAAGGGTCAGCGTCGAGGCAGAACCGCTGCAAACCAATCTAGATTCCGGACGATAGTTAGAATGTGTTTTTGCGTGAGCATTTTGAACGGCAGTTTGAGCAGAGCCCGGTTGAAAACTCACAGGTCCAAGCCGCTGCCTTTCTTGGGTACAACGAAGTAAGTGCTGTAGAAACCCATCTTCGTTTCAGTTGGAGGGACAGGCTCTATCGCGTCTTTGAGTAAAAGAGTAGCGATTTCCGTGTGCAGAGATTTGGCATGTTGGCCGTATACTGCGGTAAAGCGGACGCCCACGAAGGGGGGCGGGGGCCTGGCAAACTGAATTGCGTAACCAAGTTGAATGGTCCGGGCCAGCCAGTGTGACGGGTTGGGAAGTGAAAGCCACGCATCCAAGCTCCGCGCTAGGGGCACCAAGGGGAAGGTTATTTTTGATGTACCTGGTGGGGTTCGCAGCCGGGCTGATCAGGTATTATGGCGTCGGGAGGCGAAGATGCATCCCGAGGCTCTAGTGATGAGAAAAGACTTAAGGGTAAGCACTTACCTTGATCCGCACACCCAGCAGGGGCCGGGTTAGCGACTGAGGAGGAGGTGTAGGCGTCCTCTAGATTTTTCGGAACCAGCCGGCCGGGGAACAGTCGTGGGGCTGAAGATCTGGCGGCAGGGTGCCATGAGAATGGCATTTGCGGGCCAGGTGACCCAGAGACAAAGGAAATAGCTCTGTTATTGAGAATGTGGGTATTGCAGCCCCGTGTGGGGGGGGCGGCAAATGAAAGAAATCCAACAAAAGATTCTCCTCACGGCCCTCCACCGGGGGACAGAGTGGTCTTACTAGCTCCGGAGCTAAGATCTCAGGCTCTGGGTTGAGCGTCTCAGGAGCGCCTGGGAGCCTTCCGGGTCCTCGAGGGGGTCCGTGAGACGGCAGGCGTCTGCTTCCTGTGGAGTGCTCGACGCTGGGGCTGAGAGCTGGGGCCGGGTTGAGGCGGAGCAGGGTGTTTCTTGGCTGCAGGAGGACACCCTCGGCGAGCAGACAGGGCATGGCCCATGGCGGCAGGCTTGCAGCGGGGCAGGATGTGAGATATGGCTTCCGTCTGCTTTTTCACCATGAACTGCTGGGCGAAGTCCTCGATGGTGTCGCCGAAGAGGCCGAACTGGGAGATGGGCGTAGAGAAAGCGAACCTTGTCGATCTCACACATCTCGACCAGGTTCAGCCACAGATGATGTTCCTGGACCAAGAGCGTGGCCATCGCCTGCCCGAGTGACTGCGCTGTGACCTTCGTGACTCTAAGGGTGAGGTCGGTTCCTGCAGCACATCGGGATCAGGGCTACCCTCGTGCAGATCTTTGAGCGCCTTGGTCTGGTGGACTTGCAGGAGGGCCATGGCGTGCTGGGCGGAAGCGGCATGTCCGGCGGTGCTGTAGGCCTTTGCGGTCAGCAAGGATATTGTCTTACAGGCCTTGGAGTTGAGCACAGGGTGACCCCGCCAGGTGGTAGGGTTTCCGTGGCATAAGTGGAGCGCTATCCACCTGGGGGTAGCAAAAGCAAAAGCGGATGAGCGAGTGGCTTTGTGACGAGTGGAGAGGGGTGCTCTCCACGATGACGTCAGCTCATCATGCACTTCCGGGGAAAATGGGACCGGGGGGTGGTGGGGTGAGGCTGTGAGCGGCGCCCGGACCCCAGGAACCAGTCATCCATCCGCGATGGCTGTGGGGAAGACGGGGGGTTCCAGACTAAGCCCATGCTGGTGGCGGCCCGGGAAAGCATGTCGGTCATCTGAGCGTCAGCCTCAGCCTGGGCGTGTTGGCCCGAAGGCAGCAGCCCAGGGGAGTCATCCACGTCATACGCCGCGATCTCCGATGCAGCGGCGAGCTCATCCACTTCGAGCTCTAGAGGATAAGCAGGCTGGCTGTGAGGCGAGCCGCTGTTGCCTCGAGCATGGACGGGAGTCAAAGAGCGTGCTAGGGGGCGGGTGGTCTGAGGGGGCGTACCCTGGCGGAGCTGCACCCGCTGCCATCCCCAGATCGCCTCCATCACCAGCCGCATCGTCCTCAATCCAGTGGGAAGAAGGAGCAATGCGTGGGGCAGCTGGAGTGGCGTGCTTTCTATTGAAAGCAAGCCGCGACCGCAACGTTGCCATGGTCATGCCCTCGCAGTGAGAGCATGAGCCATCCACAAACGCTGCCTCGGTGTGATCGCTGCCCAGACACATGAGACAACGCCTGTGGCTGTCTGAAGTGGAGAGCACTCTACCACATCCAGGAACTACACATGGGCAGAATGGCATCTTTATAAAGATACGTCCTGAAAAGGAATATCACTCTTTTAATGTGCTCAGTACTGTCGAAGCGGCCAGGGGCAAACTGCACTGCCGTACAAGGAAGGAGAAAGCCGATGTAGTGCGCCGTAGATCCAACAGCAGAGAGCGTCAGAGGAACAGGAATGGGTGTATGACTCGCAGCTCGCTGCAGTACAACCATCGGCTCCGAAGAAAATTTCTGAATGAACTCGATGTATTTCCCCGCTTTTATACCCGTATGTCCGGGGGTGGGGTATGCAAATACTGTCTGCCAACTTCTCATTGGCCTTTTTTCATAGATCAGAGGCATATTCGGCACTCAAGAGAGACCCCTAGTGTCACTTCTTCGACACAACATCGAAGTGAGCGACAGACGGGGAACTCAAAGGGGCCATGTCATTTCAAGAAATTTCTCCACTTGGCTACATAAAATAACAACCTAATCAATTTCTTGCAAGTTCTTTGAGACAAAGTATAAAGAAAATATATTTATGATGATTTTTTTTAATGTTTGTTGTAATGTATCATGTACTATAATTTAATTGTGATTACTCACAGAAAACTGTGTAATTTATTAGTTAAAATGTTTTGTATTCACAGCCCAAATAATTAATAATACAGAACTAATGTAGAAAAGCATTGTAACTGGGCATATGGTAAATAGTCTGCACTTATATAGCACCTTTTTAACCTTAACGGTATTCAAAGCACTTTATACTGTGACTCATTCACCCATTCATACACCAATGGCGGCAGAGGCGCTAGCCTGCCATTGGGAGCAACTTGGGGTTCAGTGTCTTGCCCAAGGACACTTCGACATGTGGAGTCGTGTGGGCCAGGAATCGAACCACCAACCCTGCGATTAGTGGCCAACACGCTCTACCACCTGAGCCACAGCCGCCCCATATACTGTATCTAGACGTGCTGTGCAGTCACATTCTGCATTTTAAAGTGCCGACTCAGTTGTCTGGATCACAGTGGTAGAGTGATGCTGGACAATCCCAGCAAAGCATGCCAGATCGTGGTAGTCTGCTGCATCCTCCACAACCTAGCGTGCAGAACTAACCTGCAAGATTGGGGATGCAAATTATAAATTTACAGATGTGTTTGCGCATTTTACCTGATTTACATAATTAATTTAGTGAGTCAGGTTTATTCTTAGTGAATTCTTCCCTTGCTCTCTTACTCTGTATGCATTGATGTTTGTTCATATGATCTTTGCCTGATTTATTTAATTTGTTCCAGTTTGTGTGCATTTTTATCATTCCTTGTACTAAGAACAATACTCTATTTTAAAAGTTAAAATTATAGAATAAACTTGGGAGAGTTCTTAGTGTATTGTGAGTTATTCTGATTGTAAGTTTTAAAACATGGCATTTAGTGCTAAAAGATACCATTTAGGAGGATGACAGCATTTCTCCATGGTCATTGAGAATATCAGTGTAAACTACTGTCAATGTGAAGGCCAAAAGAATAGAACTTGCCTTTTCTGAGACCAAACACTGCTTTAAAAGAAGCTATCTATTATAATTTTAACATCCTTTTAGTGTAGTTAGTGATAATGAGCTAGAGTTTTTTTTTTTTTACTCTGCATGTCTTCACTCCAGATAAGATAATTATGTAGATATTTTTTAAGGACAAATATTTGTTTGAAGCTGATTGCACCAAGACAAAGTCAATTGACGTTTTGAGTCATCAGCAGTAAAAGCATTAAAAGGCTAGTGAATGTTTACCCATCAAGGCAAGACCACAGCATAAAATTCTTATGAAAGCCCAAATGGGTTGGCCACACGTTAACCTTGTTATCAGTGTGCTCTTGCTAAAACAGGGTCACGGGAGTCTATAGGGTGGTCAGGATTGCTGGTTATGCATGCTATAGTTCTTACAGTTTTAAGGTTGTCCAATGAATAATAACCACAGCAAATGTTGATCTAATCTGGACCGACTGACTTTTATTCCTAGCTCTCACCAGTTTAATCAGTGCAAACACATGAGCAGATGGGGTGTGTGAGTCCACTCCATCTCTTTTTATGTTCAGAAAATCAAAAGGTCACAGAACTATATTCATTCTATAATTCTCGATTTGATATCAATGAGACAAAACATCCTGAAGCTGCTGTGTGACTTAAACAGGAGACACGGTTTGAGTTTTCATTGCATCTGTACTGTTTGACTATCCAGATGATAAAGTGACTTCTGGATTACTAGATTAATTTTTTTCCTGAGATAACATACATAAATTATAAGATGTGTATCAAGAGTGGGTCATTGAAGTCTATTGTGAGCTTAAAGGAACAGTTCAAACAAAAAATACAATTTCATAATTTATTCACCCTTATGCCATCCCAGATGTGACATTCTTTATGCATATCACCCCCTACTAGGCAGGGAGTTTCTAGAAAATTTATAGCAAAAAGGACTTAAATACTGATCTGTTACTCACCCACACCTATCATATCACTTCTAAAGACATGAATTATTTTTATGATGCTTTTATGTGCTTTTTGAAGCGTCCATATAGAGCTGAAATATTCTTCAAAAAATCATAATATGTGTTCTGTTGAAGAAGAAAGTCATACACATCTGGGATGTCATAGAGTAAATGATGAGATAAATTTCATTTTTGGGTGAACTATCCCTTTAACTCTAAACTCTAAAACTTTCATAAGGTTTATGAAATCTAAACCTTATGAAAGTATCGTTACTGCCTGGTTAACTCGCATCAATATGTATTTTATCAATGAGAGAGTAGTTCAGTGCAGTATTTTATGTTGAGTCATAAAATACTTTATTGTAAAGAAGTTCCCTTTACAAAAAGCTTCACTATGATGCTGCGCTTTGCTAAGCGCTATGGGGGAACGATCCTAGTCGTGAACGAGCTGTGAATATGTGTGTAACACGTCAATGAACATTGACCGGAATTTATAGCCTCGGCTGATGTATTCATTAAACGCACCTGTGGCCAGGCTATAAATGAATGCGTCACCAGGTGTCGTCAGATCCTCTTTTTTTCAGAGCGATTATGTGTGTGTGTGTTACACAAACCCTGTCAAAACTTTCTTTCCTCTGCTAGGAATTAGAATTTGTGAGGCAGTGTGAAGTGAACCTTTTCTCCTTTCTGTTCTGTCTAGAAAATATAGATATTTTTAAAAAGAAAGAATGACTGAAAGCCGTAAACGATGTATGTTCCCCTGTTCTCGCTCTATAGCTGAAAAGGACACGCATCAGTTTTGCTCTGTTTGTTTGGGGGAAGAGCACGCTGCTCTCGCGTTGCAGC
This sequence comes from Moxostoma hubbsi, assembly GCA_032164185.1. Lineage (NCBI taxonomy): Eukaryota > Metazoa > Chordata > Actinopteri > Cypriniformes > Catostomidae > Moxostoma > Moxostoma hubbsi. The sequence goes on from JAVLUX010000021.1 coordinate 27,820,923, forward strand.
AGTGGGGGTGTGATTTGCTTTCAGGCAAAGTGCTTCGCGATCGCCTCGCTTGCTTCCGGGAGTCAGCACTCTCACTTAATTTGTGGGGCTCTCATATGGATCTGGCTGAGGAGCGAGAGACGGGTTCATCCCTTTCGCTCGCTCTCTCCCCAGACCCAGCTGATATTCGTAAGCCTGAAGCGTGCCTCGGCGCCTCTTCGGTTCACGAGGACACTGAATCTCTGTAAATCCCGCGCATAATAATAAAGAGGCTGCTGAATTAAGAGACAAATGAGAGCATTGCGATCTTCTTTCGGGCAAAATGTTTCGTGCTCGCCTCCCTTACTTCCGGGAGTCACCACATTTCCTTTGTGGGGCTCTCGCATGGATCTGGCTGAGGAGCGAGAGACAGGTTCGTCCCTTTCCCTCGCTCTCTCTCCCCAGACCCAGCTGGTCCTTCCCGTGATCTCGAAGCGCCTCTTTGGTTCACGAGGGGGGTGGAGCGCTGAACCTTTGTACATTTCACGCACAATAATAAAGCGGCTGAGAAATTACTCGAGGTGATTACACGGGCTGTGGCCAGACTAAAGCTAGACTGGCCACATGAACAAGAGACCCTCCCTCAAATGCTCCAAACTAGAAGACAAATTTTTGTCTGGTGGCCAAAATAATTAAATAAATAAAAGAGGGGATGGAACTCTATATCAGTCCCTTCCTTTCTTCTATGACCTCCATAACAAGTATTTTCTTTATGGAGGAAATGTATACTTCCCGTGTCTTTGTGCCCTCGACGTTGGTATATTAAATTTTCGTGGGTGCTGAAGCTCGGGGGTATTCCGTGATGCCGCCGGTAGAAGAGACACCTGCGGGTTTTCTCTTGCCTGGCTTGGCATCATCGCTAAAGAGGCCTACTCTCCCCACAAAGCTGTGCAGGACCACCTCCACGCTTGTGGGGAAAGCTTATCAGGCAGCAGGTCAGGCTGGTGTTGCCCTGCACACTATGGCAGTGTTACAAGCGCACTAGCCTAAATCTGTTGAAGGACCTGAGTGTGGGCACTTCACTCAGGGGGAGGGGCCGTTGACCACCCAGCCCCGCCCCGGTCCTTCTATACGGGAGGCTCTAAAACAAAACGTGGCGAATCGTGCTCCCCCTCATAAAGACTGGGGTCCAGTTCATCACCCTCAGCAGCCCCCAATGCAAGACCTCAGGGGCGTGATTTCTAAGAAAAAGAAACCCTGACGGTCTTGTACTCAGCCTTGTGGGGGTAGTTCCCCTCTGGACGGGGCACGTGTATCATCTACTTTGGCCCTCCCGATACCCTCACGAAACCTCTTCACTCCCGCCGCCTTTGGTGTTTCGGGTGATAGAGGCTTCCAACAAAGAGTTGGGTGTACTGTTGCTTCCTGCCTTGATCCAGGACGTGGAACACTCGACATCCCCTCAACAGGAAGTGTCAGAAATAATACCCATCTCAGAGAACCTGGCAGCGTGGAGACTTCTGCCTGGTATTTCTATGTGGGTTGTAGAATCAGTAGAAAGAGGCTACAGAATTCAATTTGCTCGCCGTCCTCCCCGTTTCAACGGCGTGGTTCCCACTACTGTGAAACCAGGACAGGCATGTCTACAGTGGAAATAACATGTCTACTGTGAACCGCTTGGTTTTCAAGTCCTAGATGCTGACTATCAAGACGATCGTGTCACAAGCCCAACATCACGTTTGGCTGGTCTCCTGAAACCTTTCATGCTTGGCCCCTAAGGGTACCAACTGAGGTTCACAGGGCTTTATTTTGAGGCTATCGAGACCTTTTCACGTGCTAGGGCTCCCTCCACTTGGAGCTGATCTGGGTAGATTTTACAGGGCAGAAGAGGACCTCTTCGCCTCTGTTGATAGCGCAATGTCTCCTCTACTTCTCCCCGAGTCGCCCAGTTTCCCCCCCTAAGTTCATATTACAGAACCAGCTAACTGCCAGTTTGCTTCAGTTCTGGATTTTCTGTAGAAAGAACTGTCAGCGGGCACTTGCCTCGCCACTGCCAGGTTCTATGTGGCCTCCACTGCGGTTTGCCATGCCTTGGTGAGCGGGGTGCCCCCTAAGAGGCATCCTTGCTAGGACCACTTCATAGGGTAAGACCCCCTTTTTTTAGACCTCTAGAGTCAGCGTTTGGTAGACTTCTGACTCTCAAGATGGTTTTTCTTATGGCAATTACATCTCTAAGGAGACTTGGGTTCCTACAGGCTCTGTCTCTTTTGCCGGCCTGTTTAGAGTTTGCCCCAGCTATGACCAAAAGCATTCTTTACACCCTCACCCTAACTACCTGCCCAAGGTGCCTTTCGCGAACCTTGTCCGGTTATTTTCTAAGCCTTCTGCTCCCTGCCTTTTGTAACGCCGGAGCAGCTGAGACTTCTCAGACTTCGTCCAGTCTGTACCCTTCAGACTTATGTCCACCGCATTTTCTAGTGGCGTAAAGTCAGGGCAACAATTCTTCTCTTGGGGGCGGTCACCTCCTAGAAGACTATGTCACTTTGGGTGAGAGACATTATTGCCCGGGCCTATGAGGCGTGCGGTCAAGCTTCGCCAGTAGGTTTTAGGGCGCACTCTACCAGAGGGCTCTCCTCCTCTAAAGCCTTGGCTAGAGGTCTCCCTCTGCAGCAAGTTTGTGATGCGGCAGGCTGGTCCTCTCCGCACACATTCTCAGATCTTATGGCTTAAATCTTTCATGCCTGAACAAGTTTGTGATGTGGCAGGCTGGTCCTCTCCGCACACATTCTTCAGGCTCTATGGTTTGGATGTTCATGCTACTCCGGGCTCTTACGCCCCTAGTCGACATCTACGCTCATGTCTAAGCAAGTTTGTGATGCGGCAGGCTGGTCCTCTCCGCACACATTCTCAGATCTTATGGCTTAAATCTTTCATGCCTGAACAAGTTTGTGATGCGGTAGGCTGGTCCTCTCTGCACACATTCTTTAGGCTCTATGGTTTGGATGTTCATGCTACTCCGGGCTCTTATGCCCTTGAGTCGACATCTCAAACTCATGCCTGAACAAGTTTGTGACGCGGTGGACTTGTCCTCTCCGCGCACATTCTCAATTTCTATGACAAATTTGTATGGGTTGGCTGTTTTGCTACCCCGGACTCTTATGTCCTTGGGTCGACATCTCAAGCTCATGTCTGATAAAGTTTGTAATGCAAACTTTATGGGTTAGATGCTTTGTTACTCCGGACTCTTATGTCCTTGAGTCGACATCTCAAGCTCATGTCTGAACAAGTTTGTGATGCGGCAGGCTGGTCCTTTTCCGCACACATTCATCAAATTTTATGGTTTAGATGTTTATGCTACTCCGGACTCTTACGTCCTTGAGTCGACATCTCAAGCTCATGTCTGAGACCTCTCGTGTTTTGTGAGCACACTTCACAACCATAGGGGTCCGGACAGCCCCAGTGCGGCGGCATGGGTATTGCGTTCCCCATAGCACTTAGCAAAGTGCAGCATTATAGTGAAGCTTTTTGTAAAGGGAACGTCTCGGGTTACATGTTTAACGCTTGTTCCCTGAAAAAAGCGGAACGAGATGCTGCGCTTCTTTGCCGCACTGGGACGTCCCAGGACTGCTCTTCAAAAAGAATTATCTGATGACACCTGGTGACGCATCCATTTATAGCCTGGCCCAGGCACGTGCACACATAGACATCAAAGGGGGCTTGAGCACCTGCCCTTTTTATTCCTGGAGAGAAAGTGCCCTTTTTCTGGGGTGTTTTTTTTTTTTTTTTTTTTTGAAAAAATAATATATATTCCTGTTTGCGCACAGCTTCCCTGTCAAACAAATATTTTTATTGAAAAGTGTATCTAATATCAGGTCAGGAGTTCTGAAGCGCTCCCTCTCTCTCTCTCTCTCTCTCTCTCTCTCTCTCTCTCTCTCTCCCATCCCCCCCCCGCGTCTCTGCGCAGCGGCGCACATCACACACACACCTGCAGGCAGCAGCAGCAGCGGCCCCAGTCTCAGCACAGCAGTGTTTTTCTTAGCTTGTGTTGAGGTGAGTGACTGACGATGAACAAAAGATTAAACTACCAGTGCCTCGATACTGCTGATTAGCCAAAGACAAATATAGTTAACCGCATGCCTCATGTAGGGTTGCCAACCGTTCCGTATATAATACGGAATCTTCCCGTATTTGACACATAAAAGTCTTGTTCCGTATTGAAGTGATATGGAACGCACTTTGTTCCGTATTTTTGAGAATCAATTCAGTGCAAATCAATGACAGATATACACAGGCTTCTAATATATGTCAGACAGACAGACTATGAATGAACGAAGACCTGCTATAATGGCAAATTCGGGGACTATCTGAGGCCACGCACGCCCTCTTGGCGGGCTCTGACGTGTAACGACGCCCGCGATGTGCAGCTGCAAATGCGTTGTACACATAGACAGTAGTTTTACATATAGGCTTCAGTAAATCGAGGAAAAGACATTTGTAGGCTATGATAAGAAAAACTACTAAATTTAAATATAATTTTTTGCACTGGAAAGAACATTCTAGAAGTCTAATTTTATTGAATAAGTTCGCACAAGGCTACAGAAAACTGTTGTGTTTATTTTTCTTCAAATGCAGTCTAAGCCGATGAGTTTTGATTGTTATATGTTGTATTTGTTTAAGTTAAAAATAAAACATATTATAAACTAAACAAATCCATGGTTCTTTGTTGGCAAAATGATCATGATAGGCCTACTTTGTTGGTATTATATTTGCACCCTACTATATTGATGATTAGGCCTACTTTGCTATATTCTATAAAGATATAGGCCTATAATATGCTATAATGTATGGTTGCATACATTATTCACCAGAAGTCATCATTTCAGGGGTTATTTTTCAAAAAATTCTTATGTGGGGGCATGTCACGTCACCCCTAAATTGGTGAATTTAGAAGAAATCTACAGATGCACACAGATGGAGGATAGTAGGTTTAAAACAAATTCCATCTAAATGTGAATTGAAGGTTTTATTTGATGATGATGATACAATCCTCCCTCAAATGTGAAATTAAGTCCATGTCAGCATCAGTTATTGTGTGTGTGTGTGTGTGTGTGTGTGTGTGTGTGTGTGTGTGTGTGTGTGTGTGTGTGTGAGTTGGTTTATGTGATTTATGAGGACACAAATTTGTATTATGACATGTGTATTACACTGGTATTACAACTTATGGGTGGTTTATGAGGACATTTCAAAAGTCCTCATAAATCAAATGGCTTAAAAAACATAAAAAACAATGTTTTATTAAAAAATTTAAAATGCAGCATGTCTCCTGTGATGGGTAGGTTTAGGGATAGGGGCAGTGTAGGGAGATAGAATATATAGTTTGTACAGTATAAAAACCATTACGCCTATGGAGAGTCCTCATAATGCTGTTGCACCAACGTGTGTGTGTGTGTGTGTGTGTGTGTGTGTATACATGCATAGCAATAATAATATTAATGTATTTGATTAAAACATTCAGGCAGTAAAAGACACAGTCCTGTAAAATACTGAACGCACTCCACAGTTTGACAAAGGCCAACAACTGGATAGGCAAAGATGCAGTGGGTCCTGGCTCTCTTGAGGCCATTCACACACTGTGTGAATTCTATGGAGGAGAGGAGCAGAAGTTGAAAACAGAGCTCAGGGTTTTTCATGCATCTTTCCCAAACACATCCACCATGAAGGAGATGTTAAAAACACTGAGAGACAACAGTGGACAGGACATCTTTCCAACACTGGTGGAAATGATAAGAACTTATGCAACAATTCCAGTGTCAACAGCAACAGTGGAGAGGTCATTTTCCAAGCTCAAACTGGTTAAAGACACACTCAGAAGCCTATGCACAGAAGAGAGGCTTTCTGATCTCCTCCTCCTGGCTATTGAGAAAGATATTCCTGTAAACCACAGTGAAGTAATAAACATCTACAGGGACATGGCCCCCAGAAGGTTGCCGCTGTAAGGGAGGAAGGAGAGACAACCAGGGAATGGAAGTAACAGATTTTATTTTGAAGTAGAAGACCTTTTTTGTAATAATTTTATTAAGTTGCTGTATTTTTGTATTTTGTCAATCATTTTTGCAGTGATTTTTTTTCAGTAAAATCAAGCAGCAACATCCCTCTTCAGTTTAGAGTGAATATTTGTGTTGATTTTAAAGTGTTATGTATTCTGATAACACCAAAATAATTAAAATGATGTAGTGCCGCCTTGTGCAAAAATAAACAAATTATTAGTAAAACACGCCCATGGTTTCTGTGTGAACTGATTATTTTGTAGAGATCTTTTGAAAATGAAACAATTGCATGAGTTTGAGGATTTAACTTTTTAAATTATTTTTTAAAAAAGAAGTAAGAGTTGTGTTAATATATATTCTTTTTTGTTTAAAAAAAGTAAAAAAAAAAAACGTAATTATGAGAAGTGCCCTTTTTTTCCACTTGAGCCCCTGCCCCTCAAAATGTCTGTGCACGGCCCTGGCCTGGCCACAGGTGCGTCTAATGACTACATCAGCCGAGGCTATAAATTCCGGTCAATGTTCATTGACGTGTTACACACATATTCACAACTCATTCACGACTAAGATCGTTCCCCCATAGCGCTTAGCAAAGCGCAGCATCTCGTTACGCTTTTTTCAGGGAACAAGGGATACACATGTAACCCGAGACGTTTTTGTGCATTTTTTTTTTGTGCATTTCATGAGTCAGAGTTCAGCATGTGCTGCCTAGTTCTGTCCTCTCAATGCAGCTTCAGGGACGCAATCACACAGCACACTCGCATGGCTCACATGCACAAGTGTAAAGACTGTAAAATGATGACACAGCTTCGATCTTGGCATCCTCCATCTGTGTTGTTGTTAATATTGAATCGCTTGTGGAAAAGTCAGAAGAAAAATGGTCAACACTAGATGACGAAGTCCAGGCACAGTACAATGGTTACTTCTGCTTGGTATGTTGCATTTATGCTTAGGTTCAGTTTTAACAGCATCTGGGAGAAATAGCACCTGTTTTATTAGCACTATCTTTGTCTTTCATTACTTTTTTGCAGCTTATTACTTTCAGTAACTGATGATGTATTGATTGATGTATGAGACCCTCCCCTCAAAATCTGAATATAAGCAGTCAAAGGAGATGCACTAAAGCGACTAGGTGGAAACAGCAATGTGTCTCACCTGACCACATGTGATCGGATCACCCGAGATGCATCTTAATACCAGGTGTTAACAGGGTCTTAGAGAACATAGCACAAATTAAAGCCCCAACATCCTGCCCAATGGACATGCAAAGCAGTCAAACTATTGTGGAACAATAATAATACAATCATAATACAAATGGTTTGCTTTTTGTTTGTTGGGGCTTTTTCTTTTCACTTTAACGAAATATCAAATGTCAGCATGAAAAATAAGTATTTTAATTTCTGTCTAATCATAAATTCTCCAGCTTTTGTGGGCGGTGAGTGGGAACTATTTCACAAACACTGGCAGCGGATTGTCTCAAGTCATTTTGGAAGGAAGCTAAAGCAGGTAGCTAAGGATTAAATCCCTCTGAAGAGGCCCTCATAAATATTCATGCACAACATTCCTTCTCTTTAATGTACAGAGACGGAGACGTTTATTCAATTCTCATATACTTTAAAACCACGGTGACATACAGCAAGCTAAAGCTCCCAATAACCTTCTTAGCTATGTAAATAACAAGCCAGAGAGCACATTTTTAAACAAACCCCTCAGAACACACACCACATTCCTCTTGCACAGGTTAGCTGCTCACTTACTTTCTCAGGACAAATAGATTAGAATAATGACAGATTTTTTGTTTTGAGTGAAAAAAGAATACACTACATAAAAACACACCAAACAAGCATACGTACGAGAAAAGTCAAGTTATATACAGATGCCCCCACAAACACAGTAAAGAGGGGGAACAAACAGGAGGAAGTAGTAGTTCCGTTTTGTACACTGCAGAACCCTGCATGGAACATTTTCACAACATACATTGAAAAGGTATTGAAATTCAAAACTCAGTTTATGTGAAGGGCACCATTACATGAAAAAATAAGCATCTTCGACAGAAGAAAACATTTTACAGCATTCAGTTTCATCAAGTGCCCTTTTTGTGAGATATGAGTGAGTGAATTGAAACTCTGACCACTCATACTCCGTCTTTTACAAACTGTTCCAGACTTTGATAGAAAGTTAAACATATGGCAGATACCTCCTCTAAAAATGTCTTACAAGCATTTTGAGGTTTTTCCACAATCCTTGTGCTGTCATCCACTATACATACTTGGTGGTTGCTAACCATGTTTGCAAGTCCTAAAGGCTAATCATACAAGAGTTATACTGGGGAATAGTGGTTGTGCTGACAGGTTCTTTGCTGGAAGGTGTCCTGAGAGCAGACCGACCTTAATTAAACCAGAGTGAATCCTAAACCTGCCCTAGTTTAAAGATGGGTTCTTCTGTCTCGAGACTTCAGAGAGCCCTTATCAGGAGCAGAAAACAAAAGCTGAAACAATTCATCAAATCATCAAACAATTGGCCCAGGATAAAATAAAAAAACATCTAATAAGGACCGATGCCAGATGGCCAGATAGATAGAGGATACTTCTGGTGCTTTTTGTCATTGTATGAGTCTGACAGTAAAAATCAATTTCCACTTTCATTGTATAGAATGGACCAGCTTATTGATTTTGAATAGAAAAAGATTGTTCCACAGAAGACAGAAACCCATGTAGGTTTAAACATGGTTGGGGAGTAATGGAATACATGCAACGGGATTACGTATTTAAAATACAAAATATAAGTAACTGTATTCCACTACAGTTACAATTTAAATCATTGGTAATTCGAATTCTGTTTCATTCAAAATGTATTTTGATTACTGAAGAGATTACTTTGCATTTAATTGTCATTTGTTTCATTTATTATTTAATCCTTTCAGATGGAAAACATTTATGCATATAAATGATGCGATCCAAAGTGCATTTGAACAGCGGTGAAACACTTTCTTATGATGTTTTACATTCATACGAGTATACAGAGAAGTAAGTTTGATGTAAATTTGGAGAGGAAGAAATAGAAATAAACCTTGTGTAAATTGTCAGCTTTACGCTAAGCTAAAATGCTATTTCTAGCCATTTTACATGCACGTTACCAGGCAAGATCATATTTTTTTATCAAGAAAATTCACATTAGATCATAATTTCTTTTTCTAGTAAGAGTGTTGATCTTAGGGCAAAAATCATATTCTTGATCATTTTTGTGTTGTTTTTCTGTAAAAATCTCAAAAAATCTTTTAAACAAGATCCGTTTGATTCATCTTGATTTAGAAACAACACTGCTAAAGATATTTAGGTTTTCAGAGAATGTATTTTTAATATGTGTATTTTTTCTTACTGTACTGGCAGAGTTTTTATAGTCAAAACAATTGAAAAATTAGTGCTGAAGAAGTAATCCAAAGTATTTCGAATAGGTTACTGAACTTGAGTAATCTAACGGAATACGTTACATAGCATGTGTTCTGTAATTTGTTGTGGAATACATTTCAAAAGTAACCCTCCAAACTCTGGATTTAAAAACAATGCAGTTGAATAAATTATGGTAGAATAAATATTTTGGAGGGTGGATCCTACGAAACAAGTTGAAAATACTCTAGGAATGCTCTCTCTTTGATAATGCACACTGCTGTCCTTATGCAACAGTGTCCGTGCAGATCTCTCTGAGTCCCAGAAACAAACGAGATGCTAATTTCCTCCTGTTTGTCAAAATTGCTTACAATTAGAACGCTCTCTTTTATATCTTCTCAATCTCATCTGCAAAAGTGGAAAATCATAATCACCTCAGAACCATTCAAAAAGGTCAAATACATCTAGGCTTTTCATTTAGGCAGAATCCCTTAATCACGCGCTCCTCTCTTATCCTACCTTTGCATGTCTGTTGCTTATCCACTTCTCATCTTCTCATCCTTTTACCTCCCCTCTTTCATGTCCCTCATAAATCCTGTCCCATGGGATAAAATTGTGACTAACACTTAGAGCTGTAGATAAAAACCTTGCTGTAATGCCAGAAGCCGTTTGTGAACGGTAATAACATGATAACAAAAGGATAATTACACAGTAATGAAGGAGCTGCCAGAGGCTGAGGTAGGCCTATCTGATGACTTTGACCTGTGAGAAACCATTTACTGATTACTACATTAATTGGGCATTTATGGAGCTTGAAATGAGTCTGCAACAAAATGACACGATGTGCTGATGTTCATTTATCCAATTAGATAGTGAGTTCACTAGAATTTCAGTGTTCCACCTTATATCTTCAAGTCCTCACAGTCTTTCTTACTTTTGATTTAAAATTTTGGGGCGATTGTGGCTCAGGTGGTGGAGCTGGTTGGCCACTAATCGCTGGGTTGGCGGTTCAATTCCTGGCCCACAAGACTCCACATGCCGAAGTGTCCTTGGGCAAGACACTGAACCCCAAGTCGCTCCCAATGGCAGGCTAGCGCCTTATATGGCAGCTCTGCCGACATTGGTGTGTGAATGGGTGAATGAGTCTAGGTATAAAGCGCTTTGAAAACTGCTAAGGTTAAAAAAGCGCTATATAAGTGCAGACCATTTACCATGTTTGTGACAGAAGTCAGTGCAAAACTACAAAAGTCAAATGAGTCAGTGGGAATACAAACATTAAAGGCAAATAACCATATAATCATGCATACTTATGGTACTAAAAGCTTATAGAGCTTATAATCTTTTAAAAGGACAACAAAATATTTTCTGTATCTTTTGGACATTGACATCAAAGGTTGTGCATCCAATCAAAATCTAATACTAATATAATATTTGGTCCAGTGCTTCTAAATCACACCTCTGCTGTTTATGCATTTATAAAGTTGTCAATTTTCCTATTCAGCTTATTGTGTTAATAACTTTACATATTGTATGGCCTATTCAGTAAATTGTAATGCTAATGAATTCCAATGTTTTATTTAATTTATTAAATAAAATGTATTATATATATATATATATATATATATATATATATATATATATATATATATATATATATATATATATATATATAATTTGCATGGTAAAGAATTTTGGTACTGTGTTGGGTCACCACTTTATGTCCAATGTAAAATGTGGGATGTGAATTAAAACCACAGCCCTACACCACTTTGTTGGAGTTGTATATTCTGTGTTTTGTCTGTTTTCTTAAAGGGATGGTTCACCCAAAAATGACAATTCTCTCATCATTTACCCACCCTCATGCCATCAAAAATGTGTATGGCTTTCTTTTTTCTGCAGTTATTTTTCTGCAATTATTTTTAGAAGAATATTTAAGCTCTGTAAGACCATACAATGTGAATGGGTGCCACCATTTTGATGCTTCAACAACCACAAAAGGCATCATAAAATTAAACCATAAGACACCAGTTGTGTAATCAATTTCTTCAGCAGTGAAATGATAGGTGTGGGTGAGAAATAGAAAAATATTTAAGTATTTTTTTTTGTTGCTTGAAATTCTTCTCCTTACCCTGTAGGGTATGCATAAATAATGTTAATCACAAAAACACAAGAAGAATGTGAGTTATCTGTTTTCTCACCTATCACCTACTTGAGTTTTATGGATTATTTTTATGCTGACTTCTGTGATTTTTTTATGTGATATTGTGTGAATGTGATTTTGAGTGTATGCTACCATGTGTGTCACATCAAGGCTGCAGCTATTCAACAGCACTGGTCTGACCAGCAAGAAAAAGATGAGCTAATCAATCATCTGTCACACTATGCAGCATGGAACAGAGTGGGCACCTCATGCTGAGAAAACAGATCAGGAACAGTCCCAAGAGCACCATCCTTTACATGAATCTGGAAGACAAAACCCTAAGGACACACTGTTTAATCATTGTTTGATACTTTATTACTAGCTGAAGGATCAAAGCACTATATGGCCAAAGCACTCATCCCTTTAACATAAATTAAAACTCTAGAGAACTCATATTTTAGAAAATGGATAGGTCAGACTCTAAATTCTGGAAGGATGAGCCACATTTGAAGCTGTTTTGAGACAGAAGAATTGTTTTTTTCAGATTGTTATTAATATTCAATTGAACTGTTTTTAAACATTGGTATATTTTATCATAAACCACTTGATGTCATATTTATCTGGTTGTTTCTGCATGTCTGTGTGTTTTTTTCCCTTGTGTGTTTCCCTCTGCTGCATGGCTGGTGTGATTAGCGTTTCTATGGGAACGCTGATTCATAACGCTCACGTGGCAGCACCCTCAACTGTTACTCGTTAGCTTTGGCTTTATATTCCCCTTCGTTTCTCTGTCTCGTCACCAGATTGTTTTAGTTCCCCTGTCATGCAGTCTCACCATCTGTCTGTCTGCTGTCTGTTTTCTTGTTTTTGCTCTGTTTAGTATGCTTCTTCCAGTTGGATATACCTCACCCTGTGGATTACCTGTTTTCAGGACTCTGTCATTACTCTGTGGAATATATTACTCACCTTCTGCATTCAGATCACTGCCATCATCATCCTGGCTGCTCCAATCTCCTTCCTGGACATTCCAATCTGCAGCCGGTGCCAGTTTTGCAATCTTTTGTCAGTTTCCACATGCCTGCTGTGTTCATTCAATAAAGACTGTTAAACTTTCTCTGCGATTGAGTCCTCATACTTACTCCAATCTTGATATAACAACAATTATGGACTCAGCAGAGGGAGTCAGCTTCCACAATGCCATCGTTCAACAAGGAGTACTACTCTGACGTCAACCGGAGGAACCTGTGGCATCCCACCAAGCCATCAGAGACATGGCTGGGTAGATGGCCGAATTAACTACACTGCTACAACAACTTCGGCTCTCCCCAACAACGGTTGCGGTACCACCAATGCCGAGTCTGCTATGATGTACTATGGGGACCGAGGCGGCGAGTATCCTGTCAGACATTTGTCAGGGAGAGAGATCGGTTTTGGATTTCTCCATTGAATTTTGCATCCTTGCCGGTGCCTGCAGCTGGAATGAGAAGGCACATTGAGACCAGTTTCTGCATGGGCTCTACGACCAGGTTCAGGATGAGATCTACACTCTGGATCTTCCCGCTGGGTTTGATGACTTGGTAGATCTAGCCATTCGAGTGGACTATCGACTCACTCTACTCCGACGTCGCCATATAACTTATACTCTTTGTAAGTGATCTCCCACAGTTACCTCACCTTCCTCTTCGGCTGCACCAAAACCCGTGTTTGGGAGGAGCCTATGAAGATCAGGAGAGCCCGGCTGTCGTTCAAGGAACAACGTCTTTGCCTTGTTAACAGTTTGTGCCTCAACTGTGGACAACCAGGGTACGTTTTTGCATCATATCCAGTTAATGGTGCTAATCACCATTAAAGAAGGGGTTAATGGTGAGCATTACTCCACCTGATAAATACCCTGGGGGTCAGACTCTCCTACAGGCCAGGCAGCAGTTTGGCAACAACATCCATTCAATCTCTGCTCTGGATGACTCTGGAATCATGGACATTAACATTGTCAACCAGTGGTCCATCCCTATTACTCGATTGAAGGAGCCCATAACTGCCAGCACTCTCTGCGATACCTCTCTCACTAAGGTGACTCACACTACTGCCCCACTCACCTTGACTAATTCTGGTAATGATGTTGAAGAGATTCAATTCTTTATCATCCACTCACCCTCAGCTCCTGTGGTTTTAGGACACCAGTGGCTGGTTAAACATAATCCACACTTAGACTGGTTAATGTGTTCTGTATTTTCTTGGATTAATTTCTGTTTGTCTCAGTGTCTTGGTTGCACCCACTCCTCTGTTTTGTCATGTTCTGTGTTGCAGAGGCCATGGTTAAGTATATCAATGATTCTCTTGCTCTCCATCTCTGGCTGTTCTCTGCATCTCTGCATTGATTATTGATGGCAGAATGACTTTCTCTGATCTTGGCAGAGAATCGCTATCCACTGCCATTGATGTCCTCAGCCTTCTAACTCTTGCATGGGGCATCCATCTTTACGAAGTTGGGCCTCTGCAATGCTTAACACCTAGACCGAATTAGGGAAGGAGACGAATGGAAGACAGCATTTAACACTCCAACTGGGCACTCTGAGTAATTGGTCATGCCTTTTGGCCTTTCCAATGCACCAGCTTTCTTCCAGGCACTCGTTAATTACTTGCTTAGAGACATGATCAAACAGTTTGTTTTCGTTTATCGTGACAACATTCTAATTTTCTCCCAGAAAAGTCAAGACCATGTTCAGCATGTCAAGAGATTGCTTCAGCGACTGCTTAACAATTGTTTATTTGTCAAGGTGGAGAAATGTGAGTTCCCCGTCTGTTACTCACTCGACGTTGTGTCGAATGAATTCCCTGAAACTGGGAATTGCTAGCTGACAGGTTGGTGTTGGGGGAGTGACATCACTGGTTGGAAGGGTTGGGGGTACCATTTGTTGTGTGGACTGACTGCAAGAACCTCGAGTACATACGCGCCACTAAACATCTAAATTCTTGACAGGCTCGCTGGGCACTTTTTTGGCAGATTTGATTTTAGCATTTTGTATTGTCCTGGATCTTAGAACATTAAACCCGCTGCCCTATCTTGCTCTTTTGACATTGAGAGCAAATCAACTTCTCCTGATACCATCATTCCATACAACAGGGTGGTGGCGGCAGTATCATGGGAGATTGAGTCCAGTGTCCACTCATTCTTACATGATATCCCCTCTCCTGTGAAGTGCCCATAGAATCTGTTATTCATTCCAAAGTCGGTCCATACACCTGTCCTGCCGTGGGGCCATTTATCCAACCTAGCCTGCCACCCGGAGCTGCTAGATCCCAGGCTTTAATTAAGCAACAAATTAAGTTTTGGTTGCCGTCACTGGCGTGGGACTCTTGTGAGTTTTGTTTTAGCCTGTCCTATTTACACTAGCAATAAGACTTACAATCGACCCCCAGCAGGGCTTCTCCAACCGTTATCAGTCACTTCGAGACCCTGGTCCCATATTGACATGAATTTTGTTATTGGCTTGCCCCATCTAGTGGCAATACTGTGGTTTTGACTGTGGTGGACCGATTCTTGAATGCTGCTCATTTTACCCCCCCCCCCCCCCCCCCCAAATTACTGTTAGCGAGGGAGACAGCACTGGTTGTTGTTGACCATGTCTTTAGCTATCATGGCCTCCCAATAGATGTTTCCGACAGGGGTCCCCAATTTGTGTCTATATTTTGGCCAGAATTCTGTTGACAGCTGGGGGCATCTGTAAGCTTATCATCTGGTTTTCATCCTCAGATGAATGGGCATACTGAACAGGCTAACCAGGAATTGGAGTGGGTCTTGCGTTGTGTTGTGTCATGAGAACCATCAGCTTGGAGTTCTAAATTAACCTGGGATGAGTATGCACATAATTCCCTACAGGTTTGTCTCCCTTCCAGTGTTGTTTAGGCTACCAGCCCCCTTTATTTTCCTCCCAAGAATCCAACACTGTTGTTCTGTCTGCTCATGCTTTCATCCAGAGATGCCGTCACACCTGGAGGGTCACCAGGGAAGCCCCTCTCCTGAGTGTTGACCGGAGCAAAGCGTCAGTGGACTATCACTGCTCTAAGCCCCCAGTTTAAGTGGGTGGTCAGAAAGTCTGGTTTTCCTCTCAGGACATTCCGCTCCGACTCCCCTCAACTGGGATCCACATTTATTGGACCGTTCATTATCATCAAGGTGGTTAGTCCGGTGACGGTCCAACACAAATTCCCCCCCAGTTTAAAATAATTCACCCAGTTTTTCACATCTCTTTCGTTCAACCCTTTTCCCTGATACCCCTGTTCCTTCACCTTCTAGACTGATAGATGGTTCACCTGCCTATTCCTTCCTGTGCCTTCGTACTGTTAGGCATAGGGGTAGGGTTATCAATACCTGTGGGAGGGTTATGGTCCAGAGGAGAGATTCTGTGTTCCGGCTCTGGACATCCTGGATCCCACCCTCATTGATTAATTCTATCAATGTTATGGTAGCTCTTCCAGGAACGCTGGGAGGCATCCTTAAGGGGGGTTGTTTCTGCATGTCTATGTGATTTTTTTCCCTTGTGTGTTTCCCTCTGCCACATTTCTATGGGAATGCTGATTCACACCGCTCATGTGGCAGCACCCTCACTTGTTCCTCGTTATCTTTGGCTTTATATTCCCTTAATGTCTCGTCACCAGATTGTTCTAGTTCCCTTGTCATGCAGTCTCACCATCTGTCTGCCCGCAGTCTGTTTTCAGCCTGTGTTTCACCACTTTTTTGGACTTGCTGTGTAATACATTACGGTTTTATGAGCTTTTGCCACTTTCCACCTAAATAGCGACTGTTAATCTTTCTATGCAATTGAGTCCTCATCCTTACTCCGATCCTGACACATGAGTCTTTGCATTACAATGATTTAAAACAATATCTAACATTGTTTTTAAAATGATATTCATATCAGTATGACTACAATTTGGACAGGCATTTTCTAGAGGGAAAACATATGCTGTATGCATGCAGAAAATAAAAGAGTTAATACAATCTATCCATGCATCAGTGAAAACTGCTGTCTCCCCAAGTCTCCATCCCAGAATCCTTTTATGAAATAGCTTTCAGTTTGTAGGTGAAAATGAAAAACAGAATTTTCTTTCTAAACCTTTAACACAAAGTGAAAGACATCCAATCTCTGCACGGAACAGCGTTAGCTAGTGTTTGAATAATGTAGAATTAATTATATTTCAATATCTAGTTTTTAGAAAAATGTCAAATTAAGCCCTGTAGCAGCATGGAGTAAACAGTGGAAGTTTTGATGTTCAAGGATATATTCCACAGGATATAGTAAGTATACATATATACATTTAGGAAAATAAGAAAGAAATTACTCTTCTCTAGAGGATATTACTTGATTACCGAATGTGTTTAGGTAAATTATACATTTTTCTTTTTTACTTGTGGAAATATATAAGCACAAAGAAGGAAAGTAGAAAGGAACAAGATGTTAAAGGTAATACCTTGTTCATTAAGGGCAGTGATTCTTGAAGTAGGGTGGAGGTATTGTAAGGGGGCGATTTAAGTGACCAAAAATAAAACCGAGAAGCACTGATTAGGGGTATTTGCAAAATGTAATGGCTATTTCATACTTTGTATACACTTTCAAAGCGGTTGTTGGTTGGTTTTTGAATTGATATATATGAAATGCAGCTAGCATCTAACTTATTAGAAATAAATTGCAAATAGTGTTTATTTTGCATTTCTGTATTGTGGGGAACACGATGCATGTATTTGAGAATAACTGACTTTCTCTTTGACTACAATAAGAATAGTAAATTAAATGTTTGCCTTGGAGCATTCAGGCTAAAAGAATTGAGATAAGATTATGCAGTGGGTTTGATTGAATAGACAACCCATTTTGAGCTAAATGGATGGCTGGAGGAATTGTGCTTTACAAACAGATGATATTTACATGCTTTGTTTTTGCTTCAGAAGAGAATAGATGTACAGGGGAAACTTATGAATCTGTAGACATTAATACAGAGCAAATTTACAAAAATGTACAAACATATAGCTTTTTCTGTGACAGAGATGGAACGATAAGCACCAAGTTGAGATGCTAGACAAATATAGCCATGCTTATGAAGTGTTGTCAGGCATTACAACACTTTATAAACATAGGAGTCAAACTGTACTTGTCTATGTACAATATGGCTGGGGGATATACATAGTTGAAGTCAGAAGTTTACAAACACTTAAATTCATTAAACAAACCACTCCACATATTTAAAATTAGCAAACTATAGTCTTGGCTAATAATTTAGGACATCTACTTTGTGCATGATGAGTAATTATTAAAGAAATTGTATACAGACAGATTGTTTCACTTTTAATTGACTATATTACAATTCCAGTGGGTGAGAAGTATACATACACTAAGTTAAATGGGAAAATTCCAGAAAATTATGTCAAGCCTTTAGAAAATTAGCAATTAGCTTCTGATAGGAGGTGTACTGAATTGGAGGTGTATCTGTAGATGTATTTTATGGCCTACCTTCAAACTCAGTGCCTCTTTGCTTGACATCATGGGAAAATCAAAAGAAATCAGCCAAGACCTCAGAAAAAAATTTGTGGACGTCCACAAGACTGGTTCATCCTTAGGAACAATTTCCAAATGCCTGAAGGTACTACATTCATCTGTACAAACAATGGTACACAAGAATAAACACCATGGGATCATGCAGCCATCCTACCGCTCAGGAAGGAGACGCATTCTGTCTCCTAGAGGTGAACTTAGTTTGGTGCGAAAAGTGCAAATCAATCCCAGAACATCAGCAAAGGACTTTGTGAAGATGTGAAGACATCAGCCAGGAAGTCAAAGCGTGGTCGCAAATGGGTCCAAGTGGATCCCAAGCATATCTCCAATGTTGTGGCAAAATGGCTTAAGGAAAGCAAAGTCAAGGTATTGGAGTGGCCATCACAAAGCCCTGGCCTCAATCCGATTTGTGGGCAGAACTAAAAAAGCATGTGTGAGCAAGGAGGCCTACAAACCTGACTAAATTTTGCAATGATTTTAATGTGCTTTCATTTGGCCATTAAGTTTCACAAAGAAAGCTTCAGTAAACAAATTTCATGATCCTTCAGGACTGCACAATTCATCAAAATAACATCAAAATGGCAAGTTGGTCATGTGATTATTAATCCACAATAGGCTGTGATTTAATGACAGATAAACATGTGCTACATCCCAATTCACCTACTTATACTATGCCCTAAAAATATGTACTGTATTTCTAATGGAACAGTACACACTCTTAAGTATGTAGCAAAAAAGTGTGCAAGGTTTGGGACATACTAACATGTCATAAAATCGCGCCATGTTACAGAAGAGAATGCTGGCGCATAGTGACGCAATTTCGGTCATTGTTAAATCATCAATGTACACAACAGATTCCTTGCATCTCATTTGTACATCCCTTCATGAATTATTTCTTATGTAATTTTTAAAATAGAAATTATATAATTATAAAACTCCATTTACCATCTTTTGTGCGGAGAGTGCTCGTGATGTTCATGCATAATGATGTGTTTAACAATTTTAAGATTACACAAACCAAGCGTAACTATTTTTTAAATGTCCCTATCCTTATTAAAATGTTACATTCACTATTAATTAAATATTCAACATTACAGGGAAAACTAATTTTACTTGTATGTAAAACAGACATACACATCAATTATGTGTATAAATTATATATATTTATAATTATAAAATAATTTGGTAATATAATTAAAATAATACATAATAAAATAAAGTTGTTACATTACTTTTTTTTTGTATAAATATAGGATTAGAAATGACAAAAAAATAGCATTTAACAAGATGGAACCACAGACACTTGCATGACATTGTACTGGATCTCTAGTCTGGCAACCCCATGTCTTATTGTCAACTGAATGCAACAGTCCCCATCCTGAGAAAATCTGACCTACGTCCCATTCTGCGTCTGACCACACCATCCATAGTAAGTCTCATAGCTGCACTTCCCTATGAGGTTGACCATGGATGTTTGCCAGGCCTGTAGGCTCTCCTACTTTTAGAGTGGAAGTCGGAGCAATTGATGTCTGCCATTTCTGCATAAAGCCCCAAGCAGTCAACACAGCCTGCTATTTCAACAGAAAATTGTCTTACTCTGTGCAACCCCAAGCTTTGTGTGACCACCAGGGGAAATGTTTTGGATGTTTGTGTTGGCTTCCCTGGTTCTGTGCACAATGCAAGTGCCCTTAAGAACAGCACCATTTACAGCAAGCAGCTGTACCCACCTGAGAGCAAGTGACTCCAAGGAGATGGGGTACCCCTGACTGACATCCCCCATCACCATCATGACCCCTGTTGCATCCCCAGTTGAGGCCCACAACAACAGGCACCATTCCTGGGCCAGGTGTGTGATTGAGAGGGCCTTTGGCATGTTAAAAACACAGTGGATCACAGTCCATCTTTTTCAAAGCACTTGAGGTGAGCCAAAACTCTGTCCCCATTGTTGTGACATGCTGTGTAATTTTACAAATGTGCTTGGCCACCGTTGACATCATCGACTCAGATGTGGATGCCGATGTTGTTGTCAACAACGACAACAATGCCGAACCCAGAGAAGTGGTGTGTGGTGACGTCATGAGGAACAGTCTGGCAGCTGCTGTTTCCGCACCTCCGCAACGTTCCCTCTGTTATGCAGTAAAACGCCCATGAATTCCCATTATCCATCTCAACTTTCCCCTTTAATAAAGTTCTGAAAACTTACACACTAGTTTAAACATAACAATAAATGTAAAAAATAAAATAAAATTTGTATTAGTAGCATAAAATTATTATTCAAACACTTGGTTTTAGATATCCGCATTAATATATAAAATAATATATTATTTTAAATAATATTAAACTACATAAAATATTGAATATCACTTTTCTATAGTTTTTTATGGTTGTTAGTGATTTAATGCCACCCAAATTGCTAAAGATTATTGGATTGGATTCTGTGGCAGCAGGGGTGTGGTGGAGCAGTCGTCTAGAGAGAGAGAGAAAGGTTTTAGGGTGCATACACCTGAGCCAGATAATGACTAATACCTGTTTCCATTTACAGTAAGCTTGGGGAGAGCAGTATATAAGGGACCACACCAGTGATAAGAGGGAGAGCTACTGGTCTGAAAGAGACTGTACTGGATTGAAGCTAAAGGGTGTTGTGCTGAAAAGCCCTCTAAGTTTATTGATTAAAACTTAACATGAGATGAAGAATCCAGTTCCCTGTTTCCTCCTTTCCTTCCCTATGTTAAGTCTTTTACAGATTCTTATAAACGTCTAGGTTATGTATGTAACCTCCGAACCTTGATGGAGGGAATGAGACGTTGTGTCGAAGAAGCGACACTAGGGGTCTCTCTTGAGCGCCGAATATGCTTTTGATCTATGAAAAAAGGCCAATGAGAAGTTGGCAGACAGTATTTGCATACCCCGCCCCCAGACATACGGGAAATACATCTGATTCATTCAGGATTTTTCTGAGGAGCCGGAAATGGTCTGGCCACAACAGTGGCTCGGCTCAGAAACGTGGCCGGGAGGACACAACGTCTCGTTCCCTCCATCAGGGAACGGAGGTTACATACGTAACCTAGACGTTCCCTGTCTGTCACTCACTTCGACTAGGGGTCCAATTTAAATCACGCCATGTGCTGAGCCGTGTACGTGTACTGCTGACACAGGAGCGGGCAGGTATTTTACGTGCAAAGGCAACCAGCTGTGTCAGACTGCACGTACCCTTCCCCAATGCCCCCAAAAAAGTCATCGGAATCCTTCTGGTTACCCTAGAAAGGGGAACAAGTCAACACTTGGGAACAAGCCAACCTGGGAATGGGCCAAGCCTGGCTGGGCCTCTTTTCTCTCTATGTTTCTCCGCATAGAGCAAGAACGGCCGGGGCCCTTACACACATCGAGGGAAGGGGGTCTTACCCGGTTTCCTATTCTTACAGTGGGAAAAGACCCTGTGGAGGCCTGCCCGAAAGGGGGAGGTAAAGGTGGCGAATACATTACATGAGTTTTTAGGCGGCACGTGGAACGTGGCGGAGTGGTAGATCTAGCCTCAAGGAGGGGGGAGTTGCTACAACAGGGCGACCGGAGGGCAGATGGAACTGCCTGAGGGAGACGCGGGTCCACTTCGTAAGGGGACCATACCATGGACGATACACACAGGGGGAGTCCACGTAGGAGTCCTGACCTGTGGAGCACCTATTCCAGAACAGGGTAGATTAAGTACCCGCAGTGGATTGGGTCAGCGAGTTCCTCCGCTGAACTGCAGACCCACAGAGCTAGGGAGGAATCATCCAAGGACCCGGGTGGGTGGGATCTCCTGGGAGAGAAAGCGCACGATTTTACCTCGGCCAAGGGAAAGGGCGCTAGAGGCAAGCGATCCACCCGGTCAATCCGCTAGCATGTTATGGAGTTCTACCGGCTCGGACCTGAGAAAACACGGGATGAAACTGACTCTACCCTGAGACTGTAAGATCTCGCAAGTGTGTTAGGTGTTGCCCAACCCACTGCTCTGCATATGTCTGCCAGGGAGATGCCTTTGGCCAGTGCCCATGAGGACGAAACACTCCTTGTCGAGTGTGCTCGGACCCATAAGCCAATGTACTGGTGTCAACTACCCAGAGGGAAGGCCTCTGTCTGTCCACCAAGGCAGACAAAGAGCTGCTCAGAACATCTAGAGCTCTGTGTGCAGTCCAAGTAGGTATGAAAAGCATGTACCGGACACAGCAACAAGTGGGCTGGGTCTGCCTCCTCCCGGGGCAGCTTCGCTTGCAGGTTCACTACCTGGTCTCTAAAGGGAGAGGTAGGAACCTTGGGCACGTAGCCCGGTCACGGTCTTAGGATCACATATGTGTCCGCCGGACCGAACTCCAGGCAAGTGTCACTAACAGAGAACACTTGCAGGTCCCCGACCCTCTTGATGGATGCGAGCCCGATCAGCAGGGCAGTCTTAAGAGAGAGGGCCCTGAGTCTAACTGATTATAGCGGCTCGAAGGGAGGCCTCTGGAGGCCTGCAAGGACAAACTGAGAGATCCCAGGAGAGATCCTTCCAGCTAGATCTTCCACGTCCCGTCCAGGGGCCAGACGTGGAGGTTTCAAAGGTCTTGGTGCAGAT
The DNA here is from genome assembly GCA_032164185.1 of Moxostoma hubbsi. NCBI lineage: Eukaryota > Metazoa > Chordata > Actinopteri > Cypriniformes > Catostomidae > Moxostoma > Moxostoma hubbsi. The sequence goes on from JAVLUX010000021.1 coordinate 27,843,590, forward strand.
GCCAGAGCGTGCCCTGTCCCTGAGAAAGAAGGTCCTTCTTCAGGGGAATTCGCCAGGGAGGGGCTGTCGTGAGGAGTACGAGGTCCGGGAACCAGGCCCAAGTAGGCCAATAAGGAGCCACCACCCTGGACTTGTTCCTCGTCCTCCCTGACCTTGCACAGCACCTGTTTAAGAAGGCTCACTGTGGAAAATGCGTACTTTCCGGGCAGTGGGAGGTCTCTCGGGAGGCAAACAGGTCTACCTGGGCCTTGCCGAACCATTCCCACGTCAGCTGGACCGACTGGGGGTGAAGCCTCAACTCTCCGCTGGGCAAGCGTTGTCGTGGGATGTGAGTGGCACGCAGAGACCTGCATGCCCGTTGCACATGGCGCCTGAACCCAGTTTGGAGGCATTGGTTGTGGCCAGGACGCGTCGGGACACCTGCTGCAAGGGGACCCTTGTCCGCAGAAAGCAGAGATCTGTCCAGGGTTTTGATGTTTAGCGGCAGGTGGGGGTGATAATTGCACAGTCCGTGCCACGGCGCCATGCACGTGTCGGGACTCGAGTCTGGGACCAGTGCTGAAACGGTCTCATATGCATCAACCCCAGCGGTGCAGCTGCCGCGGAGAATGTCATATGCCCCAGGAGCTTCTGGAAAGTTTTTAGAGGGACCGCCGTGCCTGGCCTGAGGGCGGCAAGGCATTTTAGCACTGACTGTGCACATTCGCTGGTGAGACGTGCTGACATTGAGACTGAGACTTTACCGTGCACTGCGGTAAAGCGGATACCCATTAAGAGGGGCGGAGGCCTGGCAAACTGAATTGCGTAACCAAGTTGGATGGTCCTGGCCAGACAGCGCGATGGATTGGGAAGTGAAAGACATGCTTCCAAGCTCCGTGCTAGGGCCACTAAGGCGATGACTATTTTTGACATACTAGGCGGGGCTTCGCAGTGGGGAGGAGCAGGTAATGCGGCATCGGGAGGCAAAGGAGTGTCCCGAGGCTCTGGTGCTGAGAAAAGACTCAAAGCACTTACCTTGCTCCGCACACCCGGCAGGGGAAGGGTTAGTGACTGAGGAGGAGGTCCGGTAGAGGCTTCCTCTTGGCTCGTCAGAACCGGTCGGCCGGGGAGCAGTCGTGGGGGTCCGTGAGACGGGGGGCGTACGCTTCCTGTGGGGTGCTCGACGCTGAGGCCCGTCATTATCCCCAAATCGCCTTCATCGCCCACGGCGCCTGCCCCGATACCGTAGGAACGAAGCAAGGTACGGGGGGCGGCTGAATTGGCTTTCTCTCATGACAAAAGAAAGCTGCGACCACAATGCAGTCACAGCCATGTTCTCGCATTGAGAACATGAACCATTGGAGAGAAATCACTCATCCCGAGCTCGGACGGAAGCAAGCAAGCGTGCCGATGAGGCGGGTGATTTGAGGGGATTTACCCGGCGAAACGGAACCCGTCATTATCCCCAAATCGCCTTCATTGCCCACGCCACCTGCCCCAATCCCGTAAGAAGGAGGCGAAGCACGGGGGGCGGCTGAAGTGGCTTTCTCTCATGACAAAAGAAAGCCGCAACCGCAATGCTGCCATGGCTATGTTCTCGCACTGAGAAAATGAACCATTCATAAAACGCTGCCTGCGTGTGATCGCAGCCCAGGCATGCGAGGCAGCTTTTATGACCGTCAGAGGTGGGGAGAAATCAACCGCATCCAGAAACTACACAAAGGCGGAAAAGACACGTTCTGAAAAGGACATTCAACGCAGCTGTGTATTTGCTCTTTTAGAGAAACTAACTCTTTTAGAGAAAACAACTCTTTTAACTGTGCTGTCGAAGCGCCCAGGGGCAAACCTCACTGCTGTGCAGATAAGGAAAAAGCCGCTGAATTGCACCATAGATCCAACATCAGAATCAGCTCAGAGGAAGAGGAACAGGTGTGTGACTTGCAGCTCACTGCATACACGACCATCGGCTCTGAAGAAAATTTCTGAATGAATCAGATGTATTTCCTAACACAGGTAAACACAAGTACATTCATCCTACCTGCCTATAATTTGTTTAGGGGTCAGTGTTCTTTGTGTTTGCACACTCCTCTGCTATGACTGTTTGTCAGGAGTGCTCATCACCAATGGCTTCATTCACTCAGTCTCCATATACCTGTACGACATGCTCACCCTGTACCCCAGTTAAATGGAAGTATGGTGTCTAAACTGAAATGCACCCTATCCATAATAGCATAATCAAAATGTATATTCACATCAATCCAAAAAAGATAACAAGTACTATGTTTGACTTTTTTGGGGTTAATTCCATAAGCACTCTAATGTAGTAAAAAATAAAATCACACCCGACAGTATTATGGAACATAGAGTATAATGTAATATATCAAATATCAGTGTATTAATTCAGTTTAATTTAATTACAGTAATTTCTTAATTTAATACAATTACTTTAACAAATATTTCATGAGGACCTCCATTAAAGAGAGGAACCTCTCCTCTCATGCTGCAATCCCTCTCCTCATTTCTCCTCTCCATTCTCTCCCTAAATTCTTCCTCTCTTCTCCTGGTGTCTTCCTCTTTCTCTTTTCTCTCTTCATCTTTTCCTCTTTCTCTTTCTTAACACTCTCTTGTTTTTCTCTCCTCCCTCTGCTGGACCTCCTCTCTCTTTCCCTCCCTTTCCTCCAGCTCCCTAAAGTACTGTAAAAGATCATTCTCACTGGACTCTCTTTTTCTCTTGTGCACGACACCAGATGGGCTAGCATCAGAGGGAGAGGAATCAACAGCAACATCCTGGCTGCCAGATTGGATTAGTGGTGGTGGAGTGATTGATGGCTTGGATCCTAATGCAGCATCAATCACCCCATTCCACTTTCAGAATGTTGCTGTGGATTAACCTCCCTTTTTGATGACCCCTGACAGTGGACACTTAAGATCCTGTAACAGGTGTGGGAAAACAAATAGATTTAAAGGCAGAAATGTGAAGCTAATAATTTTATTAAAAAAAAACATTAATTCTTGTATTAATGTTTTTCATATAAGCTGTAAAGTTATTTAAATACTTATTTTAGGTTTTACAGCATTATGATTTCATGTAAACGAAGTTGTAAAATTTAATATAACTTTATACACCAAATATCACAATAAAATTACATTAACAGGTATATTATATACACTGTAGGTCTTGTGGCACTGTAGTAATATCTCACGCTCCCCAACCTGTCGCGTTGGCTGATCAGGACTGTCTGACTCAACTACGCGATTCAGTTCACCAGGTGTCCGCCCAGGTCCAAAGGCATCCGCTTCACTTAGGTGAAAGGCGAGAACACCACTGCCTTGCGCACGGAGATCGCGTTCCTTTAATGTTAAAAATATAAAAGCTTGTTCCACCAGCCAAGATGAGGAAGGGGTTTTACAGCCCCTACTTCCTCGTACCCAAAAAAAGGCGGTGGGTTGCGGCCAATATTGGACCTGCGAGTTCTGAACCGGGCCTTGCACAGACTCCCATTCAAGATGCTGATGCAAAAATGCATTTTGGCAAATGTCCGGCATCAAGATTGTTTTGCAGCAATAGACTTGAAGGATGCGTACTTCCACGTTTCGGTTCTACCTCAAAACAGACCCTTCCTGCTGTTTGCTTTTGACGGCTGAGCATACCAGTACAAGGTCCTCCCCTTCTGTCTGTCCCTGTCACGTCACACCTTCACGAAGTCGAAGAAGCAGCCATTGCCCCATTAAGGGAAGTGGACGTTTGCATCCAGCTCACTCACGGGACTTTTTGTGTGTGCATAGGGACCTGGTGTTCAGGCACCTCAGCCGGTTGGGGCTTCAGGTCAACTGGGAAAAGAGAAAGCTTTCCCTGGTTCAGAGCATCTCTTTTCTCGACATGGAGATGATGATGGAGGGGGATCTCTCAATGATGGCGCGCCTCACGAGCGAGCACGCACAGTTGGTGCTGAACTGTCTGAGAGCATTCAGGTGGAAAACGTTGGTCCCACTGAAGTTATTTCAGAGGCTCCTGGAGTGTATGGCATCCTCAGTGGTGGTCACGCTGCTCGGGTTGAGGCATATGAGGCCGCTTCAGCACTGGCTTCAGACTTGAGTCCCGAGATGGGCATTGTGCCATGGTGCACACCGCATGCTCATCACACCGGTCTGCCACCCTCTGTTCAGCCCTTGGAGCGACCTGGCGTGTCTATGGGCAGGGGTTCCCCTAGAGCAAGTCTCCAGGCATGTCGTGGTTAATATAGATGCCTCCAAGTGTAGCTGGGGCACCGCGTGCAACGGGTGGGCAGCCGCTGGTCCTTGGACTGGTCCGTGACTGCGTTGGCACATCAACTGTCTCAAGTTGCTGGCAGTATTGCTCGCCATGCGGAGTCTTTTGCCTTTGATCCAGGGCAAGCACGTGTTGGTCTGGACGGACAACACGAAAACGGTAGCATACATCAACGACCAAGGTGTTGTGTGCTCCCATCGCATGTCGCAACTCGCCTGCTGTCTCCTTCTCTGGAGTCAGCAGCGATTCAAGTCATTGTGAGCCACTCATATCCCGGGCAACCTCAACAGCACAGCAGACATACTGTCGCAGCAGGTCATGTTCAGGGGAGAGTGGAGACTCCACCCCCTGCTGGTCCAGCTGATTTGGTGTTAATAAGGGTAAAGCACAGGTGGACCTGTTTGCTTCCTGGAAATCCTCCCACTGCCCACTCTGGTGTGCCCTGACCGAGGCTCCCCTCGGCACAGATGCGCTGGCACACAGCTGGCCCCAGGGCTACGCAAGTATTCGTTCCCCCAGTGAGCCTACTTGCACAGACATTGTGCAAGGTCAGGCATGACAAGGAGCAGGTCATCCTAGTAGCACCTTACTGGCCTTCCCAGACTTGGTTCTTGGATCTCATGCTCCTTGCAACCTGGAACCTCCATATCTGGCCCTTGGATGGGATGTAGAAGACCTAAGTAGTCTACCACCTGCAGTAGACACAATCACTCAGGCCAGGGCTCACTCTATCAGGCACCTGAATGACCTGAAGTTGCATCTGTTCACTAAGTGTTGTTCTTCCAAACGCGAAAACCCACTGAGATGCTCAGTCGCATCAGTGCTTTCCTTCCTGCAGGAGAGGCTGGAAGGGCAGCTGTCCCCCTCCACTTTGAAGGTGTATGTAGCCACTATATCGGCACATCACAATGCAGTAGACGGTAAGTATTCAGGGAAGCACGACTTGATTGTCGGGTTCCTGAGATGTGCTAGGAGGTTATACTCTCCCAGATTGCATGTCATCCCCTCGTGGGACCTCTCTGTGGTCCTTCAGGGCCTACGACAAGCTCATTTGAGCACCTGGAGTTAGCGGAGCTAAAGGCAATCTGTTTAAAGACTGCCCTCCTGACTGTGCTCACTTCTATCAAGAGGGTAGGGGACCTTTAGGTGTTCTCTGTCAGCAAAATGTGCCTGGATTTCAGTCCGGGTTACTCTCATGTGATCCTGAGGCCCCGACAGGGCTATGTGCCCACGACCCTATTTAGGGATCAGGTGGTGAACCTGCAAGCTCTGCCATAAGAGGAGGCAGACCCAGTCTTGGCGTTGCTGTATCCAGTGCGTGCTTTGCGCATCTATTTGGATCACATGCAGAGCTTTAGAAGATCCGAGCAGCTCTTTGTCTGCTTTGGTGGACAGCGGAAAGGGAGCGCTGCCTCCAAACAGAGGTTGCCCTTCCGTCACTCTTTCGACGCAGTGTCGAAGGAAGTGACACAAGGGGTCTTCTCGGATGCCGAATCGTACCTCTGAACCTGAGAAAAGGCCAATGTCAAGTTGGCAGACAGAATTTGCATGCCCCGCCCCGGACATACGGGTATAAAGGAAGCGGGGCAGCGAATGCCAGTCAGAATTTTTCTTCGGAGCCGAATGGTTGTACCGCAAGCAGCTGAAACACACTCCTGTTTCACTCACCTCTACCGAGAAGCATTACTGTTGGATCCGCACGGCGCATTTCCAGCTGGCGTTCTCTCTCTGTACACTGTGCAGCTCACGCCCCTGGGCAATTCGACAGTGCTTCTTTCTGTTTGAAAGAGTGTTCTCCTCCTAAAAGAGTATATTTTCTCTAAAAGAGTTTGAGTTCCCACTCATAAAAGAGCAATACACAGCAGGCGTTGAATGTCCTTTTCAGGACGCGTCTTTTTAAAGATGTCTTTCCGCCTCTGTGTAGTTCCTGGATGCGGTTGATATCTCTCCACTTCTGATGGTCATAAAAGCAGCTTCACGTGCCTGGGCTGCGATCACACGCAGGCAGCGTTTTATAAATGGTTCATGTTCTCAGTGCGAGAACATAACCATGGCATTGCGGTCGCGCTTTCTTTTGTCATGAGAGAAAGCCACTTCAGCCGCCCCCTGCGTCGTTCCTTCTTCCCACGGGATTGAGGTCGACCCGGCTGGTGATGAAGGCGATTTGGGGATGACCACGGGCTCGGTTTTGCCAGGTAAATCCCCACGAACCACCCGCTTGTTTGCTTCCGTCCGAGCTCGGGAAGAGTGCGGCTCGCTTCCCGGCCAGCCGGCATTTTCCCTTGAGCTCCCAGAATTGGATGACGTCATCGCCGCTGCATCGGAGAGTATCACTGCGGCGTCTGATGCTGTTGGCTCGCCTGGGCTGCCACCTTCGGGTCTGCTCGCCCAGTCTGAGGCTGATTTGCAGATGTAAGGCTGGCTTGGAGATCCCCGCCCCCCCCTCTCGGCTACTCGATCGGTTCCTCGGGTCACGGCGCCACTTATAGCCATGCCCCCTCTTGGTTCTCTTGTTCCCGGAAGTGCATGATGAGCCAACGTGGTCGGAACCGCCCTCCGCTTGTCCGCTCTCACTACCCTGGATGGCAGAACACCGCCACCTGGTGGGACTGAACGGTACTCCTCTCCAGAGCCGTAGAATGACGTCATCACTGACCTCAAAAGTCTACAGCACCACTGGACAGGCTGCCTCCGCCCTGCATGCCATGGCTCTCCTGCAAATTCACTAAGCCAAGGCACTCAAAGATCTGCACCTGGGTAGTTCCAACCGCGATGTGCTGCAGGAACTGCACTCTGCTCCAACCTCACTCTCAGAGCTACGAAGGTCACGGCGCAGGCACTCGGGTGAGCGATGGCCACACTCGTGGCTGAAAACCAGGTTTTCTGGACGCAGCTCTCTCACCTCTGGCCCCGTGACTGTCCAACCCAGCAGGCCAATGCTGACGAGTTTCGAAGACACCCTCTCGGGACCTCTTCATCAGTCTCAGTCTTTGAGTCTTTTCTCAGCACCTCAGCCTCGGGACGCTCCTTTGCCTCCCGACGCATTATTACCTACTCCCCCCCGCTGCGAAGCCCCGCCTGGTATGTCAAATGTGATCATCCCCTTAGTCCCCCTCGCACAGAGCTTGGACGCGTGGTTATCGCTTCCCAACCCGTCGCGCTGGTTGGCCAGGACCATCCGACTCGGCTCCGCGATTCAGTTCGCCCGGCTCCCGCCTCGTTTCAGCAGTATTCGCTCCACTCTAGTGCGTGGCCAACAAGCCAGTGCCTTACGAGCAGAGATTTTTACACTGCTCCTCAAGGACGCGATAGAGCCTGTCCCTCCAGCTGAGATGAAGAAGGGTCTCTACAGCCCTTACTTCATCGTACCCAGAAAAAGTGGCGGGTTGCAACCAATCTTGGACTTGCGAGTTCTCAACTGGGCTTTGCACAGACTCCCTTTCAAAATGCTCACGCAGAAGCAGATTCTCACCTGCATTCGACAGCTAGATTGGTTCACGGCAGTAGACCTGAAGGACGCGTACTTCCATGTCTCTATTTTGCCACGACACCGACCCTTCTTACGATTCGCGTATCAGTACAAGGTCCTCCCCTTCGGCCTGTCCCTGTCCCCTCGTGCTTCACGAAGTTCACAGAGGCCGCTTTTGCCCCCTTAAGGGAAGTGGGCATTCGCATACTCCACTACCTCGACGACTGGCTCATTCTGGCCCACTCTCGAGAGTTACTATGCGCACACAGGGACCTCAGCCCTTTAGGGCTTCAGGTCAACTGGGAAAAGAGCAAGCTCGCCCCGGTTCAGAGCATCTCTTTTCTCGGTATGGAGTTAGACTCGGTCTCAATGACAGCGCGTCTCACCAACGAGCGCGCCCAGTCAGTGCTCAGGTGCCTCGCTCGCTTCAAGCCTGTCACAGCGGTCCTCTAAAACAATTACAGAGGCTCCTGGGGCATATGGCATCCTCAGCCACGGTCGTGCCGCTCGGGTTGCATATGAGACCGCTACAGCACTGGCTACAAACTCGAGTCCCGAGATGGGCATGGCGCCACGGCACGCATTGTGTGATAATCACCCCCGCATGCCATCAGACTTTCAACCTGTGGACAGACATCTGCTTCTTGCGGGCCAGAGTTCCCTTGTAGCAGGTGTCCAGACGTGTCGTGGTAACCACAGACGCCTCTCGACTGGGTTGGGGCACCGTGTGCAATGGGCACGCTGCCACTGGCACCTGGGAAGGTCCCTGGCAGCATTGGCACATCAATTGCCTAGAGTTGATGGCTGTTATCCTTGCTCTACGGAGGTTTATTCCACTAATCCGAGGTAAGTATGTTCTGATTCGCTCAGTCAGCACCATGACGGTAGCGTACATAAATCTCCAGGGCGGCGTGCACTCTAGTCATATGTCACAACTCGCCCGCCATCTCCTCCTCTTGAGTCAGCCGCAACTCAGGTCACTGCTCGCCACTCACATCCCTGGCAACCGCAACACGATGGCGGACGCGCTGTCGCGAAGAATTGCCCAGCGGAGAGTGGAGGCTCCACCCCCAGGTGGTCCAGCTCATTTGGGACCAATTTGGCAAGGCACAGGTAGACCTCTTTTGCCTCCCATTGCCCGCTCTGATATTCCCTGATGGACGCTCCCCTCGGGACAGATGCTCTGGCACATAGCTGGCCCCGGGGGCTGCGCAAGTACACATTTTCCCCAGTAAGCCTTCTTGCATCGGTGCTGTGCAAGATCAGGGAGGACGAGAAACAGGTCGCCTGAAACCTGGTTTTCGGAACTCACGCTCCTCGCGACAGCCCCTCCCTGGAAAATCCCCCTGAGGAAGGATCTTCTTTCTCAGGGACGGGGAACCCTCTGGCATCCGCGCCCAGACCTCTGGGATCTCCACGTCTGGCCCCTGGACGGGATGCAGAAGATCTAGTGAATCTACCACCTGCTGTCATAGATATGATCAATCAAGCCAGAGCTCCCTCAACCAGGCAACTCTACGCACTAAAGTGACGTTTGTTCATGAATTGGTGTTCTTCCCAGGCTGAAGACCCACAGAGATGCGCAGTTCGGTCAGTACTTCTATTCCTGCAGGAGAGACTGGAGGGGAGGCTGTCCCCCTCCACCTTGAAGGTGTATGTAGCTGCTATCGCAGCCCACCACGACGCAGTAGATGGCAAGTCCCTTGGTAAGCACGACTTGATTATCAGGTTCCTGAAAGGCACCCGGAGACTACATCCTCCCCAGCCTAACCTGTTTCCCTCTTGGGATCTCTCAGTGGTCCTCTCGGGCCTTCAGAGACCCCCAATTGAGCCGCTTGATTCAGTCGAGCTCAAGGCCCTCTCCCTGAAGACGGCCCTCCTGATCGTGTTAGCCTCAATCAAGAGGGTGGGAGACCTGCAAGCGTTCTCTGTCAGCGATACTTGCCTGGAGTTCGGTCCGGCACTTTCTCACGTTATCCTGAGACCCCGACCGGGCTACGTGCCCAAGGTTCCCACGACCCCTTTCAGGGACCAGGTCGTGAACCTGCAAGCACTGCCTCGGGAGGAGGCAGACCCAGCCCTTTCATTGCTGTGTCCGGTGTGTGCTTTGCATACCTATGTGGACCACACGCAGAGCTTTAGATGCTCTGAGCAGCTCTTTGTCTGCTTTGTCGGATGGTGGAAAGGGAACGCCATCTCCAAACAGAGGCTAGCCCACTGGGTCGTTGATGCTATTGCATTAGCCTATCACGCCCAGGGCGTGCCCGCCCCCTGAGCCACTGAGCCACGGCACCTCCCTAGCAGACATCTGCAGAGCAAAGGGCTGGGCAACACCCAATACTTTTGCCAGATTTTACAATCTAAGGGTTGAGTCGGTCTCGTCCCGTGTTTTGTCAGGTCCGAGCCGGTAGAACTCGGTAACGCGGCACAACCGACCGGATGTTCCGCTTGCATCTTGCGCCCTTCACCAATGTGATCCAGTGCGCCTTCTGTCCCTGGTCAGCCACTGAGCATCGCTGCCTGAATGCTTTTTTCCTCCCTAGCCTTCTGGCCCGTGAATTCAGCAGAGTAACTCACGGCTAGACCCAGTACGAGCCTTAGGGCTCTGTACTGGGGTCGGGCTCCACGGGCATAGTTCCCTCTTCAGGCTAACTCCCTGTGATGTATACTCCGCGGTATGGTCCCCCTCTCGGCTGACCCAGGTTTCCCTCAGGCAGCCCCGCTGCCTCGGCCCCGTGTCTGTAGAGTCCCCCATTCACTAGGCTGGACCTACCACCATGCCGTTTCCCACGTCCGACTTCACAAACCTCATGGTGTATTTGCCATACATTACCTCCCCCTGGACTGGGCAGGGTGCGGCCTCTGCAGGGTCTTCCCCTCCTGAAAGAATAGGAAATCTACAGGCCGGACAGCTACCTTGCCTCCGGCCCTGCCTCAGCGCCCGGCACGCCGGTGCTGATGAGTTTTGAAGACGCCTCCTTAGGCCTCTTCCTCAGTCTCTAAGCCGCCCCCTGCCGGGTACGTGGACCAGGGTTAATGCTTCGAATGTCTTCTTTCAGCACTGCCCAGGCTCTCCTGCTCCCCCCCGGGGAATGACCACCTTCCCCGACATAGGTTGGGCCCCAGCTGCTCTATATCCTATGTGAGAGGCATGGTGAGAGAGAAGGCCGCTGCTGTTGGGCTTGCTCCCATGCTAGCATGTAATACATTTTTCCCCCAGGGGTGTGGGAAAACCTAAGATGGATATGCTAAAACTCTTTGAGGGGGCGTTGGGGAGGGCGACGTGCATTCGGTTCAGGTGCCTCTAACACGCAATAGCCTGCTTTGCCACTGCTCAACAGTCATGTCACATGGTCAGTGCGTGGTGTTTTTATATGGACCCCTTGTGTCACTTCCTTCGACACTACATCGAGAGCCACGGCACTAGAACTAGCACTGTAAATGGCCGTGCTTCATCCTTCGGCTCCTCAGTGCAAAATCCTGACTGGCATTCGCTGCCCCGCTTCCCTTTATACCCGTATGTCCGGGGCGGGGCATGCAAATTCTGTCTGCCAACTTGACATTGGCCTTTTCTCAGGTTCAGAGGTACGATTCAGCATCCGAGAAGACCCCTTGTGTCACTTCCTTCGACACAGTACAACAGTAACCGAAACGATCGTACACTAGGTCATAGACGCCATCACTATGGCATATCATGCCCAGGATGTACCGCCCCCCCTTGGGGCTATGAGCCCACTCTACCAGGAGTGTGGCGGCCTCTAGGTCCCTGAACAATGGTGCCTCTTTAGCATACATCTGCAGAGCAGCATGCTGGGCAACACTCAACACCTTTGCAAGATTCTATAATCTCCGGGTTGAGCTGGTCTCACACAGCCAGTCCATGAAGCACAGTTCTGTTAGTCGTGGCGTTTTGTATAGGGACCCCTAGTGTCACTACATCGATACAATGTCGAGTGAGTGAAAGAAGGTGAACGTCTCGGTTACTGTCGCAACCTCCATTCCCTGGTGGAGGGAACGAGACGTTGTGTCCCTCCTGCCATAATACTGAACTACCTGCAGAAGTGGCCGGGACCTTGTCTCGGCTCCTCAGCACAAAATCTGAATGAGTGGATGCAAGCCAGCTCATTTTATACCCATATATCCAGGGGAGTGGCATGCAAATTCCACTCACCAATTACATTGGCCTTTTCTCAAAGATCATAGGTATTTGGGGCTCCCAAGGGCGACCCCTAGTGTCACTACATTGACACAATGTCTCATTCCCTCCATCAGGAAAGTAACCAGGACATTCTTTGCTGTTAGGAATTAGGAAGCCATTCTACAGCATTCGCTAGCTTCGGCTGCAGTAATTTTAGACTCTGTTTACAGCGGGTATTAGGAAGCATTTCAGATGATCTGATCGCAAATGGTCAGCGCTATATAAAGTTATAAATGGGTGCAAAACGTTTTGAGATTGGATCACAAAAAACAGTCAAAAATGCATGTGGCCACATCACATTTTTGCAGTTTATTATCATTCAGTACAACCCTGACATAGTGATCGATGTATGTTATCATGAAATCAGGCACCCTGTCCTCAAATTCCCAACACCGCAGCGAAAGAATGAATGGACATACGACACAACAACATCTGTGTTTACTTGATAACGGAAGTAATGCCCACATTTCGTGCTAAGCATCACGGGAAGTAGGAAAAAGGTGGATGTAGAACATTTTTGGGGTTCCAAATATGAAGCAAGCGATAGAACACTTAGGGGCTCATATGCACTTTGGGGTTCTAATTCATGCTGTAAAATGTAATTTGTAATGTATTCTGTTAGATTACTCAAGGTCAGTAATGTATTCAAAATATTTTGGATTACTTCTTCAGTACTGGTAGATTTTTTTTATCTTGTTTTGACTATAAAAACTCTGCCAGAACAGTAAGACAAAATACACATGTTAAAAATGCATTAATTATTTGAAAAACCTAAATATATTTAGCAGTGTTGTTTCTAAAACAAGATAAATAAAATGTTGTTTTTAGGATTTTTAGATATTTTTACAGGAAAACAATATAAAAATTATTATCAACAATACGACTTTTGCCCTAATATCTTACTAGTAATTTCTTACTAGATCTAAGCTCTTACTAGAAAAAATTATGAACCAAACATGAATTTTCTTGAGAAATAACATGTGCATGTAAAATGGCTAGAAATAGCATTTCAGCTTAACGTAAAGCTGACAATTTACACAAGACTTATTTTAGTTTCTTCTGCTCAAAACTTACTTCAAACTTTTTTCTCTGTTTGCTCGTCTGAATGTAACACATCATAAGAAAATGTTTCACCGCTGTTCAAATGCACTTTGGATCGCATCATTTATATGTTTAAATGTTTTCCATCTTAAAGGACTAAATATTAAATTAAACAAATGACAATAAAATACAAAGTAATCTCTTCAGTAATCAAAATACTTTTTGAATATAACTGTATTCCAATTACCAATGATTTAAATTGTAACTGTAGTGGAATACAGTTACTTTTATTTAGTATTTTAAATATGGAATCCCGCTACATGTATTCTCTTACTCCCCAAACCTGTCTATGTGGAACCTTTTCTTCTAGGATTGTATGGGAAATTGGATGTAGCTAGTGTGTGTGTGTGTGTGTGTGGGGGGGGGGGGGGGGGGGGGGGGGGGGGGGGGGGGGGGGTAATTACAGCACTGGTATTTGCATTGTTCAACTACACAAACACATTTTAGCTGAAATGTTAACATTTAAAACCGACAACCCATCCACAAATACTTGGCTTTTGGCCCATTTTAAAAGCTGGTTCCTTGAACTGGCAGTAGAAGATTTCTTTAAATTTAAATTAGCACACAAGCTCTGTTATCAGTCTGAGCAGTTGCTCGAAAAAGATCTTATGAAGCATTTAGTACTTAAATGCAAATCTAACACTATCACCATGCATCATAAAATTACAGACAAAAATATCTCTTTCGAAAGCAAATATTTTTCATGACACTAATTCAGATTTTGACTTGAAAGGCTTGTGGGCGAGGGAGACTAAATTGAAGAGAGAGAGAGTGAGGGAGTGACTAAGCGACTAGGGAGGAAGGAGTGAATGAGCAAGATGATGAGAGCTAAAGTGTGAGGGAGAAAACAGATGTGCTCTGTCCTTGCTTTTGAAGTTGTGCCTTTCCTTACGGCAGTGCATGTTGTTCACTTTCTTAGCTGAGCGGCCTGAGAGGAGATGGGACTTGTTATATTTGCAGCCTCAGTCACAACATTGGAGAACGGGAAATGAGTGGCAGATTTTAAACTTGAAAAGGAACTTTTTTTTTACATTTTATATATTCAAATAATTTCTCCTATCCCAGCTTAATATGCAGAGTCAAATATAAATAAGCTATTTTTAAATTGACTCCTCCGAGAAGTCTAAAATTGTGACACAATCAAAAGATTGATCTGTTTGTTAGAGCATCCCAACCAATGGCATGAGTTTGGGACAGAGTGGGACCACAGGGTGGGGGGTCACAGGAAATATAAACAAAGACATAAAGTGAAATGTAGATGACCTGAGATGGAGTGATATTCTGTCACTGTCCTCTATAAAAGAAGACCAGATGAAACAAGGTGAGACTTAATTGAGTGGCATATTGTCAGATGTGGATGAGCGCTGCATGTGAAGTGCATGTCTTCTCTGGGTGTGAAGAGATGAGACTTCCTCCGTAGAACACTGAGAGGTGTGCGCAGCTGTCTCTGTCTGTTCATAACACTCGATAAACTCTTCAATAAGAGACTCAGAGAATTACAAAGAGAATCCTTTACACAGAGGGGAGAGAGGCATTTTCACTTTACAAACTTATTCTATTAGAGCCAGAAAGACACAGAGAGAGTGAGAGTGAGAGCAAGAGAATAAGAGAGAGACATATTGTTTCTTTCCTCAGTAGAGCTTTTGAGGTGATGGATTATGCTGTCAATGAAGATATTTATGGAGGGTGTGTGACTATGAAACCAATTGTTTATCTGCAACATTTCACTTCTGACATCCTATTGAGCTTAACTACCAGACAAATCTCTTACTTAAACCTATTCAGCACTCTCTTTCTCTCAGACATATTCATACAACTCTGTCTAGCACATTGGCCTTAGGTGAGATAAAGGGCTCCACCATGGTACATTAAAACATCCATAGAATTGCTGCAATATAATTATTAAACTATGTGTATAAATGTTTATTTAGTGCTACAGATTCAATTTAAAACAAGAATTGAGGCAGAACTATGTGCAAAAGAGTATACAGATGTAACAAACCCATTACTGGAGGCTGGTTAGAATCCATGTTGCAGAGTTTCTTTATTGTCAAAGACAATAAACAGTAAAACAATACAAGGTATTGAGCAGATAGACGAAGTCGAAATAACAGGCAGTAATTCAATAACAGGCAGGCAGTCCAAACTGCCGACAAAGCAAAACATTGATCCAAAAGACGTAATCCAGATAAACAGGCAAAAATGTCATATCATGAGATATAAACAATAGGCAATGTAAAACGCTTGGTAACGTTGGCCATGGCAGACATGGGCGTTGACTCGTTGGCCATGGCAGGCATGGGCTCATTGGTAATGATGTGGGATGCTGGCTTGGCACCCCTGATGTGAAAATCTGGTTCGGCGGCGGCCCTGACGTGGAACTCTGGCACGGCGGTGGCCCTGACGTGGAACTCTGGCACGGCCCTGACGTAGAACTCTACCGTGGCGGCGGCCCTGACATGGAACTCTGGCGCGGCGGCGGTAGCCATGACGTAGAACTCTGCCATGGCATCCGCCTCCCCCACAGTGAACGTGGAACCAGTGATCTGTAGGGCAGGGTCGATATATTGAGCCAGGTTGAGGGGACTGTGACTGCCAGGCATCAAAGTGGAGATTGGCTCAATCAATCCAAAGCAAAAAATTTCTTGGAGGGCATAAAAATCCTCCACGTAATTCTCCAGGGGTTGATTCCCCTGACGAAGATGCTGGAGCCGAACTGCTGGGTCCATAATGGGCGGTCTAATAGTCTCTAACGATTGTGTAGCTGGCAATGGCAATGACAAAGAGACGATGTTTTGATGAGAACCCAAGTGCAGTTTATTTATATAAGTGTAATATGAAAAATCCCTGACTAAAAATGTGAATCAAAACAAAACATAACCATGAACTTAACTTGACTTGACTATGAACATGGCATGAACAGTTTCACAAACAAACATCAATTCTAGACAAGAGACATTGGCAAACATGAGGGCGTAAATACATGGACATGGGGAAACATATGCCAATGAACAAACAGAACTCTAAACAAGATAACAAGACAATAAACTAAAACCAATGACAAACTAGAACTGATAACAAAGTAATCAAATGTAGGGCTCACAGTTTAGGAGCGGGTTTGGTTATTAGCAATAATTAATAATTATCATAGATAACTATCAATTATTAAAATCAATAGAACCTTTTTAATCCTTTAAATCAACAATCATCAAATCTAATAGAATATGAATTATTATCCAAGATAATAATTAATTCTTAAAATTAATTAAACTGTCTCAATATTAGATTGTTCTCTTAGGAAAATTGATGTTCGTAGATCATCAAGATTAAAAAGGGAACAACAAAGGGTTGAATTCGAGCACTGGCATCCCCTGCCAGCCTTTGACACATGTGTATGCAAAACAAACCAAAACACTTCTCTTTTAATTATAACGTTTATATAGTATAAGTTTATTGAAAATACAATATCAATTAATAATCAATACAATGCAGTCAATAAACTTCCGACATTCAACTACAAACTAAACAGTGACGTGATTAGATATGTTAACCAAAATAAGCCTATAACACATGAGAGGATGTATGTGTGGGTGTGTGTGTGTGTGTGTGTTTGTGTGTGTGTGTGTGTGTGTGTGTGTGAGAGAGAGAGAGAGGAGTGAAGCACACAAAATGGCGGACGTGATTCTCGTGGAGAGAGAGTATGAGAGTATGGCCAGAGAGTATGACTGCGAATGTGGGCGGAGAGAAGCCGGTTAATGGCGTCTGTCCATTTCCAGCATGTCTCCGCTTGCCCGATAACCTGGGGACAAAGCTGAGCTTTATCACAAAGTTATCTACTAGCAAATGGTTGTGAGGGGTCGCACGCACGTGCGTGTGTGTGTGTGTGTGTGTGTGTGGTTAGTACGAGAGAGAGAGAATAAAGTGGCGGCGTTGAAGCCGGTTTCGCGATCGTGGGAGAGAAGGCAACTGTTAATTTACCACTCAGAGACACGGTGAACGGCTCGTAACCCGTCCCGCGACCTCTGGTCCTTTAATGGATAAACACAGTATGCTGGTCTCATCCGCGATGGCGTAAACACACAACAGTCCAACGTGGTTGGATTACAACACAGCAAACTCTAATTTATAATAACAGTATGCTGCATTAATACCTTGAGTATTATTAGCAACAATGAGCGGACTCTGCGGTCCGTAAACTGTACAAAACAATAAACTTGTTCCACAAGAATAACACACCTAAATATTCTATCTCTGCCCAGACGTTAACCTCTTACTTGGATCGCGTGGGGACGCATGTAGAACGTGTGTTCATCCGTCGTTCGACTCCGACTCGGTTCCTCGAGGCTCGGGTGTTAACGGGAGGCCGTTTCCTCGCTTTGTCTGCGGGCGGTACGGCTGCTGATTCTCGCCGGGCTGGCGGAGAAATCAGTGATGTCACCTTGATTGAAGAGGGAAGGGAATTCTTCTTTCTTCACTTCTGCAGGCAAACGGATGAAGATTGCTCGGCGGATTGCTCGGTGCTTTCCTTTGGATCTGTTAAAATGTTCGGTGAAACACAATGTAATCTCAACTCGTCCAGCGAGATAGAGATTGTATTGCTGCAGTTTCAAGTTGCACGTTACTTCCTTGTGCAACGAGGCAACACCACGTCTATGCACGGTGAGCAAAGTCACTGGAAGTGGTGTAGGAAACAATTTCCGATGCATTTCTACTCCTGATGACATCATAGTTGAGGTGCGTTCTGTTGAGTGCCTCATCCAATAGGAATTGAGAGTTCGATCCTTTGGAATTTCACACAGTTGTAAAGTGAGCAAGGCTTCTTGGGATTTGCAGTTGGTTTTGTACTCCCTTTGTTTGATTTTGGCGTGGTTTTTATCAGCAAGGTTTATGACTTTGTTTTTGTGGGCCTCAGTCAGGCTTTACGACTGTGTTAGGCCTGCCTTTGTCTTGTATCTGAATACCTGAGGCCCTAGACAAACAATGAATCATTGAAAACAAACACATGAACATGGAGGGAAACAGGAACAAAACATGGCATGGAACATGAGCAAACTTTTCAAAATAAAGGGCATAAACAAAACATGAACAAAACACATCTAGATGTTACAACAGACTTATAAAACTGTGAATTTGTTGAAAATTCTGCTACTGAAATCGGTCTGAGCTAACAAAAATGAGAATCACTGCCCTAAAGTGGGTGAAGATAGAAGAGTCTGTGAATGCAAATGATAATAGAGTGGCCTCAGAAGAGAGTTGTATTTTCAGTAGTAAATGATGTGATACAGTCAACAGGAATGCATATTTTATAAACTCTACCCCAAACCCAAACCTAAACCTAACCGTCAGTGGAGTGTAATTGTAATTTTAGAGCAAAATTGCAACCTCCAAATCCCACTCACCATTGTTATGTGTACAAGATTACTTCCTGGTTTAGACAGAACCAGAACCCGTGTCTCAGAGGTTGCTCATGCAACACGCCATCAGTGGCGCTAGAATTAAATGTGTTCACGTTGGAATTGATGCAAAAATGTCTGACGGGGGATTGCACTTGTCAGTAATTCGGTAGAATTGTTTTGATTTCAGGCTACATGAACTTTAAGAAACTACATGTCGATTTCCTGTGTGATCATGTTGGTGAATCATAAGGTCATAAGTTCCCCATTCTCAACTCCCCGCAGCATGTCGAGGCTCTTAAAGACCGATGATTGGATGGGTCAGCCTTGAATTTAAGGCAGTGGCGATGTCTCAGGGACAGCAAAGCCTTCTCTGCTGGCGTAACATGTCTAATAATAATACATATTTTTTCATCCTTTCATTCTCATTGACCTTTTTGCCAATGTATTTTCAATCACTTTCCACTCCTAATTACTCTACAAATTAATTGCCAAAAACAAAAAAATGTATCCAATCAAAATGTATTCCTCAATACTTACAAGCAAAATGTGACATCTGTTTCACAAACTGCTTGCCCGAAGCCATGCTTCTTAGCCGAAGCAGCACGTGAGTCTGAGCTCCACCTTGTCAGGCCTTCAGAATTTCCACAATTCCCTCAACAGTGAATAGTCATCTAAAGTCAGATTGTAAGATTTATCAGTCAATCAGATTGATTTATTTGTTCTTGTGGGTGTGGTCTTTAGGATATGTCCCAGTCCAGGCCTTCTAGCTGGCCTTGAGTGACACAATCTTGCTTTAAGTAATGTACGTAATTTGAAAGCGATGAGCGCAAGATCTTGCTGACGAGTCAGCTGTCATCACTGCTGGCATTGTCATTGAGAAAGAGATCCTTATGGATTTAAAAACCTGAACTGTTCTGCATGATTGTGAGATTGATTAATTAAGCAGGAAAGGAGGACTGATTTTCACTTCAATCAAATTGGTAATTGCTTTTGGCATTGTTATAGCAACATCAGGAGTTTTCTAAGTGTAAATTATTCTGCTTGAGCATTCAGTGTCGGATCAAGTTTTGATACAGTAAGTAACCATTGTGGCACGGTGGAGGGCAGGGCCGGGTCATGATTCAACACGCCCGGTCCCGTATTAGGCTAATCAAGCCTCCGAGAGGGTTAAAGGCCGACCGCGGAAGACGGGCGTGAGAGAGAGATTGTTCACGGACATGTCCGTTGTCTTATGTGTTTGTCTTTTGAGTTCTCCAATAAAACTATCATTTATACGTTAAGCCGGTTTCTCGCCTCTTCCTTGAGTGAGCATGAACTTCTTTACAACCATGTACTATGACGAAGCAAAATTTCAAATACAAATATTATTAGAGAGATTTTTCTTGGTATTAGACCTCCTTGGTTCTAGCTTTCGTGCATGGACGTGTTTTTAAAATTTTAATTAGTTTTATCATTTGACTGCCACGTAATGTAGGATATCTTATTCATTGTGAAACTGTGTTTTCTTAATGGCATGAATCGCACAGAAGGCCTAGACTTAAAATGCACAGGCTGTGGCGGACATAATGTATGTGCTACCTAATGCTAAAGGAAATAAAAAAATCTTTGTAACAGGCAGCATTAATTCAGTGAACAGTCAGTACCACTTTCAGTCAATAAATCTATCTTGTGTTTTCATTTTCAGAGGTATGAGCACTATGTAGGTTTGAAGATTTAAATTAAAGAAATGGTTTAATATCCATAGATGAAAATAAATATTGTATAATTTTGTCAAAAAATAATAAAAACTGGAGTGGTCACATAAGATCCCCCCTACAATGAAATGTTTGGGGTCTGTGTGGGAACCTGTCTTCTGTTAGCCAATCACAACCTAGGTATTGGACTTCACCCAAAGGAACTAGGGGAGTGTTTATGAATGGTGGTTAATACTTGTTCATGCATGTGTGTAGTACATGCATTGTTTAAAAAATGTGCAGTTAATGCCAAAATGTTGTTGTTTTCTGTCATGACATGGTGTCAGAAGATTAAGTTGCACTCACAATTGAGTCCATATTACTTTAGCTATCGGAATGTCCAAGTCTTTGACTTCGCACAGCCCACATCCTGGCCTGCATGGAATCAACGTTTCTCCTGGTTTCACATTGCGATGAAGCTGACAGAAACCGGTGAAATTCAAATCACTTCCTTTCTGTATACAATGGGTAAAGACTCTCAGGCCATTTTCAAATTATTCCTGTTTGCTGAAGCTTCAAATACAAATAATTATGAGACTGTTGTGGGCAAATTTCACGAACATTTCATTCCTCTGAGAAATGTTATACAAGAGAGGGCTTGTTTCCACCTGCGCACACAGAGAGCTGGGGACAGTGTCAAGGCTTTTGTGAGATGCCTTTACAGTATGAATTGGATGAATATTGTGAGTGAAGTGCGAACAAGTAAGAACAAATACGGGACAGAGTTGTCATCGGAATTGCAGAGAAACTTCAAGTGGAACCCTAACTGATGTTAAACAAAGCGGTGCAGATCGCCCAGTAGTCAGAGCTAATTAAATTTCAAAATGCAAGTGGAAGAGCCACCGCAGTACAGCACAGATAAAGAAAAGGCGGCACCAAGTGCTTTACGGGACCACAGAGCAGGGTAAAAGTGGTGAGAGAAAACAAGTATCAGAATGCACATTTTGTAATCACTCACACACAGAGAATAACTGCCCTGCATGAAACAAGAGATGTAGGAGATGTGGCAAGCTAGGACATTTTGCCATTGCATGTAAAGCTACAAATGTCAAAGAGCTGGAGGTGTGTGATAGTGAGAGTAATGATACATTTTTCCTCAGATCTGTAACAAATGGGGCTGACTCAGAGGTCTCTCAGAAGTGTGCCCTCCATTGGTCAGAGCCGGCATTGAAATGTTGTAATGCGGGAGGAAAAGTAAACGTGTCAATGTAGTGACACTAGGGGTCTCTCTTGAGAGCCCTGAACACCTCTATTCTTTTGAGAAAAGGCTAATGGGAATTGGCGAGTGGAATTTCCCAGGACATACAGGTATAAAAGGAGAAGGAATGCCCACTCTCATTCAGGTTTTGTGCTGGGGAGCTGAGACAAGGTCCGGCCTTTTCAGCGGCTAGTACAGTGTTGTGGCAAGAGGGACACAACGTCTCGTTCCCTCCATCAGGTTACAGAGGTTGCGACAGTAACCAAGACGTTCCCCTTCTGTCACTCACTCGACGTTGTGCCACAACAGCTAAACTGTGTTACGTGAACTGCTGATGCAGGTGCAAGCAAGCTGCTACATGTAAGATAGCAGGTGCATCAGTCTGCACGTAACTTCCCCAATGCCCCAAAAATACATCATGTAGTTCCCCACATCCCTGGGTGCAATGTAACTAGTATGGGAGCAGTCCATGCCAGCTGCGGCCTTTACTCTTTATGTTTTCTCTCCACAGAGTATTACATTCGGCTAGGGCCATCTAATGCTATAATACGCATTGGGGAAGGTGTTCTTTTCCATTCCTATTCTTTCAGGGTGAAAAGACCCCACGGAGACCACATCCTGCCCAAAGGGGAGGTCAACATGTGGCAATACGACATGTGGGCTCACCAGCCACACGTGGAAGGGGCGTGGTGGTAGGTACTGCCTCGAAGGGGAGGAGCTCTACAAACACAGCGGCTGGGGAAATACATAACAGGGGGTTACCTGAGTAATCGGCACCTGTGGAGCACCAATTCCAGTACAGAGCATAATAGTACCTGTAGTGTGTCTGGCTGTGAATTCCTCTGCCAAATTTGCGAGCCAAAGGGCTAGGGAGGAAGGACATCCAGGGTTCACAACTTTGTGAACTTGATTGGGGGTAAAAGCGCACGCTTTCGCCTCAGGGGAGGGGAAGGGCGCTATACGAAAGTGGTACATGTTGTTCTGTATTAACGAATTCTACCTGTTGGTACCTGATAAACACAGGAAGAAACAGGCTCAACCCGGAGATTAGGTGTAGCCCAGCCCGCTGCTCTCCAGATGTCTGCTAGAGAGGTGCCATGGGCCTGTGCCCACTGGGATGCCACACTCTTAGTAGAGTGTGCTCCTATTCCCAAAGGGGCAGGCATGGCCTGGGCCTGGTATGCCAGACTGATGGCATCCATGATCCAGTGGGCAAGCTCTGTTTGGAGACAGCATTCCTGTTCTGCTGTCTGCCAAAACAGACAAAGAACTGCTTAGAGCATCTAAAGCTCTTTGTGTGATCTAAGTAGGTGCGCAAAGCATGCACCAGACACAGCAATGACAAGGTTGGGTCTGCCTCCTCCCGGGGCAGCACTTGCAGCCTCACCACCAGATCCCTGAAGGGGGTCATGGGAACCTTGGGCACATAGCACGGCCGGGGTCTCAGGATCATATGAGAATTTGCCAGACCGAAATCCAGACAAGTGTTGCTGACAGAAAATGCTTGCAGGTCCCCAACCCTCTTGATGGAGGTGAGCGCAATCAGGAGGGCCATCTTCAAGGAGAGGGCTTTCAGCTTGAGTGAGTCAAAGGGGGCTCCATGAAGGCCCAAAAGGACCGCAGAGAGATCCCATGAGGGGAAGAGGCATGGCCTGGGAGGATTCAGCCTCTGGGGGAACCTGATGATCAGGTCATGTTTTCCTAGGGACATACCGTCCACTGTGTCGCGGTGGGCTGCTATAGTGGTTTCATATACCTTCAAGGTGGAAGTGGACAGCTGCCCCTCCAGCCTCTCCTGCAGGAAGTAAAACACTGACATGACTGCGCATCTCTGGGGGTCTTCGGCTCGGTAGGAACACCAATTCATGAACAAGCGCTACTTCAGGGCATAAAGCTGCCTCATAGAGGGAGCTCTGGCCTGAGTGATCATGTCTACCACTGCTAGTGGTAGGCCATTTAGCTCTTCCATGTCCTATCCAAGGGCCAGATGTGGAGGTTCCAGAGGTCTGGGCGTGGGTACCAGATGGTGCCCCATCCCTGAGAAAGAAGGTCCTTCCTCATGGGAACCTGCCAGGGAGGTGCTGAGTTGAAACACGCAAGGAGAGCATATTTGGCGATTTCTGTATGCTACTTGTCGCTGTGTTGTCTGACAGGACCAACACATGCTTGCTCCGGATCAACAGCAATAGCCTCCGCAGGGTGAGCAACACAGCTAGCAACTCTAGGCAGTTGTTGTGCCAACCCAGTCGCGGTCCTGTCCAGGAAACAGCGGCTGCCGGCCCTTTGCACATGGTGCCCCAGCCCAGTTTGGAGGTGTCTGTGGTGACCACAACACATCTGGACACTTGCTGTATGGGAACTCCTGCCCATGGAAACCCAAGGTCTGTCCAAGGGCTGAATAAGTGTCTGAAGAGCAGCATGATAGCTACCCGATGTGTGCCGCGGCGCCATGTCCATCTCTGGACTCGAGTCTGAAGCCAGTGCTGAAGCAGTCTCATATATGCCTCAGTATAATCGCTGCCCAGACACGGGGGATGTTGACAGCACCCGTGGCAGCACCCGTGGACGTTGGAGGCGGAAAGATAACGGCCACATCCAGGAATCACACAAAGGTGCAAAGGCATCTTTCTAAAGATGCGTCTTTAAAAAGACGTTCAACGACAATGTGTGTGCTCTAATAGAGAAAATATTCTCTTTAGCTGGAATATACACTCTTTTAGAGCTGCCGAAGCACCCAGGGGCAAAATCTGCACCTGTCATGCAGAAGCTTGCTGATAGTACAACTGCTCGGCTCTGAAGAAAACTCGCCAATTCTCTTTGGCCTTTTCTCAAAAGAATAGAGGTGTTCGGGGCTCTCAAAAGCGACCCCTAGTGTCACTACATACAACATGACACAACATCGAGCGAGTGACAGAATGGGAACTGCATAGGAAAATTCCACAAAAAGCTTAAACAAAAAGGGAGAAAGTTTTGAATTTTTGTTTTTAAGGGGCTGTTCACAAACAATTTGCTGATTCGAAGCATTGCCTGCAAAATGTGCTTAATACAAAGAGTGAAAGAAATCACAAATGATGACAATGTCTATGGAGATATGGGCTTGCTTAAATGTGAACCAGTGAAAATTAAGCCAGATGCCGCCCCCTAGTGTTGGTTTCGAGTCCACCTTAGTCGAGTCTGAGTCAAGTCCGAGTCTTGAAACAATCGAACCTGAGTTGAGTCCGAGTCCAAAGGGGGCCGAGTCAGACACAAGACCGAGTCTATAACAGGCCAAGGGGAGCCTGAATTAATCTGTCATGATTCTGAATTAAAATTGTAACAACATCAACACCAATATTTAAAGCTTATTTTAAACTTCAGAATTTAGAAAAACTGTTTGACAATATAAATGAAACACAAACACCTCATTTCATATATACATTTTATGATTAGTATCCTGCTGAACAAACTTCAAAGTGGTTTCAGAATGAAAGCATATGCTTTAGGTGTATGAAGACAAAAATGTCCTTCAACACAATTCTTATTGCCTTCTGTAGACATTTCAACTATTTGTTGCTATTTCCCCTCCACTTATAGAAAGACTAAAGAAAGTGAAATCTGTAGTTATTACAACCAAGGTTATTTTTCATTTTACATTTTTCAATTCAATTTAATTTAGTTTTATTTAAAATGATCCCTATCTAAAAAATAATAGTCTATACAGAAATTTCTTTCTGAATCTTTTTTCTCTATCTGCTGACTGATTTGGGAAAATACTGTACAGTACATACAAATGAGTATGAGTAATCACAGTAGTAATTAGCACTTGCTGAGAAATTACGTCTCACGATTTGACAGAAAATGCTACATTCAAAAACACTGGAAAAGCTCACTGAAAATATTAGGGCCATGTCGTCACGGATATGATTTTCTAGTTAATTTGCAGGAAACTGCACAATGCAGGGTAGTTCTGCATGCTGCTCCTGCACCTAAATTCCTGATGCATCTGTGTGTGTCTCACAGCAGCTGCCACAGAAGATAAAAAATAATAATAATTGATATTTGCTTGAGCGGCAGCCACAGTTCTATAACCTCAAATACATGGAGAATAATCATTTTGAGTCATAAATGTAACAGAATTGTCCTTCAAAAGTGTCAGAAATATAGGCTAACATAAGTTACACAGTGGTTTAAAATAAAAATGTCATAACCAGCTAAATTATTCTCATGTGAAAGTGAAGTTTAGCTTTATACACAAACTCTATCATCGAATAATACATTTAATTTATAGTCTATAATTAAAATATAAACAACATTTCACTGCCCAATATATCCTAATATTTTATTGTGCATGTTTGAATGTTGTGAATGGTAAAATAATGTATTTTAAGCAGCTTGTCAATGCTTTGAAAATAGTCAATCAATAATAAAGTAAATAGGTGCTGTTTATCTGTTCAGAGTCTGCTTTGCAATAATGCTTTTATCCCCTTTACTATTTAAAAAGTTACACAGTTATTTCATCAAGCTATTATGGACCAGTTCAAACTGACAACACTGTGTGGACACAAGAGACTACAGAAGGCTGCATGTGTAGGCTTAATATCTAATATTAATACTATTTTTTATTTCAATATGCTGTTTTAGTAAACTGTTAGAGACATAATGTGAGTGACTCGATTCAATTAAATTCTTGATTTTAACCATGATGAAACTGCAATGCAAGCACCGTCTTGACTGCACAAACAACACACACATTTTTCCAGTTGTCAGGTCCCTTGTTGGGTCTTGTGAAACTGCCTTGTTTAGTTTCTATAACACTGGATACATACCTGTCTTCACATTTTTGTCATGTCAGCCACCTTGGTAAAATACACAGGCACCTGAGAGTTTAGGGGTGATATCCTTCAATGTAAGGAGAATAAAGCACTCACGTCTGACAACTTAATTCAAGTGCTTAAGGTCAAAATAAATCCTGACCAGTCCATTCTTTTTTACCATGGGTAGAATTGGGGCACACCATTCTGTTGGTTCTGTGAATTCAGTATTATCCCCAAGGACTCCATGCAGAAAAGATCCTGCTTGACCTTCTACTATCTTAATACTATGAAATGCATCAGGGAAGGCGATGTCTTTCCCGATCCTATTCTTTCAGGGGGGAAAGACACTGCGGAGGCCACATCCTGCCCAGACTAGGGGGAGGTGATATGTGGCTAATACACCACACGTGGGAGTGGTGTGGTGGTAGGTCCTGCCTGATAAGGGAGGAGCTCTACAAACACGGCGACCAGGGCAGTGGGACTGCCCAAGGGAGACTTGGGTCCACTGACAGGGGGACCATACCGCGGAAAATACATCACAGGGAGTTGACTGAAGAGGGAATTAAGTCTGTGGAGCCCTACCCCAATACGGAATACTTGTGGCTCATAGTGGGTCTGGTCGCAATTTGCTAAGCTGAATTCGCAGGCCAGAAGGCTAGGGAGGAAGAACATCCAGGAAGTGACACTTAGTGGCTAACCTGGGAAAGAAAGTGCACTGGATCAACATGGTGAAGGGCACTGGTTGCAAGTGGAACATCCGGTCAGGTGTTCCGCATTACCGAGTTCTACCGGCATGGACCTGACAAAACACGGGACAAGACCGACTCAACCCTGAGATTGTAAAATCTTGCAAAGGTATTTGGTGTTGCCCAGGCTGCTGCTCTGCTGATGTCTGCTAGGGAGGTGCCGTTGGCCAGTGCCCACAATGATGCCACACTTCTCGTTAAATGTGACCGCATAGCCTGAGTCTTGAAGGCCAAGGAAATGGCATCGACGACCCAGCGGGCAGCCTCAGTTTGGAGACGGTGTTCCTTTTCCACCGTCCACCGAAGCAGACAAACAGCTGCTCAGAATATCTAGAGCTTTGCGTGCAGTCCAAATAAATACGCAATGCACGTACCGGACACAGCAATGAGAAGGCTTGGTCTGCCTCCTCCCAGGGCAGCTTGTTGCAGGTTCAATACCTGGTCCCTGAAGGGGGACGTAGGAATCTTGGGCACGTAGCCGAACTGAACTCCAGGCAAGTATCGCTGACAGAGAAAACTTGCAGGCCCCCAACCATCTTGATGGAAGCTAGCACTATCAGGAGGGCTGTCTTCAAGGAGAGGGCCTTGAGCTCAACTGAGTCAAGCGGCTCAAAGGCCTGAGAGGACCACTGAGAGATCCCAGGAGGGGAATAAGCTTGGCCGGGAAGGATTCAGCCTCCAGAGCCTCTAATGGACCTGATAATCAAGTAGTGCTTACCCAAGGACTTGCCGTCCACTGCGTCATGGTGGGCCACGATAGCGGCTACATGCACCTTCAAGATGGAGGGGGACAGCCTCCCTTCCAGCCACTCTTGCAGGAATGAGAGCACTGACCAAACTACGCATCTCTGCGGGTCTTCAGATTGGTAAGAACACCAATTCGCGAACAAACGCCACTTCAGAGCGTAAAGTTGCCTTGTGGAGGGAGCTCTGGCTTGGTTGATCATGTCTACGGCTGCAGGTGGTAGGTCCCTCAGATCTTCCACGTCCCATCCAGGGGCAAGATGTGGAGGTTCCAGAGGTCTGGGCGCAGATGCCAGAGGGTGCCCCATCCCAGCGAAAGAAGGTCCTTCCTCAGGGGAATTTGCCAGGGAGGTGCTGTCGTGAGGAGCGTGAGATCAGAGAACCAAGTCCATGTGGGCCACCAAGGTGACTTGTTCCTTGTCCTCCCTGATCTAGTACAGCACCAGTGCAAGAAGGCTCACTGGGGGCAATGCATACTTGCGCATCCCCCAGGGCCAGCTGTGTGCCAACGCGTCTGTCCCAAGAGGGGCTTCTGTCAGGGAGCACCAGAGCGGGCAGTGAGTGTTGTCCTGGGAGGCAAAGAGATCAACTTGTGCCATGCCGAAACGGCCCCAAATCAGCTGGACCACCTGGAGGTAGAGCTTCCACTCTCCACTGGGCTGTGTCTTGATGTGGAAGTTTCCAGTCCAGCCTCACGCTCACAGCGGCCCGGGAAAGCATAGCGGACATCCACGTGTCAGCCTCAGAGTGGGAAAGCAGACCCAAAGGTGGCAGTCCAGATGAGTCATCAGTATCAGACGCCACTGTGACGCTCTCCAATGCAGCGAAAATAAACTCTTTTAGAGAAATAAAACTCTTTTAGGAGGGTGAAAACTTTTTTAGACCGAAGCACTGTCGAAGTGCCCAGGGGCGTGGACTGCACAGCATGCAGAGAGAGAATGCCGCTGGAAATCCAACACCAGTGCTCTGCCACAGAGGTGAGTGGAACAGTAGTGAGACTCAGCTTGCTGATGCACAACCGCTCGGCTCCAAAGAAAAAATCTGACTGACAGACACATGCCCGCATCCCTTTATACACATATGTCCAGGGGCTGGACATGCAAATTCTGTCTGCCAATTTCTCATTGGCCTTATCTCAAGTTCAGAGGTATGCGAGGCTCTCAACTAAGACCCCTTGTGTCACTACATTTGACACAATGTTGAGTGAGTGACAGAAGAGGAACCATAAACATCTTCAAGCTGTGCCCATGCAACCTGCTACAACTGGGTGCAGTGAGCCTGAGGATAAAAAATATCCACCCCCTAAAACTGAAACTGACCTCTTAAATCCCACTGAGAGGTCGGTCCGACTGCACAAGTCTCAGCCACTGCACCACCAATTACAACTTCTAGTGGAGTTGTTAAAATGCCAAATCGTTTCCTGGACTGAGTTGTACAGTGCTAGTAAAACAAAGACTGATAAGAGTTCTGGTTTAGGTATTTAAAAAAGGGGGTTATGGCACTGTTTGAATAATTCTGTTTTGAGATATCATACTGAAAGAGTAAGTTGGGAAAAAATAAACATATATCGTTCTTTATGTTCTAATGTATCAAAAGAAAATGGAATGTTCTTTTTCCTTAAGGAGGGGAAATGTATGGGAACCTGTCTTCTGTTAGCCAGTCACAACCTAGGTATTGGCGGGCTAGACTCCACCCACAGGAACATTAGGGGAGTGTTTATGAATGGTGATTAATGCTAATTCATGTATGTGTGTGCATTGTGTTTAATAAATGTACTGTTAATTCCAACGTGTTGTTGTTTCCTCTCGTGACAAGGTCTTTCTCTTCCCATGAACTTTAATAGCAGACACTGCTGTAAAAAATGCACAAGACAGATGTATTCAGACATGCTCTTCAGCACTCATAAAACATCGCTTGTTGTGCTCTGACAGCAGCATGATATTCCACTGATGCATGTTCATAATCGGATGGGTTGACATGCATTTTGACTTCCATTTAGTTTTTATCACCGTGTTAAACCTAGAGTAGGGACAGAGAATTTTCCAGCCGAAACAGTTGATGTTCTCACTCAGAAAATTACTACACAAATGTTATACCCTTCTATGGAAAAGGTAAAATCCCATGAGATCAAACTGAGTTGACCACACAGACACACAAATACACCAACCCAAAAGCATTGTATTAAATTTGGTCTGCTCTTGCAGTTTGATGCATGGGATGCAAATCATGGAACCGGTGAACCAGAACCTGTGTGTTTGTGTGTATGCTTGCGATAGTTTGTTAGTGTGCTACAGTACCTGCTCAGAGTTGATCCAAGCAGAATATATTCCACATATCAGGTTTTATATTATTATTTCTTCCAGTTCACTGAGGTCAAAACAGAGGCCTTTACTAAAGCAGAACACATCTCATCTACTCTATATTTCTCAATCTCTTCTCAATATCTTTCTGTACGAGCTTAAGAAAGAGAGTTTGTATGTGTATGTATGCAGTCATGTACAATAAATATGAAGTACAGATTCACTTGAGTGTACATGTGTATATATGCAGGAATTAAATCTCTATTAAATATTTTAGTGTTGACCATTTCTTTGAGGAATATTCATGAGGAGGCCAATAAGACAAAAACTAACTGTAAATAATTACGTACAGAAAACCACAGAGTGGTTGGACTGAGACAAATGTGGACCTAAAAGTCAGATGAACAAAATCTGACGAAATTGAGACATCTTTAATTGGAAAAACAAATTATTCATAAAAAAGTTAATAATGCTTTTTAATTGAGCATCTAATTCTGTCATTCACAACACTGGTGACATACTTCATTCTTGTGATGATTCATCTGACATCCTTCCTCCTACACAACTCCTTATTTGTTTATTATTCCTCATAGCTTAATTACAGGAATGTTCCCTTTAAAGTTAAGCACAATCAACAGCATTCATGGCATAATTTTTATAATAAATTAAAAAGGTAGAAAATTCAACTCGTACCTCCTTTTCTTTTAAAAAAAAATACATAAAAAAATAAAAAAAAGCAATAACGTTGGAGACATTGTGGCACTTACAATGGAAGTGAATGGGGCCAAACCGTATAACGTTAAAATACTCACTGTTTGAAAAGTAGAGCTACAAGATCCTTACTAACCTTCTCTGTGTAAAGTTTATTTATAGAATTTATTTAATGACTTTTTATACATTTTATAACTTCTTTGCCATGGTGACACAATGCTGTATACCCTAAAACAATGGTAAAAATAAATATTTATACAACTTTACAGCTCAAATAATACACTAGTTTTAAAACAAGATTTAATGTAATTTAATGAATAGTTTAATATTTCTGCCTTTAAACCATGTAAAAACTTCCATCGTATTTGTCACACTGTAACCTCGATTTTTGCTTCAAAATTATAAAGTCGAAATTGTTTGCTGTTGATTGAGCTTAACTTGTATTAATATATATATTTTATATATTATTATTAATAATAATTATATATATATATATATATATATATATATATATATATATATATATATATATATATATTTATTTATTTATTTTTATTTTATTATTATTATTATTATTTATTTGATTTTTTTTTTAAATGCTAAAAGTTTTCTTTAAGTTTTAGGATGTGGATTAAGCTTCATCTACATTAATTATTATTATCTTTATGTAAATACAGAGAATGAAAAAAAGATGTCTATTGTATGTCCCCATTTAGATACTGCAGATGTATGTAAATGTGTATGTGTGCATGCATGTACAGAATTACTGCTGAGGAGATCTTTAAGAGCTTGTTGAGGATGATTACTTGGCTTTCCATCAGAGACCACTTAGACACAGCTAGAGTATGTTCCTTAAGAAACACACACACACACAAATCCTCTGTTCAGACTTGTTCAAATGCAGATGTTTGCTCCTGGCAAAAAGAACTATAATGTGATCAGTACAATCACTGATCTAAAATGTGTTAACAGTTTAAACTCTGCTTCACATGCCCTGGGGTAAGGCTTTAATCCAGCATTAAAACATCTGCATTTGAACCCAGCTAGCAGGGCAAACTAATTTCTGCCAATTACGGCCCCTCATTTCTGTCCCGATCTTTCCCCTCCTTGTCCCTCTTTAATCTGCTCATCTTTGCTCCTCTGTAGATCTCCTTCTCCCCATGGGGGGTAAGATTGACATATGTATGCCTGAGTTGGGAGCTATTGAACTAGCACTGCATTATTAATGTCTGTGTGGCAAGAGGCTCTGCAGGTTGCTAAGGGCACAGAGAGAAGAGAAGGCTTGATTTTGCCCTCCCTTTCATCTCCCTATACATATGGCTCTTTCTTTTACACACTACCTCTTTCACTCTTATCTCCTCATCTTGACTGTTCTTTCTACATTATTCATTCTCTCTGTCATACACTAACTTTTGTCCTTTCTCAAATCTTTGCTTTAAGCCAGGACTTCTGAGTTCTTGTCCTGGGGACTCTGAAGAGACATTTTGAATATCTCCCTAAAGCCTGCACCACACTAGCTGAATTTGCAGGGATTTTCAGGTGTGAGCTTCATTAACATAATCACAGGCCAGGTGGAGGGAGACAAAGCATGCATTAGCATCTGCCTGTGGGAGGTCGTGATTTACTCTCTGCTGAGTTAATAAATCCAGCAACTGGAAAAAGAATCCAACATGACAGTAAGAATCATTCTGTCACCAAGATAGGCTCCTGTGTTCATGTTTCCTCTGGCCTCACCCCTAGTCAGGTCATTGTTATGTTGATTGTCTTCACCTGTTCCTCATGTGTTCTGCCTTTATATATTATGCTCCCTTTCCTCTTGTGTTTGTCAGATCATTTCATTCCCATTTCTGTTGGTCAGTGTTCCTATGCTACTTCCCTGTCTGGTTTGTTATCTTGTTTATCGGTTGGCAGTTTTGTTATTGTGTTAAGTTCCTTTTCTTTCTTTGGCAGTTTTCTCCCTCAGGAGAGTTTTGTGTTTCCTGTTTGTCTTTTTGTTAATAAAATATTTTTTTTCCTACGTTTGGGTTCCAATTCCTGCAAATTGTGTTTACAAACCAAATTCTTTGGGATGCATAGAGTATGGATTGCAAACTTGAGTACTGAGTATGTAAATTTATAATTAATCCTACCTCATTTAATGATTTATAGCCCTGAGTGTTTTCCAATTAAGTGAACATGTGTAATGATAATTGTATTGTTTAAACTGTTATACTTGTTATAAATGCACACAATTCTTTGAGTGATTTAATCATGTGTTAAATGCATAAAATGCTTTCAGTGGTTTGAGCATGTTTTTAAGTGTATAGGGTGCTGTGAATGATATAAGCATGTATTAAATATGTATTGAGGCATGTGGGTAGGCTGATGCCCAGTTTATGTTTTTATTTAACATTAGCCTTCTGGGGGGTCCTGGGAAGCTCAGTGAGTACTGATGCTGACTATCACTCCTGGATTCACAAGTTTGAATCCAGGGTGTGCTGAGTGTCTCCCCAGCTAACAATTTTATGTTCTAAGAACGTTTTCCTAACGTTAGTATTTGGTTGTGGGAACATGAAAATGTCCAGTTTTCTTAACATTAGTAGAACGTTTTTTAAGGTTAATAACGTTATAAGGATGTTCCATTAACGTTTTATATAATTTTTTCCCCCCCAAACCTTTAAATAATGTTAGCCAAAGTTGTTGGAACGTTCCCTGTTAGGTGGGTCCAGCCAGGTCTCCTAAGCAACCAAATTTGCCAGGTTGCTAGGGAGGGTAGAGTCAAATGGGGTAACCTCCTCGTGGTCGCTATAATGTGGTTCTCACTGTCGGTGGGGCACGTGGTGTGTTGTTTGTGGATGCTGTGGAGAATAGCATGAAGCCTCCACACATGCCACATCTCCATGGTAACGTGCAACTCAACAAGCGTGATAAGATGCGCAAATTGACAGTCTCAGATGCAGGGGCAACTGAGATACGTCCTGCACCACCTGGACTGAGGCGACTCAATATGCCACCATGAGGATTTGGAATTGGGTATTCCAAATTGGGGAGAAAAGAAAAAAAACAGCCTTCAATTTCTGTATTTTTATTTATTTTATTTTTTTTGTAAATACAATACGGCCCCATCGGCCACAGTTTTTTCCTCTCTTTTTTTTTTTAAACATCATTGATGAGACACCTATCCAGTGACAAGAGAACATAGATGTATGATACAGACATCTTTCAACATATTATTTTGCTCCAAAGGAAAGAAAAAACATTATGGACTTTTTGCCCACAAGTGAACTTAAAATATAGACAATTTGAACATTTCAAAATGTCACAATCTGATGATGATGATCCCATATTACAAAACACTGAAGATGAACATGGTGCAGGTAGTAGTATGCATGATGTTCAGGGACAGATTCAAGAACTCAACAGAAAGCATGAGGAGGTCATGACGGCTATCACCAATTTGAGTAGAGAACCTGCCAGGTCTTATGTGCCAAGAGAAAGTCACATTTAACCATTCAGTGGTGATTTCAGCAAAAATGGGAGACATGTTGACTAGAATATTGATTAAGTAGACAGGGTGTTACATGCTAGAAATCAGACCACTGAGGACCATTTAGACCTCGTACCGTCCCTCCTAATGGGTACAGCCTTCGAAAAATTCCGATTATGGATGGGAAATGAACCAAAGTGACCATGTGACCTCTTTGTCTACCTGCGACAAGTAGAGCTAGTCCATAGGCACAGCCAATATCGATACATGTTATGACATATGGACAAAATTTTAGTGGAGTATCGGCCTCATGTTTACATGATAAAGGAAGCCAAGTCAATACTATTTCTGAGAGTTTCTTCAGAGAACGACTGTCTGGTGAGGATGAAGATATGCTGTCTACAGCAGGTTGGTTGAAGATTACATCTGCTAACGGTTTAGACATACATTACCTTACCTAGATTATCTTGAGTTGGAGGTTGAAACCATTGGTATTACCTTAACAGAGTGGGGTTTTCTAGTAGTCAGAGTTTGATACCACCCTAGGTGGAGAGTTGCAGTCTGATTGGAGGGAGGCATTTGAACAGATGCAGAGTGAAGCGTACTCCAATTAGCTGGAAAAGACATGGTACACTTATTTGCTTCAATCACAATATAATGGTCAAGGGAGCAAAGAGTAGGTTAAATGTTGGTTCATGTGCCTTCCTGTTAGAACCAGTTTCCACACACCCTTACCTGGTGGTCTGATTTCTGTTCCCTCTCTTGTGTCTTCAGAGAAACAGTTGTTTCCTTTATAGGTCGTGAATCTCTCCTCAGAAGAGAGAAGATCTGGTTACAGGCCAGAACCAGACTTGGTACTCTGTCTCGTGTCGAGAGTGTGAAGTCCAATGAGACATGTGAGGTGAGGTTTCAGAGAATTTCTGCTGATAATGAAGAGATCAATGTAAACACAAAATTCGGTCAGTTATTGGGAACAGCTCCAAAGAGTTTCTCAACAAGCTACACATTGGTGGTACT
Source organism: Moxostoma hubbsi (assembly GCA_032164185.1). Taxonomy (NCBI): domain Eukaryota; kingdom Metazoa; phylum Chordata; class Actinopteri; order Cypriniformes; family Catostomidae; genus Moxostoma; species Moxostoma hubbsi. Next base: position 27,878,711 of record JAVLUX010000021.1, read on the forward strand.
CCTAAAGAGAAGGCAGAGATGAGTGATTTGTTGATGAAGTACACTGATATTTTTGCTCTCGAGGATGAATACCTTGGTTTTACAGACAAAGTGTAATATGAGATTCATGTGGTGGATGATGTACCGGTGGCCCAGCCTTATAGGCGTATCCCACTCACTCAGTATAGGGAAGTCAGAGAACATATTACCAAGCTCCTTAAGAAAGGAATGATCCTAGGGAGCACTAGTGCTTGTGCTTCACCTATCGTGCTAGTTAGGAAATCTAATGGCAATCTCAAGCTTTCTGTCGATTACAGACAGCGTGAAATGCGTTTCCTCTTCCTAGGATAGATGAAAGCTTTGATGCAGTACAAGAAGCAAAGTTCTTTTCTTCCATTGATTTAGCATGTGGATATCATCAGGTTGCTGTCAACAAGTGAGACAGGCATAAGACAGTCTGCATATGCGATGTAATATGCCTAAATTTACAAGACACATAATACAGTACATTATATTCGCTTTTATTTAAAAAGCATTAATATAATGACAATAGAAAGATGTTATGTTCTAATTAAAACATTCTTTTAAGAAGACAAATATGAGTAATGTGACCCTGTAGTTTAAAACTTAAATAATTAAAATATGGTTAACAAAGGAGATAGTAAGAGTGTGTAGTGAACGATTCCCTCTCTCTTCATCATCATCCTCCCTCCAGTGGCTGGTTCAGATCAGCTCGCCTTAAGTCTTTTTACAAGGCAGTAACAGAATGCATGCTGTATTGCAATTAATATTTAGATAGGTCTATGAGCAGTTCAATACTGAGCCCGTCACTTTAATCCTGTTTCCAGCCAAAGTAACAAAACTTTAGATTACACGAGAGCCCTTTATGATTCGCATCGCATACATTCACATAACGTCTAGGTTACGTATGTAACCTCCATTCCCTGATGGAGGGAACAAGACGTTGTGTCGAAGAAGCGACACTAGGGGTCTCTCTTGAGCACCGAATATGCCTCTGGTCTATGAAAAAAGGTCAATGAGAAGTTGGCAGACAGTATTTGCATACCCCGCCCTGGACATACGGGTATAAAAGCAGGGAAATACATCGAGTTCATTCAGGATTTTTCTGAGGAGCCGGAAATGGTCCAGCCACTGCAGTGACCAGGCTCAGCTCAGTGACGAGGTCTTACCCATTTTCCTATTCTTTCAGGGGGAAAAGACCCTGCGGAGACCACACCTGCCAAGGAAGGGGGAGGTAGCATGGCAAAATATATCACATGGGCCTCTTCGGTCACATGTGGGAAAGAATGGCACGGTGGTAGATCCAGCCTCGAGGAGGGGTGAGTTTCTACAACACGGCGACTAAAGGGCAGCGGGAGCTGCCTAAGGGAGACGCAGGTCCACTTTGTGAGGGGACCGTACCGCGGACAATACACACAGGGGGAGTCCATGCAGGAGTCCCGATCTGTGGAGCACCTATTCCAGTACAGGGTAGATTGAGTACCCGTAGTGGACTGGGTCGGCAAGTTCCTCCGCTGAACTGTGGACCCAAAAGGGCTAGGGAGGAATCAACCAGGGATCCGGGTGGGTGGGATCTCCTGCGAAGAGAAAGCACACAGTTTTACCTCGGCCGACTGAAAGGGCACCAGGTGCAAGCGATTCGCCCGGCCAGATCGTCAGCATGTTACCGAGTTCTACTGGCTCGGACCTGAGAAAACACGGTACGATACTGACTCAACCTGAGATTGTAAGATCTCGCAAAGGTAATAGTTGTTGCCCAACCCACTGCTCGACATATGTCTGCAAGGGAGGTGCCTCTGGCCAGTGCCCACGAGGACGCAATACTCCTTGTTGAGTGCACTCGGACCCGCAAGAGTGGGGAGGCACGGCCTGGGTGCAATAGGCCAATGAAATGGCATCCACCACCCAGTGGGAGAGCCTCTGTTTGGAGAAAGCGTTCCCTTTTCGCTGTCCTCCAAAGCAGACAAAGAGCTGAAAGAGCACCTAAAGCTCTGTGTGCAGTCCAAATAGGTACGCAAATCACGGAATGGACACAGCAATGATGGGGCTCTGCCTCCTCCTGGGACAGCACTTGCAGGTTCACTACCTGGTCTCTGAAGGGCGTGGTAGGAACCTTGGCACATAGCCCGGTCATGGTCTTAGGATCACATATGTGTCTGCCAGACCGAACTCCAGGCAGGTGTCGTTAACAGAGAACGCTTGCAGGTCCCCGACCCTCTTGATGGAAGCGAGTGCGATCAGCAGGGCCGTCTTTAGAGAGAGGGCCCTGAGTCCAACTGATTCTAGCAGCTCAAAGGGGGCCCTCTAGAGGCCCATGAGGACAACTGAGAGATCCCGGGGGGGAACAGGCTTGGCCGGGAGGGGTTCCATCTCCGGGCACCTCTTAGGAACCTGATGATTAAGTCGTGCTTACCCAAGGACTTGCCATCTACTGCATCATGGTGGGCCACGGCGACATACACCTTCAGGATGACAGCCTCCCTTCCAGCCTCTCTTGCAGAAATAAGAGCACTGACCTAACTCCGCACCTCTGTGGGTCTTCAGCATGGGAAGAACACCAATTCGCGAACAAGTGCCATTTCAGGGCATAAAGTTGCCTAGTAGAAGGGGCTCTGGCTTGGATGATCGTGGCTATGACCGTGGGTGGAAGACCAGCTAGATCTTCCGCGTCCCGTCCAGGGGCCAGACGTGGAGGTTCCAAAGGTCTGGGTGCGGATGCCAGAGCATTCCCCGTCCCTGAGAAAGAAGGTCTTTCCTCAGGGGAATTCGCCAGGTAGGGGCTGTCGCGAGGAGTATGAAATCCGAGAACCAGGCCCGGGTGGGCCAATAAGGAGCTGACTTGCTCACTCGCTGGTGAGACGTTCTGACATTGAGACTGAGTCAAACTCCATGCCGAGAAAAGAGATGCTCTAGACCGGGGTGAGCTTGCTCTTTTCCCAGTTGACCTGAAGTCCTAAACGGCTGAGGTGCCTGAGCACCTGGTCTCTATGAGTGCATAGTAACTCTCGTGAGTGGGCCAAAATAAGCCAGTCATCGAGGTAATTGAGTATGCGAATGCTGGCTTCTCTGAGCGGGGCAAGGGCTGCCTCTGCAACTTTAGTGAAGACGCGAGGGGACAGAGACATGCTGAAGGGGAGGACTTTGTACCGATACATCTGGCCATCGAACGCGAACCATAAGAAGGGTCGGTTTCGAGGCAGAATTGAGACGTGGAAGTACGCATCCTTCTGGTCTACCGCTGTGTACCAATCTAGATGCCGAACGCAGGTTAGGATGTGTTTATGCAAGAGCATTTTGAACGGTAGTTTGTGCAAAGCTTGTTTGAAAACTCGCAAGTCCAAAATCGGTCGTAAGCCACCGCCTTTCTTGGGTATGATGACGTAAGGGCTGTAGAGACCCTTCTTTATCTCGGTTGGAGGGACAGGCTCTATCGCGTCTTTGAATAAGAGTGTAGCGATTTCCGCGCACAGGGATTTGGCATGTTCGCTGCGTACTGCGGAGAAGCGGATGCCTGTGAAGGGAGGCAGAGGCCTGGCAAACTGAATTGCATAACCAAGTCAGATGGTCCGGGCCAGCCAGCGAGACGGGTTGGGAAGTGAAAGCCACGCATCCAAACTCTGTGATAGAGGCACCAAGGGGCAGATTATTTTTGACGTACCCGGCAGGCTTCGCAGCGGGGCGGAGCAGGTAAAACAGCATCAGGAGGCGAAGATGCATCCCGAGGCTCTGGTGCTGAGAAAAGACTCAAAGCACTTACCTTGCACCACAGACCCGGCAGGGTGCGGGTTAGCGACTGAGGAGGAGGTCCAACGTAGGCGTCCTCTAGTCTCGTCGGAACCGGCCAGCCGGGGAACAGCCGTGGGGCTGAAGGCGGGGGGTCCACGTCCAGCGTGCTGGGATTGTTGAAATCTGGTGGCAGAGTGTTGTGAGAACGGCATTTGCGGGCCAGGTGACCCAGAGACAAAGAAAATAGCTATTTACTGAGAATGTGGGTACGGGGGTGCGGCAAATTAAATAAATCCAACAAAATATTTTTGGGGGACGGAGTGGTCATACCATCTCTGGAGCTAACGTATTGGTCCCTGGGTTGGACGTCTCAGGAGCACCTGGGAGCCTTACGGGTCCTCGAGGGGGTCCATGAGACAGGGAGCATCTGCTTCCTGCGGTGTGCTTGATGCTGGGCCTGAGAGCTGGGCCCGGGTTGAGGCGGAGCAGGGTGTTTCTTTGATGCAGGAGGATGCCTTCGGCGGGCAGACGGGGCATGGTCCATGGCGGCAGGCTTGCGGCGGGGCAGGATATGTGAGGTGGCCTCCGTCTGCTTCTTCAACGTGGAGAATTGCTGGACGAAGTCCTCGATGGTGTTGCCGAAGAGGCCGAACTGGGAGATGGGGGCGTTGAGAAATTGAGCCTTGTCAGTCTCACGCATCTCGACCAAGTTCAGCCACATATGACGTTCCTGGACCACAAGCATGGCCATCGCCTGCCCAATTGACTGCGCTGTGACCTTCGTGGCCCTGAGGGCAAGGTCGGTCACTGAACGCAGTTCCTGCAACACATCGGGATCAGGGCTACCCTCGTGCAGATCTTTGAGCGCCTTGGCATCGACTTGCAGGATGGCCATGGGTGGAAGCGGCCTGTCCAGCGATGCTGAAGGCTTTGGCATTAAACAATGATGTCGTCCTGCAGGCCTAAGTAGGGAGCACAGGGCAACCCCACCAGGTGGTAGGGCATAGATGGAGCGCAACAGCCCGATCCACATGGGGAATCGCTGTATATCCATGGGCCGCTCCGCCGTCGAGGGTAGGGAGAGCGGATGAGCAGGCTTTGCGATGAGTGGAGAGAGGTGCTCCCCATGACGATGTCATCTCATCGTGCACCTCCGGGAAGGCTGTGAAGCTGTGTTCCAGTCCAACCCCATGCAGGTGGCAGCCCGGGCAAGCATGTTGCATCTGCGCATTAGCCTCAGCCTGGGCGTGCTGGCCCGAAGGAGGGAGCGAACCAGGCGGAACTGCAGCCGCTGCCGACCCCAGATCGCCTCCAATGCCAGCCTCACTCTGAGGCTGTGTTCCAGTCCAACCCCACGCAGGCGGCGGCCCAGGCAAGCATGTTGCATCTGCTTGTTAGCCTCAGCCTGGGCGTGCTGGCCTGAAGGAGGGGGCGAATCAGGCGCAACTGCAGCCGCTACCGTCCCCAGATCGCCTCCAGTGCCAGACTCGCTCTGAGGCTGTGTTCCAGTCCAACCCCACGCAGGCGGCGGCCTGGGCAAGCATGTTGCATCTGCACGTTAGCCTCAGCCTGGGCGTGCTGGCCCGAAGGAGGGGGCGAACCAGGCAGAACTGCAGCTGCTGCCGTCCCCAGATCGCCTCCAGTGCCAGCCGCATCATCCTCAATACCGTGGGAAGAAGAAGCGATGCGGGGGGTGGCTGGAGTGGCGTGCTTTCTATTGAAAGCAAGCTGTGACCACAACGTTGCCATGGTCATGCCCTCGCAGTGAGAGCATGAACCATCCACAAACGCTGCCTCGGTGTGATCGCTGCCAAGACACACGAGACAACGCCTGTGACCGTCTGAAGCGGAGCTCTTTTAACTCTCTTGCGCTGTCGAAGCGCACAGGGGCAAGCTGCACTGGCGTGCAGAGAAGGAGAAAAGCCGCTGAAGTGCGCCGTAGATCCAACAGCAAGCAGAGCGTCAGAGGAACAGGGCAGGAACTGGTGTGTGACTCGCAGCTGGCTGCATACACAACCATCGGCTCCGAAGAAACTTTCTGAATGAACTCTACGTATTTCCCCGCTTTTAAACCCGTATGTCCGGGGCGGGGTATGCAAATACTGTCTGCCAACTTCTCATTGGCCTTTTTTCATAAACCAGAGGCATATTCGGCGCTCAAGAGAGACCCCTAGTGTCGCTTCTTCGACACGACGTTGAAGTGAGCGACAGACAGGGAACATGAATTGATTGTGTCACTTACATTAATCACTATGATTGAGCATCAATACATTTGAAACCCCTTCTTACAAAAGCCGTCATAATTTCTTTAAATCAATTCTGTAATAGTTAATCATTTTTTCAACACAACAAGGTTACAAACAACTTCCATTTTAGTTAGTATTTCAGCATTATTTTCATGTTGAGAAGACAAACTTCTGGACATACTGGGCAAAGTGATCAGCAGGTTTGGACTGGACGTCTCCTGTTACGAAGTACTTATGTTCTACTTTATATTAACAAGAGGGCTATGTGCTGGTTTGGGAAACAGGCATTCATTTATCATAAAAAAATAGCAATGTTAGTTAAGATTGTTAAGATAAAAGCTTTAGTTGCAAGGTTATCGGGAACCCTAGCCTATTTAAAGTTTTAGAAAAAGCTCATCTGTGTAGTACAGTTATCAGCAAAAAGATAATAAAACTTGCACTCTTTTATTGTCTTCATCAATCAATATTCACATATCAGAATCCACCTGAAAATTCCCTCATAGACTGCCATTAGCGTATTTTACTGTATCTTTGTTTCCTAAATTATATTTTGCTTAATTTTGCTTACTTTGTTAGCAAGGTAAAAATGTGTCAATATGATTTTGAATATTTGGTGTGTTTTAAGGTCTTTTAGGTCTTTTTGTCTTTCAGACAGTGATGATAGACCACAACCAGTAATTTTAGTCACATCACAGTAGGCTACAGTAAGGGAAAAGTGAATGTGTGCCACCCTAGAAATTACCTAGACACTGGGAACCATAGACACTGGGTGGTTGGTTGGTTGATAAATAATCATACATTACTTAACATTTACACCCACATTCATAACACTTACAGTATAACAGGTCTCGCCTTTGGTGCCAAATGGGGCAGGACTTGCACTGTGCACACGTCATCCCAGTCTTGTTTTATTAGGACTTTTCAGTGCCATGAAAGTATGGCAGATTTTTTTGGCAGGTACTTTTGAAGTAGAAAATGGGTTTATTGACGTCTATGCGAGGATGCTGGGTGATGCTGGCAGTTACGGGAGATTTTAGACTGCAGTATCCAAAGATGCTCTCCATATATTTGACCTGACTCTCTCCCTTATCTCTCTTTTTCTCCATTCCTCATGCCATACAAAGTTTCTGTGTGCACTTGAGACAGAACATGGTTGTTAATTATCTCTGATTGGCTGGAGAGTTGAGCACCTGCCATGGTGATGAACGCTTGGTTGGCTGAGAGGTCTCTCTCATTTCCCACAGTTACAAGGCTGGATCCTCAAAGATCACTGCCACAAACTCAGTCTATGGCAAACACAAAAGGAGTGCACACATATACACGCACGCAGTTAAAAAGATCTATCAATTGCCCATGAATCTGAGCTGCTAAACAAATTGAATTACTTATAGGCAAATAAATACGAATTGCAGCATAGATGCTGAATTAGCAAGATGTGTCTGGTTGGATATACAGAGAGTAGAGGGAATTCATTTTCTTTTCATATATAACTTGTTACAGGTACAAGAGGGGATCAGAGCAGAGGGTCAGTCATGCAACATTACTCTCAAGTAAAATGGAATTTAAGTGTCTTGTTCACAGAAACAGACACAGTTGGCAGAGGAAGGTGCTAGCCCATCTGACATACCATCCTCACAAGTGATCAAACCAACAGCCATCTGGGAGGTGGTCCATTTCCCTAACAGCCAAGGTTCCATCATCCCGCAGTCAACCAAAAGCCTTTACTCTTTTTTCCTTTTCATTCAGCTCTGTCCTGCATGTAATGTGTAGACTAAAAGAGTGGAATCAGTGCAGTCTGATGCTGGAATATAATAGATTTTTCCTTATGTTCCCAAATGAAACATGCCTGAGCATTGTTTGAAAACCAAACAGCTCTCTCTCAACCACACACAAATTCCATAAATATTAAGTAAGCAGCCATTTAGAATATGCTTTTAAAAAAATAACTTATATCACACATATTACAGTGACAATTCCCCCTGAGCAGCCTTAGGTTAAGTGCCTTACACAAGGGCACATGGCTAATTTTTTTAACCTTATGGTTTCCAGCCTTAAGTGTTAGCCACTACCCCACAACACTACAATGACAGATGAAAAATTAGGAAATGAATCATTAGGGGCATAATCTACAAATGCTCCCTACACTATAGGAAATACAAACACAAGTTGCTCTTACATATTTCTGGAGATTAACTGAAGTACCCAGTTTTGCATCTTTATCAAAAAATGGACACAAATGAGACCATTGCTAATATACAGAGCTATACATTAATATGGATAGCATAACTTGTTCTTCATGACAATGTTATTTTCTGTAAATATAACTTCACATTTCTGCCTAAAGAGCAATATTATTTTAGAAATGCTTTCGTAGCATACCATAAATACCACAGTGAATCTTGAGGCACAAAAACAGATTACATAAAGGCAAACAGAAAGATAAAGCAGAGTGACATGGATGACATGGGTTTATACATTATGCATGTGTGGATCAGTTCTGTTGTAGACTTATATGAGTCCATTCAGAGACCAATTACAGAATATTTTCATAATTAATTATCCTGACTCCCATTTTACCACTTCTTTCGACGTTTAAGTAGTATTTTTGTGGTTGTTCATGTATGAACACATTGACATGCTCAATTTAAATATTTTTCCTAGCATGAAATAACACAAAAACAGACAACACACAAACGAGAATATAAGTTGCTATATCACAAAAACAAAGCACAATTTGGATCCCGAGAACATCAAAACATTGTTTTTGACAAATTCAACACTGTTGCCCAGGGTGCAGTGAAGGATCATGGGGTCTCTAATGAAGTGTCATGTCATCAGAGTGCTGGATTTGTTGTATGTTTTGGAATTAATTTAAAGCAAGGAGTCGACCTTTGACCCTATTCCTCTAAACTCTCTCAATGATCCGTCTAGCCAGATTCACCAGAGAGGGAAATATCACCCCTTCTGTCAGTCATTATTACATAGATGTTTTATTGATTCTGAGAGCAGCAGAAGAAAGTGGTCACTTTACATATTTATCAAAGTCAGAATCTACCTTCAATGCCTGTGTCAATAATAGAAGGTCCTAAATAATTCAAGAAAAACAGAACACCACACCTCAAAAAACACTGAAGTGATGGGTAAAGTCAGGGGTTTGTGGACAGGACATACCCACTAAAATTAAAAATAGGCCTGATCTGAAAGAATACCTACATTTACCTACATTTTTGATAAATGATTTTTACGTGGCTCATCATATCACAGCATGCTTCCTGGTGAAATAAACACTAGGTGCTACAACAGCAATTAATTGATTCCCTTTCACACAAATTATGAGTAAAACAGCAAATGATCTGTTTCTAAAAACAATTTCTCACACAGTGCTATCTTATGACATCAAAACGTCTCGGTTTACTTAAGTGTAACCCTTGTTCCTTGAAAAAAGCGGAATGAGACGCTTTGCTGAGAAAAGCGCTTTGGGAACATCTTATAGTTGTGACAAGCTGTGAATATGTGTACAACACGTCAATGAACATTGACCAAAATTTATAGCCTCTGCCGGTGTAATCATTGGACGCACCTGTGGCAGGGCTAAAAATAGATGCGTCACCAGAGCATCGTCAGGTATTTTGTTTGAAGATCAGTCCTGGGACATCCCAGTGCGGCAGTGAAGCGCAGCATCTTGTTCCACTTTTTTCAGGGAACAAGGGTTACACTTAAGTAACCAGAGACATTCCTTTTACAAAAAGCTTCACTTATGATGCTGCACTGAGAAAAGCGCTTTGGGAACGAGAATACCCACACCGCTGCACCAGGAACTGTCCGGACCCCCTACGGTTGTGTAGTGTGCTCACAAGAATGTGAGAGGGCTCAGACATGAGCTTGAGATGTCGACTCAAGGACATAAGAGAGTGCCATGAACATCCAAACTGTAGAATCTAATGAATGTGTGTGCCTGCCGCATCACAAACATGCTGCAGAGGGACCCCTCTGGCCAAGGCTTCAGAGGAGGTGACCCCTCTGGTAGAGTGATCCCTGATGCCAACAGGCGAAGTTTGTCCATGCTCCTCATAGGCCAGGGCAATAGCGTCCCTCACCCAATGCGACATAGTCTGCTTGGTGGCGGCCGCCCCCCTGTTGCAGCCCCCATGGCAAATTAATAGTTGCACTGACTTACGCCACTGGTTAGTGCGGTGGACATAAGTCTGAAGCGCATGGACTGGAAAAAGTCTGTGAAGTCTTTCCTGCTCCGATGTTGTAAACGGTGGGGAGCAGAGGCTTCGAGTGTGACAGGTAGTCAGGATGAGGGTGCAAAATTGCTTTGGTCTTTCCTGGGGCAAACTCTAAACAGGCTGGCAAGACATTGGTCCCCAATTCTCTTTAGAGAGGTAATCGCCATAAGAAAAACCATCTTGAGAGTCAGAAGTCTGTCAGACGCTGACTCTAGAGGTTCAAAGGGGGTCTCAACCAGACCCTCAAGGACTATTGCTAAGTCCCATGAAGGGGTCCTGGTCCTAGCAGGAGGCCTAGGTCGCCTAGCTCCATGAATTAAGCGAGTGAGTAGAGGATGTCTCCCCAGCAGCACCCCATTCTTCAAGGCGTGACTCAGGGAGAAGTAGAGGAGACATTGCGCTGTTTATAGAGGCGAAGAGGTCCTCTTCTGCCCTGTAAAATCTCACCCAGATTTGTTCCAAGTGGAGGGAGCCCTAGCACTTAAAATGGTCTCGATAACCTCAGGTGAAAGCCCTGTGTCCCTCAGTTGGCCAAACATGAAGGTTCCACAGCTCAGGCCGGGGATGAAATATTGTCCCTTATGCCTGAGACAGAAGGTCCCTCCTATTCGGACTTGTCAAGGCGAGCCGTCGAGGAGAGACATTATCTCCGAGAACCATACCCTGTTCAGCCAGCATGGTGCTATCTGTAAGAGGCAAGACCCTTGCTGGCGAACTCTGTCCAAGACTCCCGGGAGCAGAGAAACTGGGGGAAACGCATACAGACGCATTCTGGCCATGTATGTGCCATCGCGTCCAGACCCAGGGGGGCAGGGTGACTCAGAGAGAAGTAGAGGGGACATTGCGCTGTCTGAGAAGAGGCAAAGAGGTCCACTTCTGCCCTGTAAAATCTCACCCAGATTTGTTCCACTACCTCGGGGTGGAGTTTCCACCCCCCCATCGGTATTTTCTGTCTGGACAGTAAATCTGCCCCCACATATGGGCATCCAGGGATATAAACTGAGTGACAGGAGCTTGCCCTGGACCCCAAGGAGAATCCGACATGCCAGAAATTCAGCTGACGTGAATGTGGACCTCTTTGATGGTTTACGTAAGACTACCACTAGATTGTCCACCCACACCAAGACATGGCAGCCTCTGGAGGAAGTATTTCAGGGCCAGAAATACAGCCATCAACTCGAGACAGTTAATGTGACAATTGAGCTGATGACCCTCCCATTCCCCTTGAGCTGGATGACCACTTAAGACCTCCACCCAGCCCTTCAAGGAGGCATCTGTCGTTAGCAACCTGCGAGGACAAGACACACCTAGAGTGGGACCCAAGGTAAGAAACCAGGGTCTGAACCACATAGAAAGGGAATGAAGCCCACGGCGCGTAACCCTTATTTGCCTTAGGGGACTGGCCCTTGGATGAAAAACCCCCTGTCATGTGCAGAAGGCCCAAAGGGATCACTGTGGACACAGACACCATGAGACCTAGTATTCGTTGATACTGACGAGCAGTGCAACCTTGACCTAGCCTGACTTTGCTCTGGGTGATCTGAATGGAAATGATTCGAGCGGGAGACAATTGTGCCCGCATTGTGATCAAATTCCATATAACTCCCAGATAGGTAATTCCCTGGGTGGGAGAGAGAACGTTCTCTTGAGTCTCAGACCCGGAGAAACCAGATGAGCTAAGACTATATCCCTGTGCTGAACTGCCAGTTCTTGGAACTGCGCTAGTATCAGCCAGTCGTCTATGTAATTCAGAATGTGCAGGGTCGCAAAGGAGCCAGTGTTGTATCCGTGCATTTTGTGAATGTGCGAGGTAATAGGGCAAGGCCAAATGGAAGAACCCGATACTGGAAGGCTTCACCCCCGAAAACGAACCTCAGCAACTTCCTGTGCTGTGGCAGAATTTCTATATGAAAATATGCATCCATAAGATCGATCGTGACCAGCATCTTGAACTTGAACACCCTGACTGAGCAGTTCAAGCCTCGAGGATCTAAGATCAGACGCAACCCCCCACCCTTCTTGGGGACCAGGAAGTATTTGCTGTAATAGCCTGACTCTTTCTTTGGAAGGGGAACACATTCCATTCCTTTGACCAAGAGATTTTGCAGTTCTTTCCACTGTAAACATGCCTGCTCCAGTTTCACGGTAGTGGGGACTACGCCGTTGAAAACACGGAGGGTGGCGAACGAATTTAATTCTGTAGCCTTTTTCTACTGTTCTTAGGACCCACATAGAAATACCGGGCAAAATTTTCCACGCTGCCAGGTTCTCTGTGATGTGTATTAATTTCGACACTTCCTGTTGAGGGGATGTCGAGTGTTCCGTGTCCTGGAATAAGGCAGGAAGCAGCGGTACACCCAACTTTTTGTTGGAAGCCTCTTTCTTCCAAAACACCAGAGGCGGAGGGACTGGTTGGTCCTACAGTGCTTTTTAACTGTGCCATCTTTCAATAAAAGTTCCGTTGCAAAGCTTGAATCATATTATGACTCATTCACAAGCAATACACACTGATATGAGCCAAAAAACGTCACCGTAAACGCATCAAAACGGTCAGACATCAATCTAGTGTATGTTTACTTACGCCAAAAATTAAAAACAGTTGGGCAAAAAAATGCAAAGATGCATTTTTGCTCAAAAAACCAAGAGGAAGAGCAGCTGAATTAAACAGAAACAGGGTCTCCTGTTCAGAGTTGTAACTTTACAATGCGTCTGTATGTTTATATACAAAAATAATTCAAAAAAAGTCCAGATGGGTTATCTTTGGTGTTTAGGAATGGTTAGTAGGCCACACTATGATTGTTTGGCCATTATATTGGTGCATCTCAAATTACTGTCCATTCAAAATTAATAAATACTAATTATTTCACAGGCAAAACTAAGTGGAATGTAGAGTTCCCCGTCTGTCGCTCACTTCGACATTGTGTCAAAGAAGCGGCACTAGGGGTCTCTCTTGAGAGCCCCACGTATCTCTTGAGAAAAGACCAAAAAGAAATTGGCAGATAGAATTTGCGTATCCCGCCCTTGGACATACGGGTATAAAGGGAGGGAAATGCGTCTGTCCATTCAGAATTCGGAGCCGACCGGTTGTGTGATCAGCGAGCTGCATTCACAAGCCGGTTCACTTCATCTCATGAAAAAGCGTATACTGTTGGATCTACGGCACATATCTGCGGCTTTCTCCTTCTCTGCATGGCAGTGCAGCTTTGCCCCTGGGTGCTTCGACAGCGCTTTTTATAAAAGAGAATATTCCTTAAAAAAGTTTATTTCCAAAAAAGAGCAATACAGTGAGTGAACGTCCTTTTCAGGACACATCTTTATAAAGATGCCCTTCTCCCCGTGTAGTTCCTGGATGCGGTCGAGTTCTCTCCACTCCTGACAGTCACAGACGCTGCCTTGTGTGTCTGCTCGTGTGTCTGGGCCGCGATCACACCTAGGAAGCGTTTGTGGATGGTTTGTTTTCTCACTGCAAGAACCTTACCATGGCAACGTTGCGGTCACGGCTTTCCTTCCTAAAAAGGAACGCCACTCCAACCACCCCCCCACATCGCTCCTTCTTCCCATGGGATTGAGGACAACCTGGCTGGTGATAGAGGCGATTTGGGTATGGCAGCGGGCTCGGTTTCGGCAGGTACATCCCCACGAACCACCCGCCTCCCGACACGCTCGTTGACTTTAGCCCGGGCTCGGGGTGACAGAGGCTCGCCTCATGGCCAGTCTGCCTATCCTCTTGAGCCCCCCGGGAGCTGGAAGATTCGACAGTCAGAGGCTGACGCCCAGATGGCCAACATGCTTCCCAGGGCTGCCGTCAGTGTGGGGCTGGACTGGAACTCTCCGTCCTCCCCACAGCCTTCGCGGATGGATGATTGGTTCCTCGGGTCTGGGTGCCGCTCACCCCCTGGTTCCTTTCTTCCCAGAAGTGCATGATGAGCTGACAAGGTCGTGGAGGGCACCTTTTACTGCCTGTATCCGACCCCCTCGCTCATCCGCTCTCAATACCCTCGACAGCGGAGCGGTCCACAGGTACTCGGAGGTCCCCCTGGTGGACAGAACGGTTGTGATCCACCTGTGTCCCCAGAACGCCGCCCAGTGCTCCCCTCCAAGGACTGTAGGATGACGTTGTCACTGACCTCCAAAGCCTACAGCGCCACCAGACAGGCCACTTCCGCCTTGCATGCTATGTCCCTCCTGCAAGTTCACAAGGACAAGGCACTTAAAAATCTGCCTGTCGTCAGACTTTCAAACCCTGGACAGACCTTTGTTTTCTAGGTAGTAAACCTGCAAGTGCTGCCCTGGGAGGAGGCAGACCCAGCCCCTTCGTTGCTGTGTCAAGTGCGCGCCCTGCGTACTTAGGTGGACCGCACGCAGAGCTTTAGATGTTCTGAGCAGCTCTTTGTTTGCTTTGGTTGACAGCGGAAAGGGAACGCTGTCTCCAAACAGAGGCTTTCCCACTGGGTAGTTGACCCCATAGCATTGGCCTATCTCACCCAGGGCCGTGCCTGCCCACTTGCGGCTCTGAGCACACTTGACGAGAAGTGTGGCATCCTCGTGGGCACTGGCCAAAGGCACCTCCCTAGCAGACATATGCAGAGCAGCGGGTTGGGCAATACCCAATACCTTTACGAGATTTTACAATCTCAGGGTCGAGTCGGTTTCATCTCGTGTCCACTCAGGTCCGAGCAGGTAAAACTCGGTAACGCGGTAACAACTAACGGGGTGTACCGCTTGCATCTAGTGCCTTTCCCCTCCACTGAGGCGATCTTGTGCGCTCTCTCCCCACTCCCCTCTTCTCTCCAACAGGTCCAAAGAGGCGAGGAAGACCTGCCAGCAGATGGACGGCCAGAAGGGCAACACATCTCCAGGTAGGGAGGGGAGTATATCAAGCCGGAGGTTTCCTCATACTGAATTGAGTGGTGGAGTGTGATGAGGAAGAGGGTATGGCTGTGCCATGAGGACGCCAGTTAGAGAGAGAGAGAGAGAGAGAGAGAGAGAGAGAGAGAGAGAGAGAGAGAGATTTTAATATCAAACTTTAATACCAAACTTTAAAAAAATCATACAAAAGCATAAAAAATTAGACCTATTTCAAGTCCACACAAGATCAAAAAATAGCTCCTCCTCCACCACCGTACAAAAAATAAAATTGTAACACCATTGTATTTTAAAAGTTTCTATATCATTCATTGCTTTATAATACATAAACTTCACAACAATTCTTGACCTGACAAAAGCTTTAAATAAAGGTATAATCTCTTGACCACCTCTATTTTCTATTCTGTTCTTCCTTGTTTTATAAATTGTGAGTTTTGCCTGTCCAAACAAAAAATTGAGCAGCTGCCATTTAACCTTTTGCTTTTGATTGTATGCTGCCCCCAAAATAAAAGCATTTGGCGTAAACTTTTCCCCACATTTACCACACAACATATCCAACAAATTAAAAAGCGTTTGAAGTCTTACACACTCCAAGAAACAGTGAAAAATAGTTTCTCTAGAACTACAAAAAACACATTTATCATCAACGTTTGCATTAATAACTGAAACAAATGCATTAACAGCCACAGCCCCATGTAATATCTCCACTGTAAATCACCAGATCGTTTTTTCAATGGTGGTTTGTACAACACCCTCCACACTGGCTTCATTTCCTCTTTCAACCCACGTTTATCCCTCCACACTGTGTCAACCCTCCCATTCAGTGTTCCTTTATTTAAAACCTTCACAAAGCATTTATACATCACTTTCCCCTCTAATTCACTCAGTTCTAAATTTTGCTGTCCGTTAAGATCCAACAAAGGACCTGACATTTCTTTTAAGTCCGGTGTAATCCCGAGTTTTGGAAAAGGGTCTCTTATACCAAGATTCACTCTTCCATTCTTAAAATCCTTTATTAAAGACAATTCCTCATTTGTCAGCCTTGCTTTCCACATATCCACTATCGTCAGTGTGTGGCGAGTTGACCTCTGTCCCAGCAAAGCAGCCACTGCATTTACATCATTCATCTCTTGACCAGCCACATTAATTATGTGCCTCAATGTCACTGATTTAGAAGCAGTGACATTGCAGTTATTTAGAAGCAGTTGATTTAGAAGCAGTTATCACCCGAAATATCCATGCAAGCTCCTTTGATAAGAGGTTCTTCTAGTAGCCAGTACAAGGAATTTGTCACCTCCAACCTGCAAATGCTGAAAAAATCCCCACACTCTGAAAAGTCCATAATAAAACTGAGGCATTCCTGCAGGACGAAATTATTTAACATCCATTAAGAATAGCTTAGCATCTAGTCCAAGCCCACCCACTGTATGTAAAATTATCTTGGCCATCTTCCTCCACACCAAGTCTGCAGGGCCAGTCAGAAATTTCTGAATAAACTGCAGGCGAAAAGTTGCATGTCTGCTTGGCAAATACACCAAACCTTGTCCTCCCTCTTCTTTAGGAAGAAAGAGCACATTTTGGGGAGTCCAGTGTAAATTGTCCCCAAAAAAACTAGGATTGCCTGTAAATGGGACAGTAGTCCAACAGGTGGATCCACACACAAAAGTCTATGCCACAATGTTGAAGCAACCAAATTATTTACTATTAAAACTCTCCCTCTAAAAGACAATTGTGGGAGAATCCATTTCCATTTTTTTAATTTTCCTTCTATTTTTTCCCAGTTCTTTTGTTGAGTATTGGAATCCCCAAGATGTACTCCTAAATATTTAAAACCTTCCCTCTTCCAAGTCAGCCCACTAGGAAATTTTGGTAGCCCTTCCTCCCATTTCCCCTCAGCCAGTGCTTCACTCTTTTCCCTATTAACTTTGGCAGCTGAAATTGTTTCAAAGTCATTAACAACAGAAACTAGCTGGTTAATGTCTTGCTGCCTGTTTACCATAACTATTACATCATCAGCGTAACCTGAAATTTGATGCTGTATATCATGATGCAAAAAATTCATTTTTGTTCTTAGCTTATTCAGCATTGGTTCGATAGCTAACGAGTAAAGCATACCGGACAGTGCAAAACCTTGTCTAATTCCTCTACCAACCTTAAAAGGTGCACTCAAACCACCAATGATCTTCAGTAAACTTTCAGTGTCTTGGTACAACACTCTTATCATACGAATAAAACCAGAACTAAAACCAAAAGCTTCTAAGGTGTCCCATAGATACTGGTGTTCAACTATATCAAATGCTTTTTCTTGATCAATAGAGATAAGCCCCAATTTTAACCCTAAAAGTCCTGAAACACTTAAAACATCACGTATGAGACAGACATTATCTGTGATTGACCTGCCCGGCACACAGTACGTCTGGTCAGAATGAATGACCTGCCCCATCACTTTTCTCAGTCTATTAGCCAGAGTCTTAGAGAGGACTTTAAGATCAGAACACAGCAAACTCACAGGTCGCCAGTTCTTAATCTCCTGCAAATTACCCTTTTTAGGTAACAATGTAATCACTGCTCTTCTGCAGCTCAAAGGCAAAGAACCATCAGCCAAACTTTCATTTAGGACTGCCAACAAGTCCTCAACCAGTACAGCCCAAAGTTCTTTATAAAACTCAATAGGGAGTCCATCAATCCCAGGAGCCTTCCCGCTCTCCATGCCCTTCAGAGCATTCAGGAGCTCTTCTTCAGAAAGAGGCCTCTCCAGCTCTGCCTTTGAGTCTTCCAAAACATTTGGCAGACCTTCATAGAAGTCAGCAGATAACTCCTCCTGCTTAGTGTATTCACTACTGTACAATTTGTTATAGAATTGTACAGCTCATTTTCTGATTTCAGATGTCTCTGTTAATTCTTGCCCATTTTCATAATGCAAAGAATGAATATAACGACTCTGACCGTTCTTTTTTTCAAGACCAAAGAAAAACTTAGATGGAGCATCCAGCTGTGTTAAATTTTGAAAACGAGATCGGACCAGCGCCCCCTGTGCTTTAATGCCAAGCAAATCTGCAAGACGGGATCTCTTAGCTTTAAGTGTCTCGATATGTCTTCCCTCCCCAGTAACCTCTGCTAACCCTCTGCTACCTCCATTATTTCGGATTCCAGATTTTCCATTGATCTAGTGATGTCCCGAGAGACACTGAAAGTATACTGTTGACAAAGCATTTTCACTTCAACCTTTCCATAATCCCACCACTGGCGTAAATTCTCAAAACACTGTTTTTTTTATTTGAAATTATTCCAGAAAGTAACAAAAACATCTTTAAAATTCACATCACTCAACAAGGAAGTGTTAAGGTGCCAATATGCACTCCTTATCTTTATATTTGCTATACCTATGTTACATGTGACTAGACAATGATCAGAAAAGCCAGTTGGAGTAATTAAACAACTTTTCACAACATTAAAATGATGTCTAAAACAATAAAACCTATCCAGTCTGGCTAAGGAAATAAAATTTTCTCTGTTATGTGCCCACGTATATTGTCTTACATTATTATTCATCTCCCTCCATATATCACATAAGCTAGATGTCTCAATGAGCTCATTTAGCACACAACTTGAAGGCACATGAGGTTCCATATGATTTCTGTCAAGACTATAATTCTGTGTACAGTTAAAGTCCCCACCCAAAAACAGAAAGTCATCCGAACTACAATTCTGCAGAATTGTATTTAATTTTTTGAGAAAGCATACTCTTTCATTGCCATTTGTAGGAGCATACACACTAATAAACACAGCCATGAATTTTTTAAATTGAGTTCTTATGAATATTAATCTGCCAGATATCACGTTTAACCTCACATGAAACAGGTAAAAAATTCTTAGCAAAGAGGACAGCCACCCCTCCTCTAGTGGAGCCCATATGATCAAGCAACACTTCACCCTCCCATTCTTTTCTCTGATCAATTTCATTAATACAGTCACTGTGTGTTTCTTGAACAAGTATTACATCAATATTCTTTTGTTTGATGAGCTCAAACAGCAAAGCTCTTTTATGCATATCTCCATTCAAGTTAAGAGAGCTCACCCTCATCCCACTCA
Organism: Moxostoma hubbsi; assembly: GCA_032164185.1. Taxonomy (NCBI): domain Eukaryota; kingdom Metazoa; phylum Chordata; class Actinopteri; order Cypriniformes; family Catostomidae; genus Moxostoma; species Moxostoma hubbsi. Next base: position 27,897,873 of record JAVLUX010000021.1, read on the forward strand.
TTAAAGTAAATTATATGAAAGGACACAAACAGACCAATAACATGAAAAAGCATAAATTATGTGGTTTCAAAACCATCTTCAGTTTGTACTTCTAATTTCAGTTTGGAAACCAGTTTTTTCAGCCTATATATCTCCTGTACTGTAAACTGTTCCCCTCCTTCACCTCTCATTATCATTGTCACTGAATCAATAAACATTCTGCGGTCAGCAAAAAAATCCTCAAACTGAACATTTTTAACATTCTTAGTTCTTTGCAGAAAAGATTTTATTTTCTCAAAATTGTAATCACTGCGTCAACTTCTTCCTGTTTTACTGTCCACTACTACTTCACTGTCAGAATCAGCAATCATACTGCCTTCAGCATCATCAAGTTTTTCAACTTCTATTTTTGTTAATCAGCTCATTTTGGACTTCTGTACTCTTCTTAGGTCTTTTTCTCTTAGTAATGGGTATTTTGAAAAGTGTTTCATCGCTAACAATGTCCGTTACAATCTCCACTTCCTCCACAAAGGCCTCAGCCACATTAGCAACATCAGCAGACACTGCATCAGTTTCTTTTTCCTCAATTTCTGTGATCCCCTCCACCACGTTAATATCATCATCTCCGACATCAGAGTCATTAGTAACCATTGCGCTACGACTATCACGCTCTGTTTCTCCAGTCGGCACCAGCTCAGAATCGGACTCATTTGCTCTCTCGGGACATGCACGCCTAATGTGCCCCCCTTGTCCACAACCAAAACATTTCATGGTGTCAGATGTTGCATAAACAACACAATCAAAGCCATCAAATCTGAATTTAAAATACACATTCAGTTCATCCAAATCATTCTGTAAGATCATATGTATTTGCCGTCTAAAACACACAACATGCTTAAGTAACGGTGATTTACACCCCAGTGGAATCCTTTTCATTTGTGACACAATTTTGCCATGCCTAGGCAATTCATTCATTAAAAGCTCATCTTTAATGAAAGGTGGTACATTTGACAATGTTATCCTTCTTGCCGGCTGAACCAGCAGCATTACCGGAGTAAAAGTGTCCTGAATTATTACTCCACTCTGAACGACACTGTTTACCTTCTCGATGGTATCAAGGAAGATAACAACAGCACTGTTCTTTCGTGAAGCTGATAATATACTATAATAACCAACAGCTTTGCCCACAGCCAAGCTGCAATCCTCCATGGAGCAGTTCACCACAGGCGTGAGTTTTATCCCATGTCTGCGTGAAAGCTGCTCAAACTTTGTTTGGCTTGGACCCACCATTGCCGACCAGCAAAAAGCTGGTTGACAACGTACCCAAAAAACTTCTGAAGAAGTTGGCTGAACTGTTTTAATTTAAGTTGGAAATTAAAGTTATGTTGATTGTTCACTCTGGCTCCCGCATAATTATTTGTGGGCATTTAATGTACACATCTCATTAAATCTTATATAAAATGTATTTTTATTATACAATATTTTACATTTTTATTATTTTAAATAATTTAAATATTTATTTTAAAACAAGCAATGTAATGAAGGATTTTTTATTTGATTTTTTTTGCTTTTCAAATTATTTCTCAAATGGCCTCCTGGGCCAAGTAAAATGGTCTTGCAGGCTTTAGATGGCCTAGAGGCCATACATTGACCACTCCAGTGGTAAACTGTTGTTGCCAGTCTGTGATGTGCCTTCTGAGGCTGAAACTATATCCAGTGGTGCAGTGGCTTGATTGTCTGTTACAGTGAAATGAACCTTGAAGTCCAATTGTAAGGTTTTAGAAATTGCATAATATGAGTGATTTCATATTCACTCTTCTCCAACTCTTTTAATGTTCTCTCTAATGCTATAATCATGATCTGTGCATGAGCTCGGAACACCACCTTAGTCTGATATCTTAAGGGTAAAATCAACAGAGATCTCACACAATCTCTCAAAATTAGACTGAAGTACAATAATATTCTTGTTTAAAACTCTTTGGCATTAAACAATTTAATTCTCCAAAAACATTCAAGGAATTTGTTATGTTAGAAATATTTTAAAGCTTGCTGTTATAATGATTATTTGAGAGGAAAAGTTTCCCTCCAAGCTACAGAAAAGTCCGTGTTTAACAGGACACACAAAGTGGCACTGTTGCTAAGCATCTCTCCGTTAGTCCCTTTTCCCTTCCCTTTGACAGACAGGTCTTTGAAGTCTAACACTATTGATGAATATAAAATGTCTAAATGCCTGCCATCTTTGTCCTCACAATCAGAAAACATTGGTTTTATATTAGCGTGATGTGTTGTCTGCAAATAAATTTGCTCCTTGTGATGTGGTGTTGTTTGCAAATTAATTTGCTCCCACATACTCTCTCACACACACATGCACCCATAGACCACATTTGCAGTCTTCTATGATGTTTCTATCCTGACTGCAACTTCAGCTTGGCTGCACTGTCCTTTCTAAAATTAATCCCTTTGTCCTTTTAAGAAACGCTGTACTAAAAATAAATAAATAAATCAAACCACATATACACAAAAATAGCTCCAGTCCTCCTTGTTGAAATAAACAGCCAAGACCAGATAAGCTGGTAAAGCTGGTGTTTACCATTTTAAATAACTAATTAAAACTAGCTTGTTTATATATTTATTAACATGTATACATATTGACATTTTGGACACATTCAGGCTGGTTTTGGCTGCTCTTCCCTCATGGCTTCTTTGATCAAAATGAGCTACTAGCAACCAGCATGACTTTGTTGTAATAAAATCACTTAACCTATGTCAAAAATGTCAACTTTGTTGTCATGACGATGTAATGGTGGTGTAGTGCCAAAATATGACTGTCTGCCATATTCTTACTCCCCTCTACCTGATTGGTCACTATCACTAAAGCCCACCCCTACACCTTCCCCTAAACATAATCATACTAGGGAATCGGGAATCGGGAAGTCAGAAATCGGCATCACACCGGTTAACCAAAATAATAGCAATAATATAAACAAAAACCTGATGTCAACGACCTATTGACATTACAACTACAGTAGTGCGTAATGCAGTGTTGTAGTCAAATCCCTCGATCTTGACTCCAAGTCGAATCTCAGTTTTTCATTGCTCAAGGCATTGTCACAATATCATGTCCAAGACGAGATCAAGTCGAGTCCCCATTGACCACATTCAATTTTAAGTTACAAGTCCTTGTCTAGGTTGTAAAATAAGGAAAAAATAGACTTGAAAGTTGTAATTTCAAGTTTACTGAGTGAAAAACAACAGTAGCAAAATAGTGCCCTCAGCTGAAAACGGTTATGAATCTGAAAATGTCATTACGCCTCAATGATCTGCTGCAACTACAACAGCATGAGAACGTGCAAATGATTGACAAGTAGAAATCATCAATGGCCGCAGCCCGGTAATACATTTTTGTTTAAATTGTCTAGTGGTATCACAGAGACCAGTAAGATATCTCAGGACACCTATTTTATTAATATATTTTAGGGAGTAGGACATTTTCTGAATATCTACCAAAAAAACAAAATAGCTAACAGCACCTTTAAGATTTTAACTTAGGTAGAAAGCACAAACAGTTAATGGTTTTACGAGCCCAGAAAGTCAGAATGCACTCAGTGCTCAAGTCCAAGTCATTAGTGTTCAAGTCCAGAAGAGTCACAAGTTCTGGACTCAAGTACTACAACAGTAGTGTGATGACATGCTTTGTTAATGTACTGGTGCCACCCTTGGTATTACATCAGTATTACATCAGTGTCGAACAACTAGATGTTCATCCACCTAGAACAGTAGTCCCACCGCAACATTGACCATTAGGCAACTTTTTCTCACGTCAAAGAGCACATGGTTTTTACTGAATAATTAATGTAAGTGCTTTAACAAAAATATGAGCAAAATATTTACACCATTTAAACCCTACGAATTGAGATAACGTTTACTTCAACTTGGTCTTTAGATAGTCCCATCAGTGGCAAGCATAAAATCGGCAGGAAATTGAAATTTACCCTATTTATTTTCTTAAAGCATGTTATTAGTCTTATTGTGAATGATTCATCCATGCATTCATTTTTATTAAATTATAATTTTACTTAAAATATCATAACTTGCTCTTCCACTGATATGACTGACTCTTCTCTGCTGACATATGCAAAGCTGCATGGCAATAAAGCCAATAGTTAAAAGTTTTTAGTCAGTTTTAATTCCACCCCTTGAAGAGCCTGTCATGTACAAAACCTAGCGCAAAGGTGAAGAGTATTTTCAGCTGTTTCTCCCAAAACCCTGTTCAAATCCCTAAACGTCCTGCTGGCTTGAATTTTTACATTTCGATGGATGAATAATCGTTGTGTTATAGGCATTTCACGCCTGAATGCATCTATAGAAGGCAGACAAAGTGTCTTGAGTTTGTTAATATTTTATAATGGAGGCATTTTTCTGAGGTATCCTGAGGTATTCGGAGATATACAGAATGAGTAAGTGTTTTTATTTTATTTTTATTAGTTTATTGTGATTTAAAACATTTAAAATAATGTGATCTTTCACTCACTTGTTTCTCATTCAACTGCACTTGTGGATGACTTGCACAGTGGCTCCAGCCTCGTCATAAGCAAAGACCAGGATGTGCATTGTGTTTGTGGCCTGGTTATGTATTAATATTGTTAGTTAGATCATCGTCATTTCCCAGGTAAACGGCTCTGACATGAGCAACATGTCCTGCCCCAACTTCCTGTTTCAGTAGGAAATATGTTAAAGCACCAAATAGAACTGCACTCGTCAGGGCACTTCACTTCAACTCAGACAAAGTCCCCTCTCTGGGTTCATGGTTTTTTAAAACCAATGTAAATTTCACAGCTATTTTTAATAGTCATCTTATTTTTAGATCATAAGTTAACAAATCCCCAGTGAACACTGCAGGTGTCATGATGGCACAAATGTGTCACCTTTAACCAGAACGATTGCTCACTAAAAACCGTCTCACTCATGGACCATTTCATGTTAAAGTCATCTTAAATTCATTTTATTTAGACATGAAAGAAAAGTGGTATCATCCAAGTTGGTGAGTTAATCCACTGGTGGAAGTAAGCAAAATGGGGGAAACAATCTTACTGTAATTTTAACCTGTTTGTTTGGGGAACAGTTCAGCATTTCCCATCTAAAACAAGTTCAAGCTATTTTGAAATTTATTTTTTGTTTTTTACTCTGACTAGGATGGATGCCACATTTGACAAAGACATATTCTTGACCTGAAAAGTGGTCCACACCAAGCTGGTAAATGTTTATTGAGAATGCTTTTTGAGTACTCGGTCTGCCTAGGAAGCAGATGCTAGTGAATTTTAGGGGCTGATAGATCCCCTGTGTGTGTGTGTTTGTTCTCTCTTGATGACATTAACACAACAACACTGTGTATCCCATAAATGAACGCAGTGTGTATAGAGGAATTATGAGTTATAACTATATATGAGAGAGGGCTGATGTGTATTTATTGGGTGAGTGTGAAGTGTTTACTGCAGGGACAAGAGCCAATATCAGTCCAGTTTAATCCCTCTACCAACAGTAACACTATCATTCTCTCTCTCTCCCTCTCTTTAATCTGTCTGAACACACACTTCGCAGGGTTAATGGACTACATCTCTCTCTTTCACTTGCTCTAAATCATCCTGTCTTCATTTAGACTCTCTCGGGTAGATGTTTTAACCGAGAGGAGCCAGGGTCTCACTCACAGACTTGGTGGACCAACCGTGGAAACAGCAAACACAGTAGACCTATAGAACTAGAACCACACACAATCTCCTCAGTGTATGTGTGTTCCATTAATAGCTGTGGCACGTTCAATCGCAGGGAGGAGGAAACACGCTTTAGTGCCTGAAGATGAGACAGTTCAGGCGAGGTGATTGGATTAGCTTCTCCTTTGCACTCAGGGCAACAAGTGAGTTAGTTTGTGTATGCTCAAACGCATCCCCTGTGGATCATAATAGTCATACACACACAGCATGTACACACGTCCTGCCACATGAGGATTGCACATGTTGATAATTTATTGCGGCAAGATGTTAGCTTACTATTAAAATATAAGATGTATGTGAAAGAGATGTAATACTGACTTTGGTATTCCAATAACAAGCTACTATATTCTAATGAGCAGCAGTATAATGTGACAAAACCCTACGATCTCTGTTATTTATGCCACACTGCATTGTGCATGCAGCTTTAAAACCTAATCAATTAAGGTAATAATCAAATTCTCTCCTATAAGTCCTCTCTCTCTCTCAAATAATGTTGGGAAGTCGGATTGTTTGTGTACTAAATTAACCAGTTATAATAAAATTATTGCAGTATTTCTACAATTTTTTTGCTAAATATTTTGTTAAACTGCCGGTCACCATAATTGAGATCCTTGTTGATTTTTGAAGAATTAAAACTGATTGGATTACAAACAAACTACTTTTTGTTAGTATATTGTAGTGTACAGGGTATCTGCAGGTTTATGAGAGTTACAGTTGAAATCAGAAATGTACATACACCTTAGCCAAATACATTTAAACTATGTTCTTCATAATTACTGACATTTCATCATGGAAAACATTCCCTGTCTTAGGTTAGTTAGGATAACCACTTTATTTTAAGAATATGAAATGTTATAATATAATAGAGATAATTATTTATTTCAGCTTTTATTTCTTTGTAAAGTGATTAAGGGAAAGGAGGAGGCGAGAACCGGCTTGACGTTATAAATAATAGTTTAATGAAGAACTAAACAAAAAGACAAACACACAAAGGTGTCAGACAGCTGCCCGTAAATCTCTCTCTCTCTCTGTCCCACTGCAGTCTCCAGTCAGCCTTTATCCCTCTCTCAGGCTCGATTTTCTGATTAGGGGTGTGTAGCATCACGACCCGGCCCTGACCTCTGCCCTGTCACATTCCTCCCTCGTTCTCTCAGGACGGGGAGCCCCCGGCATGACGTACACCTCCCTGCTTGGGGTTATTGTTCATTTGGAAGACCCATTTGACTGATGTCTTGAGATGTTGTTTCAATATATTCACATAATTTCCTTCCTCATGATGCCATATATTTTGTGAATTGCACCAGTCCCTCCTGCAGCAAAGCACCCCCATAACGTGATGCTGCCACACCATGCTTCACGGTTGGGATGGAATTCTTCAGCTTGTAAGCCTTACCCTTTTTCCTCCAAATATAACGATAATCATTATAGTCAAACATTTCAATTTCTGTTTCATCAGACCAGAGGACATTTCTCCAGAAAGTAAGATCTTTGTCCCCATGTGCATTTGTAGTCTGTTTTTTTAAGGCAGTTTTCTTCCTTGCTGAGCAGCCTTTCAGGTTATGCCAATATAGGACTAATTTTACTGTGGATATAGATGCCTGTTTTCTCCAGCATCTTCACAAGGTCCTTTGCTGTTATTCTGGGACTGATTTGCACTTTTCGCACAAAACTACATTCATCTCTAAGAGACGGAATGCATCTCCTTCCTGAGTGGTAGGATGGCAGCATGGTCCCATGGTGTTTATACTTGCATACTACTGTTTGTACAGATGAATGTGGTATCTTCAGGCATTTGGAAATTGCTCCCAAGGATGAACCAGACTTGTGGAGGTCCACAATTTGTTTTCTGAGGTCTTGGCTAATTTATTTAGATTTTTCCATGACTTAGTTTGAAGGTAGACCTTAAAATTAGGGCTGTCGATTTAACGCGTTAATTCAGTGCGATAAATTAAAATAATTAACTAATTTAATCGCTATGCCTCACGGACCATAATAAGGAAGAGTTCTGAGAAATGCAAGTTTGTAGTACCACCTGTTTACTCCAGAGGGCAGTAAGTGAAACTTCAGCTGTATGAGCAACGCGCATTTTATGCAGTGAAGAAAACACTTCAGTAGGCAGAACCCAAACAAGCATTACGTTCTTATGTTTATAACACTTGAAGGAGCGCAAATGCGAACGAAGGGATCTCAAGATGTGTTTAAAGATTAAGTATTAAACTGTATTTAACTTGAAACAGTGACTTAAACATTCTATGTTTATGACGCAACAAACCCGAGACACTACACAAGCATGTCTGACACAGGGTGTGGCTAGGTTGAGATGGTGAAAAATTTGGAAATTACCCCATAAATATTTAATCACGAATAAAATCAAAGAAATTTCCTTCTGTACTACCCCACTAATTATTTTCTTGTAGATATATATATATATATATATATATATATATATATAAATATGTATAATCATTATATGTTGAATTCCCCATCTGTCGCTCACTTCGACATTGTGTCGAAGAAGCGACATTAGGGGTCTCTCTTGAGCGCCGATTATGCCTCTGATCTATGAAAAAAGGCCAATCAGAAATTGGCAGGCAGTATTTGCATACCCCTCCCCCGGACATATGGGTAAAAAAGCAGGGAAATACGTTGAATTTCCAGTGGAATTTGCATGCTACTCCCCTGCACATACGGGTATAAAAGGAGCTAGAATGCCACTCCATTCAGGGTTTGTGCTGAGGAGTCGAGACAAGGTCTGGCTATTCAGTGGCTAGTTCAGTGTTATTGCAAGAGGGACACAACGTCTCGTTCCCTCCATCACCGAACGGAGGTTACGACAGTAGCCATGATGTTCCCCTTCTGTCACTCACTCGATGTTGTGTCGATGTAGTCACACTAGGAGTCTCTATAGAAAAACGCCACAACAGCTGAACCGTGTTACGTGAACTGCCGATGCAGGTGCAAGCAGGCTGCTGCGTGCGTAATACCAGGTGCATCAGACTGCATGTAACCTTCCCCAACATCCCAAAAGACGTTATGTAGTAATTTATTCATCCACTCCTCTCCGGGCGAACCGGAGTCAACCTCCGACCCCCCAGTGGACAGAACGCCCCCTCCGCTTTCCTGGCGACACGTGGGGACATTCCTCCGCCCCTGGCAGCTGCCCTACTGCTCCGGGCAGTCTGAGAGTTACTTCCCTCCACCCCTCGCGGACGGCGGTCTTCTCTCGACCCCTCCACGTCTCTGGGGACGGCAGGGCAATCCTCCGCCCCCGGCAGCTGCTCCCTCGCTCCAGGCGGTCGGGGAATCCAGTCCCCACTCGCCCCGCGGACGGCGGCCGTTCCCCCCGTCCGGGCGGTCGGGCTACTCTGTCACCCGGCAGAAGGCAGCGGCGCTCCCCTGGGTGGACGGCAATGTCGAGGACTCTGCGACGGGCATCCCTCTATCTTCCCGGGTTTCGGCACCAATGTAAAGCGGGTTACGATGGGCAAGGAGGAGACGAGAACCGGCTTGTCAATATAAATAATAATTTAATGAGAACTTAAACCAAAATACAAACATAAACACATATTGGGGACCGGACGTGCGACATTCCGGCCCCGCCCCCCTCCACTCTACAGTGCCCATTGCACAGGGCGCCCCAGCCCAGTTTGGAAGCATCTGTGGTGACCACGACGCTGTAGGGGAACTCCTGCCTGTAGAAACCCAAGGTCTGTCCAAGGGCTGAATAAGTGGCGGAAGAGTAGCGTGATCGCTATGCAATGTGTGCCGTGGCACCATGCCCATCTCGGGACTTGAGTCTGAAGCCAGTGCTGAAGCGGTCTCATATGCATCAACCCGAGTGGAGTGACTGCCGCTAAGGAAGCCATATGCCCAGGAGCCTCTGAAAGTGTTTCATGATTTTCAGATTTTTCTGTTGTTAATTGTTCTGTATTGTAAATGTAAGGTTTTATTTGTGAATTTAAATGAAATTTAAGTGGTTTGATTTGAATATAAAATTTAAAACAAGTGTTTGGGAATCCAAGAGCAGTCATTTTACTTAAATATGTTTTTATTAGAAAATAAAATAGATTTTCACAAGGAAACAAAATTTGTTTAAATAATTAATTAATGAAAAGCGAATAAATTAGTAAAACCTAAAAATAAGTTTAAAAGAGTTAAGTTGTTAAGCTGAATCATAAAATTTTATTAAAAGAGAGCAAATAAGATTTGACAGAGTTCATAATTCTTTAGAAAGAAAAAAAAGAAGACTAAGCATAGAAACCAATTTATTTTAATTTAATATTTTTATTTTTGCTCATTGTTTACAGTGACATTTGAATTACAAAATGTTTCAACATAAACCATTGTATGTTTCAAACTCATATTTATTGTCTGTCTGTTCATTCCATTCTCGGTTCGGCTCCCTACAAACCTAGGCACTGGTCCACACTACCCTTACCTGGTACGCTCGTGGAGCTGTGACGGTTTTGGTGCGTTGAGGGTGGGCATTACACTAAGTCAGTGCTTAAGTGGATTGCGCCATCTGTTCTTAAGGCAAGACTTAACTAGTAGGTCGTAAGCTCTCCGTAAAGTAATGTGTAGTCACATAATATGACGTTTACCCATATTTATCCAATAAGCAGCATTCAAATTTGTACACAGAAGTATTAAAATCGGTGTATTTCAATTTTATCTCGTTATAGTTGATTTTCAAACCTTGTTTGCTCTTGTTTGCTAACTGTCAGCTGTAATGAATTAAATCACCATTAAAATATGATGCATAATAAAAGTAAATTTGATTAAGTAGAATATTTGCCCTGTGTAATTAACAATAAATAGGAATTGTATCTACAATAAATAAAAATAAATGTTGTAAATGCTAATTCAACAGGCTGGAAAAATAGACATTTATTCATTTTAATATCTTATATATTTTGTATATGTTGACACTTGACACCGGGCGAAGCTGCACATTAAATCTGCACTGTTAGATCGGTTTCATGCAGAAGAGCTGAAGTTTTTTTCTCTCTCTCGTAAATGTAAACGAGTTTAAATGCCAACATCATCATATATGTCAAAAGAACTGAAGCCTGTCATGCAAAACATGAGCTCATTGATGTCATTAAATGAGTCTGCTTTTTTATTCCATCTGTTACTCCTGGTCGGGGGCTTCCGTAAGTATTTAGTTGATACGTAGGGTACGTGCTACCTAAGTTTAATGGTGCAACGCTCAAATATTTAGCGTTGCACCATTAAACTTAGGTAGGTACCTCTACCTTATTATTTGTTGTGGTTTTTAAGCTTGTATTAAGAATCGTAAAATTTTACTACATACTCCTGAAATTTTTATATTGTGATAATGTATAGCCTTTATTGTACATGGTAGATCTTGCTGCAATAACGTGATGAAAAAGTATATCTCATTCCAAGTGTGAGCACCCCTGCTGTAAATGGTGGTGATGGAGGCTTTCCTTTATTTGAATACCATATTTAACATAAAATAATGTAAATGTAAAATGCATGTAAAATGGCTAGAAATAGCTTAGCGTAAAGCTGACAATTTACATAAGGTTTATTTCTATTTCTTCTGCTCCAAACTTACTTCTCTGTCTCCTCGTCTGAATGTAACACAACATAAGAAAGTGTTTCTCCGCTGTTCAAATGTACTTTGGATCTCATCATTTATATTTGTAAATGTTTTCCATCTGAAAGGACTAAATATGAAATAAAACAAATGACCAAACTATATTCTAATTACAATGATTTAAATTGTAACAGTAGTGTAAACCAGTTACTTATATTTTGTATTTTAAATATGTAATCCTGTTACATGTATTCCGTTACTCCACAAACCTGAGCATTGGTCAAAATGTTACTTGAGCATGTAACTAAAATGTCCTTTTTTCTCTACGGACAAGTAATGTTTTTACTCAAACAAGTGAATGACCAATTTACGTGTCCGGAGGACAGGCTCATGACAATGCTTAATATCAAGCCCTGGTTGCATGTATGCTCTAGTCGATTTTGTGTTTTGACACTTTGTGAACTGTGTTAAACACAGTCTCATTTACCATGATTTGTGGATGTGATTTTTTGCCTTGTCATCACTATTTACAATTAAATGACCAGTAGATGTTGTACTTCCTTTGCCAGTTTCAACCTGCCACAGGTGCTGCTGATACAGTTCTACCCAGCAGTTATTGAGTCTGTTCTCTGTCTGGTTTGGTTCAGCTATGAAATTGGATATAAGAAGACTACAAAGGACAGTTCGGACTGCTGAGAGGATTATTGGTTGCCCCTTGCCCTCCCTCCAAGAACTATACACTTCCAGAGTGAGGAAAAGGGCTGAAAAAATCACTCACCCTGCCCATTACCTTTTTGAATTGTTGTCTTCTGGCTGACACTACAGAGTTCTGAGCACCAGAACCATCAGGCACAGGAACTGTTTTTCCCCTCAGGCTATCCATCTCATGAACATTAAAAACTGCCCCATTGAGCAATAATTATGAGCAATTCACATCTAGTCTCACTCACTGTATACAACAGATTTGTATTTAGTTTTGCATTTCTTCCCTGGAGGGCATGCACCCGGACTACCCTAGAGGGGCCCAGGTCCACCCACCATAGTCCCACTAAAACCTGTGGGAAACACTGTTTTGTGATTAGTTGTGCCATCAATGTGCCAGCTTTTCCTTCTGCTTCTTCTGCAAACTGATCAGCATTCCTCTGCAGGCTGATGCATACTGGACTAGAATTTGCTTCTTTTTTTTTTTCTTTTTTTTTTTCATAGAGGTCCTCTATGATTTCCTCTAAATCTTTGCATTTCTGTCCCTGGACATCAGTCATTTTCTTTGGCTTCTGCTCATCTAGGTGCTGTCTATGTCTAGACCTAACTGATGCAGCACAGGCCAGCAGCTCCTTAGAGAGAGGGACCTTTAGGAGCCCCCAACAGATGCTGACAAAATCACAGATCAGTCGATAGCCGATCATTTTGTCCTCCTGCATATTGCAGGTCTCCACTTCTTTGTTTATAAAGAACCCTCTCTCCACTCTTGCCTACCCATGGGACAGCAGAAGCAATTTCTTGCAAAAACCCCCATAGGTAATGGTAGCGTTGGCCCAGAACACCATTTAAGAATAAATCCAACCTGGTCTCTGTGGGTCGGTAGGAGAAAAAGTTCTAATTTTTAGTTTCAACATATAAGAAAATAACAAAGGAACGATAGAAATAAAGTATAATAATTTAGATGCATTTTGATATTTACACAAGCCAAATTTATTTGACATTTAGAAGAACATTTCATAAACACTTGAATAAATAAATGTTGATTGAACTTTACTATTCTCACCTACCAGCAGAGACACCTTCTGACAACTGTTTGCACAAAAAAGTTTTGTCATATTACTCTGGCACTAGTCAGGGTCAGACAACATCATGCTGTGGTCCAAACAAACCACCTGCCTCACTACAGGATACTTTAAGGGGCTCTTGTCCTGCACTTTCTGTATGATGGTGAACATTAGCTTAATGCAGTCTTTCCTATACTCCAGGACTGTGAGTTCACCTATCTTTTTCTGTCTCTGAAGTCTGTAATTTCTGTATCTGCACCCAAGCCTATGTTTACTTCCTTTAGGTTGACCCAGATCTTCTTATCACTGACATCTAGACTGACCAGCTGCAGTGGACTGATATCCTTGAGGACCTCCCTCTTGACAAGACACCTCAATATACTCTGCCAACAACAACAAAGAATGTAATTGTGGCAGCAGGGGTGTGGTCAAGCGTCCGTCCGGGGAGAGAAAGCGGTAAGGGCGCTTGCACCTGAGCCAAATTATGTCTAACACCTGTCTCTAATTCCAGTAAGCATGGGGAGAGCAGCATAAGAGCGGCCACAGAAGCTACAGAGGAGAGAGAGAGAAAGAGAGCTCTGCATGTACACGGCAGCCCAGCTTTGTTGTTTATGTTCAGTTAGAATTGTGTGTGTCATAAGTTGTTTGTTTAAGAAGTGCTGTATGAGACTGTGGCCATTAAAAAGGAGTGAATTATCAGAACCCACGTCTCCGTAACTCTTTACAGTAATATAATAAAAATTATTAAATTAAATATCAGATTTTAAGTTAAATTTAAAATGGGAAAATTACTACAAGCGCTGTTCTTTGTGGACATGTTTCATACCCTTGTCCCTTCAGCCATGCATGTCATGTTAATAGTACCCCAATAACAAGATTTAAAGTCAAATGGCATTATCATAGTGTGCTTCACTAGAATGATAATACTTTCATCAGCTCAGCCAAGTCTTTGGCGAGAATGACATCACCTGTTGATTTGTCTGATAGAAGGTCAGGAAAGGACTGAAGGTCCTGGTGATAACTGTGTAGAAATGTAGCTTTGCCAGAAGAAGAGGGTCTTCTGCAACAACTTCATGAGTGTCATATGATTCTGTTCCTGGATTTGGTAGCTTTTTTTACCTGACTGCATTGATGTACATGGTCACTGATGTCCAAACCTCCAGGCAATGATTTATGAAAGCTGTATACTTTAGAGCTGTGTGACATGGTTGAAATAATGAGTTTAGGTTTGCTATATTGATATCATAATATGGCTCATGTATGTAAAATAAAAGTTTCTGTTGCACACAAATGCAAGGTAAAGATTTATGTGTAATTTTTAGATAATATTTTTTCAAATTATACATAGCCAGAAAATAAATAAAACATTTTGTTTGTCACCAGTTCAGATTATGGACTATGGATAACAAAACAAAAAAACAATAAAGAGCACACTATATCTCTTTCTTAAACTCCAAGTGCTGCTGTCTGCTTTATAAAATAATAATATAGCTTGTTAGATTACAGAGAACTTACATAGATTAGTGTTGGCTTGCTACTTACTTTAAAATGGTGAAGCAAATCCTGGGCTGTCCCATGCCCCATAAATTGCAACCCCAGGTATCTAGGACGTGATCCTGTCTCCAATATCGGATATGCAGGTCCAGTTGCTTATTTTTGGATGATTCATTAAAGCTTTCGACAAATACCAACACAAACATTTCTGCGATGAGGAGAGTCAGAAAACGTTGCTTGGAAAACATCCATGACCGCCTCGTTATCGTTGTGTGCAGTGTGCATGGCTTGTGCTTTGTTAAAGTGTGCAGACACCAGAGTACCTCTGCTCGAAGTGTTGCAACATGTCAATGAAATTTACTGGAATTTATAGCCTCTGCTGTTGACATCACCAGGATGCGCCGGTACCAGGGGCTATAAATAGATGCACCACAGGAGCATTGTCAGGTCTTTTGTCTTCAGACCATTCTGTGTGTGTTGTGCTTCTCAAGCCTGTCAAACTTTCTACTTTCCTCTGATAGGAGTTAGATTTGTTAGGTAGTGTGCAGAAAACCTTTTTTCTTCCTAAATATGAGCAATAAGCAAGGCAAACGGTGTGTGTTTCCGTGTTTATGCCATATGGCTGAAGCAAACACACACCAGGTTTGTTTTGTGTGTTTGGGGGAAGAGCAAGCTACCATCGTGGGGCTCTCATATGGATCTTGCTGAGGAGCGAGAGACGGGTCCGTCCATATCACTCGCTCTCTCTCCAGATCCAACCGGTCCTTCTCATGATCTTGAAGCACACCCCGGCACCTCTTCAGAGGCGTTGAATCTCTTGAGTCCGTGGACTTTGAGCTACCTCTGAGCGTTCCTCACATGATAGTAAAGTGGTTCAGGAATTACTCGAGGTAGTTACTCGTGTGATGGCCAGATTACAATTTGACTGGCCACACAAACAAGAGACCCCCAAACACTAAATTAGAGGACAGATTTATTTCTGGTGGCCAGGGGAAGGGAACGCAAAATCAGTCCCTTCCCTTCTTTGATGACCTCCATAATGAGCTTTCTCGTTCATGGGGGAAACCTTGTACTTCGATCATGATAAGGGCACAATTGTCTCCCGCTTGAATCGAGACCATTCAGAACACCCTGAGCAAAGTCAGGCTAGGCCAAGGTTGCACTGTTCTTCAGTATCAACGAATACTAGGTCTCATGGCATCTGCGTACTCAGTGATTCCTTTGGGCCTTCTGCACATGAGACCATTTCAGTTGTGGCTCAAAGCCAGGGGATTTCATCGAAGGACCAGTCCCCTAAGGCAGATAAGGGTTACGTGCAGCAGGCTACATACACTCTCTATGTGGTTCAGACCCCGGTTCCTCACCTTGGGTCCCACTCTATGTACGTCATGCCGTCACAGATTGTTAACGACAGACGCCTCCCTGTCGGGCTGGGGGATTTACTGTCCTGACAGAAAATACTGACGGGGAGTGGAAACTCCACCCCAAGGTAGTGAGACAAATCTGGTTAAGATTTTACAAGGCAGAAGTGGACCTCTTCACCTCCCAAAAGAGAGCGCAATGTCCTCTCTTCTTCCCCCTGGGTCTGGACGCGATGGCACATACATGGCCCAAAATGCACCTGTATACGTTTTCGCCGGTTTCTCTGCTTGTGTAACGGGTCGTGTTACTTATAATTTGGACCTGTTGAAAACAAATCAGAAGTCGATCTCAAAAGCTCGAAGGAAAAGATGACAGTTATTGCTGAGGAATGACAGGAGATATTGTTAAGGATTAGAATTATTTTACTGAATGTTCTTTTTTCTTCTTAGAAGGGCTCTTTTTATTTGTAAATATGTATTTCAAACCCAAATAAAATTCTTTGAAATAAGAATAATAACAATAGCTCAAGCAGTATTTCAATCAGTTTGTATCACTGTAGATGCCTCTCCAGTACCAGCACAGAGCAAAATCATGTACAATCACTTATTTGTTCAAGTTTAAAACAAACACAATTTCCCACTCAATTCAAATGTATCAATCATTATCAAGTGTTACATGTTAGAAGGTCCATTCAAAGTGAAGTTCAGGTCAAAACCCAATTTGAAATTCAGTTTGAAGTTCAATTTAAAGTTCCAAAGTCAAATACTGATATTAGTTCTTTATTTTTTAACTGAAAATTATTTCAGTTCCTTGTCAGAGAAAACAGTCTTTTCTGATGAAAATCCTTTAACTTGTGCAAGAAAAAGTAATAAAAGCAAAATGCCGCCCTTTACGTCAGTGTTTCTCAACTGGTGGGTCACAGGTCTATTCCGACTGGGTCATGGACAGCAAGAAGTCTTTGATCAGATCCAAGATGGCGGTGCGGTTGCACTCAGCGGCCGCTCCGGATCCAAAATGGTTCTATTTTTGTTTCTTAGCCCGACTTTTATGGCACATGGCCATTGGAGCAACCAGTGTTCATGTTTACCATCGCCAGACATCGCTCAAATAAAAGATTCATGCAACAACCAAGCTGAATGATGATCTGCAGGAGAAGCTACATGACCTTTGGTTGTCTTGTGTGGCATGGAATGGTGCAAGATCTCTATGCTAGTCTCTTGAAATTTGAAATTAGAAAAATAAACTGGATAATAGATATAATGGGCTTATATCAATAAAAAAGCTTGTCAGCGCTCGACAACAGTGTAAAACCAGTGATGTTAGTGCTGTTGAGAGCCAAACAAAAAACAAGCTATTCATAAACCCTTTCTGCCTGTGAATAATTATGCATGAGTTTGCTGACATTGGCCCTGTTTCCACATGGTATTAAGATGCTTTTTTGTTGAACAGATCACATGTGGTCAGCCGAGATGCATTCCTGTTTCCACCTAGTAGTACGATGCATCTCAAATGCACCTCCTTTGACCACCTGTGTTCAGACTTCGAACGGAAGGTCTCTGAATTAATGACGACATACATGTACATCAATCACTATATCAGTGTGTTACTGCATTTTAATAAACCATCATAAAAACAAGGTAAGCACAAAAAACAGCACATAGTTCTAGATGCAGCTGAGATTTCAAGCACATTTTTTAAACAAATGCAGAAATGCAACATTTCAAGCAG
This sequence comes from Moxostoma hubbsi, assembly GCA_032164185.1. NCBI lineage: Eukaryota > Metazoa > Chordata > Actinopteri > Cypriniformes > Catostomidae > Moxostoma > Moxostoma hubbsi. The sequence goes on from JAVLUX010000021.1 coordinate 27,915,533, forward strand.
AATTCTCTGTAAGTTTAGTATTAACCTGAGCTTCAGATGTGTGTGATTGTCATCTGTGTCCCTGTATGTTGATATCAGACACACTGAAGATGTTCTGTAACCTTCTCTTGCTTGTATATGTAGTATTTGATTTTTCAAATTTTCCGACCGGACGATTATTTCCTTTCAAAGCCGCTCGTACCAGGCAAAGTTTAAACACTTTTTTTAACGCTGTGGTTCATTGACAGGTCAGGGATAGTGCTTTGCTGCTGTCTGGGATGTATTCAGGACGGATTGTGTTTCAAACCTTAAATGCACTTTGTTCACATATGTTTTTGACTACATCCTTATGTGGTTTCAGTGATTCGACCATAAAATGGTTTGGACCCTGTTTCCACCTGTATTGGAACTTGTGATCGGATCACCAAAAATGCATCTTAACACCAGGTGGAAATGGAGCTGTTAATTTCAATAATAAGTCTTTAAAGGGCAGGGTTTTGAAAAGGTGCATTGGTCAAAGTTAGCAAAATTATGACATGTTCTTTTGGTAGCATGAATGTACAGGTTTAATTGTGCAATAAATCCACAATCTTTGCCAGTCGTTAATTATGTTTAATTTGGTCTGTGGGTGTGTGATTGCTAGACAAGCATGTCAACAGGACACACATATCAATTCTAGCAAGACAATCCGCCAAATCTATGCACATACAAGCACACCCCTCCGTGGGAAGCTGAGTTGAAATCATTATGATGGGACGAAAACAAAATGGAATGGTACCAATTATCTGTGTTGAATGTTGGAAATTAATTTGATGAACCAAGATAGCGACATGCTTTGAATGTTAAGTGTGAGGGCTCTGGTAGCTTTGGGGTTATTTAACATGGTTATTAATGCCTCCTGGTGTTTCACTGGCAGTAAAGACTTTTTGTCTCTCACAAAGTGTTTTTTTTTTTTTTTTTTTTTAAGTTCCCATCGGAAGTCCCCCCCATGCTTTCCACATTTTTCACATTTAGATATACAGTGCATTCATAAAGTATTCAGACCCCTTCAGTTCCCAAGTGCACAGTGGCCTCATAATTCTTAAATGGAAGAGGTTTGGAACAACCAGGACTCTTCTTAGAGCTAGCCACCCAGCCAAACCTAGCAATCGGGGAAGAAGGACCTTGGTAAGAGAGGTGACTAAGAGCCTGATGGTCACTCTGGTTGAGCTCCAGAGATCATGTGTGGAGATGGGAGAAACTTGCAGATGGACAACCATCACTGCAACACTCCATCAAACTGGGCTTTAAGGCAGAGTGGCCAGAAGGAAGCCACTCCCCAGTGCAAGACACAAAAAAGTACCTAAAAGACTCTCAGACTGTGAAAAACAAGATTCTCTGGTCATGCTGTGGGGGTGTTTTTCAGTGGCAGGGGCTAGAGGACTGGTCAGGGTTGAAGGAAAGCTGAACACACCAAAATACAGAGATATACTTAAATAAAAACCTGGTCCAGAGCGCTCAGGACCTCAGACTGGGCCGAAGGTTTGCTTTCCAACAGGAGAATGACCCTAAGCACACAGCCATGACAATACAAGATTTGCTTAGGGACAACTCTGTGAATGTCCTTGAGTGGCCCAGTCAGAGTCCAGACTTGAACCCAGTTGAACATCTCTGGAGAGACCTGAAAATGGTTGTCCACCGATGGTCCCCATCCAGCCTGACAGAGCTTGAGAGGGTCTACAGAGAAGAATGGCAGAAAATCCCCTAATCCAGGTGTGCAAAGCTTGTCGCATCATACCCAAAAATACTTGAGGCTGTAATCACTGCCAAAAGTGCTTCAACTATGTACTGAGATAAGGCTCTGAATACTAATGTTAATGTGATATTTTAGTTTTTTTCCTTTTAATAAATTTGAAAAGTTATCAAAAATCTGTTTTTTGCTTTGTCATTTTGGGGAATGGACTGTAGATTGATGTGAAAAAATTATTTAAAGCATTTTAGCATAAGGCTGTGACAACAAAATGCGAGAGAAAAAAATGAAGGGATCTGAATAAATCATTAATGCACTGTATACTCTGTGTAAAAAGGATGAGAGATTACATTTTTTAGAATCTTAATAAAGTACAAGTTGGCAAAGTCAAACTTTTAACATACAGTCTCTATCTACAGTATTCCATAGAGAAAGATAAATAAATGTTGAACTATATTATTACGATATTTCTTAGATTAACCTCTAACCCACTCCTAAACCTAATCATAAAGTCTAACCTCTAAGCTAAACCTAACCATGATTTTAAAAGGAAAATACATTTTGTGCATTTAACAGACTTTATTTTTATTTTTCAACAGGAGAAAAATGTCAGGATTTCAGAATGAGACAGGCTAAGCATATTACAGGTTATTTATATACAGTACAGTACAAGCCATTTGTATTGCATAAATAATCATGGAACGAGTAGAGGTGGGTAGAGGTGGTTAGAGTAGGTGGGTAGAGTAGCCAATAACTGTACTCAAGTAAAATGACAATGACTTAAAAAAATTACTCAAGTAGAAGTTAAAGAACTAACATAAATAATTACTTGAGTAAGAGTAAGAAAGTATCCAATTAAAAGTATCTCATTACTTTCACAAATGACATAATGGACGTTAACTCCCCTATATTCAATTACATAATACACATTTAACATGTATAGCAGAATTATTATTATGATTAATGGAAATTCTGTCATCATTCACAATCATGTTGTTCTCGTATGACTTTCTTTCTTCCATGCAACACAATAGATCGAGATATTAGATCGAGTGATTTTTTTTTCTCTCAATCAAAATCAAAAATCAAAATCAAATCAAAATCAAATCACTTTATTGTCACACTACTGTGTACACGAGTGCAACAGTAGGTGAAAGTCTTGTGTGCAGTTCCGAGCAACATTGCAGTCATGACAGTGACGAGACATATACCTCTCCATATATTCATCGAGTGAATGGTGACAGAGACTGTCAGTCTCTAAAATTCTGTCTAACATCTTTTGTGTTGAACAGAATACAGAAGGTCACATGGGTTTGGAACAACATGAGGGTAGGGAAATTATGTCAGAATATTAAATTATGGCTGAGCTATCACTTTAAAGGTATAGTTATACCCCCCCAAAAAAAAATATCTCATCATTTACTCATGCCATCCCAGATGGGTATGACTCCCTTTCTTCTGCAGAACACAAATTAAGATTTTTAGAAGAATGTTTCCGCTCTATAGGGCAATACAATGCAAGTGAATGGGAGCCAAAATGTTGATGCTCCAAAAAGCACATAAAGGCAGCAATAAAAGTTATCCATATGTAAAATCCTTTTAAATAAACAGAAGTAAAAACATGAACAATGTCCCACAGGGACATTATATATAATGCTGAAATATATAAACCAAAGCAAGACCATGGTTTATTAATGCCTACTTTTCTCTATTTCATAGCCCTGCTTTCAGTGTAGGTACAGTTTTCGGTGTCGAAAGAATTTAGATCATTAGTTCTGTACAGAAGTAATGCCACTCTCTAAATGCAGAGTTTGCAGCCTACGTAGGGCACCGATCCCAGTCGTGGAACACTCACTGTGTCTGAAACGGCCCCCTATCCACTATATAGTGCACTATTTTGGGTGTCCGAGTGTCTGAATTCTGATTTAGCCACTTGTTCCCTACTTTTATTCACTCATTCTTACCCACAATGCACTCTAATTTCGAGTGTACATTTGATGTACACTCGACAACGGTTAATTCTCCCATAATCCACCGAGGGTAAGATGTACGAGCTGGGAGTTTACTGCTTCTTTCACTCCTGCAATGTTTTATTTCATGGTGAATGTATTAAAATAACTTTTTTGACAAATCATTACTTGATTAAAATAACATAAATTTTAGAGAGGCAAAACATACAGATACATTTTAAAATGTACTCTTTATTTATATTTATACAGATTTTTGCCATTAAGCTGAAGAATTCTTTATTTACTAAATAATTAACTGAGGTGATATTATTATAACTCTATTATAACTACACACAGTGGAAACTGTAATTCTGTGGATTATTTAAATATTCAGTTAAAACATGTAGGTTAAGATAACTTTGGTGCTGTTTATGGTCGGATGAGGGCGCTATGCGCCCAGAAACGCTTTTACTGGAGTTTAATAAAATAATGTACATTTGATAAAATGTGTTTACTCTTTATATTAACATATACACTGGCAGAAAAAAGTTTGGAATAATGTAGAGATTTTAATCTTATGGAAAGAAATTAATACTTTAATTCATCAAAGTGTCATTCAACCAGTGGTGATCAGGGCCAGCAAAGCCTTCTCTGCTGGCCTAATGCCAAATAAATAGATATATTTCATCATTTCATTCTCAATCACCTATATATTTTTAACCGCTTTCTACTCTTAATTAATCTACAAACAAATGGAGAAAGTCAAAAAATTTTATCCAGTCAGAATTTATTCCTTGATGTTTACAAGCAAAGTGTGACAACTGATCACAAATCACATACCCAAAGCCAAGCTCGTTAGCCATTTACATTTGGCAGCTGCTTTTATCCAAAGCAACTCACAGTGCACTTATTACAGGCACAATCCCCCAGAGCAACCTGGAGTTAAGTGCCTTGCTCAAGGACACAATGGTGGTGGCAGTGGGGATCGAACCAGCAACCTTCTGATTAATAGTTACGTGCTTTAGCCCACTACGCCACCTCCACTCCTTGTTAGCCAAAGCAACGTGTGAGTCTCAGCTCCACCCCAGCAGGCTTTCAGAATTTACACAGAATCCCTCAACAGACCAAATGAATGAGCAACTAAAGTCAGATTGTAAGATTCATCAGCCAATCAGATTGATTTATTTGTTCTTGGTAGGTGTGATCTTTAGGATTTGTCCCAGTTGAGGCCTTCTAGGTGGCTTTGAGAGACACAATCATGCTTTAAGTGATGTACGTAATTCAAGAGCAAAAAGCACAAGATCTTGCTGACCAGTCAGCTGTCATCACTGCCGCTATCACCACTGAGAAAGAGATCATTATGGATTTAAAAACCTGAGATGTTTACTGATTAATTAAACAGGAAAAGAGTACTGATTTTCACTTCAAGTAAATTGGTAATATAGCAACATCAGGAGTTTTCTAAGTGTAAATTAGGCTGCTTGAGCATTCAGTATTGGATCAAGTTTTGAAAAGTAGTGCTGCGTTCTATTCAACTCGGAAAGTTGGATTTTCCAACGGCCTACTAGGAATGCAATGGAATGCATCTTGAAGTCAGAATTACAACTTGTAGGCTCGTGCAGAAATTCTCAACTCAACATATGCAGGGGTATGATGTCACACAAACATGTTCACAATTAGGGAGATATACAAAGTAAATGATAAACATTCACTTTATTAAGTAATATCGATAAATGAGCTTTGTAACAAGCTTCAGCTTTTCCAGAGGATGGAGGAGACGGAAACAGGGTGAAACACAAAGGTGAGGCTTTTTAATTTCAAACAATGATGTGCGGACATAAACTTTGAACATAAACTCAAATATGTGCTTTCTCTCGACTGGCCAACACTAGACTGGCGAGACTCTCTCTCTCTTTCACTGGTGGTGCTGTGGCTCTTTTTATGCCGCTCTCCCCGTGCTCACTGAAATTAGAGACAGGTGTTAGACATAATTTAGCTCAGGTGCAAGCGCCCTTACCGCTTTCCCTCCCCGGACAGGCGCTTGACCACGCCCCCGCTGCCACATACCCCCATCGCCCGACTCAGGCCGGGGCGTCATCCGGCCTGCCTACCACTCCCCCCCCATTTCTGGAAAGGAAGTCGGCGACGGCCATCTGCACCCCCGGTCTGTGCACCACCTCGAACTTAAAAGGCTGGAGAGCCAGATACCAACGGGTGATCTGGGCGTTAGTATCCTTCATGCGGTGGAGCCACTGCAGTGGGGCATGATCCGAGCAGAGAGTGAAGGCCCGCCCCAGCAGGTAGTAGCGGATTGTGAGGACCGCCCACTTGATGGCCAGACACTCCTTATCTACGGTGCTGTACTTCGTTTCCCTTAAGGAGAGCTTCCTACTGATGTACAGCACTGGGCGCTCCTCCCCCTCCACCACCTGCGAGAGTATGGCCCCCAGTCCCCTGTCTGAAGCGTCCGTCTGTAATAAGAAAGGGAGAGAGAAGTTAGGCGAATACAAGAGCGGCCCTCCACAGAGTGTGGCTTTAACCTGTGTAAATGCCTGTTGGCACTGCTCCGACCATTGGACCGGATCTGGAGCCCCTTTTTTAGTGAGGTCAGTCAGCGGGCTGGTGACATCCGAATAATTAGGCACAAATCTTCTATAATAGCCAGCCAGCCCCAGGAACTGCCTCACCCCCTTTTTGGTCTTAGGTCTAGGGCAAGTCGCAATCGCCGCGGTCTTATCAATTTGGGGACGCACCTGGCCATGACCCAAGTGGAACCCCAGATACCGTACCTCCACACTCCCAATCGCGCACTTCTTGGGGTTTGCCGTGAGCCCCGCCCGCCGCAGCGACTTTAGGACTGCCCTCAAATGTTGTATATGCCGCTGCCAGTCATTACTATAGATAATAATATCGTCTAAATAGGCAGCGGCGTAAGCAGAGTGCGGGCAGAGGACACGGTCCATTAGACGCTGGAACGTGGCTGGGGCCCCGAACAAACCGAACGGAAGTGTCACAAATTGGTGTAATCCAAACGGCGTGGTGAAGGCTGTTTTTTCTCGGGAAATTGGTGTCAAGGGGATCTGCCAATAACCCTTTGTTAAGTCCAGGGTCGAATAAAAGCGAGCAGTACCTAACCGATCGAGCAGTTCATCAATCCGAGGCATTGGGTACGCGTCAAATTTAGACACCGCGTTGACTTTTCGATAGTCCACACAGAACCGGACAGACCCGTCAGTCTTGGGAACAAGAACGACCGGGCTAGACCAGTCGCTGTGGGACTCTTCTATTACCCCCATATCGAGCATCGCATCCAATTTGTCCCGAACAATTTTCTTTTTATGCTTGGGGAGGCGATAAGGGCGGCTACGAACCACCACCCCCGGCTCGGTCTCGATGTGGTGTTCGATGATGTTCGTACGACCCGGTAGAGCAGAAAACATGTCTGCAAACTCTTTTTGCAACTTGGCAACCTCTGAACGTTGGCACGGGGAGAGGTGGTCTCCACAAACGACCGGGGCATTGTAATCGGGCTTTGGATTCACCTCCGGTCCGAGCTCCGTCCCTCTCTGGAACTACCGTAGCCAATGACACAGGGACCGCCTCCCTCCATAATTTAAGGAGATTGAGGTGGTATATTTGACGCACGTCCCCCCTATCGGTTCGCTTAACCTCATAATCGAGATCCCCCACTCGTCGTGTGACCTCAAAGGGCCCTTGCCACTTGGCGAGTAATTTGGAGCTCGATGTGGGGAGCAATACAAGAACTTTGTCTCCCGGTGCAAATTCCCTTAGCTGAGTACCCCTGTCATACAGCCGGCGTTGGCGTGCTTGAGCTTGGAGCAAATTCTCCTGTGTTAGTTTTCCCAGTGTGTGGAGTTTTGCTCGAAGATCAAGAACGTACTGAATTTCATTTTTACTACTCAAAGGTCCTTCCTCCCAGGCTTCACGGATGACGTCCAGCACTCCGCGCGGGCGCCGCCCATACAGGAGCTCAAACGGGGAAAACCCCGTGGAGGCTTGCGGGACCTCTCGTACTGCAAATAACAGGGGGTCAAGCCATTTATCCCAATTCCTAGCGTCTTCGTGTACGAACTTATGAATCATATTCTTGAGAGTTTTATTAAAACGTTCCACTAGGCCATCTGTCTGCGGATGGTACACGCTAGTGCGAATCGATGTAATGCCCAATAGATCGTAAAGTTCGCGAAGTGTGCGTGACATAAATGTTGTGCCTTGGTCGGTGAGGATTTCTTTTGGAACCCCCACCCGGGAGATTATTTTGAAGAGCGCCCCAGCAACACTACGTGCTGAGATGTTGCTTAGAGGCACTGCTTCCGGATATCGAGTTGCGTAATCCACTAGGACTAACACAAAACGATGTACCCGTGCTGTCCGTTCTAATGGCCCGACAAGGTCCATTCCAATTTTTTCGAAGAGGACCTCGATTAACGGAAGAGGGCGCAATGGCACTTTTGAGGTGGCCGGTGGGTTTACCAGCTGGCATTCATGGCACGCCGCACACCACCTGCGGACGTCTCCGGAAATGCCCGGCCAATAAAAATGGGCTATTAGACGGAGAAGTGTCTTTATTTCTCCTAGGTGACCCGCCATGGGATTATAATGAGCCGCCTGGAATAACATTTCCCGGCGGCTCCGTGGAATTAACAATTGAGTGATATTTTCTTTTGTTTGAGTGTCCTGCGTTACTCTGTATAACCGGTCATTTAAAATCGCAAAATAGGGGTATGCGAGAGCGATGTCCGGCTGAAGACGCTGACCATCAATCGTCTTCACCTGGTCAAATGCGTGCTTAAGGGTTTCATCCCGTGACTGCTCCAAAGGGAAATCTACGTCAGGAATTCCCTGCGAAGGGGAGGGGCGGAAGGTCCGCCCCTACCCTCGTCATCCCGATTTGGAGCAGACAAGGATGGCCCCGGCTCCGCCTCCCCTGCCAAAGCATCGCACATCTCCCCATTCTAATGCAGGACCCATCCTCCCCAGTTCGCCCCAATACATGCTTAAATGCAGGCCAATCGGTCCCCAAAATCAGAGGATGGGTGAGGCGGGAATTAACCGCTGCCTCCACTTTATGCTTTTTCCCTCGAAATTTAAGCAATAAGGTCACCAACGGATAGCTATGAACATCCCCGTGCACGCACCTCACCCTTACCCGCTTAGCCGTGCCCAAAGCCTCGGGTTGAACCAAGCGTTGATGGATGGTGGTCTGATTACAACCGGTATCCAGCAAAGCTTGGTGTGTACCCCCCTGGATTCTTACTGGAACCCGGTACGCTCCAGCCCGATCGGGGGCAGCGTGTGGGAGATCGGCGACCCGGACCACCGCCCCCACCTTCATCAACGGACACCACTCGTGGAAGTGGCTCGGGTCCCCGGACCTCCGACAGGCCGGCCCAGGCACCACACCCGTACCTGCTTCGACGGACGCCCCCACCTGAGGGGGAGAGCGGCTGTAGGTTGTAGAGGAGGGATGTGATGAGGCTGATTTCTGGGACGTTGAACTCTGCCAGGCTCCTCGCCTGCGTGGGGCAGGAACGGGACCTGGAGAGAGGACAGAGCGAGAGGGTTGGGGGGAGTGGGGAAGAGCGGAAGTAAACACAGGGGGAGGGGGAAGAGAGGGAGAGAGAGAGAGAGAAAGAGAGGGCTCATCCGCCCTTGGGATCGCCGCCATGTGGTCCTCCGCTAACTGAACGGCTGCCTCCAGCGACGCCGGGCGGTGGCACTGGACCCACTCCGCCGTTCTCCTGGGCAACCGATGAATGAACTGCTCCAGCACCACCTGATCGACGAGCCCCTCGACGTCGCATTCCCCCACTAGCAGCCACCTTCGGCAGGCATCACGGAGCCGCTGTGCAAAGGCGAACGGGCGGTCGGACTTCTCCAGCTTCATAGCCCGGAAGTGTTGACGGCTTTCCTCGGGGCTCCGACCAACCCGTTGCAGAATGGCCTTTCTGAGGTCCCCATAGGCCAGGAGGCTTGATGCCGGTAATAGTTGGGCTTCCCCGGACAGTAGGGGAACCAGGTGGGCTGCCCACTGACTCTGCAGCCAGCCCCAAATCTCAGCGGTTCTTTCAAAGAGGTCGAGGAACGCTTCTGCATCGTCACTCGCCCCATCTTCTGTAACGTGATCGGGGGCGACATGGCGTGGGTGTCCGGGGTCGCGGCTGTGGCTGGTGGGGCCTCCTGGCTGAGTAGGCTCCGGATGGCGAGACGATCCTCTGCTTGAGCCCGCATGATTTCAATGAACCGCCGATCTTGGTCCTGCCTGAGCTCAAGCAGGGACTGTTGGTGGCTCTGATGTAAAGTAGCGAGGGACTGGAGGACTTCGGCCAGCTGGGAGGACTCTACAGGGTGACCCTTCTCCATGGATGGATAAATTTCTTCTTATTCCCGGGTTTCGGCACCAGTGTAACAAGGTTCAGCTTTTCCAGAGAGGATGAAGGAGACAGAAACGGGGTGAAACACAAAGGTGAGGCTTTTTAATTTCAAACAATGATGTGCGGACATAAACTTTGAACATAAACTCAAATATGTGCTTTCTCTCGACTGGCCAACACTAGACTGGCGAGACTCTCTCTCTCTTTCACTGGTGGTGCTGTGGCTCTTTGTATGCCGCTCTCCCTGTGCTCACTGAAATTAGAGACAGGTGTTAGACATAATTTAGCTCAGGTGCAAGCGCCCTTACCGCTTTCCCTCCCCGGACGGGCGCTTGACCACGCCCCCGCTGCCACAAGCTTGTTTCCACATTACATAATTTTAAATCTTGTTTAACAAATGCCTGCAGAAACGCATGTATAAAACTTGGTAAATTATAATCTCTTTTGATAATCGTACACCTGAACCACAAATGCTAGCGCTGCAGAATTGTTTATCAATTGGGTTGCTAGAAGACATCTCTATGAGAGTCAAAACCCTGCTAAGCAAACAGGAGCATTGCAGTTCCGAATATCGGGGAATGGAATGCATTTATGGTCGGAGATATCAGGTAGGAATATCCCACAGCCAACTTGAATGAAACACAGCATAACCGTGTACCCTGATGAAACGAAATTTATTGCGAGCAACATTTAACATTTATCCCCAAATACATAGGATGTCTTATTCATTGTGAAACTGTGTTTTTTAATGGCATGAATCACACTGAAGACCTAGACTTTATATGCACAGCCCACTACTGCATTCAACTGATCACATTGTATAGTCAGGAAAATAATAATGTGACACATTACTATTACAATTTACAATTGTTCTGAACTTCTTAAACTACTTCAAAGAGTTCTCATTAAAAAATCCCCCATGTGCAGCAATGACAGCTTTGCAGATCTTTGGCATTCTAGCTGTCAGTCCAGATACTCAGGTGACATTTCACCCCACAGTTCCTTTTGTTCTTGCCATAGATGTAGCTGTCTTGTTGGGCACTTAGTAATTCAGTAATAGTACTTCAGGGGCGGCTGTGGCTCAGGTGGTAGAGCGGATCAGCTGCCAAACGCAAGGTTGGCGGTACGATTCCTGGCCCACATGACTCAACATGCCGAAGTGTCCTTGGGCTAGAGACTGAACCCCAAGTAGCTCCCACTGGCAGGCTAGCGCCTTGCATGGCAGCTCTGCTGTTATTGGTGTATGAGTGTGAATGTGTGTGTGAATTCGTGATTGGGACACAGTGTAAAAAGCTTTGGTGACCTCTAAGGTTAAAGCACTATATAACTGCAGACCATTTACCACTTTCACTTACCTTATACTCTAGCTGATCCCAAAAAAACTCAATGGGATTAAGATCCATAACACTCTTTTCCAATTATCTGTTGTCCAATGTCTGTATTTCTTTGCCCACTCTAACCTTTTCTTTATGTTTTTCTTTGCAATTCTTTTTTTCTTCTTCTCAAGTCTTTTCTTTACTGTTGTACATGAAACTGGTGTTGAGCCGGTTTTTCTCTTTTTTTGTCATGAGAATATATTGGTTGTGGCACAAATCTTTAAAAGATACTGTTTGCAGTTTTGTTTGAAGTGCTTAGTAAGTAAACTAGATATCCATGAGCAGAACTGTGGGTGTTTCTCAATGCTAAGAACACAGAGAACAAACTTGTGTTCTTATGAAGACCAGTCTTACCAAGCTACCTTGGAAGAACAAACTGGAGGATGTAGAACACATCTATTGCGAGACTTGAGATATGCTGCAATCTTCATGTTGCTTAATTGTCCCTCACAGCACATTTGAAGTCAGTGAGATAACTACTGGCATCATCACACTAATGAGGTTTTGCAGGTAATACATTAAAATATAGCGTGCTAACACTCAATTCTTCCATGTGTTTATTACTTGAATAAAATCATGCCCATCAAATCAACAAATGTAGACTTTTGCAAACTTATTTCATGCATTTTCAGTACTTGCATCTTGAGTATTGTATTGAACTTCGGCAGTGGATGATGATGTTGAACGAGTCCACGAGAACATCAGAACATAAGAACGCACATTGAGAAACAGCCTGTTTATTCTGATTTGGATCTTGAACACAAGATGTTTTAGAGAACATCTTTAGAGAGTTGCAGAATAGGTCACCTATCCTTTTCTTTTATCATCTCATGTCTGAGATCCACCAATAGCAGGTACCGATGTCCTTCCCACAAGTGGATCTGGGAATAACCTTCTGAAACTGTAAAAATCTGCTTTTCACTTTATATTGTATTGTTAATCATCGTAATAATTACAGAAGTGCACATAATGACATGAAGTTCATCTAAAGTGACTCTTCCAGGAGCAATGACCAGTAAACATGTAGAGACAGTGCTCAGTGTCACTCACACAAACACTAAACATCATCAGGGTAACACATGTGAAATTAAAATTATGCAATAAACATGAACTAAACTACATCAAATATAACACAGAACACCCCAATGTACATAACTCATATTAAAAATAAGAAGAAACATAACTATTCCCCTAAAATATAATGAAATGAACTGGGTTATGCTGAAAATTCTGAACGCCTGATAATTGTTTTTTATCGTAATTTTAACAATAATTTACCATAAAATGTACATGTGCTCTCTTATTAAACATAATAGAAATTTGTACTGTTAATTATAAAGAAAATCATACTTTTGACATTAACATTTTTTTACCGTAAAACTGCATGTGTTGTCTTTTACATTTGGCATTTTTAGAAACTGTCATCTTTTTGCACCACTGTGTACTGGTCGGCGCTGCACTGTCTCTTACTGTGTCTATTGTCCTGTTCATTGTTAGTAATTTATTGTACTGTCCCGTACTTTTTGCACACATTTGCACGTGCACTTTAAATAGGTATTTTATTTAGTCTGTTTAGTCTCATGTGGTTCTGGGTTTGTCCTATGTTGTTTTATGTAGCACCATGGTCCTGGGGGAACGCTGTCTCGTTTCGCTGTGTACTGTACTAACTGTATAAGGTTGAAATGACAATAAAAACCACTTGACTTGACTTTTAAATATATTTAACAAAAATGTATCGTACATTTTTTTTACTGTAGCATTTTTACAGTCTTTTACAGTTAAAATTATGAAAAATGTTTACAGTGTGTGTGTATGATCTGAAAGTATTGTTGAAGATCTTGAGTTTCTTTACAAAAGTTTATAATCAACAACATATCAGACATATTAGCATGTATACTACTGCAGCCTGTTTGAGAACTTGGCAGTGTGATATTGCAGATTTTGTTGACTTTTGTATGACAAATTGCATGTTATGTTCCACATTTTGGCTTTAGATAAAAGCATCTGTTAAGTGACTAAATGGAAATGTAATGTAAATGTAGACTGAAATGTGGCATCGTGTGAAATTGAGCATAATGGTAAGGTTTATTTAAAACAGTGTTTTATTAATTAGACTGTTTGTCAAGTTTCAAATAAAGAGAAAAAAAGAGGCTTTCATTTATAAAGTGTTTAATTATCTGACTGGATTTTCCAAACTAGGCATTACAATATGGTTATTTAATATATGAACCCTTTTTTTCCATAAAAATGTATTATATCATGATATATATTATTATCATGATAAAAAATTACTCATAGAAGATTTCAGTCACATCACCCACCCCTAGTATCAACCATTTGTATCAACTATATCAGATAAAATAGAAGGAATGTCCCTAAATAGAAGGAAAACCATTTGAATTGTGATTGGTCACTTTTCTTGTCGGTCAGATAGACCTGTCTAAGTCAGTGATACTTGGTCATAAACTGAACGAGACTTTATGCTGATAGTCGAAATTATGGCTACACAAGACAATTCTTAACTCACTCTCATACAATCTTTGAAAGAAATATAGGCCTATTATTTGATCATTCCTATAGCTTACACTCTGGTTGGTTAAAAGTGCCAGATCATTCAGAGAAAGATAGAGAAGTAAAAGGATATGAAAATACTACGCTTATGATTGTGTTGTAGTTAATCGTCCATGAGCAAGAGAAGATGAGGAATTTACATTAATCTTTAATTCACTGGCACTGGTCATGAGTTCCAGCAAGACACATACGTCAAGAGAGCAGCATTGCACATGAATAATGCATTGAGAGAGTTCATTTATATCATGCAGGTCTTGGTGTCTGTTTCCAGCTGCACTGAGTGACAGTTAAAGGGGATTTTGAGTTAAGGTAATATTTATGCAGTTGTGGTGGTGTCCCTTTAGATGTCAGACCTCAGGTTGCATATCATCCAAGATAAATAAAAAAACAGTTCTTTATGGTAATTATCTTTCCTGTGTGCACAGGCCATGCATACACCTTTGTTTTCATCCATCTCTTCATTACTATAATGCATCCTACCATGTCAGCTGGACCTGGGTGTGCCTAACGACTTAGAACAATAACAATTTCATTCTTAAGTTTCATTAATTTTATTTCCTTAAAATTAATGTTCCTATCATCTTAGCTGGACCAGAGAATGTATTACAGAATGGAACAATAACAATGTAATTGTCATTGTTTTATACATTTTATTTCTTTAGAAGTGAAGTGTGTAATTAATTTATGTGCCACTTCCTTCACCAAATGAAATTGCAAAAATAAAAAATAAGTCATGTTTTCAAGCAGATTTTCAGAATATTCCCAACTTCTTCCATTGGTCAGACAGATCACACCATCACACCACTGGTAGAGAAGGATATAGCTGCAGGCCGAGCCCCTAACCTAACCCTTTCCCTAACCCTAACCATGTGTGGAAGTGATGCCTCCTTTTGGAGCTAGCCCTACCCCTTTCTGGAGTATCTCTGCCTTCTTTTGGAGTTACCCAGTCCTCTTTTAAAGATAATGCCCCAATATGGATATCTCTGGGAGGCATTATTTTTACAGCACTGTATTACATTTACAAACTATATAATTACAACTACTACAGTAATTACTAGGTACTAACCCTAGCCCTAACCCTAACCCAACCCTAACCCTTACCTAATCCTAACCCTAACCCTTACCTAACCCTAACCCTATCCCGGACCCTAACCTTAACCCATATTAAGTACATGTCAGTGGCGGCTGCTGGTCTTTCAAAGAGGGGAAGCTCATTTTCGGCCTACATTATAAACTTGTCCATTTATTTAAAAGTAAATTCTGCCCTACGTTCCTTTTCGAGAAAATGATTGCAATGATATCAAGAAATAGGTGGCAGCAGTTTGTCTTTCGACTACACTTGAGAAATCCACGATGGGACTGAGCGCGAATAGCTTCAGCGACTTCTTATAGTACAGATTCGCTGTCAGTCAAAAGGAGATGCAGTCTTTCGACAGATCCTCCAATCATTACGCGGAAGCCCGGAGTCTGGGCCAGCCCACTCCTCATTCACCCCCAGAGACGCTGAGCGTCCGTGGGCGGGACATAATCGCAGCATTTATCCAACGACCGTCTAGTTTCGGAGCACTGAAAAAAACTGTTAAAAGCAGCCCCATTGAAGTCAATGGACGCTCGGCTTCAACAGGGAAATGCACTGTGACGCTACGGGAATGTATGAGAATGAAATCGAGTCAGCCGACCTGCTATATGTAGCTGATTCTGAACGAACTCGTTTTCGAGATGAACACGTTCTAACGCATTTTTAGTCAATAAATTGTTTACACAATAGTACATATTTGACCATTATTTTTTGGACATTATAGGGGAAGCCGAGCTTCCCTTGCAGTCTTAAAGAAATCCCCACTGGTAAATGTAGTTACCTAAAATTACACAGTACTTTCTTGGATAATTACACTGTAAGTATACTGGAAGTGCACATACTGTAAAATAAAGTGCTACCAATCTTCGGCCTGCAGCTATACCTACTTGGCCTGGTGATCCTACAAAGGTGAAATGCTATGACTACACCAACACTGAAACTTAGCTTTTGTTTTTTTGGTTGTCCAACCAGATATGGATTATAAAAATTTTGTAGTCTGTTTTCTCTAAAAATAAGCATAGCTGGGGCAAACCCAAATATGGCATAGGAGAAAGTATTTTAACATGTAAAAAATTACACCTCACATTGAAAACATTTAATAACACACAAGCTGTGGGGGAAATACTGATGGAGTAATTCATATAAAGTATAAAATGTATACCTTAATGAAGATGGATATATACAGTGCCATGTGTGTGTTGCTAGGAGCTGGAAAGCAGAAGGCAGACTGTCAGATGTGATTTACTTTGCACAGGGGCGTAGCAGTCATTTCAAAAGTGGGGGGGGGGGGGGGGGGCACAGCTGTCAGTAGGTGGCTCCCACAGACCCAAAACTTAGTGTGCAGTATTAGAATATTACACTACATTAATACGAGTATGATATTCTGTAAGTATTATATTAATATATATGTATTATTTACTTTTAATATTTTTAGTATTTTAAAGATTGAAGTATTTCAAAAAAAAATATTTTGCAAACAATAGCTACAAAAATAAAGGGCATCTTGTGGAGCACTTAGTTTTTTTTCACACATGACAATAAAAGACTGAGAACAAGCTGGTCCTGAATAAATTATTTGATCAATGCAATAATGACAACTGTGCATGTGCACAATTATAATTTTTTACTTTTTTAAGCATTGTGGGATTTAAATGTATCCAAGTGGCTTGAGTGTTTTGACTATGTTCACCATAATTAGTTCAGATCAACTTAATGATTCAGTGACCAGTTCTGGTGATGCCAAAGTGTAATCCTTTAAAATATGAATGTCTACATATTTAACATGGATCTAGTAATCTGCTAAAATTGGCAAAAAAACGATCAAACTATTACCACAGAAATAATGTAAAAAGCATACCTTAATAAAGACTCATGAACTGATTTAAACTCCACTTACAAAGTGTGCAGTGCTTCGCCCTCTTTTTATATCAGATACTAGAGCGGCAGTGCAAGCATGTCATGCCTCCCTTCTGCACTGATGCTCACTGATTATGATGCATCTATACTGTATGTGAGAGTCCTGATGCAGTCCAAACTTCCACTTCAGTTTGGATTTCATCCTGTTACAACAGATGTTCTGGAAGTCAACAGCTCTCACTATACACATGCACAAGGCAGAGAGCCGCATTCACATTTGATGGAATACATTGAATGTGCGTGTCCTTAACCATTTACAATGAACCGGTATCACCTCACACGTCTGTCTTACCATAATTTCCTTGCTTCTTGGTCTATTTCCCCTTCTGCTCTTTAGCCTTCTGTCACCCTCTTTCTCAATTTCATACAATATCAGCATGTCTCATTGCCAGATTTTGTTTCAAGGCTTCTCTCCACCCTACTGATGGCCATGACACACCTCCCTGAGGCTGATATGGATGCCAAGCCGGCAAACTGCCACATACACACAAACAGGATTACAAAGAATCTCCTTAGCTGATATGGGCATCTGATCACACTGCCTATCCTGTAAACCCAAGGCTTGACAAATAGAGTTTACAGAGCTTAAAGGAATAGTTCACTCAAGAAAGAAATGTTGTCATCATTTACTCATTCGAAGTCAGTACTACTTTCTTTCTTCACTGAAACACAAAAGGTGATCTTAAGGCTGGATTAGGCTACAATACATCACTTTTACTCAAAATTTTAGCCCAGATTTTAAGTCAGACCAAGTTGGTGCTAGTCGGGGCTAGTCGGTTCCAGATTTAGAGAAAATTGCATAGTGTATGATGGAGTAGTGTGTGGTATTCCTGCGCGGCGGGAAACGCGCGGTCAGTTGAATTTAAACCCGACTACGCCACCCTGGGGGAGAGCCAGGGAAATACTCCCAATAAAAGGGCACACAGGTTCGTTGTTTCCATTCAAGAGGACGAGAGACGTGAATACCAGAGTACAAAAATAGTTTATTTATTTTAACAGATGAATCATAATGGACACTGCATGCTCATTTCATCCTTCAACAATGTATTAAAATTATGGGCACCACAATTAGCTGCGAGATTCGTAGTAGGCTTCACATACCCATAAAACATATACATTACCAATAAGGGCTGAGACTTACCAGGAGCAGGAAGGCTAACCGGGGGCAGCAATTCCCCGATGAAAGACACATCACACACAAGTGTACACTCTCACACACAAACACAGGTGAGTCAGTTGTAAACCCACAGCACTCCACAGGTGAAAGGGGCACTATCACCATCTAGCGGGGAACAGCTAGCCCCCTGCACTAAGCCTTCAGCTCCTGAGAACACAGAAGAGAAAATTAACAAATATACTCATAAAATTAACAAACAAGCAAACTGATTTTTAACATACAACACATAATATGTTGGTGTGAAGGGTAGGGGCGAGCTAGTAACAAATAACCCTACCAGGACCAACTTCACACAAACAAAAACATAATAAAATGGGTTAAATTAATACAAAATAACACCATTTCCAAACTCCAATGATGATCTCTGTGGCTCAAGATATACACATACAGAGAACGGATCCCACTTCTCTCTGTTAGAGAGGGAACATCACTTCTGGAGCCAGAAACAGAGTTTATAATGTAAACATACCAACACAACAATGTATAACAAAACAGAAAACAAAACAGCAGCGCAGTTCACTCTGCAGCTTCCATCCAGACTGACACCTTCTGGTGAGCAAAAAAAGTGTTGAGACTGCAGCCATAATTACGGCCGCACACACACGGCAGTATGGAACAGATGACTGAAGGAAGGCAGCAGCTGGCAAGCCTCGCCCCAGCAAACGCTTTGGAGTGGAAGCGTCCAATACCGGAAAAAGGGAGGGGTGGGGGTGGGGGGGGGGTGTCATTGGACCATGACGCGCCTCTAGGCGACACGTAGCCTCCCTAATATACCCCACGAATGCGTGCTGATAGGCTATGAATAAAACCACCAAATACTAAGGGGCGGAATACACTAAAACAACAGATGCGCTGTCCTTATACGCACCGCATAATACAGATCACATTAAAAGTTAACAGCATGCATAACCAGGAAAGAATATCACGGTTACACACAAATAACAACATTAGGGTCGGGGGGGGGGGGGGGGGGGACTTTTACAAGACATTAGTCTGTCTCACTACAATCGCATGATTTCATCTAATCTGAGGATTTTAAACATGTTTGATATTTTTTAACCGACTACCCTTACAAAATAAATCTGGTTGACGTTAACGATTATTTTAATATGCAAATAAGTTTTGCATCAAACTCTTCATTGTTCTTCATACAGGACTGCAAATGAATCTTGTAGTGTATGATTCTCCATGACTAAAATCTGAAGTCATATGGTGAGCAGCCAGTGGAAATGGAGTGTGCAGGCAACACAGCTCAAGAAATGGAGATGCCGAACAAGCACTCAAATGGAGTTTAGCTTTTCTCCCATCTCGTGTTGCAGTTTCTAAAGCCCATGCAGGCGGCATCTTCCCATCCAAGACTGCACTCAAATGTGTTTGGCCCAGGTCTTTTGAAGTTTTTTAGAGTAACAGCAACAATAACAGCAGCCAGTTCCCGTATTGCTGTATGTTTGTTACATCTGTCATGTGGCTCCTAGAAAGGGAGGGTGTTCAGATTTCAAACAGTTTTTTTGAGAATTCTCCCAGTCTGCTGTTGAACAGACAAAAAAAGCTTCGAAATTTTGGCACCCATTCACTTGTATTTTTTGGACCTACAGAGCTGAAATATTCTTCCAAAACTCTTCTTTTGTGTTTTGCAGATGAAACAACACATCTGGGATGGCATGATGGTGAGATAATTTTCATTTTTGCCCAAAATATTCCTTTAAAGTCACAATGAATTAGTATCTCCCGCTTTTGTTTTGAATGAATTTGAAAACTAGCTGAAACTGTTCAAGGAACAAATATGTCACCTACTTAAAATGAGGAATAGTCCTTGAAATGGTCAATAAAAAAGGGTAAGCTTTTTCACATCTGAAAGTGAAAGTTGAAGTGGAGATTTAGGGTAAGATATTACTTAAAAATCATTCTGTTTCTCACCCACACCTATTATATTGCTTCTGAAGATCTGGATTTAACCACTGGAGTTTTATGGATCACTTTAATGCTGCCGTTATGTTATTTTTGGAGCTACAAAGGTCACCATTCACTTGCATTGTATGGACCTACAGAGCTGAGATATTTTTCTTAAAACCTTTGTTTGTGTTCTGCTGAAGAAAGTAAGTCATACGCATCTGGCATGGCATGAGAGTGAGTAAATTATAAGAATTTTCCTTTTTGTGTGAACTATCCTTTATCAAGTGTTATCTTATGTGAGGACTGTGAGGGTGAAAATCCAGAACACTCTCTCACACTTTCATTCTCTTACCTTATGATCCTGATGGGCAGATGGGATGATACAACAGAGAACCTTTGTTCTATTTTTTGTCCTCACAGCACTGCATTACTAGGTATGAGGGTCTGAAGGTGAGCTTTAGTGATATTTGATCTTGTATAACACATACTACATCAACTGGTGTTGGAGGAGATATTAGCAGATTAGGGTACTCGAGTTTAGACTTGAGTCTGAATCACAAGTCCAATTTTCATGGCCTTGGACTTCGGACTTGTCATGTACTTGGATGCATTTTTCCTCAAAAAAGCCTGACTCGAGCCTTTCGGACAAGGGATTTTTTTTCAGAGTCAGGCCGAGTCCATTGCATTTGTGATGCAATAAAAACAAACAAAAAATAATGTAACATTGGGTGAACATTCGTCCTCTTTTCCCCAGACATGTCCTCTTTTTCAGACCTGAAAAAACTGTCCAGCCAGGATCTCAATATTGCCTCTAAATGTCCAGGATTTGGTTATGTCTTCATATTGATGTGCTCTCTACAGTTAGTACTATAAATACATTCTGTGTATTTGATACTGCGCATCAGTTTTCATGCATATATGTCCTTACGTATGATAATTGTGGCTGAGAGGAGCAGCGTGCACTCTTTCAACTTTTTTACACAATGGTATGTGTGTGCGGGAAAGAGCTTGTCATTCGACAGACGTACTCTGCCGCTCTCATCCACAAATATCAATAACGTAATATGCAAATTATTAAATAGAGCACGTTTTATCAGACTCACGCCAAGTAAGATTAAATCAAATTTACTACATATCAGGGACATTTAAACTAATATGAAGCATGAAATATACCATGATGGAAATTTTACAACTCAGTCTGTCACATATTTATAGTGCAACCTCTGTGTGTTGGCACTTGCAATTCAAAGGCACAAAAGTCAGAAAATACAATGAAGAACACAAGTGAGAGGAGAAGTCTCTATTCACCTGTTATCCAAACTAAATATAATGTGAAAATAATGAAACGTCAGCCCAAGCTGAGTTTGATCTTGACTTTAGGGAAGTAGGCCACACCTGGACACAGCAGGAGGACAGAAAAGTGTGAAGTGTAGTACTGTAGTATATAAATATTATTTTAATGGTATCTGATCTTTTTTTGTTTTTATTTTATGTTGTTGTATTTAATTTTATGGACATTATTAAAAGTTTTAATATTACTATTTATTAAATGTATTAAACACATTAAATGTATTTAATTAAATGTATTTCACTCATAATTTTAGATAAAACTAAACAAATTGAATGGAAAAATTGAAAATGAAGTAGAAATAAAAACTAAATTAAAATACAAAATAATAATAACTCTGGTTGTAGTGACTAACGCAGCCTTCACATTATTTGGTGTATGTTTGAATTTAGGGGAAATGCAACAAATAATTTAAATATCAACAGAACGCAATAAGAAGTTTGTTGAAGGACACTTTTGTCTTCATACACATAAAGCATATGCTTTCATTCTGAAACCACTTTGAAATTTGTTCAGCAGGATACTAAACATTTGTTCTTTGCATTTATATTGACAAATAGTTTTTCTTAGTTGTGAAGGTTAAAAGAAGCGTAAAATAATGATGTTGATTTTACGGTTACAATTTTAATTAAGATTCTTGAACAGATTCATTAGGACTCGACTCGGACTCTGCCTGTTATGGAATCGGTATTGAGTTAGACTTGGCCCCTTTTGGACTCAAACTGGATTGTTTAAAGACTCTGACTTGACTTGGACTTAACTAAGGTGGACTCGAGCCCAACACTAGATGTTAGCAGGGGTGAGATTATGATTTCTGAGGCCCCAAGCAAACAACCAAACTGGGGCCCCATTTTTAATATTTTGCACACAGGGTGTGCATAACTACCCCCAACACACTGGCAGGCATGAAGCGGTCCCCTGCACCTAGAGGAACGGCTAACTGTTCAGAAGTATAAGGACTGGCTAAAGTATAAGTATAAAGACCACACCCGGCCGGGGGGGGGGGGTGGAATTTAGGTGGAATACACACATGGTCTTACCGGTTAGGAGCGGAAGCACATCGTGCGGAGCTGCGTCATAGTAGATCCTACCCAAGGGGGGAGGAGTTACTACAAACACGGCGATCCAGGGCAGTCTGTCCAAGGAAGACGCGGTTTACCGGCAGGGAAACCATTTTGCGGGATATACATCATACGGGGTTGCCGAAGGGGACAACTAGCACATGTGGAGCACTTACCTCAGTACGGGGGCCTAGTGACGCCCGTACCGGGGCGGCAGCGAGCCTCTCCGAAGACTCAACTGGCCGCTAGGCTAGGGAGGAAGAACGTCCAGGGTTCACACTTCCTGCAAATGCAACTGGGAAAAGAGCGCACGTCTTCGCCTCAAGTGAGGGAAAAGGTGCTATGCACAAGTGATATTTGCAGCGACTTGAGTCGGTGCTGACTCCAGAGGAGGAGACGGCGGGCGAGTTGTGACATGCGGCGAGAGCACAGACCGCCTTGGCGGTTGATATACGCCGCCCCGGCTGTGTTGTCCGTCCGGAGCAACACGTGCTTGCCCCGGATCAATGGCAAAAGGGCAAAATCAATCAGGGTAAGTAGTACTGCCAGCAACTCGAGGCAGTTGATGTGCCAACGCAGTCGCGGGCCAGACCAAGGGCCGGCAACTGAGTGCCCACTGCATACGGCGCCCCAGCCCTGTTGGGAGGCATCTGTCATAACCATGACGTGCCTGGAGACCTGGCCTAAGGGAACTCCTGCCCGTAAGAACGCTAGGTCTGACCAGGAGCTTAGAGAGCAGCAACAAGCCTGCATGATGAGGACGCGATGCGTGCCGTGGCGCCATGCTCATCTCTCGACTCTGGTCTGTAACCTGTAATGGAGTGGTCTCATATGCATCAACCCAAGCGGTGTGGCCGTCGCTGAGGATGCCATATGGAGCCTCTGAAAGGATTTCAGTGGGACCAGCGTGTTCCGTGTGAATGTATGCAGACAGCACAGCACTGAGCCCAACTCCATACCAAGAAAAGAGATGCTCTGAACCGGGACGAGCTTGCTTTTTTCCCAGTTGATCCGATGCCCCAAATGGCTGAGGTGTCTGAGCACCAGGTCCCTGTGAGCACACAACATGTCTCGCGAGTGAGCTAAGATTAGCCAGTCGTCGAGATAGTTGAGGATGCGGATGCCTGCTTGCCTCAGTGGGGCAAGGGCTGCCTCTGCGACCTTCGTGAAGGTGCGAAGGGACAGGGACAGGCCGAAGGGGAGGACTTTGTACTGATATGCCTGACCCTCAAAGGCAAACCGGAGAAAGGGTCCGTGTCGAGGAAGGATCGAAACATGAAAGTACACGTCCTTCAGGTCTACCACCACGAACCAATCCAAATGCCGGACGCTTGCTAGAATGGGTTTCTGCGTGAGCATCTTGAACGGGAGTCTGTGCAGAGCCCGGTTCAGAACTCGCAGGTCGAGGATTGGCCGCAACCCGCCGCCTTTTTTGGGTACGATAAAGTAGGGGCTATAAAACCCCTTCTTCATCTCGGCTGGAGGGACAGGCTCTATCGCGCCCTTCCGTAGAAGGGAGGCAATTTCCGCACTCAAGGCAGCAGCGTTCTCGCCTCTCACCGTGGTGGAGTGGACGCCATTGAACCTGGGCGGGCGCCTGGCGAACTGAATCGCATAGCCGAGTCGGATGGTCCTGATCAGCCAACGCGACAGGTTAGGAAGCGCTAGCCACGCCCCCAAGCTCCTTTATACCCGTATGTCTGGGGGAGTGGCATGCAAATTCCACATGCCAATTCTCATTGGCCTTTTCTCAAGATCAGAGATGTCTGGGCTCCGCAGGAGCAACCCCTATTGTCAACTCATCGACACATGTCGAGTGAGTGACAGACGGGGAACCTACTACTTCAGCCAGTAACATTTTGGAATTCAGTCGTTATTTATTAATTTTATAACCCAACAATTATTTATTGTTGTCAAGTTTGTCATTATAATATGATACAGCATTTTTATTACTTTGAGGATTTGTTGTATACAATAGTATTATATTCCTGGCATATTTACTTTACTTTCACCTGGAGTTTATATTCTGATGCTGAGGCTGTATTGTATGTAAGCATTGTAGGAAACATTCACAACTAACAATAAACCTACAAGGCACATCGGCCACTCAGCATACTAGAGCAGATGGGAAAAAACATTGCCGTTCATCAAGTGCTGAAACTTTGCTTGATGACTGATACAGAAAACAGGTGTCTCGGCATGCATTTTTGAAACCTGAAGCTCTTATTAACTTGACACAGTGCCCCCCCAGACGTCCGGGGCCCCACGCAATTGCATGGTTTGAATGATGGTTAAAACCACTACTGGATGTAAGTACTGAATGAGAATGTTAAAAGAGTTAAGACAGAGCCAGCATACCTGTGGAGCAGGTCTGTAGCTTTGATGTCGGCACATAAGCTGAGTAAGGAAAGTGTTTGAGGAGTAAAATAAGAAGGGGAAGATCAATCGTTGCACTTTCAGACACATGACAGGCTCATATTCAGAATTTATAAGAGGTTGAGACAAGAGTATAAATCCTTATGTAAACATATAGCTCAGGTTAGACTGTTTCATCGATCCAGAAAAAGGTTCCAGTTTCAAAGAGATCAGCCTACCTCATCTCGCCATTATGATACTGATGTGTCAAAGGAGCCGAGTCTCTGGTTGTGGGAACTGTGTGCTGGTAAAGTTACAATGTGACCCAATTATGTCTAAGTTGTGCTTAGCTTTTGTTGGACAATGAGTGTTATCTAAAATGATGACTGTGGTAAAAGAGTAAATAGGTCTGGTGTCTGAGGGTGCTTAAATATCCATGAAACACTATGCAGTTGAGCTGGGTGGAGGATGGCTGGAGGTTTTATGCCTGTCTGTTAGTTCCAAGAGCTGTGATTCAAATCAAAGACTTCTGATCATTGTTAAACTACATCAAACATTGTGGAGTTGAAACTGCATAAAAGTTTCTTCGGGTGAAGAGTACTTGTAGTGTATCTAACCTATATAACTATATAAGTTCTCTTTTAGGCTGTTTGGTATAAAGCTCTATGCTTCAGCTGCCTGATAATTGTGTGAGCATTAAGGAACTGGACAGCCTTCGAACACAAAGATGAATGTCTTGTACAGAAACAGGCACAACACATGCAATGTCTGACAATCTTTTCACAGTCTGACAAAGATTATCTTCAGGCCCTCGGATGTCCTCAAGTCTATATGTTCTATTATCTCTACTATTATTTTCCTGACTCTTCCTGTTGATTCATAATTTCACTTGTATTCCCTTTTCCTCTATATATACTATAATTATTATTAATAGTAATAACACAGATATTTCCAGAAACAAATAGCTTTTATGTAATAGGCATTGCTATACAACTGGCCCATAGTTTTTGAGCCTTGAAGAAATTGTGATAAATCTTTTTTCTTAAAAAAATAGCACGATAAGTGGCTTTAGCTCAAGATTGGTAGCATAGCCCAACATGCTAAATAACTCAACAGGTTTTTCAGCATTTAATAAAAGGAACACTTATGACTGGTCCATATTTTTGATCATTAACAAAAAAAAAACTACAAAAAAAAAAAATCACAGTTCTGAAAAATAAATAAAACAACAATACACACAACGGCATTGTTCTGGTATGAGAACTAAACATGCAATTATTTATTCCATAACTTTGTTTTTAAGAACTTGTATTTTGTTTGAAAGTTTGTTTGCATCAAGTCTCATTAACACCGATGGAGATCCGATTGATAGCTCAGATTCAAGCTGTATATTACTCCTAAAAACAAATCACAAGCTTTAGTGATATCACTGAGCTCCTGGAGCACTTTCACTCCTTCAACAATGATTCCAACAATTCTGATGGTGGTACATCAACTCCTGCACCTTCAGCTCGTACAATGTAAATTCCAATGACTGAATTAGCCATGTCTCTCTCAGCATTTTCAAAGTCGAAGTCCTAAAGCAAGGAACAAAATATCCTGAAGTAATACAATTATTTGGCATATCAAATCACTTTTTCTTGGCAGTATTTTTCAGGATGGCAAAAGATTTCAGCAAAATATTCATACCTTACAAAGTCCATCCATCCATCCATCTTCTTCCGCTTATCCGGGGCCGGGTCGCGGGGGCGGCAGTCTAAGCAGAGATGCCCAGACTTCCCTCTCCCTAGACACTTCCTCCAGCTCTTCTGGGGGGACACCGAAGCGTTCCCAGGCCAGCCGGGAGACATAGTCTCTCCAACGTGTCCTAGGTCTTCCCCGGGGCCTCCTCCCAGTGGGACGTGCCCGGAACACCTCCCGGGGAAGGCGTCCAGGAGGCATTCGAAACAAATGCCCGAGCCACCTCAACTGACCCCTCTCGATGTGGAGGAGCAGCGGCTCTACTCTGAGCTCCTCCCGAGTGACCGAGCTTCTCACCCTATCTCTAAGGGATCGCCCAGCCACCCTGCGGAGAAAGCTCATTTCGGCCGCCTGTATCCGGGATCTTGTCCTTTCGGTCATGACCCAAAGCTCATGACCATAGGTGAGAGTAGGAACGTAGATTGACCGGTAAATAGAGAGCTTTGCCTTGCGGCTCAGCTCCTTCTTCACCACAACAGACCGGTACATCGACCGCATTACTGCAGAAGCTGCACCGATCCGTCTGTCAATCTCCCGTTCCATCCTTCCCTCACTCGTGAACAAAACCCCAAGATACTTAAACTCCTCCACTTGAGGAAGGATCTCCCCACCAACCTGAAGGGAGCAAGCCACCCTTTTCCGACTGAGGACCATGGCCTCGGATTTGGAGGTGCTGATCCTCATCCCGGCCGCTTCACACTCGGCTGCAAACCGTCCCAGCGCATGCTGAAGGTCCTGGTGTGAAGGGGCCAACACGACAACATCATCCGCAAAGAGCAGAGAAGAAATCGTGTTGTCCCCAAACCTGACACCCTCCGGCCCCTGGCTGCGCCTAGAAATTCTGTCCATAAAAATTATGAACAGAACCGGCGACAAAGGGCAGCCCTGCCGGAGTCCAACATGCACTGGGAAGAAGTCTGACTTACTACCGGCAATGCGAACCAAGCTCCTGCTTCGGTCATACAGGGACCGGACAGCCCTTAGCAAAGGACCCGGGACCCCATACTCCCGGAGCACCCTCCACAGGCCGCTTCGGGGAACACGGTCGAATGCCTTCTCCAAATCCACAAAGCACATGTGAACTGGTTGGGCAAACTCCCATGAACCCTCCAGCACCCTGTAGAGGGTATAGAGCTGGTCCAGTGTTCCACGGCCCGGACGAAAACCGCACTGTTCCTCCTGAATCCGAGGTTCCACTATCGGCCGTATTCTCCTCTCCAGTACCCCGGCATAGACTTTCCCAGGGAGGCTGAGAAGTGTGATCCCCCTGTAGTTGGGACACACCCTCCGGTCCCCCTTCTTAAAAAGAGGGACCACCACCCCAGTCTGCCATCCCAGAGGCACTGTCCCCGACCGCCACGCGATGCTGCAGAGGCGTGTCAGCCAAGACAGCCCCACAACATCCAGAGACTTGAGGTACTCAGGGCGGATCTCATCCACCCCCGGTGCCTTGCCACCAAGGAGTTTCTTGACTACCTCGGTGACCTCAGCTAGGGTGATGGACGAGTCCACCTCTGAGACCCCAGTCTCAGCTTCCTCAATAGAAGACGTGACGGCGGGATTGAGGAGATCCTCGAAGTATTCCTTCCACCGTCCGACGACATCCCCAGTTGAGGTCAACAGCCGCCCACCTCTACTGTAAACAGCGTTGGTAGGGCACTGTTTCCCTCTCCTGAGGCGCCGGACAGTTTGCCAGAATCTCTTCGAGGCCAGCCGATAGTCCTTCTCCATGGCCTCACCGAACTCCTCCCAGGCCCGAGTTTTTGCCTCCACAACCACCCGGGCTGCAGTCCGCTTGGCCTGCCGGTACCTGTCAGCTGCCTCAGGAGTCCCACAAGCCAACAAGGCCCGATAGGACTCCTTCTTCAGCTTGACGGCATCCCTTACTTCCGGTGTCCACCACCGGGTTCGGGGATTGCCACCTCGACAGGCACCGGAGACCTTACGGCCACAGCTCCGAGCAGCCGCTTCGACAATGGAGGTGGAGAACATGGTCCACTCAGACTCAATATCTCCAACCTCCCTCGGGATCCGGTCGTAGCTCTGCCGGAGGTGGGAGTTGAAGATCTCTCTGACAGGAGATTCGGCCA
The DNA here is from genome assembly GCA_032164185.1 of Moxostoma hubbsi. Taxonomy (NCBI): domain Eukaryota; kingdom Metazoa; phylum Chordata; class Actinopteri; order Cypriniformes; family Catostomidae; genus Moxostoma; species Moxostoma hubbsi. Next base: position 27,944,191 of record JAVLUX010000021.1, read on the forward strand.
AACGTTCCCAGCAAACCCTTACAGTACGCTTGGGTCTGCCATGTCTGTCCAGCTTCCTCCCCCGCCACCGGATCCAACTCACCACCAGGTGGTGATCAGTTGACAACTCCGCCCCTCTCTTCACTCGAGTGTCCAAGACATAAGGCCGCAGGTCAGATGAAACGACTACAAAGTCGATCATCGACCTACGACCTAGGGTGTCCTGGTGCCACGTGCACTGGTGGACACCCTTATGCTTGAACATGGTGTTCGTTATGGACAAACCGTAACTAGCGCAGAAGTCTAATAACTGAACACCGCTCGGGTTCAGGTCGTGGGGGCCGTTCCTCCCAATCACGCCCCTCCAGGTGTCACTGTCGTTGCCCACGTGGGCGTTGAAGTCCCCCAGCAGAACGACGGAGTCCCCAGTCGGAGCACTTTCCAGCACTCCTCCCAGAGACCCCAAGAAGGCCGGGTACTCTACACTGCCGTTCGGCCCGTAGGCACACACGACAGTGAGAGACCTATCCCCGACCCGTAGGCGCAGGGAAACGACCCTCTCGTTCACAGGGGTAAACTCCAACACATGGCGGCTGAGCTGGGGGGCTATAAGCAAACCCACACCAGCCCGCCGCCTCTCACCATGGGCAACTCCAGAGTGGTGAAGAGTCCATCCCCTCTCGAGGAGTGTGGTTCCAGAGCCCAAGCCATGCGTAGAGGTGATCCCGACTATCTCTAGTCGGAACCTTTCAACCTCACGCACAATCTCAGGCTCCTTCCCCGCCAGCGAGGTGATGTTCCACGTCCCTAAGGCTAGTTTCCGTGTCCAGGGATCGGGTCGTCGAGGCCCCCGCCTTCGACTGCCGCCCAATCTTCTCTGCACCGACCCCTTACGGCTCCTCCTGCAGGTGGTGAGCCCACGGGAAGGCGGCCCCACGTCGCTCCTTCGGGCTGAGCCCGGCCGGACCCCGTGGGGAGAGACCCGGCCACCAGGCGCTCGCATACGAGCCCCAACCCCGGGCCTGGCTCCAGGGTGGGGCCCCGGCTGCGCCATACCGGGCGACGTCACGGTCATTAAGTTCTTCTCCATCATAAGGGGTTTTTGAACCGCTCTTAGTCTGACCCGTCACCTAGGACCTGTTTGCCTTGGGAGACCCTACCAGGGGCGTATAGCCCCAGACAACATAGCTTCTAGGGTCATTCGGGTACTCAAACCCCTCCACCACGTTAAGGTGGCAGTTCAGGGAGGAGTACCTTACAAAGTCACCAACATAATCTCCTCAATGTGGTTCATCTGTCTTCCACGCATAATTTTTTTCCCCACCTGTTTTCTGGCTGGTCCTGCTTACAAGCGGTCTGTGAATGGCCAGTTACGAAGTCATTAATTTAGACTTAGTAACCATAGTAAACAGAGGTTAACATTAGACAAGGCAAAACTATCACATGCATGTATTAATATTCCAGTTTACGAATGTGTGTGTGTTTATTTGTGTGTGCGTGCGTGTGTTTTACTCTCTTCTGTCCTATACAGCTGATAGACCTATTTACAGTACTATACAGTATATTCCATACAGCTCAATATATGATATGTAACATATATTGACACTTCTCAACTTGCCAATCACAGACTGCTTGTAGGTGGGACCTACCAGAAAACTTTTTTAAGAAAAACTACCTAAAGCAAAATACCTTTTGCACTAAGGCCATTCTTTATTGCTTTTCTTAATTTGTGCTATTTTTTCTGTGCATGGTCTGCCTTTTACAAAAATCATTGCCCCAGATGGGATTTAAATTGTATTTCACTTTCGCCACTCACAATTTTTCCATGAATTTGAGTAGGCTACTGCATGAACAAATAAATAAGAACTTTGGATCTATGTCAAAAAGGCTTTGACAACCCCAGGCACTTCATCCTCCATGCAAGCCTTGGCCACTATATTTTCCACCTGTGTGGAACAATAAGCTGTGGTCACAAAGGCTGAAGAGGAGGAGGAGGGCTATCAGTTCTAGAAAAGTGAAGATCTGCAGAAAGTGCAGGTGAAGCTAGAGAGATTACATAGAGAAACACACTCTCATATCGAAACATAACTATAGCAAATATTTTCCTGCACTACCATAACATCACACTCGGTCCGCATGCCGTATTTAACTAGTTTTGGAGTATTACTTTACCCAAGGCTAAATTTTAATATGAAATTCATGATGATTTTCTCAGAGGACTTGATAGTATGGAATAGCACAAGTTAGTGATAGATTTGATTTGATGGTTCAGCACCAGGATTCTCGCTCAAACGATCAGATCTTGTTGGATGGTAAAGGCGGCAGAGGAGAGGAGCATAGCCCTAGTGCAGGATGGGACCTAAACTGGTGGTGTTGGGTTTGAGTTGGGTGAAAGCAGCATGTCATAAGACAGGCTAGATCATGATTGGATGTGATGACGGAATTGAATGAATGACATAACGCTACCATGAGTCCTTTTCGAGGCTGCTACTGATGATAGATTAGTCTGTAGTGACCAGTAAGCTTTTCAACAGTGAGTCACAAAGTCTCATGGCGATGATGCCTAGGCAGTACAGAGGACCCTGGGAACAGAAACTTCATTCCATCTTTTTAACCTTAATTCACAAAGCAAGCCATTTGACCAAAACAGGCTTTTTGTTTTTCTGTCATACTGGGTTAGTTATTATTACCTATAGATGAAATTTGGATTGTCTGGAAGATGCAGGGAGTCTCACATGGGCCTGGATACTGTTGCAGGGCATGACAGAAGTGCTGTTGGACATTAATGATAGTAACCGTGGCATAATTATGGATGTCTATTAGTGATTGGGAAATGTGGCAAGGCATCGAGGAGGGGAGCATGGTTTAAAAGACCCTTTAACTGCAATAATGGCTCATAATTAAACTAACATGTCTGGGTGAAATATGCAAAGACATTAAGATTAACACCTGCTTTTAGACTGGATGGTATATTTGAATAGTCTGCCATCTGGTATGCCTAAAGCCCATTCACCCCAGAGTAATTAATGGCCATGTTAATTCTTCATAATAGGTTCCAGATACAGTGACATCATCATCATCTTTTTCTTGATTTTCTGGATGTCTTTGAAGACAAAATTCTTCGTGGTCTAATCAACCACACCCACAACTAGGGCTGCACGTTTTCAAGTTTTTCATTAACCGTTAACCGAGGCCCTTAACGGTTAATACTCGGTTAACCATAGTGTGCGTCAGGGATGGAAATTAACTTTTTTGTCCACCGGCCACTGTGGATTTCAAAATCTACCAGCCACTCAATGTTTTTACCAGCCACTTTCTTGTTTTTAACCGACAATGTGTAACTGCATGTGAAAATTAATACTACAAGATCTACAATACTTAAGCCGTTTATTTAATCTCAAGTCTCAATGAAATACTGGCATTTTCTCTTTCTCTCTTATAGCCTACACACACAATCCATGAACTGATATTCATTTCAGTTCGCATACGAGGAAAACACAATGTTACGGACGTGAGCGCTCTGAAAGCGGCACTGAAAGATGCTTTAAAACTTCCACAGAGACATCAAACAGAAAGCACAAAACCTTTCTTTAAAGTGAATTTCGTTTTGTATTAATTGTGTCTTAATTTTAATCAATGTTTCATCAACCAATTGCCTGGATTTAATAAATAAGAATTAAATATAGCAGACGATATAATCACGACGCGGAGGCGCCGGCGCGTGAACTGGAGCTCGTCTCATAAATGAACCGAAACTCAGTGTATAAGGTAGCCTTGCCTCACAAATAATTCAAAACTAAAGAAAACAGACACAGACTGCTCTCTGCTTATGTAATCCGTAAGAAATGTGCATTTCTCTCTGGTGCGTTACTGCGAAGACCACGAGTCAGCATCGTCAACTTCATCTTTGCAAATGACACGGACAAAGAAAAGACTTGTTTATTAATAAATAATTAAAATATCTCCTTGCTATATTTTACATATTCATAATCATTACTTTTGCCGGTTCTTTGTGACAGATTTTAGGAGCTTTATTGGCAGCGCCACGCCCCTTACATGAGCGCGTCACCGCACCCACCAGAATAGCCCTGTTTTTTTGTTAAGGATTTGTTTACTGTGTGTGTGTGATTCATTTAATGGAAAGCACATTCACTGAGTTGTCTTGCTAATCAGTGTCTCCTCGTTTATTCAAACTAATTTGTCCTTTAACAGACGAACGTCGCATGATGCTATTTTTATTTACCCGCCACGGTGGCCGGTAGGTGAAGCGAGTTTACCCGCCACAACACAAAATCACCCGCATTTGGCTGGTGGCGGGTGCTAATTTCCATCCCTGGTGTGCGCGCCGCAACCCCGAGATACAGACACACGAGAAAGGGGTAGTTCATTTTTAACACCTTTAATAACTAGTTGGACCACATTTGAAACGAAATTAATTTATAGAAATAAAACGCAGTGGTAAGGACAGAGCAGTTAAAGTAGGTCACTAACTTTTGCGTTCGTGGCCTGTGAACAAGGCCCTAGAATTTAATGCTGCATTGCAATACTTGCATTTTGCCCCGTCATTCTCGATTTTAAAGTGCTCCCACGCTGTGCTTTTCTTTGCCCGCTTCATATTAGAAAACTGGTCAAGACTACTACTTGTGGACATTACAAATGTCTGGGAGCGCTCTGGCAGTCTCTGGTGGTGCAAAAATGTATTACAACTAAATTCAATGCACGCCATTGACGCCACTTAACCGAGCAAAATGTTTCACTCGGTTACGCAATTTTTAACGGTTAATCGGTTAATCGTGGACAAATCCAACAACTGTGCATATACATTTTCAAAGGCGTTGCTCATAGAAGAGTGCTAGATATGAGATGGCCTGATTAAAGAGCTGAATCTAAATGGAAAATGAATGCTATTGCATTGTCAACATCAGTATGAAAACTGAACTGTAAGTCAAGCTTTCGATTATCAATTCATTATTCATCATCCTCTTGGCTCTTTTAATTACACTCTAAACACATATTAACCAAGTTACAGTCATGAAAGCATGAGCGTTATATGCTGTACGGTAGAGTGTGGTCAAGTCTGAAATTAAAATGTGCTTGAGGCTAATGAAGAGCTCTCCAGACAACAGCTGTATTTTAATGCATCCCTGCTCTGCACAGGAGCGCCGCTCACGCTATGGAAATGCATCATCAGAGCACCCATTACACAGCCATAAATCAATTACCAACCTTTAACATTAATTATATTTCAAGCTGAACAACTGAAATATTCTCTGATGAATGCAACCAATGCCACGCCCACATATCCCATCAGCCCCTGCTTCCTGACATCAGCACATTTTCACTTAATGGAATATGAAGGGCTGATATCCAGCAGACATGCACCATTACACTATTACTGTACAGGACCTGGTGTATGTGCATCAGACTTTCCTGAATTAAAAAGAAACAACAAAACACTTTTTGAGCTGTCACTGCCGAATGGACTTGATGAGAGATGGTTCAATGTAGAAACAGCAGTTTCTGATGAGACCAGAGCTGCACAAAGGCCACATCTTCTCTACAAAATTTAAGACACCTCTATACATCACTAGGGTAGCTCAGTCCTGCATTTGGAAATCTACCTTCCTGCAGAGTTTAGTCAGGGAATGCAGCACCCAATATGACCACAATGGGAGGTTCCTGGCAGAATAGGGTGGGGGTGGGGTTAGGGCATCTGCTGCCTGCTAGGAAAAAACCATGGCCCCTTTGTGCAATGGGCCAATATGACAGATGTTGAAAAACAAGTCGAGCCAATGGAATCGTAAGAAATTTAACAATTCCTCTTAATGACTCCAGTTCCTTAACGGTTCTAGTAATTGTTCTTTTATACTTTCGAGGAAGAATTATTCGTAAATAGGCCAAGAGCTGCAGTTCTTGTTGCATTTACTTTCCTCTGAATTCTGTTGCTAAATTGTGAGATAATTTCAGATTTCTACAGAGTAGATTAAACAATTTAGAAATGCACTTAAAAAATATATTGTAAAAGGTGTTTTTGCAGACTTTTTAGAGGCATAATGCAATCCAATAATCAAATCAAATTCCTTTATTGTCACTAAACCACACACACAAGTGCAACACTGGGTAAAAGTCTTGGGTGCAATTACACACAACACAATATTCAAATAATAATATTCAATCTACAGTATACAATACACACAATATAGAATATGCATACACACAATATAGAATACACAGTATACAATAAAAATAGTGTATATATAATATATACAGTAGGTTTTATGTGGTGTATTGACATTCAGGCTGTCAGCTGATAGTCAGTTGCCAGTGTGTTGTTAAGAGAGAATATAATTTATGACAGTACAGTGTAACATTATTAAAGTGCAGTGCTGATGTATATTGATCATGAGAGATCAAGAGTTCAAAAGTCTGATTGCTTGAGGGAAGAAGCTGTCAAGAAGTCAGCTGGTGCGGGTCCTGATGCTGCGATACCGCCTGCTTGATGGTAGCAGTGAGAGCTTCCCATGGCTCGGGTGGCTGGAGTCTCTGATGAGGCTCCGAGCTTTTTTCACACACTGCCTGGTATAGATGTCCTGGAGGGAGATTTGTCCGATGATGTGTCTGGCAGTTTGCAGCACCCTTTGCAATAATTGATCCTAACTATATTTTAAATAATGTTTAAAGAAATGTTTAAACAAGCAAGATATGTGATCGCATATTTCATTAATTTATTATTTTATTAAAATTGCACTTACAACAAAAGTAATGTGTATCTTTAACTTGTCATATAAACAACCAGTCAGTAACTGTACTATATGTAACTGTTGGATATACGGTGCATTTCAGCAGCTTTCTCCCACTCTGTACGAACATGACCATGGCAACATCATGGACACGGCTTTCCTTCTTCTGGGAGAAAGCCACTCCAGCCGCTCCCCGCCCAAGGCCTTCTACCTACGGTATGAGGCCAGCTCGTTTAGCGCTGGGGGAGATTTGGGGACCCCAATGTGGTTCTGTCGGGTAATCCCCCATGGACCTCCCATTCCCCAGCACGCTCGTTTGCCCTGGTCGAGTTCTGTGATGAGACAGGCACCTCGCCTCAGGGCGAGTTTAATGTCTCTTTCAGAGCTCGTGAGCAGGATGAGCTCTCAGTCGCAGCATCGGAGAGCAGGTTGGCACAGTCGGACTCGATTGAGCTTCCACCTTCGAGTGTGACCGCCCAGCCTGAGGCAGACGCGGAGGTGAACGACATGCTTGCCTGGGCTGCTGTGAGTGTCGGGATGGACTGGAACCCTCCACCCTGTCCTGAGCCCTCACGGCTTGATGATTGGTTCCTGGGTTGGAAGTGCCACTCACGGCCACGCCCTGCCCCGGTGGCACGCCGATCTGCCACCAGTTCTTCAGCCCTTGGACAGACCTTACAGCAAGTGTCCAGGCACATCGTGGTTACGACAGACACCTCCAAGCTAGGCTGGGGCACTGTGTTCAACGGGCACGCAGCCGCTGACTCATGGACAGGACCGCGACTGTGTTGGTATATCAACTGCCTCGAGTTGCTGGTGGTATTGCTGATCCTGCAGAGGCTTTTGCTGTAGATGTGTAGACCAAACCAATTGCGTTTACATTAATGCTTCATCAAGAAGGGCATTGGCGGAATTCTAAAGTGTATTTGATGGTTTAGGTGCAAACCCGCAATAGCGCTCAAACATTAGCCGCCTGTCAATCAAACAGCACGCAGCTACAGATGTTAGGAAATAAAAAGTCAATCTTTTATATTTTATGTCCAACCAGTTGTGCTCTTGCTATCGATGTAATGAACACCCCTGTTCTAGATGGAGAACATAGGCCAAGTATAAAAAATTACTCAGAAATATCGAGGACATCTCTCTCTCTCTCTCTCTCTCTCTCTCTCTCTCTCTCTCTCTCTTTCAGATAAAAATTGAGATTGTTTTATCGCACAGCCTTATTGACAACATTTCCTTAATCTCTCACATCAACCTAATAATCTCAGTGATAGAAAGCTAATTTACAGGCTATATTATATACACAGAATCTAGTAGAAATATTTCATTTACCTTGATATGTTTCTTCACATTAGAGAAATCATTAATGTTGATATCTGGCTTGAACAAATAAAACTCACATGGCACAATCATGCAATTGGCCTTTTTCACAGCAAAAAGCCCTTTCAGATGTTGAACTGTGCTTGAGGCATCCTCCACAGTTGGCACCAGATCTACAGATCACCAGACTCTCTCTAGCCAATCACATTGATGGATAAAAATAAAATCAGGAAAGTAGCGAACACAGACAGTGGGAATATAGCACAGTAAAAATACAGTTACAGCACTTAAAATATACTCAAGATATATTTTGTCCCTTATCTCAAGAATCAGTGAAGTGTCATCCATCGATCATTTCCACGGGAGCAGGAATAGATGCCAGTACTGAGACACCACATCTATGGCGAGTGCTACAGGAAGTGTGGGGTGAAATGTCACCTGAATATCTGGACTGACAGCTAGAATACCAAGGATCTGCAAAGCTGTCATTGCTGCACATGGAGGATTGTTTGATGAGATCTTTATGAAGAAGTTTAAGAAGTTCTAAAAAAAAAAAGAAATTCAAATTGTAATATTTTAACGTTATTATGCCCTGACTATATATTGTGATCAGTTGAATGCCACTTTGGTGAATAAAAGTACCAATTTATTTCCATAAGAGCAAAATCTGTACATTATTCAAAACTTTTGGCCGCCAGTGTAAACGTAAGCAAGAGACAGAGAGGAGAGAATACAAACCTTGAGATATGTTATGTGTTCAGTGACTGGAAGTCTCTCTTTCTCTCAGATTTTTTCCCTTTACCTCTTTCTCTTTCTCCCACCATGCCCTTTATTCATACTGACATGACAATGCAGACTGACTAGGGAATGACAACAATGACAGAATCGTGCTAACCAGGGCATATTCCTGACACATATAGCTTACGCACACATCAGCCTACAGGCAACTCTGATTAAGATACAGTGCATTGACGTTGGTTAACGCTCTAACTATTCATCATCTCTGTGGTTTCCTCCTTTATTTTGTGCATTTTCCCTCTCTTTCACTTTCTCTCCAACACACAAAAATACAGACACATGGGCACACTTGCTTATTATTTTTTCATTCTGTGTGTGTGTGTGTGTGTGTGTGTGTGTGTGTGTGTGTTCCTATGGCTATGTTCAGATTGAAATACTAACTTAGCTTACTACTTGCTGAATACTGTGCAGTATACACTATATTTTGCTAAATGTTTCAAACAGTAGAATGCTAATGAGTCACATGAACTCACTTTCATTAAATGAGATGCGTCCAGTTCTAATCTTGTAAATTTTAATCCAATTTCATGTACAAATTAGGGCTGTTAATCGATTAGATTTATAACTGAATTAATTACGTGATATGGTGATTAATAATAGCAATTAATTGCTTATTACGATATTTGCAGAAATAGGCCCCAAATAAAGATGACTCAATATATAATAATAAAAATAATCATGCATTTAATATATAATGCGGAGGACATCTGCTGTTTAGTGAATGACTCTTGCGCTGCTACCACGAAATAGGGAGAAATACCATCGCTTGGATGCTATTTTTCCACTGAGAAAGCTGACCTTCAGAACGCTGAAAGAATCTCTGCTTGGGAGTGGCAACAGGTGATCGCACACACTCCGTCTCACTCTCTCTCTCTCTCTCTCAATCTCACACACACACACACACACACACACACACACACACACACACACACACACACACACACAGAGAGAGACAAAGACACACAGACATGCACACACCCATCAATCCGTCATTGTTTACCCAATAACTTGTTAGAAACAGCACAAGCCGTGATACTATTTCTGAAGTGAACTTTTTGAATTACTAACGAAGGCTTGGACACATCATTTGTTTTGAACCAGCAACGGCAGATTCTGATCCATAGCGTAATAAAGTAGTTCCTTGCACAAATGCATTTTTATGACCGTACACGTTTTTTCCTAATTTTTTTACATTTACTTGTTCTTTGAACTGTAGTATATAAGCAATATCACACTCGCAATCGTGCTATATGGCCCTACATCAGCACTGCTGTAATTACCTACGGCCCTCTGCCTGCGGCCGAATCACAGCAGTGCTGATGCAGGGCCATATTGCACTCTTGCTTGTGTGATATTACTTAAATATATAACAATTCAGATAATTCAAAACATTATTGTGGCAGACAAGTAAAGCAACGATTAGACTATACAAAAAGTGGCTTTAAAAGTCAACATTGACCATTAACTTTTATGAGTTCATCAATTTGTCCCACATTCTTGCCTTCCTTGGACACTTTAAGGACATTTAATATTTTGGATTGCATTTATAGTTCTGCATTGTTCGCCTTCAATTGTAGTGACACAAGGGGTCTCTCTTGAAAGCCTCGGTTGCCTCTGAACTTGAGAAAAGGCCAATGAAAAATTGGCGAACAGAATTTGCATGCCCCTCCCCCAGACATACGGGTATAAAGGAGGGTGCAATACGGCTGTTCATTCAGATTTTTTCTTCAGAGCCGAGCGGTTCTGTGTTCAGCAAGCTGATGTTTCACCACTGTTCTACTCACCTCTGCAGAGCTTTGAGCTGACGCGCAGATGTCCTATATGATTGCCCGGGCCGCCATGAGCGTGGGGATGGACTGGAACCCTCCGTCCTCCCTTCAGCCCTCATGGCTAGATGATTGTTTCCTCGGTCAGAGTGCCACTCACAGCCTCCAGTCCCTTTCTTTCCCGGAAATGCATGATGAGCTGACGAAATCGTGGAGGGCACCTTTTACTGGCCAAAATGTACCTCTGTTTTCTGCGGAAGGAGTCCCCCTACAGCAGGTGTCCACACGCGTCGTGGTCACCACAGACGCCTCCAAACTGGGTTGGGGTGCAGTGTTTAACGGGCACAAAGCCGCCGGTTCCTGGACAGGATACAGCTGATTTGGGATCAATATGGCGAAGCACAGGTAGACCTGTTTGCTTCCCAGGAAAACTCTCACTGCCCGCTCTGGTACTCCCTGTCGGAGGCTCCCCTCGGGACAGATGCACTGGCACACAGCTGGCCACGGGGGCTGTGCAAATATGTGTTTCCCCAGTGAGCCTACATGCACAGGTGCTGTGCAAGGTCAGGGAGGATAAGGAACAAGTAATTTTAGTGGCTCCTTATTGGCCCACTCGGCGGCCAGCTGTGAGACGGGTGGCGTCTGATTCCTGCAGGGGGCTCAACGCCGGGGCGGGGCTGCGGGGGCGGGCCGAGGTGGAGCCGGTGCAACCGCCGTAGGGAGACGTCCTTGGCGATGATAAGACAGAATGAAGGGTATTGAACCACACCACTTTCTGGGCAGGATGGTCTCCGTCTGCTGCTTCACTGCCGAGATCTACTGGGCAAAGTCCTCGAGAGTGTCGCCGAAAAGTGTTTCCCATGAACTCGTCAGCTCCTCGTGCACTTCCGGGAAGAAAGGCACTGGGGTGGGGCATGACTGTGAGCAGTGCCGCAAGCCCAGATACCAATCATCAAGCCACGAGGGTTCAGGGGAGAGCGGAGGGTTCCACTCTAGCCCAATACTTGCGGCGGCCCGGGAAAGCATGTCCGTCATTTCAGCGTCCGCCAGTGACTGGGCGACCACACCCAAGGAGGGAAACCCAGCGGAGGTTTCAGACAGGATGAGCCCGCTCTCCGATGCTGTGCTTGAGAGCCCATTGCCTTCACGGGCACCGAATGAGAGGTTGAACTCGCCCTGGGATGGGCCGGTGCACTCATCTGAATGCCTAACTGGAAATGAGCATGCCGGGGAATGTGAGGTCCGCAGGGATTTAACCTGAGGAGGTGGTCCCATTGTGATCCCCAAATCGCCCCCAGTGCTTGCAACGCTGGCCTCATACCTGTAGGTAGTAGGACCGAGGTAGGGAGCCACTGGGGTGGCTTGCTTTCTTATGAGCCACGACCGCAATGTTGCCATGGTCATGGTAATTACCTTATGTTAATGCGCCATAAGGATCCAGTAGAGGTAAATGGAAGCATGGGAATTCAGCTTGCTTATTTCTCAATGAAATAGTGACTGCTCGGCTCCGAAGAGAAAATCTGAATGAGAGGTACAGTATGCATGCCCCCTCCTTTATACCCATATGTCCAGGGGAGGGGCATGAAAATACCACTCGCCAATTCCCATTGGCCTTTTATCAAAGATCAGAGGTGTCTCGGGCTCCAAAGAGTGACCCCTAATGTCACTACATCGACACAATATCGAGTGAGTGAAAGATAGGGAATGGGGTTACAACAGTAACCTAGATGTTTTGTCTGCACTTTACAATGCATACAGGCATTATAACCCTTAAAATGTGCATTTTAATTTGCTGATAAATTTGTTTTTATAATTTACGAAATATTATTATTTACTGTACACTTTACTGTCAAATACTGTATTTGAAAACATCAAATAGATCGGAAAGTTCTTGAGTGGAATACAACAAATTTTGTTTCACTGAAACCAAAGGACAAACCAAAATCAAGTTTATAGTGGTATTTTGGGTTGCGTAACTTTATTACACATAAACAGAATTTAAAAACCTCTGACGCTCCCCAAAAGAACAACCAGTCCAAATCTGTGGATACGATGACTAGACCTTAACATAATCTTGGAAATTGTGAAGCTACCTCAGATTTCCTTTTTTATCATCATGGGGGAGTGTTGCATACGGCTCATTTAGACAAATGTAGTTCATCCAGGTACTCTAGAATACAGAATTTTTTTTATAATATACATGGATGGTATGCTATTCCAAACATAGCCTCAGAAATGCATTCTCTCCCCTCTTCACCCTAGTGAGCAACAAACGAGCTTGGAGTAAGGATCGAGCCCTCCATCTTCATCTAAAGGAGCATTCTGTTTCAGTCTAGTGAGAAATATCTGTCTCTCCCTCTTGCTCTTGATGGATAAGAGGGATGACAATGGAGAGATGATGTACAAAGGGGTGTATAATCAGTATGCCTGTGTCCCCTAATGATGTCATCCTGAGTTGTGAGGACATCCTCTCTAAAGTAAATAAAACAGAGACCCCCTGAGGAATGCAGCTTCAAAAACTGTACAAAAAGCTCCCAGCAAAAATCAGAAGAATTACTTAAGTTTTCTTTAAACAAAATCGAAATGCTTATCCTTCCTTAACCAGCAATATAAAACACTACTAGAGAAGTGATGGTAATCAAGATCGTCTTGTAAATTTTAGAGACACTGGTGTAAATTGATGAGGAGTCATTAATTCCAAACTCACACACACACATAGTTACAACCCTCTTTCTGCCCAGTAATGTTCTACATTCAAGGTCAAAGCCTCTTGAAAGGGATAGTTCACCCAAAAATGAAAATGCTGTCATCATTTACTCACCCTTATGCCATCCCAGATGTGTATTACTTTCTTTCATCAGCTGAACTCAAGATTTTTAGAGGAATATTTCAGCTCTTTTGGTACATTCAATGCAAGTGAACGGGTGCCAGATATTTGAAGCTCCAAAAATCATATAAAGCAGCATTAAAGTAATCCATAAGTCTTTTTTATTTTATTTAAATTCTCCTCCATGCTCAATGAATCTCCAATTTAACTTTCACATTCTTCATCTTTTCTTTTTGGTGATTCACATTCTTCATGCATATCATCCCCTACTGGATAGGGAGAAGAATTTCTAGCAAAAAATGACTTAAATATTGATGTTTCTCACACACCTATCATATCACTTATGAAGACATGGACATAACCACTGGAGTCATATGGATTACTTTGATGATGTCTTTACGTACTTCAAAGTTCCGGTTACCATTCACTTGTATTGTATGGACCTACAGAGCTGAAATCATCTTCTAAAAATTATTTGTGTTCTGCAGAAGAAAGAAAGTCATACACATCTGGGATGGCATGTGGGGTGAGTAAATGATGAGAATGTTAATTTTTGGGTGAACTGTCCCTTTAAGGTCAAAATTACATACAAATTTACCCTATTTACTTTGTTAATGGACTGGTCTTTTTTGTGCACAATTTGCCAGTGCATGTCTGTGAAACACCTATTCAATCCCTCTACTTCAATCACTGACTCCATTCGTGTATGTAACAGCCACTTTTCACAATCCAATCAATTCCATGTGGATAAAATTTAGCCCCACCATACATTTTGTTCTTGTTAAATATCCAGTTTCATTATGTCCAATTATGGAAGTAAACTGGGTAGTGAGTGCTAAAATGTAAACAATGTGTGTGTGTGTGTGTGTGTGTGAGCATGTATTTATCACTTTGTGGGGACCAAATGTCCCCATAAGGATAGTAAAATCCGAAATTTTTGACTTTGTGGGGACATTTTGTCGGTCTCCATGAGGAAAACAGCTTATAAATCATACTAAATTGTGTTTTTTGAAAATGTAAAAATGCTGAAAGTTTTCTGTGAGGGTTAGGGGATAGAATATATAGTTTGTACAGTATAAAAAAACATTACGTCTATGGAAAGTCCCCATAAAACATGGAAACCCAACATGTGTGTCATTATATTTGTGAGTGCCAAAATTTTTTTTGAAATGTCCTCACTAATACAGAGAAACTAGAAAAAAAAAAAAAAGACCTACACCTTTGTATCCTTCAAAGATTTTAGACAGATTTACTGTGCAGAAAAAAACAATCTTCACATTTGGACTGGTCAACAATCTAATCAAAGCAGATATTCTAGACTCACTCTCCATCCACTTGCACTGTTGCACAGGCTACCTTCTAAGCATGGTTGTTTTATGCCTTTGCTTTGATTTCTGCTCTCTCTGTAATGGTAAGAAATTATTTTCAATGATTCGAGTCTATTCGTTTAGTCAAAATCAGTTTGTTTTATAAAGATATTTTGCACATTTCAGCCAGTAATACATGAATGCAAATAAACAGATCCTCACATTCATTAACACTGGATAACTTCAATTATAACTATATCTACATAACCAAATGAACTCAAAACTAAATTAGCTCTCATTTTATTTTAAGTGCTGATCTACTTACATCTTTTTACAATTACTTTTTTATAATGTTGTCAAGACCAGATATGGTCTGTTTAATTAGCAATTATATTTTGTATATATAAGGTAATGCATTGTGTGATCATCAAGGTGAGACGATTGCGAGGCAAATTGAACTCCTAAAACATTTATTGTGCTGGTTTATGCCTCTGCATACATAAAGAATTCAAGTGATGGTGAACAAGAGATAAAGAGAAGAAAATCAAGAAGAAAATCTATGGAGGAGACAGAAGAGTGCATAATAACATCACTAAAATCTTGAAAACACAGTATGCATTCAAAACATATGTGTATATTTGAGAAAGAGACATGAGAAGTTCTAATGTGTTCTTCACTTTATTCCTGTACAGCTGTGAGTTCAATAAACTATTCTCACAGTTCTAAGTATTCATACATTATGACAGTTTTTTTTCTTGCTTGTGCTTAGTCATTTTAATTAATAGTAATCATATTAAATGATAACAAATCATGCAGAGAAGATAGGGGAATGTGATTAGCACATGACACAAACTGGACTCGAACCCATGTTGCCAGTATGAGCACCACAGCTCAAAAGAGCTGTTGTTGTTTACATAAAATCTTATTTCTGAACAAAGACCTTTTAATCTTTTAGTTTTAAAGAATGAAATGCTTAATTTTTGTCTTCCCTCTGAAAGGAAAAGCCCTGCTGTACAGAGGGGAAAAGCTCCTTACAAAATCCTGGTAAACATGGAATGTACTGTAGGTGGGAAGATCAGACAGCAGAGTCTTTTATTCGCTCCCTTTTAACTTCTCTACAAATGTTTCACTAATGTCTCCTTAAACCCCTCCTTGGCTTTCATTGATAAAAATGGTCAGTGGAAACATTCAAAGACACCCACATTCTTCAGGAATAGGAGTCAAAATGAGTCATAATTGAGTTACTCTCAAAATGTATTTCAGCGTGTAAAGTGCATTGGACCCAGACTGACAGTCAGAACCTCAAACACAGTCTGACTGCATGCCTTTGATTGTTCATGAATGTTGAATATTGTCTTTCATTATTCTACAGCACTAAAGAAGTCATAAAGGAGATAAAAGTATGTTAGGCAGTAAAAAAATCCCCACCTTTCAGAAGAATGCTTTTTTGGAGTTGAAAAATTAGAAAATGTCAGAGGAAGCGTCTCTCAGTCATTTACTGATACAAGTAAATGAGAAACAGGTTAGAGAACCTCATAATAGTGATCCTTCAGGACACTAAAGCTTTGTTTCCTAGGTGCAGGTTCTGACCATAGAATTTAAATTAGGATAATCTTGGACTGTAATTTACCCCAGGATAGGGTCTATGAAACATTTATAGAGAGGGCCATACTATCAGATCAAGTACTGAATTATAATGCACAATAAAATTTGAAGTTTTTATCCTTGTGATTATGTGCAGTATATAGCCATTTTTGAAACAGGACACATCCATACTTGGTTATGCTTTGGATTATAAACAAAATATTTAATTAGAGATAATAAAGTAATAAGACTCAATAAAGTCTTATTACACGCATTAAAGTAATTTTACATTTGGGGTACAGAGCACAATGTGGGCACAATGTGAATTAAAACTAGTCATTTTTTAATGTAAAGTTTAACATTGAAGATACAGTTTTAAAAAGTTCTCATGAATGGATTTTATCATTAACTTCACTCTGCAAATCAGTAAGTTTGATCCAGATTTTTTAATTTTTTTTTTACTCAAAATCGATACCACGCTCAATTCCGAGATTGGGTATCATGCAAATGATCACTCATCAATGGCAACAAATAGGGGAAAATATAAGTCCTTTTCATACTTTTAAGAGGCCTTTAAAATAATGTCACAGGGGGAAAAGGTGCTATAAAATTATTGAAATACTTAAGGCTTTCATTAAACCTCTGGGAGAATATCCCTCAATTCAGGACAGAATCATCAGACAGCTGAATAACGGATTTCACAGTTGAACTGGATCTAAATGCACCAAGAAACACTTTTGTGTTTTTCTCCATGCATTTCAACACTTTTTGAAACTACCTCTTGTAATTAATGTGTTGGTGTGGATAAGGCATAAATATTTTGTAGAATTTTAAACAAAGGAGTAACCATAAAGGATAAATTGTCTTGCATTTACTCACTTGAAATTATAATGCTGATATGTTTGTGAGAAGAACCAGCAATAGTATGTCTATATGCACATGCCTCCCAAATCAAAGTCTCATTAAATGTATGCATCTTAACATATTTACATCGCTTCAAAAATATTTGTTCAACTAATATACTGACCTAATCCTGACAATTTAGCAAATAATTTTCCTAAAACCTCAGCACAATTTAATTCAGGTTGATGCCTCATCAGTGTCTGTGAAACCAGATCTTAACACTATTTTTCACTCTTCATACAGGCCTAATGGATATGTGACATCTTGAAACTGGGTAGTGTATCCACCCTGTCACCATTGTTCTATACTAAAAAAAAAAAAAAAACAAACATCAGAACTGGACCTTGGAGCAGTGGAAGAAGGTTGTCTGGTCCGACGAGTCCCGTTTTATTTTACAACATGCGGACGTGTACGTGTGCGCCGTTTACGTTGGGAAGTGATGGCACCAGGATGCACTGTGGAAAGACGACAAGCCGGTGGAAGGAGTGTGATTCTCTGGGCGATGTTCTGCAGGGAAACCTTGGGCCTCTTCATGTGGATGTCAATTTTACACCTGCCACTGAAACATTGTTGCAGACCAGGTACACCCCTTCAATGGTATTCACTGTTGGCAGTGGCCTCTTCTTACAGCAGGATAATGCACCCTGCTACACTGCACACATTGTTCAGGAATGGTTTAAGATGTCGCCCTGGCCTCCAAATTCCCCAGATCTCAATCTGAGCATCAGTAGGATGTGCAGGACCAACAAGTTCGATCCACGGCGCGGCTCCACCTCGCAACTTACAGGAATTGAACAATCTGCTGCAAACATCTTGGTGCAACATACCTTTTTGGAGTTTTGTAAAGCCCATGCCTTGGTGGGTCGGCACCGTTTTGGCAGCATGGGGAGAACCAACACATATTAGGCAGGTGGTCGTAATGTTTTGGCTCGTCCGTGTAATTGTTAGTTGGAGTGAGAATGAGTTAAGACTAAATTTGTGCAATTGTTGGCTGTCATAACAACATAAAGAAGTTAGTTATTAGATAATGTCAACATAACAAACCTTGACTATTGATTCATGTCATCTACCCACTCCTCTAACCTTTACTTTGGAGGCACGTTTTTTTATTTGGAAATTTTCAAACATTTAATATGCTTATCACATTATCCGCTAAAATTCGCACCGCTGACAGAGAAAACACTAGAGACCAGAAATAAAAAATATTCTTCTGTTATGAATCAGGGAACACTTGGCGTTCAGGAATGAGATGGATAGTTTTTGCCATTACAGGATTCATACCATAAGAAATGCAAATTGTTAAGATCTTTCGGAAATAAGAATTTAGAAACTTCAGAATTCAAAACTTCCCAGTCCATTAAGACTACATATTTACCAGGATCCCTCATCTTAACATTAAAGCACAGATTTTTTTTGTGATACGGTCACAATGTAATGCAGGCTTTGCAAAGAAGCTTTTATCAAAGGGGAAAAAAATCTAATGATAAAACAAAATGATGTGATGTAAACACCGATAAATTTGAGTTATATCTGACTGCATAGACTTCCGTAATATGTAATTTTTTGCCATGTTAATGTGCTATAGGTGCATTTAATTTGAGTGTCACTCAACAGCTCTTCACAGCTATGGAAATACAGCCATAACAGGGCTCTTGTCTTACTTGATGCAGGCAGAATACCAGCAACACAGTCTGTAAGACAGATGACACGAGAAACTCTTGAACGGGAAACAATTCACACTTACCAGTCAACATATTGAACCACAGTACTTGTGTTACACTTACTGGCCTCACACTTAGTATAAGTGGGCTTCATCCTCAACCTTCCTTCATTTCAAGTGCAGCATGGGGACAGGGGTAACTCGTCATGATTAAACCAGAGGAAACAGGCTAAATATGGATTTGAGTGAACGCTCTGTTGGCCTAGATATGCCAGCTTCATACGGCCTTGTCAATCAGCCGTCTCAGATCTGTTGGCAGGCACACTGCTGTGATCCATTTAATTATTTTAGATAAAAGTGTTAGAGGATTATTCTGACTGATATGCAATTCACTGAAACGCAACATGCAGCAAACAATAAAGATGCAACACTGCCCTCTAGTGGAGAGCTATATAAACACACACACAGGTTTTATTTTGAAACATTCAGTCAGAGTTCATATAAATTCAGCCTTATATTAACAATTTTATAGTAAAGTTATAAAATTATCAGCTATGGCAATTTACCCCGGTACTAGCAAATCATCCTGCCTGGGAGAATCACAGTGTTAATGGGCTGGTAATACATGATGGGTTGTAAGGCTGTACAACATGCATGCAAATGAAACAGCTGCAAAGGGCAGAAAAATAATGTCCTCTCAAATGTGTAAAGGTCAAAATCAATTCAGCATTCACTTGAATGGGCTATATATGCCTTTAGAAACACTCTACTGAATATTACCATATCTACTGTTTTTTTTTTTTGTGTGTGTGTGTGTGTGTGTGTGTGATGCCTCACACTTTTCCATCTAATCTATTGTCAAAGTGTAATCAAAGTTTTAGCACTGGTGCCCTCTGATATCATCATAGGGAACAACTGGTTAACAGTACACTTTGTGGGTGATATCTTCTATTTTTTAAACATCTGCAGGACTGTTCATGAAATCCTGCATCTCTTATATCAACAGGCAATTTATATATTACTCTCAAAATATGTGGCAAACACTCACCAATGCAATTGTGCCAATACACACACACTCTCATTTGCTCACGTAGTTTGCGATCTCTTTCTCCAAGCTGAGGGCAAAACGGTGGTTGAGGAAAAGGAGCTGACCATGAGAAAGGAGTCTCTGCAACATTGCGTCCACTCTATCACTTTTCAGCAATACCTGAAGTCAGCCAAAGAGAAAATAAAAGTGTAGTGCCAGATAATCAACAACTTGGCAACCTGGCTACTTTCAATTTGTGTCCTTGGTCACTGCCTGCCAACAACTCTGATCCTAACAGGGTTCGCACTCTTGGCACAATTTTCCAGGACATTTTGTGCCCAACAAGAGTAATATTTAAGCAAAAACTTGTATGTCTATTTTAACTGAGCTTTTATTTTAGCGTTTCTGTGTGTTTTTAAACAGATAAGCAGTTTGCTCCATAGCCCAGTGTGATATTTAATCCCCGTAAAGCTGTGATTTCATTAAATAAATACATAGTCTGTATGTACTGTGCACTTCAGTGTGCTCTACTCATTGTCATCTTACACATACATAGAGTGCACGTGATGATCACAATGAAGCGTTTCCAGTGTAGGAGCACGCTACTTCACACATTCATTTTGAAGTCTCTTGCAGATTATATACTAGTTTCATTAAATCACATACTTTTGCAGTTTAATTATCACACTAGAATACATCACAATTTTAATTTGATTAATTGTGCATTCAAACATTTTCATTCAAATATGTCAGATTCAGTAACATTCTGCATTTTATTGCTAATGCCATTTTTATGACTAGATTCCGTGATCCTGTCCGTGTGGTAGACGTGGTATAAGCGCATATATATGTGTCACACTCATTCCAATGTTTTCATACATGTAACAAAAACCTTATTAGCAACACAAAATTAAAATATTTCCCAGTACAAATCATTATTTTTCAGAACATTTAGGTATTTTTCAAATTTTCTATGACTTTTCCATGACTGGAAACTGCATGGAAAAATTCAAAATTCCAGGTGAAATGACTGGGAATTGTTAATGTATTGATTATGTGTCAAAGACCTATCTCATGTGTCACATGGACCCCCTTCCTAATATAAGCACTGCCTTATTATATTTTCATGTCTAAAGAATAATTTTTACTGGGGGAGCAAAATAGTAAGTTATATTAAGTGATAAAGAAAACATGTTAGCAAAATTAAATAACTGGCTTTTATATTGTCATTGTACTAAAGCCAGAATAAATTTTTAAAATATTATCTGTAAAGTAGTATTTATAAAATAATTGACCTTTCATTTAATAAATTTACAGTGTATATTTTGTCTTATTCTCTTATCTTTACTATTGGAGTAATGTTAGTTACTAAAACAAAGAGTTTATTTAATTGAGAGAAAATTATTTGTAAAGTGCTTATACAGTCTTAGAACCATTTCTTGGTCTAACTTTTTGTTTTTGTTTTCTGCTAACCCCTACAACCCCCTTCTGGTCCCCTGTTGAATGAAATGCACATGGTAGTCATTTCAATGGTAACCAGACTTTAGGCCAGCAGGTAAAACCAAAACAAAGCTTCGACTAAGGCTTTTTAATAAGATAATGGGGGTTCAAATTAGTTCCATTCAAATATCAAAATAAAGATCAAACAATAGTTTTCAGACCATTCACTGCATAAATCTACATCTGCACAATGACGAAATTAAAACACTGGTTAAATTGGTTTGGCAAATTTAAAAAAACATTTCACAACAGCATAAAATATAGGTTTTTACTGGCCAAAGTCAAAAGATGTATATGTACTGTCCAATGTACTGTATATCCCAAGATATGGCTAAATCCCTACTTAAATGTTGGGATACCAAGCATATGTAAAGCATTCTCCAGGCTGAAAAGACTGCTTAAAATATATATATATATATATATAATCTCACCTCTTCTCAACAAGCCACACATTTTGAGGAAGCATCCATGTTTGTAGCATAAATGCTGTGTAGTGAGGCAAATACTCAGGGGTAGTGGATTATTCAAATCCCTAACAACAAGTATGAGAAATAGTAATAGCGAAGCTTGGCTTAAAGTTTCTCCTACTGGCAAAAGCTCACCTCAGGACCAGATCCCAGCAGACGTAGTTCCTCTAGACAGTGACGTGCAATGTTGCGAAGTGTTCTCTCTGCAAGCAAAAGATTCTCGTGGGGTCTGCAGACCAGAGTGAATGCAAGAGACTGCACCCCCAGCCATAGAACAACACTCCGATCTGGAAACATCTCTGCATTGCCCAGAGAAAACACACCACTCTCAGATTCACCCAGTGCCACAGCCTCCTCACCCAGCACAGCTTCCACACACAGATTGCCTGAGGCCTCCCTGCTCAAAGTCACAGCACTCCGTACCTGCCTGAGAGACAAAGAAAAGCAGACGGTTACTGTTAGCCATATGCACACAAGTTTAACAATAGTTTCAGCCAAACTACTACAGTAAAAAACAAGTGTGGTAAGTTGGTGGAAAGGCACCTTCACTTCACAAAAAAACATTTGACTGAGCAACTCGCCGTTATGATCCTAGGGTGTTGTGGGTGGTTGTCAGGACTTTGCTGTGTGGTTGCTAGTGTAGGAGGTTATAGGAGGATAGGGTAGTTCATTACATGCCAAAATGAAGAGGCCAAAAATTGCTCAGTTCCCTACTGAAGAAAGAAAGAAAGTGCAGGCCCTGCCTATTAAGCGACATTTGCGGCTGCAAAGGCCTCCACACTGCCACCAGGGGGCCCCACTACCACAGGTTCAGTATAGCCAAAAAAATATTTTCAACACAGTTCAGCATAATGCACGCCAATAGTCCGATGGAACCCATCAAAACTATATATATAAAAAAAAACATTTGCATGTGCTTTGAAGAAAAGATGGTGAGAAATAAGTATGTGAATTTGACAGTTTCCAACCTTAGATTTGATGTGGTGATGTTAGTAAGACAATTGGTTAGTTGCGTGGGCAAACCAGGTTTAATTTCACCTTTTGCCAATTTCACTATTCTCCCTCTTATCGGCCCATGTAATAGAGAACAGACAGTATACGCCATCTGAAAGTAATTTCTTTTAAATAAAAGATGAACACAACAGGTGTTTAAAAAAGTGTCTAAGGGGATTGTGATATCACTAGAAACAGCAGTATTCTTGTCTTGATCGGGGCCTCACTAAAGTTTCGGCAGAGAAGGGGGTAGACGGGCACACCAACACCTTTCCCAGTCTGGAACGTGTGATTGGTGGCATTTTCTAAGGCATTTTCTAGAGGCTTGTTGGAAAGCGAGGGCTGTGGTATCCTGTTTTCTGGACCTGAAGAGGCCGCACTCTCTAAAGCCGTGCTCAGCATTTGAAGATAGCAATGACAAGGTACAATTATTACATGACACATCAGGTGCATTTCATCCTGCTGCCAGTAATTAAGTTCCATCACAATATTTATTAGATTATATACTGTTTTATTATACACCAGGGAGAAAATAGCATATGCCACCATTTACACTATCTACTGTAGCCCCACGCCTTAATTTGGTCATTTAATTTTGTATTACTCATTTACACAGAATTTCATTACATAAATGTATTAATTTGTGCATGGGATATGTATGTGTGTTTGTTAAATTTCTTTATTTTTAATGTTCTTCTAAAGTAGTTATACCTGTGCTGACAAACCAGTTGATAGTTTTGCATTTTTAAAAGCTTTATGTTTTTGGGGGGGGGGGGGGGGGGGGGGGGGGGAGACCATGGTAATTTTTTAAAAGAATATTCCGGATTCAATACAAGTTAAGCTCAATTGACAGCATTTGTGGCATTATCACAAATTTATTTCGACATCCCTCCTTTTCTTTAAAAAAAGGGTAAAAATCTGGGTTACAGTGTACATGCACTTATACAATGCAAGTAAAATGTGAAGCTTAAATTTTATAAAAGCGGTTACATTAAATCACATTAACATTAATCTTACTGTTAAAACTTTTTGTAGTTGGGCTGTCGTTTTCACAGTAGTTTAAAGGTTTACAGCTTTACGTTGTCATGGCAATGAAGTTAAAAAGGCTAAAACTTTATACCAAAAAGATTAGGAAGCAATTTTATCAGACTAAAATTGTAACAACACTCATATAGTTTACATCTTGTAGTAATACTTTGGAAACTTTGTTTACGGATTGCTCCCATTCACTTCCATTGTAAGTGCCTCACTGATTAGTGAGGATTACTACACTACCCAGATTTTGGCTTTGTTTGTTTGTTTTTTAAGAAAAGTAGGGACAAGTCAAAACAAAATTCTGTGGTAATCAACATTATGCCACAAATGCTGTCGATTGAGCTTAAATCAGGGGTGTCAAACACATGGCCCGCAAAGGAGTCATCTCCAGCCCAGAGGATGATTTACTACATTATTTAAGTAATGTTTGAAAATATTTACATTGATTTAGCTTGTAACTTGGGTACAATGTATTCATTCTATTATTTTATTAGCAACAGCAGAACAGATAAACATTTTGCTGTTATAGCTTGCATGATCAGTGGAATTTCGAGACACGCGTATCAGCGAACACCACACATGTCTGAGGGTGACGCAAGTTCCATCTCATGAAAAGTTGTAGCTACATAATTTACGAGTTGGCTATTT
This sequence comes from Moxostoma hubbsi, assembly GCA_032164185.1. NCBI lineage: Eukaryota > Metazoa > Chordata > Actinopteri > Cypriniformes > Catostomidae > Moxostoma > Moxostoma hubbsi. The sequence continues at coordinate 27,968,745 of JAVLUX010000021.1, forward strand.
CTTATGGTCTCGCACGACGTTGTTCGTATAAACTTGTACGATTTCATCACGTGCAAATTTCCGGATGTCTAATGTGTGAAGCAAGCGTGAGTTCCGCGCATGAGGCGTTAAGGACATACTTATTCATATTTTGCCCTTACCCAAACCCCTTATCTAAACTTAACCAATGAGTAGAGTGTGTAAACATGATAGGAAGCTGTTGTGTGTGACAGAAGTAATTGTCCCGTATTAGATGGAAACAATGTCCAGCAACGTCATTGGCTGTAGTGAAAGTAGTAGGAATTCAAAGGAGTGCAGTCCTAGGATATCATACGAATTAGCCAAATTTAGAAAAGTAGTACAAATCATGACGATTTCGCTGTGAGAGTGTGTTGCACATTCCCACAGTGAAGTTTCTCACAGAAATAATGACAACATGGACAGGCCCAATGATATAGGCCTAGATGTAATAATATTGTTTCAGTCCCATTGAACTATTATTCATTTTAAGCAGGTTTCAGTTTATTGGCGTTGGTATGTTCGGTTTCAGATGGTTTATATTGAGGCTAAAGCTCCTGCCTACGTGTGAGTGGTTCTCTCTTTTTCTTGTAAATATTATTGCTCGATTCCCTTCAACTAATTGTGTATTTGTTAAAATGTGTGCGCAGTGGTGGGTTATTTCTGTGGCGGGCGACTTCTAAAAAGTCTTGGAGTGACATGTGACAAGAAATGCTGTCAGACACAAAAACGCGCGTTTTAATAAACAAACTTGATTATATTTTGAAGTCAAAAGAAAAGCCGTTGATGCTCCGCGTATTCAGAGGCGCTTCTCACGAAACGCGCATGCAGAGAGCTCATTGTTTCTGCTGTTTCAGTCATCTAAAAATTGTTTGCAACTGCAAGAACGGTGCCGTCCTTGAGAACACTGCAAATGATCTCAGACCATCTAAGTTTAGTTCGCTTGAATTCCACGGAACAGTTTACATTTACACTTGCTTCATATCAAACATTTGTTTCTGAATGCATAACCATACAAAGCAATTACATGCCAGCGACATTAATGAACTGTCATGTGTGCCATCATACTTCAGTAGGCGACAGCTTCAGAAGTGGTGTTTTATATACCTTTATTAATTATAAGTATATGGTTCCAGCTCTGCTCTCACCTCGATACCATGTGAAGTTTCTCTTTCTGCATCAGTCGTCTGTGCTCCGGAGTGAAGTCACGGACATCTGCGGTCTCTGGTCCGAATACACGTGAGTACAGTATACGGCTCTCGCCAGCGGACAGTGCGCTCACCGGACACACCGTTTGGATTAAGAAGCACAGCACCATATCTCATTTAAGATGCAGTGAACACAGAGGTAACAGCTAGATGTTAAACTATTTATATGTGCCAGAGCCCACAAGAATTACAACAACAGAGACATACTGACGGAGGACTGCACAAATGAGCAAACACATACACTAACATTTACAAAATAAGCCTATCAAAACATGCATATTACAATTGTGAACAAACTCAGCGGATTTATTTCCGTATTCGGTCACGTGATTTTAGATCAGCTGATCGTTGCCCGTTATTTTTTTACTCTAGATGGCGCTCAACGTATTACATTAAATCCAGTTAATTTAGAGATAGCGCTTGACGAAATAACATATGGCATATTCATAAAATATTAATTTTTTGATTTTTATTGTTTTTTATGTTTATATAATTTTATATTATTTCGTAGTATCAAGCGTTTAATTATTTTTATTAATTTTTATTTTATTTTATTTTATTATGTTTGAGTGCAGTCAGTGCTTAGGACAAAAGCTACTCATACTGTTTTAATGCCTATCACCACCAGAGCTTCAGCTACAGAATTAATTTTATGATATATTAATATTGTCTTCATAGATAGATAGATAGATAGAATGACTCTTCTTTCAAGAATCATTTGGAGCTATTTAAATGCCTGTGCTTACACAAAAGACAGCTGTTTTGCTTTTACTGAGGAACTTGCTGTTGCAAAAGAGATAGGATGTGGTTACAATGATGGCAATGCTGCAACCTAACAGACAATCATGGTGGTATTATCATTTAGAGGCATGCTAACAAAGCAGAAAATAATTCACAATGGAAAACTAAGCATACCTAAGCATTACTCTTACTCAAATTAAACTTTCTGCTGGGTGGCTTAACCAATGTTAGCAAACACAACTTTTGATTTGAAAAATGTAGTTGTAGGCTACATGTTAAAATGAACATTATGCAAGATTAATACATGTTGTAAAAGTATGGTTCATTGTTAACTAATGTTGACAAATGGAACCTTATTGTAAATTATTACCAAATTATATTTTTTTTTACAAAATTTGTTATTTTAAAATACAACCCCAGTTCTGAAAAAGTTGGGACAGTATGAAAAAAATGAGTGATTTTTTAATTATATTAACCCTTTTCTATATTGAATGCACCCAAACTACAAATAATGATTTTTTTGCCTTGTGATTTTTTTTTTTTTTTTTTTTGATAATGTATAGTAATTTCAAATCAGATGATTGCAACACGCTCCACAAAAGTAGAGACAGACAATTTAAGACTAATAACAATTTGACAAGTTGAAAAACAAGGCAATGTGAAACAGGAGATGTTAAACAGGTGAGGCAATCGTGTCATAGTAGATAAGGAGCCTCCAAAAACAGCCTAGTCCTTCAAGAGCAAGGATCAATCGAGACTTGGCAATTTGCCAACAGATGCTTCAGCAAATAATCCAGCACTTTGAAAACAATGTTCCCCAAACAGAAATTAGAAGGATTTTGGGCATTTCACCCACTACAGTGCACAATATAGTTAAAAGATTCAAGGAATCTGGTAAAATCTCGGTGCGTAAAGGGAAAGACGAAAACCATTTCTGAATGCATGTGATCTCTGATTCCTCAGACGTCACTGTCTTAAAAATCATCATTCATCAGTAATGAATATCATGAACATGGGTTTGGGATAACTTTAGTAAACCTCAGTTAGTGAACACCACTCACCGCTGCATCCACAGATGCAAGTTAAGACTTTATTATACAAAGCAGAATCTCTACATCAACACTGTTCTGATGCGCTGCTGACTTCTCTGGCCTTCGTCTCATCATAGATGGAAAGTAAAACAGTGGAACTGTGTTTTTTGGTTTGAAGAGTCCACATTTCCAAAACTTTTTGAAAATCAAAGCCATCGTTTTCTCTGGGCCAAAAAGGAAAAAGGCCATCCAAGCTGTTATTAGCGTCAGGTCCAAAAGCCAGTGTCTGTATGGGCCAGGGTTGTGTCAGTGCCTATAGCATGGGTAACTCTCACATCTGTGAGAACACCATGAATGCAGACAGATATGTACAAATTTTGGAGCAACATATACTGCCATCCAGCACTGCATTTTCCAACAGGTTAACTTCAAACCACATACCGACCGGATTACAAGTGCATGGCTGTGTAAGCAGAGAGTGCGGGTGCTAGATTGGCCTGCCAGCATTCCTGACCTGTCTCCAAATGAGAATGTGTGGTGTATTATTAAGCACACCATATGGCAACGAAGACCCTGTACATTTGTGCAGCTAAAGACCTACATAATGGATGAAATTCCCCTTTCTAAACTTAAATTTGTGTTTTCAGTTCCCAAATGCCTAATAAGTGTTATTAGAAGAAATATTTCTCAGTGGAAAACACTCGACTGTCCCAACCTTTTTGGAGCATGTTACAATCATCCGATTTGCAATTACTGTACTTTAAAAAAAAAAACTATGAAATTCACAAGGTGAATTCACATGTGTAGTTGTGGTACTTGCAATATAGCAAAGGGTGAACATAATTTACAATTATAATTAAGTCATTTTATTAGCCATTTTCATACTGTCCCAACTTTTTCGGAATTTGGGGTTGTATAAAAAAAAAAAAAAACACCTGTTAGCATAGCAGATTGCATAGAACATTTTGGATAATATTTTAAATTGAAAAAAAAAAAAAAGCACTTTTATTGGTTGTGCATTTCAAATTCCTCCTGTATTTTAAACTGTTAAATGTTAACTTCTCAAATATCTTTTAATCCATACTGGTAGGAATAACAGTGTGTAGAATATGAACGTTTGGCTCAGTTTGTTACCTCTCCTTAAACTAACAATCCTTTGCATCACACATTTTACACTTGGTAGTGTCTTTTCATAATTTGATCCAAAAAAAAAAAAAGAAAAAAAAGATTCCTCACACACTCATATGTTGTTCTTTAACCAAACAAAAATATATGCCCAGACACAGGTATGACAGTGTGCCAGGACTCCAGGACGACCCCCCGGAACAGCTTTGGAATGTGAGTGAATGGGTGCACGGAGATGTGCTCGTAATTGGCCAACCACGTTCAAGGTCCATGCTCGACCGGTATATTTGAAAAACAAGTGACTCAACCTCTTAAGCAAATAAATAACTTCACATAGTGGAGGAAAGAGAACAAAGACTCAGTTGAGTTATTACCCCAAATTCCATCTTCCTTTTAATTCACGAATACATAAACCAACCTCTCATTTACAGATTACCATTAAAACATACACTCCGGTAACAAATTACAAACAAACAAACAAACACACAGTGGAGACAGTTATGTTTGAACATGTCAAATTGGATTAATGGGCAAATAATGATCTCATCTTACAACATTTTGGTGAATGTTGTCACTTGCTGACCAGCAGCAAAAGCCAGGCTCCTGCCTGGTTTAAAGCCGTTGATCAAGTCAACATTAAAAAAAAAAAAAATTAAGAAATTGGGAATAGGGGGCATTTGATAGTTCCACTCCAAGAAAGTGTACAATTTCTGAACAATCCCACCAAATGGCATTGAAGGCATTATCATTTTTGCTTTAAAAACAAATGTTGAATCTCGTAAGATTTGTGTGCGTGCATGTATACGCATGTATATATAAAAAAATATATAGGAGAAATATACATAATACACTCAGGAAACAAACTTGAGTTGATATAACAGTTGAAATATTTAAGTTATACTGATGCAATATCAGTTATATGAGTGGGTGCACGCGTGAACTGGTAAATAACAAATTGACAAAATACGACTAGTATTGAAGACCAAAATTATAGGGGATTAGAAATGCGGGGTAGTTAAAAGTGTGTACATATAATACATGGCTGTGATATGTCCTTAGAAGGACGTCAGGGTGTTAATGGATGATGGCAGTTTAAGCAGATTGTGACCAGACCAAAAGGAGGTCTAACCAGCTGAAATACATAGAAGCCTCATAACCTTGCTTGACATTGTGGCAGTAAAACAATACCAAGACCAGAAAACTAACAACTGTCTTAAAAGCAAATAAACACCTCTTCAGGTCCTGCCACATCTAATGTGTGAGGGTAGTGTTTGAGCAAATAACGGCAGTAAAATCATAAAGAAATGCGAGTGTACGCATCTCAAAATTTCTTGAGATGGCTGAACATGTCTCTCTTGCTACGTTCTCCAGCCCAGGTGCAGCTTTTACGGCGGAACTTCCTGAGGTCTTCTTTGAAGTCTTTATGAATCATCTGCGTATAAGCCTGGGGTTCACACACCGACTGCAGTCAAAAGCACAAAAATAATATTACAAGATCTGTGGATATTTTTGATATAGTACCGTCTATGCTGTGCATTAATTATCTGGTTCACTGACTGAATGTTTTTACTACGAGTGTGATGTAGGCATGCGAGTTGCCGCGTTAGCCAGCAGTCTAGAGTTTGTTAGAACAATAATATTATGATGGACACAAGATCTAAACTAGTTGCAAAATATTCTGAATTGGCAACTTTATAACACTTCTATAATCTCTGACTTGTGTTATCATCGGTTTTGGTGAAAGAGTGTTTGACCAGATGACATCATTTTCTAGTAAATTATGTAAAAGTGACTGTCTATAAGTCACGTTTTTTTTTTCCATCATCTGAAAGGTCCCGTTTATATTCCGGAAAATACAGTAATTACATACGGCAAATAAAAACGAATTAACTGTCAATTAATAAATGTATTGAATCACATATTAAAAAAAAATAAATTAAAAATAGCAAATCAATAGATTAACTTTTTATTTTATTTAAAAAAAAAACAAAAAAACAAAAAAAAAAACACATCAAATCAATATTTGCTAAGACAGACCCTTGAATAATTCAAAACATGATTTTAAGTTATTGACGGCTAAATGGGAAAAAAAAATATGCATACAAACATTAAAAACAAACTCAGACAATTAAAAGGAATTTCATTATTGTGGCCGAATAATTAATCATTACAACATTAATTACTTAACCATTAAAAAATTATAAATAATTAAAATGCATCACATTATAGTGGCAGACAAGAACTTAGAAGATAGTATATTGTTTATTTCCATATTAAATCAAACATGAGACCATCATTGGCCTACAGTCCACAGCAATAATTTTTGCAATAGAATTTTATAATCTGTTCAAGATAGATTATAAAGTCTTGTCTAAGGATGCTTTTGTTTCAAATGAAACAAAAAAAAAATGCAATTTAAAAAAAAAAAAGAAAAAAAAAAAAATTGTATTCCTCTCGTTACCCCTCATCATAGATTCTAAATGGGCCCAGTTATAACCATAGATCTCAATCAGTACACAAAATGACAGATGTCCCATGTTAATACACAGTTTAGAAGACTAATTTAATCTAATGGTTTAGTCTTTATTTCATAAATTTTCAGTTTCCAAACGTCTTCGTTTTCTTAAGTACTGTATACTACAGAGCATTTTCAAAACGGTTTTCAGTGGAGAAAAATGCTGTGTCAGTGTGATCAAAAGGCATAAAGCAAAATGAATGAGTTTTCAAATGAAAATGTATTAGTGGGCATGCTTTAGTTTCACGCTATGAAAACACTCATACGTACCTCGTGAAGTGGGAAAAACTCATTGTAGCCTCCCTTCAGGATGTAGAGTTCAGGGTAATGGAGGTTGGGGTACTCATTCAAATCACGATCTCTCTCACGAATGTAGCGGCACATGCGTGGACCACGCTTGCATGAAAATTCACAGTGGAACACCAGCAGGACACGCTTCCCAGGACATGGGAGAATAGGATGCCTTAAAAAGTAGTCTTCAATTTGATCCTCCTGATGGAGGTTAAGGGCACCCTGAGAACAAAAACAGTCATCATGATTTGGCCAACAGAAACAACTGCAAGTAATTTAAAAAAAGTAGTAACAGCTAATTAATTGCACATGACAGTCTCACCTTAATATGGCCACCCTCATACTCATATGGATAGCGGCAATCAATGATGAACAGCCTTTCCACCAGATCACTATATTGACCATTCATTGCTTGAACCATCTGATAAACACAGAAATGCATGTTATGGGCTTATTTGGACTGCACTGTAACACTGAACTGAACTGACACACCGTATCTACTGCGTTGTTAATTAAATTGATGTTTAATGTTTGTTTTTCATTTGAAATGTTTATGCAAACTCTTAATGTGAGCAAACTTACAATCTCTGGAGTGATGTATTTCAACTCTTGGTATTTTCCATCTACTGTGGGTAGTGCTGGAGGCTTCAAAGACACAAATGCACTATTTAAATCATTGTTTTAGGGGTAGAATTTATTATAATGCCTGTCTATGAATTGTTAAAAAAAAAAAAAGTCTGGTTCATACTCACCTTGGTAAAATCTCCAATCACATTACTGGGATCTGTATCCAACAGTCTCTCAATCTGAGAGTGATTAAACGATTTTGACCTTTGGACCTGTAAGAGGAAGGATTCAAAGTTAGGGCTCAGATTCAGGCTGCTAATGTGTCCGTTTGGCCATGTTGAGGATGAAATATTAGCTTACTACATTCTCTGTGCAGTATACACTATATAGTGCCTAGTGTTTGTAGTATATGAAACAGAGTGCATCATGCAAGGTTTTAAAAAGTGTTATGCACATGCTGTGTGCTATGTTGTATACGGCACATTTTCACATCATGTAGTAAATCATTTGGGTATTCCATGCAGACATTAAATATGCATAAAATACACAAAGGTATATACACCATGTAAACTGTAGAAACAGATTAGTATGTCTGTCTGTTTTCCCACTGTGTTCTGACCTGATGTGGCATTGCATCCCCCTGCTCTGCAGGAGAGACTCGGGTCCCTGCCAGACTTCGTCTTCTTTTCACTCTGACAGGAGTGTTTTCATCTTGGGGCCTCTCGGGTCTCTTAAGTGGGACACGCCATACTGGGCTGGGCATAGAGGGCGATCGGAACAGCCCACGTGGACGACAGCGAATCACAGGCTGAGGGCAATAAAGTGGGTACAACATGTCAATAACCCAATTAAATAATAAATAATTAACCCAACTAGAGATAACCATGAATTTATGCTTGTAAGAGTGTAAAATTTAAACCTACCAAATCAGTACTGTCCATACTTTGTTTGGCCACCAGAGGAGCCGTGAGAAGACTATCCATTCCGAGGGGAACTTCAGAGTCATTCTGTACATGTTATTTCCCAAACAATCAATGCAAATTTAAACAAAAGACAAAAGTCTGTAGCCATAGACACAATAGAAGAGTCTCACCTCCACATCGTCAAGCCCCTCCAAAAAGCCATCATCGTCGTCATGAAGACAGGAGAGTGAGGGGTGTCGCCGTATGGAGGGACTGCTCTCATCAGAATAGTCGAACTGAAGGGATGATGGTGGGGAATGCTGAAAGAAGAAAAAAAAAATAGTCATAATATCAAGATATTAATAGTCATCTCAACATCACAATCAAAACAATGCAAGATCAACATGCTTTTTACAGGCTTGTGTGTTGTACCATTAACACAGGAGCAGAGTTTGGTCTACAGGCGAAAGCCTCCTTGGCCCCACTTGTAGAGCGCATACGACAGCGAGATGCAGGCATGGAAGGCTTTTTGAACTCGAAATTCTCCTGTAGAACAAGAGACTGGATCAAACACAAGCCATAAGACATAGTATGCCAAAAAAATCAATCAATTTTCTATGATTGGATATGGATTTAAAAATAATTTCTTAATTCACTCAGCAATAGTAGCAGCAGCAATTCTAGTAGATACATTTTTTTTAAAGCATAACTAGAAAAATATTATAATAAAAGAAATTTCCTATAAAGACTTTTCGACAGGGCTTCAACACTCTTTGACCAATGGATTTCCATGACTTTTCCAGTCGTACATTATTTTTGGATAAGGATTTATAAAAATGATTGACCAAATCTACTACCAAGTTATAAAAACAAACAAATAACTAAAATAAACTTTCATGCAAATCATAGTGATGTTTGAATTTTTTTTTACTCTACATACACAAAACAGGCCTAGACAATTTAATATTTTACAGCGGAGCACAACTACCGGTACAAAAATATACTACATTTCCATAACTTTTTATAAAAGTCTTACAGCCCAGGAAATCACAATATTAAAATTCCCAAATTTTGGGATTGCACGAAACCTTAATCCGATCGATTGCACACCAGACAAGAGTCACAGTGTCGATGCTGTGCAAGTTTTGAATCTAGTTACCATACACTCAAAAGTTACAAAGGATTTTATAATCGTTTAAGAATGAACAAAGTGATGTTGATGAGTTAGCAGATTAGTGTATGAAACTGGTGTAACTGCGCAAACAGAACGATTAGAAATGGTGATATTTGTTGTGCAATTTCTATGTATGTAGCCTTGAATAGGTTTCATTCCAGCAGTCAAATCACAAAAAGACATACTTGTAACTGAAAATATGTTGTTTAGGCTATATGAATGATACATATAGACAACATATCATCCAGTCATGGCTAAAATAAATAGTCAATGTTCTTTGATGAAAGACTGTTATTTTGATCAGCTTCCGGAGTCATAGCTGGGCACCGCCGACATACGCCGAGTGCCGGCGGAGCGGTGTTTACATTCCTAGAAAACAACAGATTCTAATTTTACTAAATGCCTTGTTTTCCGCCAGGCACGTATGGTGTGCAACCTCCTTTGGACAATATAAAAAGGAACCACAGACACACCTCAGCCAGGTTCTCTTTGTTGTCAGTGCAGTGTGCGTGAGTCCATACGCCATATCGTGACGGATCACATTCATTATTTTTCAGATTGGGACTGTGATCAGACAACGGCAACTATAGGGAGAAATACAAAGAGAGGTGATTATCTCCATGGAAAACAACCTCAATTCTGAATATCCCTTATAAATGAAGTAGAAAAGTCATAAAAGTCTAAAGAATAAACTTACTGGTAATGAATTTATCCTGCGAATGGGCATTTTCCTATAGAAACAGAAAATGTTGAGCAAGTCTGAGTCAACACAAAAAATTTTAGAGAGAGAAACTTTGTAGTGCAGGACTACTTACTCGTTTACTACTCTTGATGCATCTAGCATGGCCCTTTCAAACCTGCGATGAAAAAGGAAATTCTGTTAGATTCGACTCAGTTCTTAGTGCACTCAAAGTTCCCTCCCATCCAGAACACTAGTCACAGACGGCTATTCAATCTCATTTAAATCCCAGACTAGACCCCTCACTACTCTATATTGAATAAATACACAGCGATGCCCACCTGTATGCTAAACAGCCCTAAGCAGCTCTGAAGAGAGAGGGGGTCTTCCAATTTACCATATGCCCACACAATGCTTACCCCTCTGCAAGGCTCTTTTGTTGGAAGAGGGGAGCAAGTGAATGGTGGTTTGGAGGGGGAGGAGGTAAGGAGTGTGTCTTTTTCATAGCATAGGAAAAGGGGGAATTAAAGTTAAGGAGGGGGGTTTCGAAGCTACCTCACATACATAGTACCACTCTATTTGGATGCCTCTTCTCACAAGGCATGAAAAGCGTGCCACTGCATTCACCCAGCCTCCTTCAGCAACGTGCAAAAGAACACACACACTGATGTGTGCGGAACCAAATCATCTGTAGGTCTGACCGCATATGAATGGATGTCCACTTGCACCAAATGGCAAGAAAATTAAGGAACACAGCATTTTTTTTAGCTGGTTCACTAAGCTTTAAGGAATGCAAATAAAAATGTCATTTTGTTAGCCTCTTGTTATTGCAAATCTGTATGACTTTTCTTCCATGGAACACAAAAGATGGTGTCAGGAAGAATGTTGGCCTCAGAAATCATTCGCTTTAATTGTGTGAAATACAATTTCATTTTATGCAAAAAAGATGAAACTAAAGTGAAAGGTGACCAAGGCTAACATTCTGCCTATGGCTGGGAATCGTTACAGATTTCCAATTTGATTCGAGTCCGATTCACAAGCTCTCGATTCGGTTGTTTTCCTAACAAATGAAAGGAAATATCTCAGCTAATGCTGCAAATTGTGAAAGGAAATGTCACGAGGAAGGCCTGATCAGCGTGAGAGCGAGATAAAGGGGCGCCAGAGGCGCCAGTTCGAGACGCACGTGGCCCCGTTGCACGTGTCCTTACATTTGTTGCATTTCTGATTAAAATTAACGTAGACTGTTCAGCTGGTTCCCGTTTCCACCATGCCCATCCTTATACTGTTACAGGAGCCTTCTTACTGGAAATATTATACATATTTCTTAAATTTACAGCATGGCCCAAATTATGCAGCTCAATTGCAACAGATTTAACCAATCCAATAATCAACATTAAGAAAACTTTACATTAATAGATTGATCTTGGAATATTAATAATCAATATCACTCAAATGAAGACTGCAATTAATCACCAAAATCAATACTTTTCCCCAGACCTAATTCTGCATGACATTTCCTTTTGTGTTCCACGCAAGATAGAAAGTCATATGGGTTTAAAACATGAGTCATGACTTCGAATCCATGACAACAATTTTCGTTTTTAGTCAAACTATCTTAAAGGGATGAAACGAAAATTCTCTCATCGTTTACTCAACCTCATGCCATCCTTGAAGTATGACTTTCTTCTGCTGAACAAAGATTTTTAGAAGAATATTTTAGCTCTTTAAAATACATAAAGGCAGCGTAAAAGTAATCCAAATGACTCCAGTGGTTAAATCCATATCTTTAGACGTGATATTATAGGTGTGGGCGAGAATATTCGAGTTGTATTTTACTACAGTATAAATTCTCCTTTCTGCCCAATAGTTGGTGCACATGTGTGAAATGCCAAAAACAAAAAGGTGAAAGTGGAATTTTTTTTGTAAAAAAAAAATAAATGCTTCAGAAGACACGGATTAAACCATGGTTTACTTTTATGCTGCCATTATTTGCTTTTGAACTTTCAATGTTCTGGTCACCATTCACTTGCCTTGTATGGACCAACAGAGCTGAAATATTCTTCTAAAAAAAACTGTGTGTGTGTTCTGCAGAAGACAGACATACACATCTGGAATGAAATGAGGGCGAGTAAATTATAAGAGAATTTTCATTTTTGGGTGAACTATTCCTTTAACATGCTGGGCATAAATCGTGATGTTAAGAGGCTTTATGAGTTAATAATGAACACGCTGCTGTGATCTGGGATGCAAGCCCAGCAAAAAGCATATGCCAGTCTAATCTGTAGAAAATGAACACACTGGGCATATGCACAGACCTTGTAACGGCAAGGATTAGATTATAATCCTCAAACCAAGCACCCAAGCAAAGCTCTCACACATGTCAGAAATGATCATCAACAGGCAGGAGAACCATGCTTACTTCTGCTCAGCATCCTGAAAGTCCAACGGGCTGGGGGAGTCCAGGCCAAGACCTGTGGAGAGGGGGATGAGGACACAGGTAAGAACACCTACACACCCTATTGATAAGCATACAATAACAGCAACCCTATAAACATTATTGCAGCTCACATTCCAGTGCGATTACCTCTCACAAACCCACACACTGATATCAGTATAAAGCGTTTACATGACAATAAAATGCAGGTATCCCCAAACTAACCTACATCGGAGGAGGCATCAGATGCAAATGAGGGGATCTTCAGGATGGGCCTGGGTTTCTTCCGCTTTGGTGTTTCACATTCACTGCATCAGTACGTAAACATAACACGTTTAGAAAACTGGAACATACCATAAACCATTTACTGTGCATTACGTAAATCCTCCTTGTTTTACAAGAGCAATCTAATGTCATCTGCTTAGATAATGTTCAGGAACCAGTAGTATGGTTGACCTTTTTTACACTCATTTCAGCTAAAAGATACAATGCAATTCCACCTACCTTCCAAGACCAGCCAGATTATTCATGTTTAACGCCAGATTAGTCACAGGAGACAGCAGTGCCATGGGTTCGGGAGAGGCTAGGCTCTGCATGCAGGGGGAGCCTCTCGTCCCGACCTCTGGCAGGGTAAGAATGTGAAGTCTCAGGACTGATTCGGGCCCGGTGCTGATCAGATCGCTTACAGGGCTGATATCGCCTCGAACTGAATCAGATTCCATTGTCGAAGTCACAAGAGACGCCAAAATGTTGTAAGACGACAAAGGGTTAAGTCAAGCTAGCGAGCACAGCAATCCGGGCAGGGATACAATTTGTATAGTAGTTAGGATTGGAAGAAACAACTAGCAGAATGGCGCATAATAGTGATGCCTAAATAGTCCAGATTACATTAGCGACTGGGAAATTTTCTTTTTAAAAGCCCATCTTCCTTTAAGTTAGTCGTCAGAGAGCTGCCGTTTCAGATGCACTCTCTCTGACTTTTTTCAAACTCTGCTGCGGAAGAGAGTGCCGAATATAGCTCTTATTTATGTTCAAAACATGCAGTTCACAAGCGGCAATCTCCGTAGCCAATGAACAACGCCGTTACATCCGATTCCTCTAGTTAGATGAGCTTCCTCTTTTTTCAGCATTGTTCTCGAAGGGAAAGTAGGCGTTGCAAAGAATGACAGACAAATCCGATGTCCAATGAAAATTAAGATATCAACAGCTCCGCTTAGAATTCATCCAATAGTATTTGTTTTACATACACTGGGCGGGACTAAAAGGCATAAAGACGTGAAGCGAGCATGAATTTTCCCGCGGAACATTTCAAGATATAGTTTGGTAACGCCCTCATTTACAAGACAGCCAATCATATGCCAGCGTTCTGGTCTGGAACGTACCATTCAGATCGCTTGGACGGGAAATTAAACACTTATTGTTTTATTTTATACATTTGTGCTGATACTTAGCTATTTTCATATTTAACATATTAAACTAGCCAAAATGTGCAGTAGAGCATAGTAGGGTTTGAGTGTTCAAAATTAGGTAAATGATAACAGATTATGATTAAATAATAAAACAATGAAATATTCAGCTTTCGGTTGAACTGCATTGACTTTGAACCCAGATCACACAATGACAAAGCTGTACTGACAAAAGCTCATTGATTTACTTCTTATTTGAGTGAACCAGGATCACTGTCACACTACAGCAGTTTTTGTTAAGATGTAATAAAATAGGTCTTTAACCAAAGGATTGTATAGTGTATTTCATGATGTTTGGTGATTTCTAGGTTCAGTTATGTTTGTGTATTGTTTACTTTGAAGTATTTACTTAATACAATTTGATTTAAGTATTTTGGATTAACTAGCACACAACCTCCTATGAAATCCCTATTCCCAGTATAATTATTATTATTATTTACTTCACTTAAGAAGACACAACATGTTAAAAAGGACTAATTTTATTGTAACAATCTGAACTCTTGCTTTGAGATCATCTTGAATGTTTAAAAACATTGCATTGTGTTACTAAGACCTATACTATAGCAAGCTAGTCCAAACATACATAAATAGCATATTCAATTTAAAACGGACCATTCTGAGACTACATCGAATGCACAATGAATTAATCTTAAACAACAGCAAAGAACCTTGTCAATCTGGTTAAACAGGCTCTTATGGAAGTAGAACTGTCTCTGAAAACTTGCCCAGACAGTTTTACAGAAAGGTGTTTGGTAACAGGTAAACACCTGCTGTGTGGATTCACAACAATGCATCCGGGGTTCCTCAGGATGTGAGAGTTCAGCCTCAGTTAGACAAAATTGTGCCAGCACTCTGATATAATCTATGCATTTGGATTTCAGTGGTTCTGAGAAATGATTTACACACAAAAATCATTTACAGTCCTTTAATGTAATCTTTACCAAGCATCACTTGTAAACTAAAGTTACATTTGCCTTGGATTAGAACATACGCATACCCTTAGTTTGAACCAGAAAGAACAAATGCCTGCTGGTCTATTAAACACAAAATTCCACATTATCTTGTGAATTTAATCAAATTAATGTTATACACCTAAAAATAAAGGTAATGAATCTCTAACACTTATATAGTCATAATCTCACGTTTAAGGACCTACATTTACGTCTGAGGGCTAAACTGGTGGTCCCAACACAATAGTTTATGAATGCATTGTGCATGTGCATTGAGCCATCAAGAATATGTTGCTATAATGAACTTCCTGGATAAAGAGTAAAGCATGGACTCAGAGGGCAAACCTCTGCTCAAATAGGAACAGTGCTTTATATCTGATCCATTGCACCTGTGTAGTCACATCTTGAAATGTCATTGAAATGACTGGTATAAATATATTCAAGCATATACACTAACAGATTGTGCTAACAGTATTCAGTTGGGGTTGTATGGGTATGCTAGTGCATGTACATGCAGGTGTGGGACTGTGGAAGGAGAATCTTTTTCTGTTTACATGAAGCTGAATAGGCTGTAAGGTACACAATCCCACTGAAACTCCTCTACACCTTCAACGTCATTTTTTGTGGATCTGTAAGTGAATGTTCACATGCGTGCATCAGGTGGCCAGGCCATAGATCTAAAAAAAGGAGTGTATGTATGTAGGAGTGTATTGTGCTTTTATTAATGTCCTCTGCCTCATTACTACCCTGAGCCATCAACAGCCCAAAGCCAAAATAGTACAAAAGGTCTTGCATTAACACATGCATGGGGCAAGAATTGAATGGCCTCTCAACTCCTCACCCACACCTAAAATTACTGAAGGAATAAAAAAAAGCCCAGTGAGAGAAGATGGCTTAAGTACACAAGTGATCTTTGGCAAAGATTACTTAAAATTATTTAACATTTTTAGGAGTGCCTTAAGTCTAGGAGGTGCTATGTACATAATGTAATGTAAAATTTACAGTATTGCACACATTGCACACATCAAAAGCATTAAATCAAACACAACCTATGGTAATATTTACCAGTCTTGTCCATTTGTATGGACATACTTACACAAAAAAATAAAATAAATAATAATAATTCTGTACACAATAAAGTGAGCTTTGCTGACCACTGCTTTCGGGTCAGTATGAAAGACAGCAAGAGAGTGTGTGAGAGAGAGAGAGAGAGAGAGAGAGAGAGAGAGAGAGAGATTGAGGCAGAGAGAGGGAGAGAATGAGACAGGAAAGAACATCTGTCTATTGAGGCTCCTGGAACAGATGGGCCTGTGGGGAGAGAATAATTCAGTCTCGTGCTGCCGTTCTGGAAGGAACATGAAAAAACAGGGACAAAAGAGAGGAGGGGGAGGAGAGCGTACAAAAAAGGAGAGTAGGAGGTTTGTTTGGAGGGAGGCGTAAGGGAGGTGTAAGGGAGGCCAACGGTTTCCAGCAGACCTTAGACAGAGAAGAGACGACAAGGCTCGAAAGGGAAGAAAGAGGGGTGAACAGACAAGTAAACAGCTGATCAAAGACAGTGACAGCTGGAGATTTGCAAACAGAACTAAGCTAAAGTATGTGAGGAGGGCTCAGAGGGGACCACATCTGACGATTCACACACAGATAGTTTTAATAGGCTTCAACATTTTGAGGATAATGTTGAGCAGATCGGCTATTGACCGTATTTCCCACAGAGCAGTAAGAATTTACAATGATCACAATTCAGAATCGTTATCAGAATCTGAATCAGAATCAGCTTTATTGCCAAGTATGCTTCCACATACAAGGAATATTTCTTGGTGACAGAAGCTTCCAGTGCACAAACAATACAGCAACAAGACAGAGATAATAAAAATAAATGAATAAAAAATAGAATACAAATAAAAGCAAATAGAAATTTATGTATAAATAGAAATACATAATAAGACAAAAATATACGTACATATATTATGTACAAATACAAATCTGTTATATACAGTGCAAGGGAATGTAATGCAGAAGAGGAAGGATATGTTAAATAATAGAACTGACTAGGCTGTGTATTGCACATAATTATACGTAGTATAGTTTTTAACTGTTCATGAGATGAATAGTCTGAGGGAAAAATCTGTTCCTGTGCCTGATGGTTCTGGTGCTCAGTGCTCTGTAGCGCCGTCCTGAAGAGAACTGTTCAAAAAGGTAATGGGCAGGGTGAGTGGGGTCCAGAGTGATTTCACCAGCACTTTTCCTCACTCTGGAAGTGTATAGTTTTTGAAGGGAGGGCAGGAGGCAACCAATAATCCTCTCAGCAGTCCGAACTGTCCTTTGTAATCTTCTGATGTCTGATTTCATAGCTGAAACAAACCAGACAGTTACTGAAGTGCAGAGGACAGACTCAATGACTGCTGAGTAGAGCTGTATCAGCAGTGCCTGTGGCAGATTGAACTTCAGCTGGTGAAGGAAGTACAACCTCTGCTTGGCCTTTCATCACAATTATGAAATTATCAGCATAATTTTCAGGCTTTCAATGTAAATTTTTGTTTTTTTATTCCAATTCAAAGCTCTTTGATTCTGATTGAAATTTGATTAGATTCTGATTCATTCCATTTTTATGCCCAATTTGCTTACATATGAAAGAAATTCTCCCTCAGCTAGCTAATGCTGTGTATAGGAACCTTCTAACTTTACATTATGAAAATATTCATAAAAATATTAAGAACATGTCCAAACTATCGCTTCCATCGCTATTTATTAAACATATATAATAATCAACACAATCAACTGAAGTTAACTTTAAAATAAAACTAAAAGATTGATCTCTGGATTTTAATCATTAAAATCGGTATCATTCAAATTATGATTGCAATTAATAAGGGAAATCAATATTTTTGCAGCATTAAAAATAATGAATTAAGAAACTGCACTAAAAAAAATTGTTTGGTTGCTTAGTTGTATTAACATGTTTTTTTGAGGTGACTCAACTAACCACCTTCAAAAGCTTAAAATTTTAAGTTGTCATTGTTTCAACTTGTTTTTCAGTTGAGTTAACTTTTGTTGAATCAGCTATATTCGGTGTCAAGTAACTATCATGCGATCTTAGATGCTAAGAAATGTGAATTCCTTTGAATCTACGTGAAAACACATATTAGACAATATCACAAATGCTGTCCCAACAAGTTTAACAAAGTTGTCTAAACAAACAGGTTATTGTTTGAGGACTTTATTTACAGTCTGCTGTTGTTTTTGTCATAATTGTTAGTTATTGGTTGTGTGGTGACATTAAGAGCTTTTCTTTTTACTTGATGTTTGTTAATGGTCACAATTATTGATGTTTGTGTGTCAAGTATTGAGATCTATGAGCCTCCAAAACAAGACTTTTCTGTTTTTGATGTTCAAGACAGTGTCCTCTTTAGCAGTTAAAATTTCTAGAATTTCTTTACATATAAGTCAAGTTCACTAAAAATTAATATCGATAGTGTAAACAGATCAAAGCTTTTAAAACTTGGAAAACAAATCAAACAGAAATGAACTCTTTATAGCTTTCATTTTGTGTCAGAAAATGTTTTGGAAAACAGAATGCATCTACCTAATTTCTGGTGCTACTTCACTAAATGAACATAAAACTTCAAAACGTGTGCTGTAATGCATCCTGCATAACCCCGGCTGCCAGAATATTCACGTTATTAGATCAAATCATGTTCACACAACTTAAATTAAACAGTTTTGTCAGTTAATTATTTAGTCCACTCTAATGGTATGTCAACATACATTTTATTGTTAAGTTAACTCAAAATTATAAGGCAATGGGGTAACACATTTTTTTTTTCAAAAGACACACATAGCTCTTCTGTTGGGGTTCTGTGATGCATATTGATGGCCACTGATTGTCCTCATTGCAAATGCATTCAGTGATATCTGTATTCCAGTAAAATGGGATGTTTGCAAACCCTCATTACAGCCCAGTCTAAATCAGCCTGTAATTGTGTGTGAATTGGATCGTCAGCAGTGTTGATACAGCTCTGTGTTTGTGCAGGAAAGTTTGAAATGAAAGGTTTTGCAGCAACAAACGACTGTGTGTGTAAAACACAATTGGAGCTTTGCCCCACTGAAGACCAAGCAACTCTTATCCAGTCATTAATAATCCATATCTCACCTGCTGATCAATATTTCACAAGCTTGTTATTTGATGCTGGATTCTAACTGCTCTGAACAGATCTATGTGATACTGGACATAATTCTAATCACAGGGCAGAGCTTTCATAGTTATCCATCAATAGCTTTGGGGTAAATAAAGCTTTTGCCATTAGAGAACTTACTAAAGCAATAAGGTACGAGAGGCCATGCTATATTGTGAATATAGTCACAGCTGCAGGGCGTTTTAGGCACAACACAAAGCAGACTACAATGTGGCATAGTCTCAAATAATTTTTTTTTTAAGTCAAATGATTACATGGCATCCTTACACTAAAAGACATAGTCCCTGATGAGTAAACAGTAAATATAACATTGCTATTCATAAGAAAAATATACAGCTATACAGTAGGTGCTGCCTAGTGATACAAATAGTAGCTTGGTAAAGAAGGCATAGCTTTGCTTTATCATGAATAGAGCATAGCTATTAAACAATCAGAACTATCTGTTTTATATTATGTAATACTATACTGTATTGTATTATATTGTACATTTTTATTGAATAATTGAATAGTTGTGATTGTGAAGATTGTATGAACAGGCTTCTCCCAAACGTTTCTAATGAACTCCTTTAGATACAGAACTATGCAATATTGCATTTAAGAGGAATTGGATAGAAGTATTATTTATTGAAATACTGGTTCTAAAATATTGAGAATGTGAAAGTGTAATATGAACACTAATGTGCATCTTAGGTGCCATAATTGTCTCATTTTACATTTCTGGGTTTGGAGCGTGAAAGTAAACTATAGCAGTCTAAATGGTGCTACTGGTGTGGAAATGTAAATGACAATGGAAAAATTAAACCATAGCAAATGTTAACGAAGCTTTGCTCTTTGTTTCAATAGCAAAAGTAAAAATTCCATATTAAGTTTCCATAATTACGTTTCCTCAGAAGCTGTATTTGAATACCCATCGCAGGAAGCCTTAACTAGTTAGCTGGGTTTAAAAACAAATAATAATATTTACATTAATGCTGGGGTACATAATGTAGATTACATTTTAGATCTACCCTGCTAAATTAAAGTAGAAATACATATGTCATTGAACACTTTGAAAAGAGTCAATCAAGTGGTTGTAGGTTCAAATGGACGATTCATGAAAGTTTAACTAAATCGATTTTTTTATATAATTAATGTGCAGAGAGATTCATTAAATTCACAAGCATTCTTTACACTTTCCTAAGACATGCATGTGCAATGGCAGGTAAACTCAAAATAGAAACAGCAACACACATTTAACCTCCTAAGACATGCATGTGCAATGGCAGGTAAACTCAAAATAGAAACAGCAACACACATTTAACCTCCTAAGACATGCATGTGCAATGGCAGGTAAACTCAAAATAGAAACAGTAACACACATTTAACCTCACAGCATAAGAAAAGAGAAATAGAATAGATGTTTTATGATAAGAGCATATCTTTTGAGCAGATACCAGAAATTCTTCCATAATAAAGCACTTAACACCTTAGTTGCTCCAGGGGTATTGTCCCTGAAGTGAAATACTTCAGTTTGAAAAGCATTTTGAATAAGGGATCACCTGCTAACTAGAGATAATGATGTTAAAGGAATATTCCAGGTTCAAAGTAAGTCAAGCTCAATTGACAGCATTTGTGCATTATGCTGATTACCACTAAAATAACTTTGATTCGTCTCTCCTTTTCTTAAAAAATAAAAAAATCGAGGTTACTTACAATGGAAGTGAATGGGGCTATTTTTTTGGAGGATTTACAGGAAAAAATATAAAGTTTATAATTTTATAAAAGCACACATTAATTCTTCTGTTAAAAAGACAGTTTATTATTATTTTTGGATCCACGACCACAATACTTTTTAGATTTTTAATCCCATATTTTTGCGCCTAAATATGGCCAAAAACATTGCAATCCTGCAATCAGCGATATGCAAGAAAAGAAAAGGGTGTAATGAACAGCAAAATTGATTGACCGTGTAGAATCAGTCTGTATGTGTAAAATAAACTACTCCAAACGTGTAAATGACTTGTGTTTGTAGCTAAATTAATTTCCAGAAATAATCCGATATACATCATTCCATCCTCCCTTTGTTACACTTACACTTTTGGCACAAAATTCTCATTGAACAGAGTTTTGCAGGTGAGGGGGAGGCAGGTCTACTTCTAGTAATCAATTAATGAGGGTTTCCTTTACCAGTTTACTCTGACCTAATTGGTTTAATAACGTGAGAGACAACTTCTTCTTCATATGGCTCATCGTTGTTCCTCTGGGTATCTCTCCTCTCTTAAATATTAAACTGAAATATTAATACATACACGTTCTTTAATTGCAAGTGTAAAGTTGAGCTGACACCATTTATTGATATAAATCTCAATCTGGTGTTCAGATGATTCTTCTTGTTGCTGTTCATTATTTTAATTATATTTTAATTACTTTTGATTATCATTGGCATCATGAATGGATGCATGGATGGGTGGATGGATGGATGGATGGATGGATCAGGTCAGAATAAACTGGTAAAGGTAAACCACATTGATTGGTTAATAGAAGCAGGTAGACGTGCCTTGCAAAACTTTGGCAAAACTCTTTTCAGTGAGAAATGTGTGCCATAAGTGTAACAAAGGAAGGACGGAACAGTGTATGTCAGATAATTTCTAGAAATTATTTTTGCCACAAACACAAGTCATTTACACATTTGCAGTAGTTTATTTTACACATACAGACTGATTCTACTGATTCTTCTAATCAATTTTGTTGTTCATTACACCATTTTCTTTTCTTGAGTATCGCTGATTGCAGGTTTGCAATGGTTTTGACCATGTTTAGGTGCAAACAGTGCCAAACGTGTAAGCGTGAAAAAAGGGAGTAAGAATAAACACCAAATTTGCTCTGTGTTAAAACGCAATTACAGATTCACAACACATGGATAACACTTAAATTGTAAATCTTCACTTTAACTTTCACTTGCACATACTTATTTTTTTGTGCACTTTTCATGCATATCGCTACCTACTGGGCAGGGAGGAGAATTTACAGAAAAAAAGTACTTAAATATTTATTTGTTTCTCACCTGCACCTATCATGTCTCTTATAAAGACATGGATTTAAACACTGGAGTTAAATATATTAAATGTATGCTGCCTTTATGTGCTTTTTGGAGCTTCAAAGTTTTGGTCACAATATACTTTAAGGACCCACAGAGCTGAGATATTCTTCTAAAAATCTTTGTTTGTATTCAGCAGAAATAGAAAGTCATAGACATCTGGGATGGAATGAGGGTGAGCAGCCTGAATGATGAGAGAACTTTCATTTTTGGGTGACCTATCACTTTTCGCGTTTGAATCATTGCCAACGTTCTGAAAGTGGACTAAAACGTCATCCGGTGTGTGATGCTGCCATCTAGGGCTTCTGATGTAAATTGCAATCTTTTTGTGGAAAGGAGATTTTTGTAACAACCTCCACAAAGAAAGTTATTTCAATTGTGTGGCAAATTTCCATCAAACTGAATTGAGTAACCTTTAAATAATGTATTCCTGGCAATATTTTTATGATTAGCATATTTATTGATTCCTACATCGAATACAGAAAAGAATAACATAAATACACAGATTCAACATTTAACTCCCACTACCACCCCTCCCCCTCCACACCCCCAACCTCACCCATCCCTCAACAAATACCCCTGTGGTCACAGGAGTACATACACGCAAAAGAAAAAAGAAAAATAAACAAAAAGAAGGAAAAAACAAAACAAATTAAAAATACAATAATAATCACACACATTGACAACAACCCCTCTCTCTCCACTGTTCCAACCTGAGAATCCTCCAAGAATGCCAAATTTCTGCCCCATTTCACAACAAACAAATCAAAATTCCCCAGTCTTCTATATTACCCTTCTTCGAATGCTGCCACCCTCCCCATCTCTGCACACCACTACGGAAATGATGGTGCTCCGTCAAACTTCCATCTCCTTAAAATATTTTTTCTGCCAATCATAATACTGGTCAGAACCCAATTTTTTATAGTTTATCCCCCCAAAATACAGAGTCTGAGGCAAAGTAAAATCTGAGTGCCCAAAATGTCACACAACTCTCAACCTTCAACCAAAATGATTGGATCTTAACAAATCCCAAAAAAACATGGGTCCAATAGAATCTATGTAAAAACTTGAATTGCATAAGGCGCACACTTGCATCAAATTTTTTTAATCCTAGTTCACACTCCATCCTCCAATACCAAATTTAAATCTTTTTCCCAAAATCTCTTGAGAGAAGTTGAAGGTCCTTCCCCTTGACTCTGAATTAGCAGGGAGTAATACACTGATGCCTCATAACCTTTTCCAAAAGAAGTAATCCCCTCTCCCAGTGTATCTGCCACTTTCAGGGAGGTGTGCTACTACCAAAAACAATACAGAGCAGGTGACGCAGCTGTAAATACCTATAAAGATCTGGGAATCCGAAAATGTTGAACCAAATTTTCAAAAGATCTCAACTCTCTACTCTCATATAGGTCACCGAGTGTAGTAACCCTGCTCCCGATCCACTCTGACCAGCAGAAAGGGGACTTATTAGTACATAATTTAGGGTTCAGCCATATGCTTGTGGCAACATTGAAATAAACGTCTGAATTAAACACCCTGGACACTTTGTCCATACCAAGTGCAAATGCGAGATAACAGGTGTAACTTAATTTCTCAGGTTAGTTTAATAGAAAGGCTTTGCAATGGCAAAATAGGGGCAAGAACTTCCTGTTCAATACAAAACCAGGGAGGGGCTCTCTCAAGTGGAAGCGACCAATGAGCCAAATGTCTGAGACTGAATGCATAATAATAAAACAAAATCTTGGGTAGTCCTAGCCCACCTTTGTCTATCGGCCTATGTAATTTAGTAGAATTTAATCTGGGACACTTACCATTCCAAATGAAGGTGTCACTGCCAGGTGTCATTAAAGTAACTTAATCCATCCAAAAATAGTATTCAGAATCCATATATTTCCAAAATCTTAAAAAGATAATCCCATTCTATCATATCAAATGCCTTTTCGGCATCAAGTGAGATTGCAGCGACCGGAGTCTGATCATTTGCCACTGACCACATGATATTGATAAAACGCCTAATGTTTTCAGATGAGTTGCGGCCCCGAATAAACCCCACCTGATCTGTATGAAAAACAGATGTCATAACTTAATCGGTTAGCCAGAACTTTTTCCCCCAACTGTCTTGCCCTGGATAACCAAAACTCCACATTTAATGACAAAATAGTATTATATCTGTATTTCAATCAGCTCTGCCTCTGCACTTTTAATGTTCCCTTCCAACTCCACGAGTTCTTGTGCTTTGGATTTTTTGATGAATGAGGCAAACTGTATGATCTGACCCCTAAGAACTGCCTTAAGTGCCTCCTATGCCATGCCCAAAGAGGATACTGAGGTCCAGTTGGTATCCATATTGACATTGATTTCAGCCTTTAGCATTTGTTGGAATTCAGAATTTAGGATTTTGCAAAAGGGATACATTAAAAAGGCAACACCTCTAAAGTCTCTTCTGAGACTAAAATGCTTCAAATTGAGCAATCAACAATAGATTAAATGAGGGACTAAGTTTTAAAAAAAATTTTTTAAAACCTATTCAAGAATAAATGGACTGATGAAAAAAATTATAGTCCCTACCAGATGGGTTCAAAAGTCTCCAAATATCTGTAAGACCAAGATTTTTACACAACCTGTGCAGTGTCAATGTTGCACTAGGGGGCTTGCACACTTTTGCTTCTCTGTGATCCAGGACTGAATCCATCAAATATTAAAGACTCCCCCCAATATTATAACATGAGGGGTGCCAGCGGCTTGCAACTTTTCTTTATGATCTATAAAAAAAGCCCTGATCATCAGTGTTAGGTGCGTAAATATTAGCAAAAAACAACCTTTGCCCCAGAATTTCTGCTAAAACAATAATGACTCTTCCTAATTTATTTTTAATCTGTTTAAATTGTAGATGTTTACATATCAATGTAATTACCCCCTGCTCTTACTTGAGCCAGCACTAAAGAAAACATGTCCACTCCATATCTTCCCAAAATTTTCAGCTTCCTGCTGGGAAAGATGCATTTCTTGAAGAAACACTATATCATATTTCTTACATTTAAAAAATAAACAACCTTCCTTCTTTTTATGGGGTGGCCCAAACCATTCACATTCCATGTGGAGAGAGGCAATCCACTCATAAAAACATTTTACATTTTGACTTATGAGAAAAAATAGATTGTGTGTCAAAAACTAAATTATAAAGACTACATTCCAACATTAGTGCAACAATCAAACCCCAAACATCCCCAGAACAAACAAAAAAATAAAAAAATAAAAAAAAACAAGAAAAAGAAAAACATGTGCATTAACCCTGTGCATACCAGTGCCAACTGCACTGCACTTTATTAATCATCATCTTATATCACAACCTGGACTGTCAATATATTCTCCCCAATTCACTTATATATATATTTTTATATACCCTTATCTAGTGTATGTGTATTCTACATTGTGTGTATTGTATACATTTGATATGTAAATTGTTGTGTAATTATGTGTACGTTTGTTATGTAAATTGTGTTGTGTAAATATGTTGTTTATTGTAATTTTTATATGTCTCGTCACTGACATGACTGCAGTGTTGCTCGGAACTGCACACAAGACTTTCACCTACTGTTGCACTTGTGTACACAGTAGTGTGACAATAAAGTGAGTCTATCCCTCTAAACTCAAACAGTCCATGTATGCCTACGAGAACCCCTGCAACATCATGGTCATTGGATTGCTTGAGTCCAGTGTTTCTTTACAAATTTTGTGAGACAGAATTACACAACAGATAATAATCTCTAAAAAATATTTATAAACTCCAGCCAATATGTGGCAAAAGCACAAAGAACGTGTAGATCCATCCACATAACCGTCCCGAAGGTGTGTTCCTCCACAACACAAACTCCAGCCACAAGGCAGAGCCAGCACAAAAAAAAAAAGAAAAAGAAAATTAATTAAAAAAGGTCATTCAGTTTCCTCAGACTTTCAAATGAATGTTCAGTGAGCCAGCCGTTTAGCTGTTACATGAGTGATGGAACAGATGCCCTAATCACTCTAATGATTTGCAAGAAATATTCCACAAAACAAACTCCAGCCAATGGGAGGCATAAGCAAAAAGAATGTGCAGATTCATCCACAAACCATCCCGAAGGAGTGTTATTCCCCATAACAAACTCCAGCCAATTGGCAGAACCAACACAAAAATAAACAAAGAAGGTGCTCAGTTTCCTTGAACAGTCATGTGAATTTTCAGTGAGTCCACTTGGCTGCATCACACAATGACTTACTCTGTCCATTGACTTTATGAAGGACATTGCTTGCTCTGGGCATGTAAATGTTTTACGGCCATCCTTAGCATCTGTTTTCAATTTGGCCGGGAATATCAGTGCAAATATAACCTTCCTTAGATGTAAGAGTTTCTTGCATTCATTGAATCGATCACGTTTCTCTCTCATCGAATTTGCCAAGTCTGGGAACATGAAAATGCTGTAGTTCTTCCAAGAAAGCCTACTTTTACTCCTCACCTTGCGAAACACAACATCTTTATCGGATGATCTCAGAAATTTGGCTAGAATTGTTTGGGACCTGTCTCCCTCAGTAGATCTATGAGCTGGAACCCTGTGAGCTCGCTCGATTTCCATCTTATGGCCTGTTATGTCGAGCTAACTCGGGAAGAGCCCATCTAGGAATTTCACCATATCTTCGCCTTCAACGTTCTCAGGAATTCCAACATGTTATTTTGCCGATTACGATTCTCTAAGTCTTCCAACTTTTCCCAAACGCGTTCCAAGTCTACCTTGGTCACTAGCAGATTAGTTAATTCCCTCTCCGATGACTTCAGATAATCGATCCGTTCCTCGACATCCAACACTCTTGTAACAAACTCAGTGAATGTCGTCTCCATGGCAGTGATCGATCGACGTATTACAGCAAGATCCTCCAAGTCAGCAACAACCTTCATCAGCATCGCCATCATTTTCAACAGTTGACGCTGAATCTCTTTCACCTCACTTGCCAAATTGAGTCCGGGCTTGCAGCCTGTTGCTCAGGGGCTTCAGCTTGAGCACATAAATATCTTTTAATGTCTCCAGAGCCTGAGGATTTTGGATTCTTTGACATATTGTCCTCAAAGAACAGGTCTGGAACATGGTGTATCGAATCTCACCGGTTTATGACACAAAATGTATAAAAACTAGCAAAGTGTGCAGAGCTCGCCATTCACATGTCCAAGCCTTTCATGGCACCACACAACTCCTATTCCTGGGAATAATAAGATTAGTGTTCTTAAAAAAATGTATATAAATAGAATAAAATAAAGATATGGTATGGTATAGATTATGTTCTATAAATTTAATATTTTTCCCAATAATTGGGAAACTTTTGAAAAATGTTGTCCTAATTTTATTTCTTAAAAGTATCCATTTTAATTAAATTCATGGTTCTTTTTTTAATTGCTACATTAATATACTTAGAACTTCTATAAACTCAAATTGTTTGTGATTCTTTATTTTCCAGCTAACAAAAGACTAGCTCATAAATAGTAATAATTGTATTATTAAATGGTTTTTTTTAAATAACAGCAAAAGTATAATTGATCCCACTATCTGTAAAAGATTTTCGATTCTAGATGTTGATCTGTTCAAAACAATAACTACAATAGCAACAATATCAATTTAACTATTTAAAGATGCGGCACAAAATAAAAATAAAAAACATGCAGAAGTGTTTATTAAAGGATGTGGCCTAAAAACATTATGTATTTAAAGACTGCCTTTTGGATTCCAGAAATGCAGTTTTATACTGTAGTAGTTGTTTTTTTCCCCTGAATATCAAGTAAGTGAAGGAACAATATATGTTGCCAAATGTGCACAATTTATTGATTTTTTGGGGGTTTACATTTTAAAAGTCTATTGAAAAGTTAAGCCAAGTTGAAGATCAAGCAAATAAAGAAAAATGATCACAGCGAACATTTCCAGTATGAATGTATCCCCTTTTATTCTACCTTTATTTAATTTATTTCCCCTTAACCCTAATTGTTTGTCCATTTGCATGCCAAAGTTAATTGTCTACATGGCAGGTAAAAGTTTTATGTCAAAGAAAACTCATCTCAAATATATTTCATGCATATTGGTGAATTGCTAATGTATAAAAACATGCAACTTATTTGGCTAAAGAAAAGCAATGAATTATTAAAGAAGCATTTTTATTAAAACATTAACTGTGGGATAAAGTGTACCAGGTGCTTCAGGGTAACTAGTAGCTCAAATAATGATAATCAGCTTTGCATCCAAACACAGGAAATACCATTATATTGTTCTTGTGCAACTTGAGGGTGAGGAAATGAGTGACAAATTTCTTTAAAGAATCAGTAGTGCTGGCAAAGTGAAATCTACTCAAAATGACCAAGGATATTTTTTGTTATGTCCTGAAGCTCATTACAAAGTTGGGGAAATTACAAGGTGGAAATAATGTTTCAGATTCCCCAGAAACCTTTATGGTTGGAATGTGAAATAATATTGCCTTAGTTCTGTTTATCCAATAAAGGATATTTTTTCTAAACCTGGTTTCTGTCTCTCTGTATCAAGAAGTTAACTATTTGTTTGTTTGTAAAAATGACAAAAAAAAATTGTGAAAATTGCTTCAGCAATACATTCAATTATTATTATGAATATTAAACCTTTCTGTGGCTGCATGGATATCATAAAAAAAAAAAAAAAAAAAAAAAATTCACAGATTACCAATGATTCAGTTTACATTTTGACATGGCACAACTTACCCCTTATTAATTTGGACAATCATGCTACTAAATCACAACGTTTTGATCTGTCATATTTTTATGGTCGTGTGTAATAATTGCATTCTGATAATTTTCGTAAAGGAGACATCCTAAAATATAATTAGGTGTATTACTTTTGTCTCTATTTTCTCCTAGTTTAGAGGGCAACTTCAGTAGAAAGCACTATGTCCCACAGCACCCTAGCTAAATTAAGTACTCATCTAAACCACTACGGGGCAGTAGCATGTGGTATATCAGTCTGCGACGTGATTCCAGTGTAATGCGAACTGAGGATCGCGTCTGACTATTATACAATTAGCTGTAACACACAAACCTGCTCCACCTTCCCAGGACCACATTTGAGTCTTTTTGTGTGTGATCTCCATAGTTACAGGCCTTTGATCTTGTGCTCTTATGAGGGACACTAGTAAAAAAAAAAAAAAAAAACAGCATTCACATAGTGCTTTTGTTTTCTATGGTAGGTTGCAACTCAGCAAGTACAAGCCTAACTCAAGTACAAAACAAGTCTGATTTAATCTGTTTGGGAAGCAGCTGTGTGTGGAAGCTTGTTTGTCTGTTTGACAGCAACAGACTATGAGATGTAATAAACAGACAGCCTGGGATTATGGGAAGACAAGTATGAGCAATGATTTAAACTATGATGGCTTCTTGATAACTCTCTACACCATAGATAAAGCTAGTGGGCTTTTTGAAATTCACTCCACATCGAAATTAACCTGTTGTATCTTGTATGAACATAATTTCCATTCTAAAAGTTAGGTTCAGTCGGCAGCATTTGTGGAATAATGTTGATAATGACAAAAGTAGTTTTTAACTTGTTTCTCCTTTATTTAAAAAAAGGAGAAGCAAAAATCACATTTACATTAAAAGCATAGTTTTAATTCTATCTCATCATTTACTCATCCTCATGCCATCCCAGATGTTTTTGACTTTCTTCTGCTTAAAACAAATTAAGATTTTTAGAAGAATATTTCAGCTCTGTAGATCAATATAATGCAAGTGTGTGGCTCTACAGACCTTTCTAAAAATCACATAAATGAAACATAATGGTAAACAATATATTAGTCCTTTTTTTACTCTAAATCTCTACTTTAACTTTTACTTTCAGAAGTAAAAATTGAAACTAAAATGGCACCACATGTGACTTTCAGATGTAAAAGTGAAAGTGGAGATTTAGAGTAAAAAAAAAAAAAGGAATTACATTTTGATCTGTTTCTCACCCATACCTATTATATCACTTCTGAAGACATGGATTTAAACACTGAAGTCATATGGATTACTTCTATGTTTTCTTTATGTGATTTTTGGAGCTACAAATGCCTGATCACTATCACTTGCATTGTATGGACCTACAGAGCTGAGATATTCTTCAAAAAATCAATAAGAAAGAAAGTCATACACATCTGGTATGATGGCATGAGGGTGAGTTAATGATGAGAGAATTTTCATTTTTGGGTGAACTATCCCTTTATGGCACTTAAAATGGAAGTGAAGGGGGCCCAGTACATAAACTTTATAATACACACTGTTTCAAAATGATTTCCACAAGACATAATCATTATACTTGCTAACATGATTTTAGTGTGACCAAATCGCTTACTACCTGATCTTAACTGTGTACAGTTAAGTTAAATCCAATATTATAACATCGTTATTATGACAACGAAAGCCTGTTATCTGTATTGTAACTTTGAACAAATAAAGTTGTAAGCAATTGTATCACACTTAAATCATAATTGCGTATATAATGTTTATGTTTTGTGGCTATACTTTTGTATTTACAGAATGTTTTGGTATTTATGGACTTGCCCCAATAACTTCCATTGTAAATACCTGTAACTGCATTTAATGCAGTTTTTTATATAAACACGGGTCAGAAGATTATTTTTCTGCTAATCAACAAGGGTCAGAACAAGGGTTATGCCACAAATGCAGATGACTGAGTTTAAGTTGTAATGTATCTGGAAAAGTCCTTTAATATATACAGACAGACCCACTCATTAATACACAAAAAGGAATTCTAAAGATATTTTTATAATCTGGTTACTATATATATATATATATATATATATATATATATATATATATATATATATATATATATATATATATATATATACAGTATATGCTGTACAAATATATATTGACATAACTAATGTGATTTTTTTTCCATTTATTGCCTTTTACTTAGATCTTGCTAGGATTTTACACTTTCTGTGGTTTTGCTAGCAGGTATGAAGTTTGTGTGTGTTTAAATGAAAATTACTGGTGGTGGTTTGGGTTTGATCTCCTGAATTTGTGCATAATAAGAGCACTGTCTGTTGCGTTTTAGTATGCAGGGTTGTCTATATCTGCCTGTCTGTCTCTATAGCAAAGCTATGTCTGCTGAATTTCTTTACATACATGACTTGTCTTGGTTTAGGGTTGGTCACAGTATTCAGGCATTGTGACACTTTCGTATTGTCTTTTTCTTTCTCTCTCCCTCTCACTCTCTGTGACAGGAAGTGTAAACATGGATCAAGTGTAAAAGTCCAACCCACCAATTCTCACCTCCATTAAAAAGTGTCACCTTGCATAACATTCCCAAATACCCCCCTAAAATGCCCGTATAAGTCCACTACCCCCTCTAAAATACCATCATAAAATACTCCTCAAGACCACCTGCGTAGAACTTGGAAACAGGCTATCGATAGATCACACATTCCATTATTGATTTATTGAGATTACACCAAACATTGCATTCTGTTGCCATAATGATCACCTAAAGTGAAGATTTCACACCGTCTTACACTGCTGTTTAAAAAGGCATGTTGCTGAGTGTGACAGATGCTGTTATATATGACAACTCTAACTCTTGAATTGAAAGTTGCTATTGCAATAAACCAAAAGTCATCATCAGATCTCCATATATCTCCATATTTCATTTGAATAAAAAAAAGTCTTTCAAATTATACCATAAAAACAAAGGTGTATTAATTAAATTAAAAATAGGATTGATAAGTACTGTAAGTTTAAGAACACTGACAAAATGTTAACTTAATAAAATTGCTTTATGGGATTATCTAAATTAACTAGTTTGATTCAAATCATAAATATTGTTCAGTGCTTCAGATTTAACCTGACTTTGTAAGATTATGTAAACAAAATTAACTCTTATGGGTTAGATCAAGTAAAAATAGTTTCACAAGGAAACAATTGCATGTTTTTACTGTGTAGTTGTTTGTAATGTATAGACTTTCAGATTTCAGGGCAGGATATGATCTACTTTAATCTTTGGCATGTGGTTGTCTCATCACTGGACTGGGAGGGGGAGTCAGAAGTTTCTGGGGGTCACAAGAAGCCCACCCTTAAACCCAGCCATGTGTCAACTATTATAATATTCGGATTCTTATTGTCATAAAACAAAATCACAATTTTGGTCTGCAGGTCTAGTGGAGTACATTGTTTGGTTACAGTTAAACACAATTATCCAGTAATGCATTGCAAATGTAATTATTCATTATGTTGTTAGTTGTGAATAAAGGATGAGTATGTCAATATATACACACATATACAATCAAAGTCAAATGATCACATGAAACAATATGTAATAATAGTCTTATATAGTCATATAATTCTGAAAATTCTGCTTTAAACATTTAAGTGTTTTAACCACAGTGGTAACAAAAATGGTAAAATAAAAGGCCAAATTATTTACATTTCATCAAGAGTTGCCCTTCCAGGAGCAATGATCAATAAACATGAATATACACTGTAGAGTTTCACTCACACAAACACAAAACATCATCATGGTAACACATGTAACGCTAAAATAATAAACATTGATTAAACAACATCATGCAACATAAAGCACCCCAATGTATATTACTGATATCAAAAATAAGGAAAATAAAAATGTTCATAAAATATCATCAAATGTGATGAGTCATGTAGGGACAATGGGAATAACCAATTATTATTTTCACCTTAATTATAATAATAATTTACCATAAAAGTATATGTATTGTCATAATTTTTCACTGTCAACTATGAAGTAAATCATAATTTTCACGTCGAAATTTTTTTTATATTTTTGACACTTTACACCATAAAATTACATATATTGTATTGTTAAATAAAATATAATTTTATAGTTAATTTTTTTTAAAGTAAAATCTTTAGCATTTTTACATTCTTTTTCTGTTAAAATTATGAAAAATGTTTTATCGTGTATGTTTTACAGTTTTGCTTTTTTAAGGTATTATTTTGAATTTTATAATTGTTTACTTTTTAATGTAGCTGACATGTTTGTTATAAGATTTTAATGGCAAGTTTCAATGTGACAACTTACCCCATATATTGTAACAAAATATGCTCTGCTTGGGTCATGTTGTCACAGAATTTCAGCCTGTGTTCAATAAACTCTTTTTGGGGGGGTAATTTCAAATGAGACAATACTTCAATGTATGTACAAAATAAATTGACTTTAAAAAATAAGCCAACTCTAGTGTTCAATGGAATAAAAAGGGTGACGATCTTCCCTACATTATACATATTCCTAAGACCAATGAATAGGCTACTAAAAAGGAAATCTAAAAATAAATTGAATTTTTGACCTTATGAATTTATTTATTTGTCCTGAAAAATGGATTTAAGTGTTTGACCCAAGAACTTGTTCTTCGAATAACAAAGTTGCAATCTGATGATCCTGGATTCTAAACACCAACTGTTCACAAAAAAAGCAATCAAGTAACCTCATTAGTCTTTAGTTCCATCCGTGTTCTTTTGTTGGTGCTGATGAGCAGACAAGAATTAGACAAAGAACTGGAAGGATAATGGAACATTAACTGCATGGTCAGAGTGATTGTGGCAACGGCCCAGTGTTTTTCAAAACCTGCAACCCTGCAGAGAAATCATTGCATCTGAAATGGACATCAAGATGACCAGACCATCAAGGCAAGGTGGAGTCCAACAGTGTCAGACAGCCTGAATACACACTCAAACTATCAAGGCAAGACCTTTCATGGTGATTTTACTCTCTTCCCTGGGTTGGTGCTGACTGTTCTCCTGTGTTTACAATACAAAGATTTCATAGAAAATTAAGAGATTGATGCATGCCACTCTCACAGAGAAGCATTAATGACTGTGGAACATGTACATTTTAAGTTGACATTGTGAGCACACACTGGGCATCAGTCTCAGTTGAAACTGATGTTGATAAGGTGTAATAATAAACAATGCTATATAAAAAAAAGTTATGAATATCTTGAAAAAACACAGTGGTGATGTCTTCTGATGAGGGGGGAAAGATAAGATCAGGGGAGCAAATGCAAGAGATATACTAAACTTAAACTGCAGCATCAAACATGGAAGTTTAGTTTCTTTTTCATAGCAAAGCCCTATCACAGGTATGAAACATCATGACAGGACTGAGATGCATATTGAAGCTAGACATAGGTTACTTGGCCATTCAGCCAAACCACTAGAAACAGTAAAGGTGAGACCAATTTGCCATTGTGTTTTTTCTTGATGACCCTGAGAGTCTCTACCACTGTGAAAAGAAAAGGATGGTCCATTCAGGGGCATCATGCATATGTGCACAGAAGTTATTTTAAATGTCCATTGTGTCAATCGGGTGAGATAATTGGTCACCTCTGAGGTAAAAATCCTAATGTCACTTTCCTCTAAAACAAAGATAAAAAAAAACACAATGATGGTTTATCCAACAATGCAGTCTAAGGTATTTTGAGTAAGAAGACAAAAACATCTCTTATATGATGAATCAATATGCTTACATGTTGAACTAGTTCTGCAGTTTAGTAAATTCTAGATGATGGACAATGTACTAATTTGTCAGCACATTGCCACACAAAATATGTGTGATATGTTCCTGCAAAAAAGGAGAAAAACTAAAAGCTTTAAAGTTCTCATTTTACTTAATCTTATACTGTATACAAAATTCTGGTTCTATTTGCCAGAACCATTTATATTTTAAACTGATACAAGTAATCATACAGTTTAAAGGAATAGTCAGACACAACTAATTTTGATGCACATTCAAGTCTTAAAAGACTAATTTTCTTGAAGGTTTGATGTGATAGCTTTGGGTGGTGTACTGAGTTTAAGTTTTACAGAAAAAGGACATTGTGGGGCAGCAATGGGAGGGGCAGCTACTGTACTCCACTATGACTATGAAAGGGACCACCAACACAAAAAAGCTCATTAGTGTATTCTCTGTCTGGCTCCAATACACAACCCTATATTTATCCTTGATTTTGACCTGGTTGATATTTCTAACCCCACAGCACACTCAGTCTTGAATGGTCTTTGCCGTCACATTTATTGTGTAATATGATTTTATATAGGCCTTGTGAAACAACAAAGTTGATTTAATTTGTAGGTCTATTGTTAACTTTTACAATTCTGAATGGTCTTGCCCAACCCATATTTAAACAAAATTACAAGAACTGTAACAAAGGCTAGCATTAGGGTGATTGTAAAATATCATTACGAAAGAGTGTGTTTGGTCAGTTAGCTTTTGTTTTTAGAACATGCCATAACTGAAATGGACTTCCAGCTGATTTGAAAACTCTAACAAGTCATGGTACTTTCTCTAAATGAAAAGTCTGGTTATCGTCAAACCAGAATTGCCAACATGGTACTTAATGTTGCTAATAGTTTTGTCTTAGGGATTTCTTTCATTGTTTTTTGGGATTTCATGTTTTCTAAGATTATTATGGTTATTAAAACATTTTGAATAGTGTGTCATTTCATCCCCTCGTATTTAGTGAAATCTATGTATTTTGAGTGTAGTTTGTCCTTTGACATCAAACTGCCCAGGGACAGCAGATGCAAATTAGCAATTGGCTAAATCATTGATATGTTTGATTAATGTATACTGTCCCTGACAAACAAATAAATAAATGAAAGAAAAAAAATTACAGTCATAAAGTCCACCGAAATGTACAAAATGTAAAGTCATGTGTGAGATTTATTCAGCCATAATCAGGGTTAACATCAGGAAGGTTCAACCCCAAGCAGGGCCGTATCCACCTTATTTTTCAATGTGACTAGGGTGCTACCATTGTCCACCTTGAATGTGGACCTCTTCCGGTATAAGCCACCACCAGCTGTAATAGAAATACAAAAATACTGCATTATATATATATATATGTCATCATATTATCATCATCAATCATTTTAATAAACACATTGGTTTGTAGCCAAAGAGTTTTACCGTTTATCGAATTTTGCCATCGTTTAATCAAGTCAAGTCAAGTGGTTTTTATTGTCGTTTCAACAATATAC
This sequence comes from Moxostoma hubbsi, assembly GCA_032164185.1. NCBI lineage: Eukaryota > Metazoa > Chordata > Actinopteri > Cypriniformes > Catostomidae > Moxostoma > Moxostoma hubbsi. The sequence goes on from JAVLUX010000021.1 coordinate 28,005,147, forward strand.
AGTTAGTACAGTACACAGTGAAACGAGACAACGTTCCCCCAGGACCATGGTGCTACATAAAATAACATAGGACAAACCCAGAACCACATGAGACTACACAGACTAAATAAAATACCTATATAAAATACCTATATGTAAACCACATATATAAATGGAGGTTTACATGGAGACATTAAAAAACGGAATCGTCACACTCTTGGTAAAGTAAGAAGCAGACTTTATTTTCATCTCTTCAATAACACAGCAACAAGTGAATGATCTACTTTATTACTATGAATACTGCTGTACATCTTGTGGTTATGATCCTTCCAGTTATTTACATTGTGGTCAGTGACAGTGGAACTCTGACACACTTGCCGGAATAAGGTGGACAGAGGGGTGAAAGGTGTTAAGGATTCTAGGGACCCAAAGTTCCAGGGGGCCAAAAACAAATTCTAATTCATATATTTATATTTATATATATTCATATATTTATATTTATATATATTCATATATTTATATATATATATATATATATATATATATATATATATAGTGTGTGTGTGTGGTTTAATAGGACAATTTTTTAGGTTACAAACTGGTAATTACAAGGGTATTATGCTATGAATGTGCTTTATGAGGACATTTCTAGTGTACCCATAATTTAAATAGCTTAAAAAAACATATTAAATTGTTTTTTTTAAATGCCAAAATGCAGAAAGTTTTCTGTGAGGTTAGGTTTAGGGGTTGTGTTAGGTTTAGGGGATAGAATATAGTTCATAAAATCATTATGTCTATGGAAAGTCCTCATAATTATAGGTAGACTAACGTGTGTGTGTGTGTGTGTGTGTGTGTTAGGGGCCCAGAGCAATATACAGGGGGTCCTGAATTCCTTGCTATGGCCCTGACACCTCAAGCTCCATTACATTGAAACATGCTATTTAAAAAAAATCCTTTGTTTGTTTTTTCTTCACAGGCAAAACCTTTGAGAAATTATTACATTTAAGTCATTTTAAAAGCGACATATTTCTGAATTAAGAGTACGCGTATATAAAAAAATATGCTGTCTGCATGTACTGCCTGCAGTGGCCTGGGAGAATTCAGACGTGAGGACTAAACGGTAATATGTAAACACGGCCTCGCGCGGTGTGATTCCTTTCTTTCAAGCCCGTTCGGAGAAACATGTTAACAAACAAGGATTTCTTGGTCTAGGTGGTCAGACGACAAACCTCTCCAGACTCAGAAACGCACTGTTTGCGCTGTTCATTAGGCGCGTTGGTGTCAGGTGCGTCGCTGTAATGAGAAAGCGCGCGGGTCAAAGGAAGAACTGTTTGACTGCTTTAGCAAATTCTCTGCAGTAGACTTGTCTTATAGCAACGAGCACATAGAGTTTGCAGAGCTGGCTATAATCCTCCCTTGAAAGAGCGTTTCTTTGTTCTAAAGTACTGTTAGAAAGCAAATCACTTCCTTTAGTGAAGCCGCTGCTTTTCATCTAGGGCGTTTCATGTCCTAATTGAGAGCAAGAATTGGGGCCTTTTTTACATAAGTTGTTTCCTGCAAACCATCGATTGTCTTCAACATCAAGTCTTAAATTATTATTGTAAATAATTTCAGTCGCCCATATTTCACTTGGCAGCTCAATCATCGTTAAATTAAATAAAAACGTAAAAGAGTGTAAACGAGTTAAGACGTAGGCCTAGACTTCATTCCCAGATAGCGCACAAATCTACACAAACACAAGTTCAGATCAGTCGACAGCATTTGTGGCATAATAATGTTGATTAAAATAAATAAATAAATATATATATATATCTCTCTCGACTAGCCCCTCCTTTTTTTATATATAAAAGTAGCAAAAATCAGGGTTAAAATGAGGCACTTCCAATGTTGAAATGCAGAAATGTAAAGCTTATAATTTTATAAAGGCACTTATTATTCTGTTAAAACTTGTGTATCATTTGATCTGTAATGATGTTTAAATGGTAATTTTTTCCTTTCATTTTATGGTTTTATGGTTTGTTGACATTACATTATCATGGCAACAAAGTTGTAAAATTGGCTATAACTTTGCACAGAAATGGTAAGTGATTTTATAACACTAAAATCATGAAAAAGTGAGTATTCTAACATTCAAAAATTGGCCCCCACTCACTTCCATTGTAAGTGCCTTACTGTAGCCCAGATTTTTACTTGTTTTTAAAGAAAAGGAGGGGCACGTCCAAATTAATTTTTGTGGTGATTCATGTCCACAAATCCTGTCGATTGAGCTTTCTTTTATTGAACTATTCTTTTATAAAGAGTGTTTCATCTGGAAAGCATCACACTCTAATTATCATCTGATAAACATCTTAAAAAGAGCAGATTTATATATATTCTAAAACATATACGTTTTTAAGTCATCTGTCAAATGTCATTTTGACATACAAGAGGAAACGTCTTAGAAGTAAAAGACCATATTCGCAGTAGTGCTAGCTTTCATTTTTAACAGGAATGAAAATGAGGTTTTGAGGGGTAGACTCATCTCTTCAAGGTAATGATAAAAAGCTGTACAGAATGTTCTTGGGAAAGTATTTTTTCATGTTTTGTCTTCAGAACGATCCAAAATACATTACAGCCTTGTTGTCAGTCCCGTCAAAAATCAAAGATGGCGCTGCTGTGAATAAGGTCTGATGTCAAAGGTCACCATTGCAGGTGAGCAAATAATCTAAAAAAAGAAAGAAAAAAAAGACTTCCAGATGTAAACACACACATCAAATAGATGTCTGGGTGATGCTGTGCTATAAGAATTCAGAGTAGTGCCATATTTGATGTATGATGGGAATGAAAACAAGGTACTCTTTGATCACACAAACTGTGTAAAGCAAGTAAATGTCCTAGGTCACATCTTTTTACAACTTGTGTTTTTTATTTCAGTGTTTTGTCAGCTGAACGATGAACATCACTTTAAACAACAGTAGCCTACAACCCATTGACACTTTTCACACTTTTATTTTTTGGAACATGGAAGAAGATTAAACCTGTGAAATTGGTGAATGGGAGACAACACCAAATATAATTTTTGGTTACCCATATGCTCCAACATCAAAAGAAAAACACCACTATTACGTTTCCATAACTTTTTTTCATACACTGCTCTCTCAGCAGCTGTGTTTTAAACCATGTCATATCCATGTCACTCGTTTTTTAAAGCTAATTCCAGTGTAATATAATACAAAATATAACACTAAATAATAATAATAAAAAAGTTTTATGCTGCTAAATATGGTGGAAACCAGACGTCACAGTTTGTGAAAAGGGTCTATTGAAGAGACTGCAAGTCATGCCTCAGAGCCTCGTTTCCATTCCCATCAAAAATTACGTATGGTGTGACATTTTTTGGTTCCCAGACATTCTAACATTGGGGTTAGCAAGAAAATGTTAAGATTATCTGAACGTTCCCCTGATGTTCTACTAACCTCTAGTTTATAACCCTTCTGCAACCATTTTCACAGATTTTGACCACTCATTTGCATGCTACTTAGAAGCATGCAAATAAATCTAGCAAACCTTTTATATGTTCATTTTATTAGTAGTATTTAGTGTAAATTATAACATTATACATTGTGTTGTTAAATTGGAATTCATTTAAAAACTAGTTAGCACAGTTAGCTGTGATGGTCTTTCTAATAGGCCTACAGTTGCTGAGGAGTGGCAGCAAATTTGGCATCATCCAATTTTTTTGCTCCTATGGAAAGAAGTGAAAACATAATTCTTGTTCTTTTGCTATTGGAGCAAATGGGATTGCAAAAATAATATTTGTCGTGGTCGCCCATTCCGCGATAGATGTTTACCCTGCTATAATTTACTTCCGCTTTCCAAACCAGGAAATGGGAAAAGGGTCCTCAGATATATTGTACATTTAGCTAATCATTAACATAAGGTAACAATGCGGTAGATCAAATTAATATTTTTTTATCTATCATTGTATCGCAATACTGAAAACTGAGCTTGTACATTCAAATTTAGATATTTAAGTATAAATTGAATATATTCATGCAAATAACTGATGTCTTGAACCTAATGTTTATTGACAGACATAAATATTAAATTAATCTTAACTGGGCTAACATGTTAATGATTAATTTCTTATCATTGAAATATTCACATATTATGAAGTGGACATCAACAAGACGGAAATGTTCAATAGTTTAGGCGCTCATCGTAGTTACTCCAAAAACATAAAGACAAATCAGCTCTCAAAGTGAGAAAACCGAAGCCCAGGTGAGGCAAATCCCCTTTCCAATTTTCCAACACCAAAACTACCAAAATCACAATTGACACAATGTGCAATACACCCCACCGCCTGATTGAGGGAGGGGAACTGATCAACGTGTTTACATGAACTACAGTTAAAGAGATCTGACTATTATGCCTACTTTCATTTGACACCTCGTGACTGAAACTGGAAGTGAATTCTGACATCGTCAACAACACTTAGGTGTGAGGCTACCGTGGTATTTGACCTTAATAATGAATTAGTTAACTTACCATGAAATTAATCAAAGTTTTAAGATAAAGTGATTTACATTTAGGTGCCAATCTGGAGTCATAAAGACTGGATTTCATTGAGATGTAGCCAGCTAAGCTGTAATGTGATTAGTGAGCTGATTTTTTTTCTTTTCTTTTCATTTCTTTGACCTCCGAATGTAAGGGTATTGGTTCCGCTGTGTGGTGCATTCGGCGGTGTTCTTTGAATGTTCAAACATGAAATAAGATGATTTGGGTTACATCAATGCACTCTCAAAAGACGTTTCTGTGGCGCACATCCATTCAGGAATTTGCAGTAAATCTGGACCTCCTGGCTCTCGGCTCTTGACCCCCTCTCTGTGTTTCAATCTGGGCTACCTCCGGGGGCATGTAGTGGAGAGGGCCATTAGGATATTTGACAATCTCAGCTTGTTACAACTCCATCAGTTAATTGGATCCCTTGTAGCGCCGCTCGTTTGACTCATCTGCCACTTAAAAAGACAAAAGCGCACCGGGGGTTGTTCACACCTCGCGTCCCTGAGCAGGTATAAAAAGAGCCGCAGGCTCTCCAAGAATCATTCCACTCCACTCCTCAGAAGGTTGAGAAACATCTCTGCGGCGGATAACTTTTAATTAGATATTTCGGGGTTTTTCACTTTTTCGTCACCGAAGCCATGCAGATGCCTGGACGAGTTTATGAAACCTATGGACAATCGATGCGTGCACACTCAGCTTTCAACCCGGACTATGCCAGTAACGCGTGCCTGTCCACTTCATCAAAACCGACTATAGGAAAATCCTTTACAATCGATGCACTGCTGGCAAGGCCTGACCATACGGAGAGAGACAGGACAAGTCTCCATCGGAACATAATTAATCAACCACCAGTCTCGAGCACTGCGGTCCCATTTGCGGCACAAATGTTCTCGCAAATTCCACACTTTGCATATAACCAGAGTATTATGCATACGCAGCCTGGGTATCCCGTCTTCTGCTACCCGCCTTACAACTACCAGACAACATGTCGTGGAGCTGTGTACGCACAAGGTGTGTACTTTTGGACAAATTAATTATGAATATATTTTACTAACCACTTCAGTGTTGTTATAATGCCCTAACCAATCACTCCTTTCTTATGTGCAGATGCAGTACTGGCAAAAGCAGGAGTCCACTCTCACTATAAACACAAAGCAGGAAAATCCAAAAGAATGCGCACAAGTTTTACTAACGAACAGCTTTCCAGACTGGAGAAAGAATTTGCGCGCCAGCAGTATATGGTTGGCTCTGAGCGTTTCCTCCTGGCCTCTGCTCTCCAGCTCACCGAAGCACAGGTAAATAAACATCAGTCATTGAATGAGCTCTCACTCATTTACTTTTCATTTCATTACGAAAATCGAGCAAATAGTACATTCGTATTTTTTCGTCTCCAGGTCAAAGTCTGGTTCCAGAACAGACGCATAAAGTGGAGAAAACAGAGTCTTGAGCAGCAGCAAGCCAAACTAGCAAAACTTGGACTGACTGTGCAGCCCAAAAGCCCTGGATCTCAGGGCAGAGAGGACGAGGAGAGAGATTTCACAGAAGACTCTGATGTCGACATTGACATCGACGATTCACTTCGAGACTAATCACAGTTACTTCTATACAGTGCGATTTGTACATATTTGATTTTCTCTAGATGAAACAGTCAACTCTATTTGTACAAATATTTAATTAATAGATGCATATTTAAGGTGTTACTCTTACACCGTTGCTCTTATAAGGGTATCTTTGTTTTCGTTAAAACGTTTGTATATTGATGAAATAAAGACAATATATTTTTTAAATTTAACAGATGCTTCTTGATTTTTCTTGGAAATTGTAATGGAATTTATTATGATCTTAAGTTTTGTTTGAGTTCACAAATGTTAAAACCACAGGTTTTGAAATTTTAAGGTTACTTAAATACCAAATACACTAATCCTTAGGCTACCTGATAAAAAAAGGGGGCTAGAATTTTTGAGGCCAGAATACAATGCACAGTTTACAAATTCAGTTTATTTATGTAATTAAATTTAAATGTAGTTGGTGCATCAGTTTGTACTGGGCACTTAAATTTAAGTGGCTCACTAGCAATTGTAAAAATATACACTACAGGTCATAATTTTTGAAACACTTTTTGAAATGTTTCTCATGAGCTTAAAAATCTTTTGATCTGAAGGCATATACTTAAATGTTTAAAATGAGTTTTGTAGACAAAAATATAATTGTGCCACCGTATTAATTTATTTCATTATACAACTAAAATTTTATTAAGAAAAAAGTTTTTGAAATTGATGACTTGGGCTAAATAATAAAGAAAAGCAGTCAATAAGTGCCCAACATAGATGGAACTCCTTTAGTACTTTTACATCCCAGGGTGATACCTCAAGAAGTTGGTAGAGAAAATGTCAAGAGTGCATGTCTGCACATTCTTGGCAAAGGGTGACTATTGAAGATGCTAATATATAACACAGGTTTGATTTATTTTGGATTTTGTTTAGTCACAACATAATTCCCATAGTTCCATTTATGATATTCCACAGTTTTGTTGACTTATTATTCTAAAAATTGAAGAAAAAAACCATGTATAACAAATAATGAATGTGTTTCAAAACTTTTGACCAGTAGTGTATTTGCAATACATACATGACAACTATTTCATAGCTTAGCAGTAAATAAATAGTGATCCAACATGTTATTGATCAAATGAATAATAACCTGCAATTAAGAGTAATTGTAAAGATCAGATTTCAAAATCCAATCATAGTAGTTAATTTAATAGAATAATATAATGCACTATGATTAAATTTGCCATCCTTAAGGTTAGTTTGAATAATGGATCTGATTATTGTTTAGCAACTGATTTTCCATTCAATTGAATTAGTTTTAGATATCATGCCTCATCCAAATACCAATAAAGTAAAACAAATTAACTCCTCCTACAATAACCTGGAAAATACCTGGTAAATTCAATGATCTTCACAGGCACAATTGGAGGGAATAATCACATAAAACGCAAAGCAATTAATACCTTCAAGATTTGAAGTACCACAATTCAATAAAATATGTAATGATATGTCAAGGAATGCACCTACTGTGACATGAACACAATTTTAAGAGTAATTTTAAGCAATAGAATTGTGCTGAATTTTGTTGATGTGATAAAGTTTGATTGAGATGAGTTTGAGAGGACATAAAAGAGCTTATCTGAGTTCCAAGGGCAGCTGTTGGAGCCAGGTAATGTGTCTCTTCATTGTAGACAGAGCCCTTTAGGCATGGTTGTGTCTTCTCGTTGTCTGTGCTCTGCAGCCAACTTAGACATGCTAAAGCCCGTTAGCATGGCGACTCTGTGCAGTGGCAGGCCTAATAGTCTTAAAAAGGATGGATTAGTAATCCTGCTCTAAAAACAGTGATTACTAGTTAACAAACTCATCACAATGTTTCTGTTCCACTCTCTTAATCCAGTTAAGCCCTATAGGCAAGAATACAGAAAGGCCAAAGGAATCTGATCAATGAATAATAAAATAACAGAATCAAGTGATCAAAGATAACAGCGACAAATGCATGAAAATGAATGTATGATATGATATTTCTAGCTGCCAGAGTCTGTTGGCAAAAATAATTTCAGTTGGAAACAGGAATACACATGTCCTTCTGAGAAAGTCTAGAAGGCTGATCTTCCTAGCTCAAAAAGTCTCAGTGATATGTTCTATATTTCATCATTAAAATGCCTAAAACTGTGCTTAAAAAATACATACATTTCTGAACATTAAAAACTTTTCCCTTACAGTAAAAATATGATGAAGATTAAAATACATTTATTTCTGTTTGAACATTTCTGTGCTGGCAGCACTCATTATTAACTGTGGTTCCATTTCACATATTTACTAGCTTTAGAGAAAAATAAAGTCTATTATGAGAGCACTGTCATTGAGAACTCCTTTGCTTAATCCAAAATCCTCTTTAAACAGTTCTTCTGGCAGCCCTCTATGGCATACGCATTACATAGATAGAGAACGATAAGGACAGAGTGGTAGAGAAAAGAGAACTTTAATTGATTGATTCCAGGCGTGTGTGTGTGTGTTTGTTTGTTTATGTATGGACAGGCTATGTGATGTGATCTGGTGTAAACTCACAGTAGGACAAGAAGTCCAACAGGGAGGAGGACCCTGGGAAAAGCCATAGGACAGAAGCAGCAGGAAAAGAGGAGGAGAGCTCACCATTCAAATTAGTTATCCCCACACACACACACACACACACACACAACAAAAAAGCCACCTTCAGGGCCTCAGTGCCCCCCACTGCTAGTAGCACACTGTCTCTGACTCAGGGATGAATCCTCACCTAGCAGCTGCACATAATAGGTTAATAATCATACATACAAACAAACGTCATTGAATAATTTAGGTGTTTGTGTGACTGTCATTATTAGCCTGTATTTTCAATCATTTAATAGTAATTGTTTTGTGCAGTGGGCTGTAAGCCTACAGTTTGAATTCTACACTGTAAAAAGTAAATAAATAATTAAAAATAAAACGACGCACACAGAACTTTCCCTTAGTGTTGGTATATTGTTAAATATATATATATATATATATATATATATATATATATATGCTCACTATTTGTTATTTTTAGGCTTTGTTTCTTATAACTATTAGCCAACATTCCTAGAACGTTGCAGGGGGGTTTTGGTGCCAGCCTAAGAGAATGCAATTGTTATCTTATGGAGCTATTTCTACATAATCTGACCCTTAAAATTAGTTTTGATGTTGTAACCTAATGAATTTAGTTTGATGTAGACATATTAAACACCTTTTTTTTGTCCAAGTAACCTTATTGATAAATAGTCATATTAAGATAATTAAGAGATTCACACTTTCCATTTAAACAAGGAATAACTAGGAAATGAACACAAGATTTTGTATTTTAGCGTAGAAACGGTAACATTTTCAATTTAGCATTTTATTTGCAGTGAAATGTGAGTCCACTCCATCTAATGGTCATTAACATTAATCTGTAGCGTTTGAAGTACGCGCGCTCTATTGTGTCTTTGTGAAAGGTTTAGTATGTGAACACAATGACTTCTAACGCGTTGCCTGAAAGATGGACTGAAAGGACCAAAGGCGAGGCCCTACTTAAAACGAGTACTTTATGCTAATGAGACTCCCTGTGCAACATTTCAATGAGGCTTTTTTACTCAGGAAATTGAGCCGTTCCTGTTTTCCCAAGCCTTCAGAGCGACAACAACGACCAATAAGAGCGACGCTACCATTTCATTTCAAATCAAAACAAATCAAGAGCTTCCCAAATTTAACACCGAAAAAATGACCATACATCAGTGTGTAATTACTATTTAATTTTTTTTTATCAATGCACGGAAAAGACAGTCAGATGTAGGAAGTAAATTATTAGTGTGGCTGCTGGTGTTGCAATTGTGCAGGTGTCAAACTACTTGATTTGTCACGCAGGTGGCGGTAGCGCGCATATGTTTGTGACTTTTCCCACAGCTCGTTCAGACTGAGTGAAAATCTGCAGTTTCTTAATTAGGACAGATTAGCTAAACACACGAAGGCGATGTGAGACAAAATGGTCAATTAGTTTTTATTAATTGGTGGAAGTGTGAGGGCGTCCGGGCACTCTGACAAGAGGCAGCCCTGCTACTCTTTTCTATTTTTCAAGTAGCATAAAATTAAATATCCAGCTAACCTATTTCAGAGTAGCGCAAAATTAGATTTTTGACAAGGCTATAAGGGCTACTGTAGATTTTCCTTCTGTTCAGTGGGTTGTATCTACTGTTGTTTAAAGCGGTGTTAACCTTTCCTGCTTCTGTCTCCTAATCGTGGTTGGGAGGCACAGGGGAGATTCATTTTCTCCAGGGCCGGTAGTTCTCCTCCCGGGGTTAACTCCCTAAACTTCACGCTGTTTGGTGTGATGGTAGCACATAAAAGAACAATGAGGCCGTCTTGCCGAATAGCTTAGGTGCTTTATTTTTCTGATTGCACTGTAATACACTGCACATAGCTAACTATCTGATTCTGCACCGATCACCATATCACTCTCACACACTCTTGTCCGCTGTCTCGCGGAGAACAACAGAAAAAAACGGGGGGCGCGCGCGCCTCTAACACGCGCACGCCCTCACTCTCATTCACACACACTGAGCTGTTCTGAACTAGAGAAATACATTGAAGACACATCCTGCAACACTACCCCCACCATGGACTGGCAATTAACACCAATTCCATTCCATCTGAATATACTTAGCACACACTCTCTATATCTGTAGGCCTAAAATGTGAAGAGATAGCTGTGTCCCAAATAGTATGTAAATCCAAACAGGTAGGTTATTCTGATTTAACAAGTGTCTAACAGTGCTAAAGTTCTAAAGCTCATTCAACAGTGAACACAGGAGTAAGGAAATAACAGAAATGCAATAGTCTCTAATTAAACATAACAGTACATCACCTTTTAAATCCTGTTCTTTGGTGACCAGAGGTAATACTGTCTGACTAATCAGGTAATAATCAAACATACATTGAATGCAATAAAGTGCAAGCATGTAAAAGCACTGAAAAGCTCTTCAGTTTTTTTTTTACGTGAAAAATTGCTTTTATAGAACAAACTAAACTAGAACCCAGAAACATAAACTGTAAAGTCTCTAGTGCAAATATGAACAGTCATAGTGACTCACTCAGTGACCCAGTCCCCATACCGGACCGGTCCTCGGCGCCGACGTTGGGGCAGAGGCTCGCACGGAGACTGGTAGTGTGGCTCTCCTACCACACCCCCACCATGGTCAAGTATCACATGGGAAGGAGTGGATAGAAGAGACCCGACATTGTGAGAATTAGTAGCAGGCGGAGTGGACGGCCAGGGGTCGCTGGTGCCATCACTCGAGGCAGCAGAGTAGAGACTGTGCAGGCCGAGATCCTCACAGTCTGAGGGGGGCCCGTCCACAGCTGGTGGCAGGATCTCAGAAGGTGTCCAGTTCTGGGATTGATCCAGGACCCAGGTATTATCCAGGGGCTCACGGCTGCGGTAGCATTTGAGTTGATCGTGGTGGACGACTTTGACCTTAGCTCTGGGGCCCTTTTGGATCCGGTAGACTAGGTCGTCTAAATGTCCCATAACAAAGTAAGGTCCTTCGTAGGAGGGGAGGAACTTTTTGACTTTGTTTCTGACATGCCGTGTCCCTTTAATAAGATACCACACTGCATCGCCGACTTTGTACTGTGTGTGGGAAGCGTTTTTGTCGTATTGTCTCTTCGCACGTGTAACTGACTCACCGAGAGCTTCCCGGGTGATGTTATGAGCCAGTTCCAACCGCTCACGCATTTGCTGCACATACTCGGGGGCTGAAGTTGCATGGTCAGAGTCCGGGGGCAAACCAGCCACAAGGTCCACTGGCTCACTTATTTCACGGCCGAACATCATGAAGTTGGGGGTGAAACCAGTAGCGCTGTGCTTGGTCGCTCTGTAGGCCATAACTGCATAAGGGATCATCAGGTCCCAATCCCAGTGACAGTGTTCTGCAGTGGAGGCCAGGATCTTTTGTAGTGTGGCATTGAAACGTTCAACTTGGCCGTCGGACTGCGGTCTGAATGGTGTAGTGTGGGTTTTGTCGATGCCAAACAAACGGCACATTTCTTGGAACACCTCTGATTCAAAGTTGCGTCCTTGATCGCTGTGCAGAGAGTGAGGCATTCCAAAGCGACACACCCATTCAGTTGCAACAACGTTTGCCACTGTCACAGTCTTTTCGTCAGGGATTGCGAATGCTTCAGTCCATTTTGTGAAATACTCCTGTATTACGAGTATATAACTGTTTTTACGTTCTGTCTCATTGAGTGGGCCCATAATGTCCAGTGCAATGCGCTCCATGGGAGCTCCAACTCTGACAGTTCCCATGGGTGCTTGTGGAGTCTTGTGGGGTCTGGCTCTGCATGCACAGTTTGTACAAGTCCGGCACCAGAGGGCCACATCTTCTCTCATGTGGTACCAGTAGTATCTGGTTTGAAGTCTGGCCACAGTCCTTTCAATACCAAAATGTCCACCTACTGGCCCTTCATGCATTTGGCGCATAACATCGGGTTGCATCTTGCGTGGGAGAACAATTTGAGGATAGAATTTTGTATCGTCTAAACAGTAAAAGCGGCGGACCAGTACTCCATCCCTGAAGTACAGTCTTCTCCATTGACTCCAGTACGTTTTGGTGGCTGGGCTGCATGGGGAGACTGTGACCCACGGGGGGCGCTCACTGCTGGCCTCTAACCAAGCTCTGATTGGTGCAATGTCTGTATCAGCCGCTTGAGCCTCACGCAACTCCTCCATAGTCCAGCCAGGAAACAGTCTGGTCTCGTTAGTGTTTGTCACATAAATAATCTCTGTTTGCTTTAAAGTGTCTGTGTTGGTAACACTGGCAGCGCTTACCCCCACCGGACTCAGCAATAGGGAGCTGGTGTCAGAGTCCAAATCACACTGGGTTGCTTGGTGACTTATGGTTCTCCGCTGCAAGGAAGGCTCTTGCAGATTACAAGGACAGGACTGGCGGCAGGGCCTGCGGGAGAGACTGTCAGCATTAGTGTGTAAGCGACCTGGTCGATGGATGATTTTGAACTCGTACTCCGCTAGTTTCTCAAGCCATCGGGCTAGCTGACCTTCTGGCTCTTTCATTCGCGTGAGCCAGCGCAGGCTGCTGTGGTCGGTTCGTACCTCAAAAGGCCTCCCAAGTAGGTACTGCCGAAAATGTGATGTGAAATCGACAATGGCTAGTAACTCCCGTCTTGTAGTGCAATAGTTCTGTTCAGCTTTGGCTAGCTTACGGCTACCGTACGCCAACACACGTTCTGTGCCCCCCTGCATTTGTGACAGGACCGCACCGATTCCGGTGTCGCTGGCATCGGTGTCCAGGATCATTCCACCATGGTCCAGTGGATAGCCTAAGACAGGGGCTGTAGTAAGGCGACGCTTGAGCGTGTCGAAGGCGGCTTGGTGTTCGGTGTGCCACTGGAAGTGTACATTCTTTTTAGTCAGGTTATGTAATGGTTCCGCAATAGCGGCAAAGTCTTTCACAAACCTGCGATAGTAGGAGGCGAGGCCAATGAAGCGTCTGACATCTTGGACTGATGTGGGAGTGGGCCAGGCTTGGACTTTGCTGACTTTATTGGGGTCAGTTGCCACACCGTGCTCAGACACGATATGACCTAGATAGGCAACTTGGCGGCGAAACAGGCAGCATTTGGCTGGTTTCAGCTTGAGATTTGCCTGTTTAAGTCTCTGGAACACTTGGCTCAGTCGTTGCAACATCTCTGGCACATCCTTGGCCAGCACGATGATGTCGTCCAGGTAGACGAGGCAGGTCTCCCACTGCATGCCGGCAAGGACGCGGTCCATAAGGCGTTGGAATGTTGCCGGCGCATTACATAAACCGAACGGCATAACGTTCCATTCAAATAGTCCATTACGAGTGCAAAAGGCGGCTGCGCGGCGCGCTCTTGGTGTTAGCTCAACTTGCCAGTAACCTGCAGCCAGATCCAAAGTGCTGAACCATTTGGCGGTGGCGAGAGTGTCCAGCGTGTCTTGGATGCGGGGTAGCGGGTACGCGTCAGTGATGGTGTGGTTGTTGAGTGCCCTGTAATCTATACAAAGGCGATAAGTCCCATCCTTTTTACGCACCATAACGATTGGTGAGGCCCAACTGCTGTGGCTGCGTCTGGCGATGCCACTCTGGAGGCCCTCACTGATCTGCCGTTCTGCACTTTGCTGCTTTTCCCCAGCCATACGACGAGGAGGTTGCTTCACTGGAGGTCCCGGCCGGGTTATGATGTCATGCTGCACAAGACTGGTCCGGCCCAGATCACCAGGTCCCCTGGAAAAGACACTTTCATAGGCACACAACAGGTTAGATAATTCAAGTTTTTCATTGTCATTAAAGTCAATGGAACTCTGGGCATAGAGCTCCTGGAGGTGCTCTGGAACTGCAGGGGGGCTGGCTGGAAAGTCTGCCACCGTGGGGACACTGGACGAGGACAGAGCTTCAGCTGGCTGGAGGAGGCCTGCAATGGCACCTTCTTTAATAGTTACAGCCTTGTTGCCAGGGTTAAAGAGGCGTAATGGAACGATGTTAGTGGGCTGTGCGTTGACTAGGGCTCTGGCAATGAGTACTTTGTGCTTTTCAACAAAGCCTTTTGTGGGGCTAAGCATCATGTCTCCCTGAGCTTCTCTGCAAAAGTGCACGTTGCCCTTGACTAGGTACTCCTGTCCCGCTTCAACCACAACAGTTCTGGCTACTCTTACAGCGTGTGACTTTGGAACAGTCTCTGGGTGAAAGTAGGGCACTTCCTCTCCGAACAGAATTATGCGGTGCTTACCGAAATCAAGGCGGGCCTCAGCTTGGGTGAGGAAAGGATGACCAAGCAGCACCTCATTGCCCTCTATGTCCGCTACAAGGAAGTCCACTTCAACTTGACGGTTGTTGATACTGACCGGTACCTTGGCCTCCCCAAGCACTGGCACGTCTCCTGGTCCCACCCCGAGCAAAGTCTCCACGATGGATGACTGAAGCGGTGGTCTCACGTCTTGGTGAATGGCGTTGTATTGGTGAAGGGGCAGCACACTCCTCCGTGCTCCACTGTCCAGGACTGCACATACCTCCAGCTCAGATATGCGCATGTGAATGTTCATTTCACGATTCTGGCCTTTAAGGTGGAACACAGTGGTCAGCGGCCTTTCTTTGGCGGCGTTTGCACGGAAAGTCTCTGTATTCCTTTGAGGGGAGGAGCATTGGCTCTGTTTGTGACCCCAACCATTACAGTTATAGCAGCGAATGTCACCCCTTTTAACGTTCTTGTGCGGCTTTAGTGTTTTTGTAGATGTGCGTGGGACAAAGTGGTTGGATGATGGGCTAACTGTAGAGGTAGTGGTAATCACAGCCTCATTTTTGTCTCTTTCTCTGACAACAGCGGCCCGGGGCCTGCGTTCAGTGAGGTTGCGGACCCCTGGCTGCATAATGCTGGTGACATAGGAAGCAGCTCTCTTGGTAGTGTCATGACGGTGGGCTATCTCATAAGCTTTAGCTAGGGTAGCTGGACGTTTTTCTAACAGTCTCTGAACCAGCTCTGCATCACCCAGGCCGTTTGTGAAAACTTCAACAGCTATAGCGTCTTGCTCAGCCTCTGACCAATCACCATAAGCTATAGCTACTTTTCCATAAATGTCATCTCTAAACACATGAAGTGCCTCACCAGATTTACGCACTCTCTGCCTCAGCTCCACTGCTACAGCCGCTGCATGATCTGAAGAAGGGCCATAAGCAGTTTCGAGTTCCTCCAGCAGGCGGCGGTAGTCCCATTTGGATGAGCGAGGGTTCCTGTGGACAATGGCGCCTGCAGCTCCGGTGAGGCAGAATTTCAGCTGAATGGCCATTGTTTTGACTGACCAGTGATTTGCCTCTGCGCAACTCTCAAACTTGTGCAAAAACTCCCTCCATGGTGTGCTGCCGTCGTACTGGCCGGGACGTAGAGTGGGGACTCTCTCTTTGGGATTATAGTCCTCATCACTGTCTGACAGAGGAGGCTGACGGGGCGCAGAGCGGCTCTTACGTGTTGGAGATGAAGGCCCGGGCTGGCGCAATGTAAAATGTCCATGTTTTACAGTCATGTCCGGATTAATAGAAGAATAGGGCATGGGAAATGTACTGGCTTCAGGTTTGGATATAGCCGGTGTGCTATGTGCAAAACTTCCCATGTGAGCACTGGCAAATGGATTTGTGACTTCATAGTGTCCCTTAAATGGCATGTCTGGAACGGGATATGTGAAAATGTGAACATCCGGCCTTCCCACTGAGCCGTGGCTTTG
This sequence comes from Moxostoma hubbsi, assembly GCA_032164185.1. Classification (NCBI taxonomy): domain Eukaryota; kingdom Metazoa; phylum Chordata; class Actinopteri; order Cypriniformes; family Catostomidae; genus Moxostoma; species Moxostoma hubbsi. The sequence goes on from JAVLUX010000021.1 coordinate 28,021,509, forward strand.
ACTGTTGCCTCTGCTAAAAGGATTCGTGGGCGAAAAACGGGCGGGGCTGTCGGACGGCGCGAACAGATCTTCTCCATGAACAAGTGCATTAGTGCGACTTTCATCACACAGGAATGGGTTATAATGTTCGCATTTTCTCTCAGCCCTGCGTTCATAAGCTTTCACAGTACCTTGATTGTTATCCTCAACATTCGTCAACGGCATGAACGGGTTTGAGTAGTTGGTTTCTTGTCCGTAAACATCAGAGGGATAGCGAGCCACCGCCATGTTGTGTTAGCTTAGCCACGCTGCTATTACAGCCGTATTACAGTCACTCGGATTTTTTTTTTTTTTTTTTTCCTTATATTTTCAATGCTCACCAGTCTTTTAACAACGTAAATGTCCCTTCGTGGTCGCCAGTGTTAACCTTTCCTGCTTCTGTCTCCTAATCGTGGTTGGGAGGCACAGGGGAGATTCATTTTCTCCAGGGCCGGTAGTTCTCCTCCCGGGGTTAACTCCCTAAACTTCACGCTGTTTGGTGTGATGGTAGCACATAAAAGAACAATGAGGCCGTCTTGCCGAATAGCTTAGGTGCTTTATTTTTCTGATTGCACTGTAATACACTGCACATAGCTAACTATCTGATTCTGCACCGATCACCATATCACTCTCACACACTCTTGTCCGCTGTCTCGCGGAGAACAACAGAAAAAAACGGGGGGCGCGCGCGCCTCTAACACGCGCACGCCCTCACTCTCATTCACACACACTGAGCTGTTCTGAACTAGAGAAATACATTGAAGACACATCCTGCAACAGCGGTATTGGTCTTTCTGCTGATGAAATATTGAAAAAACATTGTTTCATTGAAATGATTTCAGATGACAAAAAACTCAAATAAATAAAAAAAATGGCACAGCTTTTAATTTATGGTTTATACATCCTCATGCCCATTTTTCCACAACAAATTTCTGCAACACATTCAGATATTCTCGAACTTCAAACTTTGTTTTGTAGCTAACTGTAGCAGTGGCGTTACGGGGGTGGGCTTTTGGTGACCTAAGCTCCTAATGTTTTGTCCTAAGCCCCAGATATTTTATAAAATGTTTTATGACTTTGTTCGGCCAGTAGTCTGTCTGTCCATGATGAAAAGAAGTGGCCACAGATGTGTTTATTCAGTTCAGCATAGAAATTACTGGTTGGCTGAGGTGTTGGATGGGTTTTATCTACAGGTGCGACTCACTCAGCTCCCTAGTTCATTATTCAGGGCACTGATCAGGGAGTCTGCCATTTTAAGGGCTGTCCTAATTGCAAAATCCCTCCAGTGCACTGAATCATTTGCTCCCTAAAAAACCCCACAATGCACTGGAAAACAAGGAGGCATCGTTGCTTACTATGACGGTGTCCGAAACTAGGTAAATGCTGCCTCCGGAGGCTGTATACGGAGGTAGGAAGGGATCAAGGCACGTCCATATCCAATGTTCGTGTCACATCCTGTCTACTGAGAAACCTTCATCTGATCAATTTTTGAAGGCAGCGTAGATGCATCCTTTGCTGCCAATCAAATCCCACAATCCTGTGTGTGCAGGATTTAAATGTATCCAAATTCAAACAGAGCTTTTTGAAAACACTCTCCCAAGTTCATACATTTGAAATCGCTGTCTTCACGTTGTAGTTTGGACTAGGAAAATGGATATATCTGAAAAAGATAACACATTTGTTTGTCATGTGATACAGTCATGTGATCCATTCAACTACAACAATTAAGATGGCTGCCCATGTTTTTGCGGTGATGTTGTGCCTGATATTCACTTTGTACAACGTTCACATTGCATTCTTTCAAAGTCAATGGGAAGTTTACTCGAGTTGGAGTCCGGTGACAGAACACTGGGATAATTGCGTTTCAGACCGTACATGCAAAGGCAATTTTTTGCATGTGCATTAAGGGGATTTAAGCATTTTCATATGTTTTATGAATGGATTTTCTGAATCTTTGCACCTTTAATATAAAAATTACAACCTATGCAATGCCACTGAAAACCAAAGTGACACGTTTCAGAGAGAGAAAAAAAAGAGAGAAAGTATGACTCAACAGCGACATTCTCAAGAACAGGACATCCCTCTAAAAGTGATGAGAAGACAATGAGAAAACTGTTCAGGGAGGCTGTCAAGGGGCCTATAGCAACATTAAAGGAGCTGCAGCTCTTTCTGGCAAGTACTTGTTGCTACCTACATGTGATAAATATCTCCCGTATTCTTCTCTGTCTGGGCTATGGGGAAGGGTGGAAAGATGCAAGCTTTTTCTGATGAAAAACAAAACAAAACATCCAAGCCTGGCTAAACTTTGCAAAATATATATCCAGTCTCCCAAAACCATGTGGAAAAATGTGTTCTGGTCTGATGAGTTCAACATTAAACTTTTTGCCCTAAATTGTAAAAGGTATGTTTGACGCAAAAACAACACAGCACATCAGCAAAAGAACACCATATCCACAGTGGCAGCATCATGCTTTGAGGCTGCTTTTCTTCAGCTGGAACTGAGGCAATAGTGAAGGTAGAGGGAATCATGAATAGCTCCATGTACCAGTCAGTTTTGGCACAGAACTTTCTGGCGTAGAAAGCTGAAAATGAAGAGAACTTTCACCTTTCAACATGATAATGAGCCAAAGCACACATCCAAATCAACAAAAGAATGGCTTCAGCGAAAAAAGATTGATGATTTGGAATGGCCCAGCCAGAGCCCAGACTTGAATCAAATAGAAAATCTGTGGGGGGACCTGAAGAGGGCCGTACACATGATGCCCTCACAATCTGACAGATCTGGAACGTTTTTGAAATGAAGAGTGGGAAAATATTCTCAAGATGTGCCAAGCTAATAGACACTTATCCAAACAGACCGAGTGCTGTAATAAAATCAAAGGATGCTTCAACTAAATTTTATTTTAGGGATGTGAACACATATGCAGTTAGGTTATTCTAAGTTTTTTTATTTTAATATGTATTTCCCTTAAATGTGTCACTTTGGTTTTCAGTGGGATTGTATAAATTGTCATTTTTACATTAAAGGGGCAACAGTTCTGATACAATTTATCTTTGTTTTTTACATCATAAAAACCTAATGTTTTAACAGGGGTGTGTAGACTTTTTATATCCACTGTATACCATAATTTCCATAACAAACAAAGAGTAAACTGTCAGAAATAAATGTTAATTTCTTGTATGATGGCCAGCAATATGTTTATACGTTTTGATCAGGTGTCCAGGAATTTTACAGGGCCATGGTGGCACAGTGTAGGTACAGTAGCAGGCATGAGCTGGCACAGATTATCCACCGAGCTAACTGGCCATGTGCCTAGAGGCCTCCGACCACACTCTGACCACACACACACATATATACATATATATATGTATATGTGTGTGACTTGAAAGCCTCACAAATCTAGTTGTCAGTAATTCTTTTGCTTTACTTTCTTTTCAGTATTGTTAATTCAGTTTTGGGCAAAATTCCCCAGTGATTGAATATAGAAAGTGCATCCCTGTGACTCAAAGACAGAAATCCCAAAAAGATTAAGCATTTTGCATTCGTAAATAACAACAGTGGGTTTCCCCCTCTTTCAAAGGAAAAATATAATCTGGCTCTCCGGCCAAAGAAAAGGAAGCCCTTTGATCAATAACAACAGGCTTTATTACATCATTATGTGAATATCTATTTCCAGAAGTAATCTTGCTTATGCATCTAAACAAACATTCTTTTCATTAGAACCTGGGCATATCTCTTGCCAAACTGTGAATAATCATTTGATGAACCAAGTAAAAACGTCATTCATACTTGCCAGTTGATCTGACTTTGGTGGAACTTCTTTTTCCTGCGCATAATGCTTTCATTAAACCTGTTATACTCAAATGGGAGGAAAAAAAAATTCTACCTTAATTTACTAACCATAATTTCTATTATATTTATATAAGAAGTCATAAATGAAATCTCCGCATCTCCAAAAGAAAAGTGACGGTTATAGATGATTTGGGTATAGTACAAGAAATGTGTATACAAAGAACAAAATGTGTTGAGATTATATGCATACCACATTTGACAGTTTGTGGATCCACCCAATTGAGCAACAAAGAAATCACGTGTTTAAGGAATATTCTGGGTTCATTAGAAATTCATTAACAGCATTTGTGGTATAATGTTTAATACCACAAAAATGTATTTCGACTAATCCATCCTGTTCTTAAAAAAAAAAAAAAAAATCAGGGTTACAATGAGGCACTTACAATTGAAATAGTTGGGGCCAGTTTTTCGGAGGGTTTAAATGCAGAAATGGGAATCTTATAATTTTATAAAAGCACTTACACTAATTATTCAGTTAAAACGTATTATGTATTATTTGAGATGTAAATTTGCTATTTATTGTATATTTTAACAATATTTTATATTTATATATATATATATTAGGGTTATATATATATATATTAGGGTATTATATATATATTTTATAGGGTTTGTTGACATTACATTGTACAGAGAAGGTTAGTGTGTGATTTTATCACACTAAAATCATGTTAGCACACATAACTTGTGGCTATACTTTTGAAACTGTTGGTATTTTAATGTTTACGGACTGCCCTCCATTTACATCCAATACAAGTGCCTCACTGAAACCCAGATTTGAATTTTTTTTTTTCTTAAGAAAAGGAGGGGCAAGTCAAAATACATTTTTGTGGTAACCAAAATTATGCCAAAATTGCTGTCGATTGAGCTTAATTTGCATTGAACATGGAATCTTCCTGTAAGATTGTTAAAATTATAATGAACCAGTCACAGCCCTTCTCCATTTAGATCTCTACCAGAGACATTTGTTTTCTGAACAAACAAGTACTATACATCTTCTCAGAGACTCCATCTTCCTATTCAAACTACACAGAATATATGGCTGCATGTCCTTGCTTTGGTCTTATAGTGCATGTAGGGGTTAGCTCTGGTGTTGATTGTCCAGAAATTGACTCCTTGGGCTCCCTTCACTGTCAGAGACATTCAGTAATTCCACCATTTCATCTCCATCAGTGTCCTCTTCTTCCCTGGATGTCTGTGCCTCCCATTCACCTTTCCCTCCAAGCTCCAGATATCCCTTGGCCAGGGACTTGACCCCTCCATTCCACACACCAAGCTCAGTCCTATTCTTGGCACAATGGGCTGTTGAGGGTCGATCATCCCAAATCATAGTTTGGATGGCATTGTCAGCAACTTTGTCTCCTGATTTGATGCTTAGAACTCTGGCACTGGGAGCCAGTGCAACTGCGGACTTAGTGGGGCACAGACCCATGTGTATTCTTCTGTGTAGCTTCAGTGGATGTGCAAGGATAGCTACACTTTTGCTGTTACCTCCAATTCTGAGACTTCTCCTTGAAAGCAGTCACTATTTCCCTTGCTTCTCAATGCTCATAGTAATCCAGAGAAAGGTTGTTGGGAACCTAATTTTGTATGTCCATCTCTCACAGCAGGTTTGAACAGAAATGATTGTCTAACCTCTTCAAAATGATCTGGAGAGCTATTGACTTCACATGTCCCAACAGCCTGCCAAAACTATCTGGCAGAGCTATCAGGCAAAATACAAGTTCTTATTTGTTTCTTTTCAATTTTGAGTGAAATAGGACAAGGAAATTTCCCTAACAGGTTGTGTGAGAATCACCCATCTTGATTTTTAATGATTGAGATGTATTAAAGCTTTCATCTCTTCCTATTTTGATTCTTGCAATGCTCTGTATAAGGGACTGCATTTTGAAGATGATTTATCCTGTTGTGTCTATGGAATAATTACATATCACATTAATGGTGTATAATATTTTCTAGGTTACGATATTTCTTATATTGAGCTTAATATGCAGAGACAACTGTAAGACATGCCTAGGTTGATGCCCTATAAAAGTGTAAACTCTTTGGCTGGGACTGATGGCTCTGATAAATTTAGAAACATTGCTCTCTTTGATTGAGTATCCTGACTGACCAACTTGATATAGAAACATTGGTTCAATCAATTCAGTATCTTTTTGGCCGGACTAACTGTCAACCAAAGGAAGACGGGGGAGTGTTTGGGAAACCAGTTAGAAAATATTATATATTAGTTCTGCTAACTTCTATTAAGTTCTGCAGTGACAATAGTGCTTCAAAAGTTTTTCCACTTCATGAATAACTTCATAATTCACAGTCATTCACATTCAAGTCCTCCAATACAACTGACACATTCAAATCCCACATCAAAACTAATATTTTCTTTGAGTATGGCCCTTAAATTTGTGCTCATCACTTGTTTTGTACATTGTCTTGCTGTAATTCCTTTTTCTTTTTTTTCACTGTGCAACACAACAGACTTTTTTAGATGACTTGAAGGGACAGTTCGTCAAAAATGACAATTCTCATGTTTTACTCACCCTCATACCATCCCAAATGCGTATTACTTTCTTTCTTCTGCAGAACACAAATTATGATTTTTGAAGAACAGTTCAGTTCTGTGGGTACTAACAATGCAAGTGAATGGTAACCAACATTTTTGAAACTACAAAATGCACAAAGTCACATAAAATTCACCACATGACTCCAATGATTAAATCAAAGTGTTCAGATATGATTTGATAGGTGTGGGTGAGAAACAGATCAATGTTTAACTCATACATTCTCCTCTCTGCCCATTAGGTGGTGATATGCAAGACGAATGCGAAAGTGAAGTGGAGATTGACTGAGCAGGGAGGAGAATTTATAGTTAAAAAAAAAAAAAATGACTTAAATATTAAACTGTTTCTCACCCACACCTATCAAATCGCACCTGAGGACATGGATTTAACCACCAGAGTCATCTGGAGTTCTTTTATTTTTCATTATATTATTCTTCAACATTTTGGCACCCATTCACTTGCACTGTAAGGACCTACAGAGCTGAACTGTTCTTCTAAAATGTTCATTGTGTTCAGCAGAAGAAAGTCATGCACATGGATGTATGAGGGTGATTAAACATCATAAAGAATCCTTTCCCTAGTATGAAAAGCAAACCCACAATGAATTTTGACATGCTCAATGAAAAACAAGAGTGCTTTTTAATTCAGTACTAAATGAGCTTCATAAGAAACATGCCAAATCTTATTTCACTTAACACCCACATGTAATATGTATTTTGGTGCTTAGAGTGTATTTAGCTGCAGTATATGCTAGTGTCCAAATCAGCTGTTAATGTTTGTTGAGTCTGTCCTTTTGGTCATGAGGGGAACAGTATTTTTGTGATGCTCTTGTCTAGTCACTTTATCTTAGAATGGTATTTGTTACCATTAGGGCATTGAGACAAACATGTTTTTCTTTTTAGCAAATTACAAACAAAATTGTAATTTGGTCAATGTAAAGACATTGGAGAATGCGTCATACAAACAACAACCTCAGAATGACTACAATAGAGTATTCTTATTCAAAGTTCTCTCTCGTTATCTTGTATGTCATGTTTATGTCATGTTTATGAGTTAAACTGTTAAATAATTGCAAAAATTTTTTTTAAATATATATATATATATATATATATATATATATATATATATATATATATATATTTATTAGTTCATATGCCAATTAAAAGTTCAAGTGAGTCAGTTTAAAGTCCGCAAGTTAAGAGATAACCTTTCATCCAGCATAGAATAATTTATCCATTTATACCATGTTCAAAGAGATGCCCTTTGGAGATTTTGAAGGACATTCTCACCAGTGATGATGCCAAATTTACCAAGAGATTCAGGAGATACAATATTTATGAGCATTTGGTATTAAATTGTAATTGTGGCACTCTCCCTTTGCCTTTGTGGGCATACCCAAGACAAATAACTACTACTCAGTATTACCACGGGAATTTCACTATTCCATTGAATTATTATTCAATTCAAAATTCTTGAAAACACAAAAGATAAATGTACAACTTATCCGTGACAGCTCAAAAGTATTTTAATGGATACTAGTGTATGTTTTTTATTTCTGCTGGCCATTGGTCTTTTTCAGATGTCAGAATTCGAGACAGACCTCCAACACTGCTGAACACAGGGAAGCTGGCAAATAATAAAACGCTGCTGGTAAGCAATACAAAAAAAAAAAAAATCTGTTTTTGTTTTTAAACTTTTAATTTTACCTTTTTAATAATATAATCTCACATTCATATACATATATGTGTGAGTGTTTTATGGAATCCAACATTCTTCTATTTAATTTTCAGGACTGGCCAGAAAATTGTAATGACATAATCTTTTTGATTCAGAGGTGTTGAACTTGAGTGCAGGGCTCCAACACACACACACACACACACACACACACACACACACACAAATAGAAATGTAAATGCTTATCAGAATAGCATGAGATACCATTTGCATTGCTCTGACTTCCTTTCCACCGGCATCATCTTGCATATGCTCAAATCCTTTTGCCACCAAAGAGGAAATATGCAGATATTCTCATTTTTATTTTTGATCCTCCAGCTAAAACCGAGAATTGTATTGCCAGGCACAGAAAAAAGGCAATAAGTCTGCTTTAATAATTATAACATTATTGGCTAAAAAAATTAAAACAACAGCGGATTATTTTTTTTCCACATAGGAACCAGCATGCAAATATGTACCTGATTGTTAGGTTAGACGTGAGCAATGTTGAATTTACTGCATTCTTGCACACTGTCATTTAGGTGATGTGTATCCTTTGTTGATTTTTAGTATCTTTATGCTTTTAGCTTAATGTTGGAGCAGTAACACTGAAAGTCCACCCAGTGATGTGATGTTGTAATATGGAGTAATCAGTATACCGGAGTCAGAAGACCTGAGTGAGTGGGCAGGGGAGTGGGGTTAAAAGAGATCAGTGATGTATAGAGGGTCAAGACCTTTCTTAGAAAAGGTGTGAGTACCCTAGCTGCCAAATTCTGTATGTATTGAAGTCAATTTAGTTTTGAAGGGGAGACTAGAAAAAAGGCCTTTGTAGTAATTCATGAAGGGATGAAAGCATGAACAAGAGTGTCAGCATCACTGATATTGAGGATTGGGCAAATTCTAGCAATGTGAAAAAGCTGATTTGATGATAAAGTTTAATAATAAATATAAATACAATAAAGATCTTATTCTTTCTATAGAAAAAAAAAAGTGTTGAATAAAAGCAGTCTCAAGAATTGAGGTTAGTTGTAAAGGTTGGTTGCAGTCAGTGTGAGGCAATGAAATATTAATTGTACTGTAAATGGCATCAGGCCAATGACTGTTCTTCTGTACTTCGATGCACAACAAAGATAGAAATGTATTAGATACTTGGGTCTAAATTGTCCAAACAGGTCATCTGTGAAATGTAATGCACAATATGGCCAAAATGAAGCTTTGCTCCACCTTGTCACCAGTCAAATGTCAGAGGGAGGATGAGAGCAAATGAAGCAAGCAACATGGCATGTCAAAAAGGTAGAGAAGAAAATCCTCCCACAATTTTATTAGATTTTTATTTTGAATAATTGTTATGTAACAATTTATGCAGGAATAAAAAAAATATATATAATTGTAATAACCTTCTCATTGTGGTTTACATCAGCGGTTTTTGTATGTTTGTTTGTTTTTGTTCACCAGCGTGGTTGTATGTTTGACATGTATGTGTGGCTCTTTGCATCAATATATATATATTTTCTCATAATTGTGAAGAACTCAGAAAAAAAAGGTACCCATTTTTCTCCACATGAGGGCAGCAGTGCACAGCAGGACAGCCATTGTCTGAAGAGACAGATACTGGAGCCAACTGAGTCTTATCATTTGGCAGCAATTTGGACAGATTTGAGATATTCAGTAACTGGGACTAATTTTGAATCAGTCAAAACTTCCAAAAAAAGGAAGTGAGAATTAAAACTGTCTTTGTTTTTAACGCAACATATGTCAACTGCTGGCATCAAGAATGTCTCATTTCACACAGTCTCTCCTAAAACTGTAAATTGCAACACTAGTTTGGGTTATTTGTAATATATTGGTGGCAGTTGCATAATAGTGGAAAGAAATCCTCATAAATGGAATCTATCAAAATGTATTTCAAAAGGTTAAATTTGCAACTATTGCATATAGTGACAAATTTAACCTTTGAAATACATTTTGATGGATTCCATTAATGATTTCATTCAATTATTCTAATGTAATGCAAATGTTCGAATCTGTGCGAATTACAATTAAATTTCTCATCTCATCATTTGTTTCATGTACTGTATGTATGCATATATTGTCACGGTCCTGTCACTCTGTCAGACTGTTTTCATCTGAATGGACCGTTACATCATTGTCTGTCTTTGTGTGAGCACATGGCTTCGGTTGTATTCCCTGCTGTGCACTCTTCGGTCGGCCTTGTTTCATGTCGGGAGCACAGTGTCTGGATCTTGACTTCCTGTCTTATTATTAGTTAATTTGACTCATCTGTCCCCTGTTAACCTGTTTGATTTCTCACCCTATTTTAGTCTCCTCATGTTTGGTGTCCAGTGCCAGTTCGTCTTGTTTCCAGTTGGTCCAGTGTGTTTATTTCTTTCAGTCAGTCAGTCCGTCTAGATTTCTGTCCTTTTAATCCCTAACCAGTCCGGTCGGTCCTGTTCCCTGCTGCCTTCTGACCTGGAATACATTTTATTTGTTTTTTCTCTTTGCGGGAGTTTTATGTTGGATTTGTGTGTTTTATTTTGTATTAAATAAAACTTTAGTTTTCACTCATCATTTGGGTCCTGAGACACTCTGTACAAATTGAAAGTACGATCTGGCCAAGATTGGCCCAGCAGAGTTTTCTTTTTCAACTGGTTACCACTGCGCAGCACTGGTTAAGCATCTTAACAGGCTATGGCAGGATGATAAGTCTGTGTGGGGGTTTACCCTTGAATTCTTATAATTTATCCTCGGGTATGGGATACGATCAGACCTACCTAATCGATCTCTTTGGGCAGGTCTGAACGAGCCCAGAACGGGGTGAGTATGCAGAGTTTCCAGTGGCAGACATCACAGCCTGTGCCTCGGGGACTTCCAATCCTTATTCCAACCAGAGGACGAGGGCACCCCCAACACTGAGGTAGATGCCTCGGCCGAGCCCACTGCTGCTGAACGCCAGGAGGTGGAGGTACAGCAGCAGTACGTCCATCCACCTGGAAGAGGAGAGCTCCCACTCCTTGTTCCCCTGCCTCTGTCATGAACCATGGCCATGGAGGCCGTTCCCCTACTGCTGTCAGCGCCCATTGCCATGGAGATTGTTTCCCTGCTGCTGCCAGCACCCACTCCTTCCACGGCCAATGAGCCAGGGCCAATGTCTTCCACGGCTGATAAGCCAGTTCCTGAAGCCTTTTTCGACCCAGAGCCAGTGTCTGAAGCATCAGTTGCCCCAGTGCCAGTGTCCACAGTCATGACGACCACTCCCACAGTAGCGGTCCTGAAAGCGGCCACAGAGGCCATTCTCCAGTCACTGCCAGCGCTCCCAGCCATGGAGGCCGTTCCACAGTTGCTGCCAGCGCTCCCGGCCACGGAGACCGTTCCCCAGTCACTGCCAGCGCTCCTGGCCACGGAGGCCGTTCCCCAGTCACTGCCAGCACTTCCGGCCACAGAGGCCGTTCCCCAGTCACTGCCAGCGCTTCCGACCACAGAGGCCGTTCCCCAGTCACTGTCTGCACTCACAGCCACGAAGGTCATTCCCCTGCCAGTGCCCACGACCACAGAAGACATTCCCCTGTCAATGCCTGTGCTCACAGTCACGAAGGCTGTGCCACCATCAGTGCCAATGCCCAAGACCACGGAGGTCATTCCCCCTTCGCTGATAGTGCTCAAGACCAAGGAGACCATTCTTCAGTCTCTATCGGTGTTCACGGCCACGGAGACCATTACCCTGTTGTGGCCAGTGCCTGAGTCTTCCACGGCTCCACCCCCTGAGTCGTTCCCTCCTGACCCTGTCCAGTGGCCGTCTCCCAGTCCTCTGTCCCCTCTTCCCTGAGGCCACCTCCTAGACTGCCAGACTCCACCTCTGCCCTGAGGCCTCCTCCCAGGCCGCCAGATGTTTGATGTTCCCATTTTGGGATGCCAGATCATAGATAATCGCATGGATGATTGTCCTATTTGGGTTGGTTTGAGTATTTCTGTTACTGCTGATCTCCTGGGATTTTCACGCACAACAGTTTCTAGAATTTAATCTACATGGTGCCAATAACAAAACAATTTTTAAATCATCCAGTGAGGGGCAGCTCATATATATATATATATTTTACACACACACACACACACACACACACACACACACACACACACACAGTGAGGAAAATAAGTATTTGAACACCCTGCTATTTTGCAAGTTCTCCCACTTAGAAATCATGGAGGGGTCTGAAATTGTCATCGTAGGTGCATGTCCACTGTGAGAGACATAATCTAAAAAAGAAAAATCCAGAAATCACAATGTATGATTTTTTTTAACCATTTATTTGTATGATACAGCTGCAAATAAGTATTTGAACACCTGAGAAAATCAATGTTAATATTTGGTACAGTAGCCTTTGTTTGCAATTACAGAGGTCAAACGTTTCCTGTAGTTTTTCACCAGGTTTGCACACACTGCAGGAGGGATTTTGGCCCACTCCTCCACACAGATCTTCTCTAGATCAGTCAGGTTTCTGGGCTGTCGCTGAGAAACACGGAGTTTGAGCTCCCTCCAAAGATTCTCTATTGGGTTTAGTTCTGGAGACTGGCTAGGCCACGCCAGAACCTTGATATGCTGCTTACAGAGCCACTCCTTGGTTATCCTGGCTGTGTGCTTCGGGTCATTGTCATGTTGGAAGACCCAGCCTCGACCCATCTTCAGTGCTCTAACTGAGGGAAGGAGGTTGTTCCCCAAAATCTCGCAATACATGGCCCCGGTCATCCTCTCCTTAATACAGTGCAGTCGCCCTGTCCCATGTGCAGAAAAACACCCCCAAAGCATGATGCTACCACCCCCATGCTTCACAGTAGGGATGGTGTTCTTGGGATGGTACTCATTCTTCTTCCTCCAAACACGGTTAGTGGAATTATGAACAAAAAGTTCTATTTTGGTCTCATCTGACCACATGAGTTTCTCCCATGACTCCTCTGGATCATCCAAACGGTCATTGGCAAACTTAAGACGGGCCTTGACATGTGCTGGTTTAAGCAGGGGAACCTTCCGTGCCATGCATGATTTCAAACCATGACGTCTTAGTGTATTACCAACAGTAACCTTGGAAACAGTGGTCCCAGCTCTTTTCAGGTCATTGACCAGATCCTCCCGTGTAGTTCTGGGCTGATTTCTCACCTTTCTTAGGATCATTGAGACCCCACGAGGTGAGATCTTGCATGGAGCCCCAGTCCGAGGGAGATTGACAGTCATGTTTAGCTTCTTCCATTTTCTAATGATTGCTCCAACAGTGGACCTTTTTTCACCAAGCTGCTTGGCAATTTCCCCGTAGCCCTTTCCAGCCTTGTGGAGGTGTACAATTTTGTCTCTAGTGTCTTTGGACAGCTCTTTGGTCTTGGCCATGTTAGTAGTTGGATTCTTACTGATTGTATGGGGTGGACAGGTGTCTTTATGCAGCTAACGACCTCAAACAGGTGCATCTAATTTAGGATAATAAATGGAGGTGGACATTTTAAAGGCAGACTAACAGGTCTTTGAGGGTCAGAATTCTAGCTGATAGACAGGTGTTCAAATACTTATTTTCCTCACTGTGTAATATATATATATATATATATATATATATATATATATATATATATATATATAATTTATTCATTAAGAACTGGATAATTAAGTTCATCAATATATGCAGATTTCAGCTCTCTTTGACATGTCTTCCAAAATCTTTGCCTCATCACGTACTGTATACGACATATGGGCTGCATGTTTGAGCGAACATGTTTGTTGTGTGTTTAAAGAGAATATATATCTAGTTATTTTAGATGTACTTTGAGAGTGTGAAATATTTAGGGGATCTGAGATAGAGAAAGTTTATGCTGCCCTTTGGGTGAGGAAAGATCTGTCTCCCATCCAATGCCAAAGCCCCCACCCCCCTCTCTCTCTCAGCATGGTAGTTTTTAATTCTATGTTTGTGCAGATGGCTGGTTGCCCCATTAGCATTCATTACAGATTTCTTGATCTCTTAATTATCGAACAAGAGAGAGAAGTGGCAGACAGAAACACTGAGAAGTCTCTCTCAATGTTTCTTATTTTCACATTCAGGTCCCTGTATGGCACAAAGGACATCCATGAAGGTGTTTTCAGACTGTCTGTATGGAAGAACATATACAATATTCTTGCTGTGCATGGGGAATCATATACAAGTCATTAGTATGATAAAGTGCTATTTGTGTTAATGCCAGCTCTATGGTCAGAGCACTACCTTAAAAGCATATTTAGGACTCTAAGGTATTGAGAACTTTTCTGATGGTCCAGATCAGTAAAAAACAACTTCTAACGCATGCCAGAAATTGCACAGCTTGAGCATGTTAAAAGAAACAAGTAATTTAGAGTGGGCTATAATTATTATGAACAGGTTCATTCAAATTTTGTTGTGGATGCTTTTACTAGCTTTAAGTCGTACACTAATATATTTCTCAGGTTCCTCCAGTAGACGGTATAACTGCTATAATAAGCAGCAAAATTCTGTTCATAATATGTGCACGAAGACTACAGTGTAATTTCCATCACATCTCAACATCGGGATTTCTTGGAGCATGACGTGATGGAAATGTGATTTTAAGGTTTTTTTTTTTAAATAAAATGGTCAATTCCTTTGTATTGATGAGGATAATTTCGTAGCTGACATAGCCTACGTATCCAAAATACACACAATTAAATAAGGTTTCACAGGATATGGCAAAAATCACTGCTTGATTGGAAATGAGGCCCAATAAAATATTCTCGCAAATTACATTTAAATTGATGTGGCGGATTTATATATTAGCCTACGTAACCTACACTATTTCACACAAGCAATATTTCGGTTTATATTTATTTAATTATTTGTTTATATTATCGTAGTTTTAAAAATGCTATAATTTTATAGTACATTTTCCAGTTTAATATTTGATGCTTTAATAAAAATTAATTTCTGAGGAATTAAATTGCCCGAAGTTGAATAGGCTATTTGGTATTGTGAATTCGCTAGACTTACTACAGATAATTCAAGTAATTTATTTATTATGATCAAAACAAAACTGCTAATGTGTTCATGATTTTTACTAACAAGACGAGATTGTTTAGGCTAAACAGATTCGTATTAAGCACTGACTTCTAATTCATGGTCTTTTCCACATGTTGTTCTGCCAGCCAATGCCCAACTACAATGATTTCCTAATGCGCACAGAAGTTAACGACCATGTCAAACATTTAGCCTGTAATCATTAGCTTTAAAAGCACAACATGAAACGCTCACTGAATATCCCCTCAAGATATCAGCCTGTAAATTAATAGCGAGGTAGAAGTTCGTGAACATACCTATATAGTTGAAAGACTGCTTCGGAAAGCTTGCACACGAAACTCTTATCAAACTCTGAGACCAAACATTTTCAATAATTTACCCACTCAGACGTGTAACATGCCAAACCTCGAAATGCCGTCTTGTAGGTGTGCTGACAGGGTATGATCGGAAACAGGTGCGGGGGGGCTTGGCCTGCCATGAGATGTTATCGATGCCCAATTCTGGAAACTACACAATTACAAAGTTAATAGCCTACACTATTTCACATTATATTCGACAGGCTCTGGTTAGACTGATGGCTTGTTTAGACAACAGAGGGACGCCTTGATGATTTGAGTTCTGTGAAAAAAATGCCCATGTTGTTAAAATGTTTATTGTTATTAATTAGTAGAATATTAGTCATAGTAGCTGTAGTAGAAATTGTGAAAATGATGAAGACAGTTTGGAAAGAATGGAAAGTGGAAATAACCAATGCAACATATTGCAGGCAGAAAACAAACCCATGCGCAAATGCCAATTGATTGACTGGCAGTTCCTTTGCCAACATCATAGGCGTTTAAAAATGATTACAAAGAGCCTATGTAGTTCATCGGCCAATTAATTTCTGTGTTTAGCCAATTGAAAGAAAAATCTAATTGTTAGATGTTTATTGTCTTTCGAAGCTGCATTAAGTCTAATTAAGAGAGCAGCAAAACATCGACGCTTTAATTAGCTACTCATCGCTTTATTTGAAGAGTAGCCCATGATATTCAAAGAAATTGAAGGAAAGTTTAAAGCAAATCTTTATGATACAACCTAGTCTAACGGAAGGCTGGAATGACTGTAGGCTATATTACTGCAGGCTAATGAGGTTTTACGTAGGCCTATAGGCCTACTGGAAGTTTGGCAAGGAAATTGTTTTTGATTATTCACTGTGTATGAACTGACCTGTTGAGAGCAGCACTATTTAAGTGAATTATCAAACTAATGGAGTTCATTATCTGACTCAAATGAATTTAGGATCCGCCCACCGTCGCGCTATATGCGCCAAGGGCTTTCGTCCAATGAGTGCAAGTCTAAAAACGACACTGTGGCGTCCCTCAAATCCAAATCGATGAGTCTCGAGCCTCTATTCTCACTTTTCCTTTCATGGTTTATGGGCATGCGTGCGGATCGATGGATTGCAATTTAATTGGTTAAAGTAGGGGAATCTTAGCTTAAGGTGTTTCACTTTTAGCCTTTTTCTGACTTCAGTAGTTACAATGTCTCCCTAGACAACGCTGCTGTGCTGACAGAGGTCACCGCAGGAGGTTAAATAGTTCCTAATCTGCGGGACTGTACCGGAACCTTCAAGGACAATGTTCTCATCAACGGGAAAGCGCTGTTTTACCATTGAGTCTTTAGTGGCGAAGGAAAGTCCTTTGACACCAGAAGACCATATTCGCCCCACCGCCCTAAGCTACACAGACCCTGTTGACAGTTTTCTGACCGGTTATCAAAGCCCCGCGGGTCGCGCGCTCTACCCGAACCCCGAATTGGTGTTTTCGGAGACTGTGAATCAGGCACCACTGAGCATACACGCACACCAGATCGGCAACACACACCTGCCCCACCCACACTTCCTTGGCACGCAACATCGAGAACCACTGAATTTCTACCCATGGGTCCTACAGAACAGATTTTTTGGACATCGGTTTCAAGGTAAGTTTAAAGATATCCCAGCAAATGACTTTATTTCTTATAATCAAACATGTATATTGTATAGGCTATTGATGCTATGCAAATTGTTACAAGTAGCCTGTACACGTTCAGTGTTGCATAAAAGTGCGATACCTGTGCATGTATGTCCCGGGTCCTAGAAGAGATCATGTGCCTCTGAATCTATCGTTAAATATTCTCCAGAACAGAAATGCTTGCCTTGCGGCTAGGCAACTTCCCAGCTTGCCTTACCTGCGATAACACATCGTTGGAGTTTTGCGTTGCGATCAAACGCCGGATAAAATGCAGATGAAAATCCCAAATTCTGCTCGAGCATACACCGATCAGCCAAAACATTAAATACACCTGCCTAATATCGTGTAAAACACCTCTGATCCTTAGAGGCATGGACTCCATAAGACCTCTGAAGATGTATTCTGGCACCAAGAAGCTGCAGATCCTTAAATCCTTTAAGTTGTGAGGTGGGACCCCCATGGATCGGATTTATTGTTCCAGCACATCCCATAGATGCTCAATCGGATTAAGTTCTGGGATTTTGGAGGCCAAGTCAACACCTTGAACACTTTGTCATGTTCCTCAAACCATTCCAGAACAATTTTTGCAGTATGGCAGGGCGCATTATCCTGCTGAAAGAGACCACTGCCATCAGCTATGTGTGCTAGTAGCTCTTCTGTGGGATCGGACCAGACGGGCAAGCCTTCGCTCTCCACACGCATCAGTGAGCCTTGGTCGCCCATGACCCTGTCGTCAGTTCACCGCTTGTCCTTCCTTGGACAACTTTGGTAGGTACTAAACACCGCATACGGGGAACGCCCCACAAGACCTGCCGTTTTGGAGATGCTCTCACCCAGTCGTCTAGCCATCACAATTTGGCCCTTATCAAAGTCAATCAGATCCTTATGCTTGCCGATTTTTCCTGATTCCAACACATGCAATTCAAGAACTGACTGTTCGCTTGCTGCCTAATATATCCCACCCCTTGACAGGTTCCATTGTAACGAGATAATCGATGTTATGCTCTTCACCTTGAGAGAGTGTGTGTGTGTGTGTGTGTGTGTGTGTGTGTGTGTGTGTGTGTGTGTGGGGCGGCTTCACTGGGAAATGTCCCGGTTCTCCCTATGGCCAGTCCGCCCCTGCCTTTCAGGGTTTTTAATGTCGCGACTGATCAGTGTTTAACCTAAGGCGCTACTTAAACAACGAGTTAGACTATAGGCTGTACAAGCATAAAAGCACAATGTCATGCTTCCAAAAATAATGCATTTTGTTCTTTTAGAACTTCTTATAGATTTTTTTTTCCCCCCAACCGTCTGCTGCCTACCTCAAAATAGGTTTAAAAATAATTTTAAAATTTAAAAGTTATTTCAGAAAACCACTAAAATGTTAAATAACATAATATAAAAATAATTTTACCTCTAATTTTCCGAGTGTCCAAGATAAATTACACTCACAAGTGCAAAGATAGATAGACCCCATAGAGCTCAAGCACCTGCCCTACAAGTGCCCTTTTTGCAAAAAATGTTTTTCTAATTTTAGCTTTTAAATGTGGCCAGTGGCATAATTTCTCAATTAAAAGCGTGTTGTAATGCCAGTCAACTGTATTTGAGTTGTAATTATGCAATTATGATTAGTCCACTGTTTGCATGCTCATAATAATAAATTCTGTGACACTAAATGTAATGGTAATTGTAGGCAAGCCAACTGATTATGTCAATACAATAGTCCAGGGCCTTTACCAGATCAGATTTGAAAGTTTAACTGTTCATTTTGATTTTAAAAGCAGGAAAATGATCCTGCTCCCTTCACTAATGCTAAAGACAATCGTCTCTGTCTGTGTGAATTGATTATATTGTAGAAATCTGTTGAGTATTAAACATTTGCACGAGTGTAGGTGTGTTGAAATAATAATAATAATAATAATAATAATAATAATAATAAATATGTAAGTAAAATTGGCGCAAATCTAAATTATGCACGATCCTGTTACTGGTCATTTGTGGACTTTAACTCTTGTAATAAATTAAGTTACTCTGTGGCCTACAGTCGCCTACATTATAATGTAATTATTAGTATGGCTCGCCACCCTATAGCAGCCTTATCAGTGTCACAGCAAAGAAAGAGTTAATGACAGACGAGAAAGCTGCTCTGATGTAGAAGTTGTTACATCTCGTCATTTTCATAATTTCATATCTGTCATTTGATAAATTGTCCGATTTCGGTGTTCAATAGGTTGCCTAAAGAGTAAACAAATGTAGGAATTGTAATAGAATAAGCTACCATAAAACGTCAATAAATACGCCAAATTGACTATTTTATTTACTAATTGTACAGTATATTGACGACCTTTGATTATTCCCAAGTATGCATGTAGCCTACACCACAAATTGAAAGATCAATATTACATTCTTACAAAATCATGCCGGTTATACAACGCCTCTGTTAAGCGAAACGTTTTTGTTTAAGAACATTTAAAGTTAGAAATAAATAACTAAAGTATCGTCAGTACTTAAGGATTATCCTGCCGAATTAGCCAAAAATCAAGTTCAGACGGTAATATTTTTTTTTTAAAACCTCTACAGTGTCACAATTCCCAAAAGGAAAATAACGGAATGACATTTAAAGATAATACAAACAAATTATATAAACAGAACGCTTACAGTTGTATGTATGTATTTATTTATTTATTTATTTATCAATAAATTAACAATTACATGAATTTAATCATGCAGCGTCACTGATGGTCAAATTAAGCTGTCAGCTGTTGAAATAAGAAATAAGCAAAGTTTGAAAAGGCTATGCAACTTTAAAGTAAGATGAAGGTGATTAGTCAAAATTTGTGGAGTGCTGCCTGCGCTCATCCAGAGTTTATAAATTAATCCCTATATAACATCTCAAAACGAATGGTTATAATCACATTGAGTTTTCTTGACATTATTGTTATTTTTATTATTATTATTTCAGGTAATGACGTCTCACAGGACACGTTGTTACTGCACGGACCTTTCGCGAGGAAGCCAAAACGGATCCGCACCGCGTTCTCGCCCTCTCAGCTGCTGCGCCTGGAGCGAGCCTTCGAGAAGAACCATTATGTTGTCGGAGCCGAGCGGAAACAGCTCGCTAACAGCCTCAGTCTATCTGAGACTCAGGTAAACATAGGACACCTATGCCATTGCACACAGCAAAGAAAATGATGTCGCCAATTGTTCCCATGCTCACAAAAAAATATATTTGAAAAGCACAAAAAAAAAAAAAAAAAAAAAAAGAATCAGAAATGATCTCTCTAATACAGAGACAGCACCGCATGTGGGACAATTGCACAAATATAACAGGCAAAAATAATAATTAAAATAATGCCAGAAATCAAAATTGAGCAATCCCAAATCGTAAACTAAGGATCAGGCTTAGGATACTCTCTTTTATTATACATTTTATAAAAGATGTGTATGATGACCACGGAATATAGCCTAGCCTACATTGTGCAACGAATAGTGCGTGAAGGACTATTAGCTATATTAATGAAATATATATATTTGAACTGACAAGCTGTTGACCTAAATCACAATGTAAACAACACTTGGACTGTATGTTTGTTGAATCAAAAAAATGTGGAAGTAGCAGAAGCTTTAAGATGCCCGAGTCTGAAGAACGTTGCTGGCCATGTGTCAGATGTTTGCTGTGCTCAATATTTTTAACGCGAGCCGCGACGTTTAAAGAATGAATTGGCCTAGCTGCTTAGCTCAGAAGCAACGAAGGAGGAGTAAACCCTTTCACCAGCGATATAATAATGGCAGCTTGTATTGATCACAAGGTTCAACTTTAAAACCGTTACATTTCTAGTTACTGTCATATAGAACAGAATTAATTTCAAATAACTGTAAGGAGATTTTCCTCAGTGGTGCTTCATATTCTTCCATACATTAATAACGTCACAATAGCTTGAAATGATGCGTCGCCTGATGAGACTGTGCTTCTTTCATTTGTAAAATCTGCCGTTTATTATGATCGTTGTATCTGATTGTTTATTATTTTTTGAGAGGTTTTATAGTTTAAATGAATGGACCACATCACATAGCACAAACTTAACACAAAATAAACATTTAAAATAACACATAGGCTTATTAGCCTTGAGGTATCGGCGAGTTATTTCAAGAGAGATGCAATTTTGGCAAAAGATAAGAATATCCCAGCACCGAGGTGCTCCGACCACTTCATAATAATACTAGTAATAGTAATGAGGCTAATAATAATAGACAACATTTTCACTTATGGCGTCTTTTTTGGCCTTGATTTTAATGTCAATGTGTAAAATGTGAGCCTGCTATGATGATAATGATTACGCAAATAATCTAGTTTATGCAATACAAAAGACTTTATCTTTGGAACATCGACCAGCGTTGCAGTTTTAGGTAATACGTTTAATAATAACAGCGTCAATATAGTAGCCTATATAGTGTATGTGTGTGTAAATATATATATATATATATATATATATATATATATATATATATATATATATATATATATATATATATATATATATATATATATATATATATATATATATATATATATATATATTATTATTAGTTAAATGTAGCCTTAATGTGAACTAAGCAGGTCATTATTGGATAGTCTATCATTTTATTACACTTAATTCGCAAACTGCTTGTTTTGAAAAAAAAAAAAAAAATACACCTAAAAGGCATTACAGCAATTAATCATGATTTCTGAAACTTAAATAATAATAGATGTTGGCCGTGCCGCATAATAGGCTTAAACATACTCATTCTTAAAAATGAGTTTGATTAGAACTCAAATGCGTTTCAACGATGTTGCATGCCATTTAAATCACTGTGCCGTAGATAGCGCTTGTATTGACAATATAAGCAATGTCAAATGAGATATTTATAGCCTACTCGTTTGAACACATTTCTGGCTTCCCCAAGGTGAAAGTGTGGTTCCAGAACCGCAGGACCAAGTACAAGCGACAGAAGCTGGAGGAAGAGGGTCCAGAGTGCACGCAGATGAGAAAGGGAAACCACCACATTAACCGCTGGAGGATTGCCACCAAACAGACCGGCTCTGAGGACATAGATGTCATGTCGGATGCTTAAAATACAACAACCTAATCACTGCCCAAATGAACACTCAAGACCAAGAAAAACACTATTTATTAGCCATGATATTTCAGATTATAACCCTAATTGCAGAGGACCTGACCACATGGGTGTGGTAATATTAAGGATGAGTTAAACTGGTTAGCAAATAATCTACAAGGACTGAACACTTTAGCCATTAAAATACCTCAGCTGGAATGACCCAATGCTTGAGAGATATATCTCCTGCCAGAGTAAGTTAATTTATTCATCTATTAGCTCCTTCTTTCTCTTTGATAAGCTGTTGTACTTGAAGCATTTAATTACTATTGTTTTGTTGTCTTTGCATAGCCAAACTTTGAGTTTAACAGATATTAATTTAAGACATGAAGATGAAATTGGTGGCAG
Source organism: Moxostoma hubbsi (assembly GCA_032164185.1). Lineage (NCBI taxonomy): Eukaryota > Metazoa > Chordata > Actinopteri > Cypriniformes > Catostomidae > Moxostoma > Moxostoma hubbsi. The sequence continues at coordinate 28,044,163 of JAVLUX010000021.1, forward strand.
TTTTAGTTATTCTATATATTTTTAACATTACTAGTCTGAAGCAATTAACTAACCTAAAATAATGCAAGTGATCTGAGGAATAATTTTCCCAGCTATAGTTTTAACATGAGCCATCCTGTACCCAGAGCACAGAGGCAAATGTGTATGTGTCTGTGTAAATAATGGTCTCTGTATCAAAAGGAGTTTAGGAATGGGTGTTAGACTGTGCTGTAAAGCAGGAGTGTTCGAGTATAACATGGAGAGAGTGTGCACAAGTGATTTGTATGCTGTCATTCAGTTGGCCTACTGAAAAATTCAGGCTGATGTATGCAGGATTCTCTGTTACCGCTCCTTGATCATTCTCCCAGAATCATAAACTAAGCTGAACGTTTGCCAATTAATGCATTAGCTTCTTTGTATAGTGTTCATTCATCTACATTTTCAAGAATAAAAGATCAAAAATGTTCATAATTAATAAAATTGTTACAGAGACAAGCCTCACCTTATTGTTCACAAAATGAAATGACAAAAATGTTGACTTCTATGATTGCACGTGACAGTTTACCCTTTTAAAATGTTTGCACGCATACTCAGACAAAAGCATAACGGCTGCTGCAATTCTCCTCTCATCTCAACTTGCTAACTTCCTGTCAAAAGAAATGGAGGCAGATTGTGTTAAATGAACCCGCAGGTGACCTTTCACCTCAAGATTTGACCCCGAGCCTGCATTGTAAGCAAGTGTTGTGAGAGTGCAGCACCCAAACTGATGATACCCGAGTATCACTGTCAAGTACAACAAGAGTGTATTGAGACAGAGAGTGAAAAAATAATGTTTTGGTGGGTTTGTTTTGAGGCAAAGATATCCAATCCTGTGTGCAGGTGCACACATCCCATTCCCTGCACCTTTACATCACACATTCCATACATTCCCTATCAGACCACTCTTTGGAAAGAGTGGAAGGAAAAGAGATTGTAAAAAAGATGGCTGTTTGTTAGGGCATTTGAAAGTAAGAACTGTAGTAGGACAATCTTAAAGAAAGTACTCTTTGATGCTACACAGAAATTATAGTAACGTAGTTACACACAGTGGTAGGGAAAAAAATCTTGCTTGTTGATGTAGAGTGGAGCTCTATTGGAACAAGTTTGGCTGCTTGCCTGCTGTGAGAGGTACTTCAAAGTGTCTTTGGGTTAAACTATTATTTCAAATCTCTTAAGCAATTTGTTCTTGCAAATTGAAAAGTTACAGTGGAAAGTGCAGAGAGACATTTAAAATGATAATGCAACCAATTAACAACGTAATTATCAAAATAACTTTTGATGAATTACTGAGCATATGGCTGTCATTACAAGTCTCAAAGTGACATTTAATTAATCCTCAAACCATAAATATCTTGTCAAAGCTGTGTCACAGTGGGTAGTGCACGTGCATGTAAAAAAGAGAGCAAGTTTTTTCTTTTTTTTTTTTCACTTTCCTATAAATAAAAGGCAAAATCCCATAAAAACAACTTTTATCTTGATCTGAAATTAAGCCAAAATCTGCTATAGGAAACAATGAGCACCAATGATTTTCTCTTAAACCCGGTCATGTGCATGTTGTGCAACTGTTTCTGTGTGAATGAAAGCAGGGCAGTCCTGCATGGTTAATGATTCTACATGCAGCTTCATGTCATGTCTCCCCTCACTACTAGCCACTGTGATCTGTTAACGTGACAACCAGGTAGAAAAAAAACACTGGTCCAATTCCTGATCTAGCGATGGATCAAATGATAAAACAGAAGTTTACAGGAATCATTTCACAGCTCTGCCAAAAAACTAAAATGATACCAAATATAAGCAGAGATACAATCACCTAATAATAAAAGAAGCTAATGGAAAAATAAGCAAGTAAACCAGGAATTGTAGACCTGTGTATAGAGTTTCATTAACCATGATACTGTTTATATGTTCTAGAACTAAGCACAAACTGAAAAGCCCTTGATTTCATCATATGCTTGATGTGTGTGTGTGTGTGTGCTGTCTGCATTAAGCAAGAAAGAAAAGAAGTCAGCAAATATATGTGACTAAAACAACTACATTTTAAATACATTTGAGTGAAGTCATTATATGTAAGTAAATTAGCATTAACGTACCTATAATTTATACACTATATGTTATACAAGAAAGCTGAATTTTCTTTTACCAAGTTGTCCATGTTTTGCTTTATAGCTCCACACGTTACATATTTTAGATATAAAAGTGGTCCAATTCATGGTTTGCAATTTGAAAAAGATATAAATGTATGTAATTATGAGAAGAAAAGAAAATAAATAAAAAAAAAAAAAAAAAAAAAAAAAAAATATATATATATATATACACACTCACCTAAAGGATTATTAGGAACACCATACTAATACTGTGTTTGACCCCCTTTCGCCTTCAGAACTGCCTTAATTCTACGTGGCATTGATTCAACAAAATGTTGGCCCATATTGATAGGATAGCATCTTGCAGTTGATGGAGATTTGTGGGATGCACATCCAGGGCACGAAGCTCCCGTTCCACCACATCTTAAAGATGCTCTATTGGGTTGAGATCTGGTGACTGTGGGGGCCATTTTAGTACAGTGAACACATTGTCATGTTCAAGAAACCAATTTGAAATGATTCGAGCTTTGTGACATGGTGCATTATCCTGCTGGAAGTAGCCATCAGAGGATGGGTACATGGTGGCCATAAAGGGATGGACATGGTCAGAAACAATGCTCAGGTAGGCCGTGGCATTTAAACGATGTCCAATTGGCACTAAGGGGCCTAAAGTGTGCCAAGAAAACATCCCCCACACCATTACACCACCACCAGCAGCCTGCACAGTGGTAACAAGGCATGATGGATCCATGTTCTCATTCTGTTTACGCCAAATTCTGACTCTACCATCTGAATGTCTCAACAGAAATCGAGACTCATCAGACCAGGCAACATTTTTCCAGTCTTCAACTGTCCAATTTTGGTGAGCTCTTGCAAATTGTAGCCTCTTTTTCCTATTTGTAGTGGAGATGAGTGGTACCCGGTGGGGTCTTCTGCTGTTGTAGCCCATCCGCCTCAAGGTTGTGCGTGTTGTGGCTTCACAAATGCTTTGCTGCATACCTCGGTTGTAACGAGTGGTTATTTCAGTCAAAGTTGCTCTTCTATCAGCTTGAATCAGTCGGCCCATTCTCCTCTGACCTCTAGCATCAACAAGGCATTTTCGCCCACAGGACTGCCGCATCCTGGATGTTTTTCCCTTTTCACACCATTCTTTGTAAACCCTAGAAATGGTTGTGTGTGAAAATCCCAGTAACTGAGCAGATTGTGAAATACTCAGACCGGCCCGTCTGGCACCAACAACCATGCCACGCTCAAAATTGCTTAAATCACCTTTCTTTCCCATTCTGACATTCAGTTTGGAGTTCAGGAGATTGTCTTGACCAGGACCACACCCCTAAATGCATTGAAGCAACTGCCATGTGATTGGTTGATTAGATAATTGCATTAATGAGAAATTGAACAGGTGTTCCTAATAATCCTTTAGGTGAGTGTATAATATATATATATATATATATATATATATATATATATATATATATATATATATATATATATATATATGTGTGTGTGTAAAATATAACATAGCAAGCAGCTTGTTCTATTTCATATATATTTTCCATATATGCATTTTTGTCCATTAATTATTTATTAAATACTGTAGATATGCATATTTTGAGTATGGCTTAGGGTAAAAGTGGTAACCTGCAATTGTAAAGGTGCTATTTGTACCTGATCTAACCCTTAAATTATTATTATTATTTTTTTTGGTGTAACCTAATGTAATCTGGTTCATTCAGTGAAAAAAAAATCAGTTAATTTAGATGTTACCAAATTAACTACAATTTCTTTTCATTTTAGTAAAAATAACACAAATGCACATCTCAGAATGAAGTAAGAGTATACATTTAGAAAATGTATAAACTGTATATCACTGTTAATTTATTGCTTTAAGACAATTAATTTGTAAACAGCTACTTTTCATTAATTTATGAGAAAGTTATTCCAGTATTGTTTTTAGTGTACTGTAAATGTTAATACATTAGTAGGTTTTGTGTGGAAGGCAAACAGGAGATGTTTTTAAAAACATCACGACCAAATTTAAATCAATCAGGTTGTTCATTGCTGTAAATATCCTGCAATCCTCTAGTCTAATTGACCAATGCATGTTCAAGTGCATGCAAAGACGATGATTATAGCAAGATCTCTGGCTCTTGCTCTGACACATGGATCTGGGAAATAGAAAGCAAGTGCAGTGACCATAAAGAGGCACATAAACACATATGATTTAATGTCATTCATTTCTTTATTATTATTGTATTTATTTCATTAACCTTTAGCTAAATTACTGCGCAACAACATATAAGGTTGTGCAATTAAACATAGCATAAAATAGCATTGTTCTTGTTTTGCACAGACTTTAAGTTTCAGATAATATGGCTACAGCAAGATAAACATTCACAGCAATCATTAAGTCATTAAGATGTTTAAAACATTTAATCAAACAAGAATTAAATGTGTGCCATGTCTTCCCTGCCTCAAGCATTTTTCACAGTCAAAACTGACACTTCAACCATCCTATAAAGCTCAAATGAAGCAGCAAGCGCTGGTAAATATCCAAATCAAGGCCAAAACTTGCAATATTTTGCTCAGAAACAGATGGCAATGAGTGTGTGAGTTAGTGAGACAGAATCTGAAACAGACATCCTGTGGGGTGTGAAAAGGTGGGGGGGGGGGGGGGGGGGACAGGAGTGGAGTTTTTTGGGAGCATTTGTCTGGAACCTAAAGATAAGTGTAAAGAGGGAATGAGGGAGTGAGATGAGAGGAGGAGGGGAGGGCTAGGAGAGAAATATAAGTAGTTGGCAGCACATATGTCTGCAGTTCAGGAACCATATGGATGAACAGCTTAATAAACACCATTTTAAACCATAACCATCTACATGACAGACAAAGAGAGGGACAGAGAGAAAGTGAGAGGGTACCGTGTGAGTGCGTGCGCTCACCTGACTGTGTTGGGGGAATAAGCTGATGGCAACAGGCAGAGACACACCATCCTGTGAGCAGGCAGCACAAGATGAGGGTGCTTCTGCAGCAGTGGGAGCCTAATAAGAAATGCATATGTTATGGGCAGAACACACCCTGAAAGCTACAAGAAACTCCCAAAATCACTAGCATTCCTGTGATTATTATTAAACGTGCTCGCTGACACTTTCTATCTGCTTTCCTCTGACACCTCCCCCTCCCTCACTCCCTCCCTGGCCGCAGTACGAGTGGGGATTTGTGGGATAGTGTGCTCTGCAAGAGTGAAGGCAGTGGCTGCTCAATAATGACTTCATCAACACATACACATGATGAGCTTTAATTGGCGACCAGAAACTCACTCTCTCGCCGCATGCATGCTTGTGTATATGTTAGGGAGAGAAAGAAAAGGAAAGAAAGTAGTACGTTAAAGACCTTTTGTCATGTCCATCAACTGCTCTAAGTAAATCATCACATTCATCTGTCACTCTTGAGTGAAAAGCGAGAGAAAGGGGAAGGTCAAAGCTGAAGACGACGTACAGCAGTAGGTGTAGAGATAGGTGAAAGGTTCAAACAGCACACATATATCATAAAGACTCCTCTCAGCGCTCTAATTTATCAAGGAAAGCCCTGTTCCTGTGCCCCGCCCTCAAAGCAGTGAACCTCCTACACCTCTGTTCTTGCTCCATTGAGAGCCAGTGAGGGTGAGCTGACAGGCAGCATAGCAGAGGACAAGTCACCATTTACTGCAGCAAATACACAGACACACCAACGCACACACACATGCACAGTTGTACACACCTGCAAATCAGAGCAGGAAGTATTTGGGGAGGTTGCGACAGAGTCTATTCATCATAACAAAGCCAATCAAATTCTGTTGATAAGTTTGGCCCTTACACACAATGGGTCCCAAAAGCCAACAGTGAAAATCCTTCTATTTTGCATTTTTCTTAGTTAATAATAATAAACATTATATTGTCTGCAAAAAGATTTGAGTAAAAAGAATAGAAACATTTCACAATGTATTAGTACGTGGTAAGTCCCATTTGCTTTAATGGCAGCATGAACTCGAGCTGGCATGCATTCCATAAGTGCAAAACCTGACGAACCATGTTATGTATGATTTGAGAATGTTAAACACAGAGTATAATGACAACTCCAACTATACAGTAAAATCACAAGATATCATATAAGTTGCCATATAACTTACATGAAAAGGTAGGACTTTTCTTCCTATAGAAACAAATCAATCAACAAACAGAATTTCAAATCAATACAATAAAGCTATCAAGCTTACCTCATATACAACACTGTATTTTAAGAAAGGCAACATTAGTGAATACATTTGGTTACTCATTCCATATTTATTTATACAGAACAAATGATTGATGTATGTAAACAACCTTTAATTATGCCTCCCAGCATCTCAATCCACAAACATATGTTTAGTTTCTTCCAAGGTACAGAAAAGTAATTTTCCTGTCAAAATCATGGTCAGGATTGGATAAAAGATTATACTTTATGGTTAGGTTCAGGTTTCATTTACAGTAGGTGTAAAATTTTAATAATATTCTTAGTTGTTTTGTTTATTTTTCTCTATAGGAATAAAAATTGTACGTTTTGGTATAAGCCGACTTGTATGATTTCTTATATTACCATCTCATACTAATTATTATGACGTGTCATGAGAGCAGTTTGGAATTTTTTATAAAAAAAATTCCTTCAATAGAAGTAAGGATATCTGATATTTTGTACAAAGGAGTTAAAGGGTTAGTTCACCCAAAAATGGAAATCGTCTCATGATTTACTTACCATTGGCCATCCCAGATGTGTATGACTTTCTTTTTTTAGCAGAACCGAAGAGAAGATTTTTATAAGCATGTTTCAGCTCAGTTTGTCCATACAATGCAATGGGTGCCATCAGGCTGCTGGATATTTGATGGTCCAAAAGGCATATTTAGGCAGCATAAAATTAACCCACATGACTCCAGTCAATCAATGAATGTCTTCTGTAGCAAACAGATAGGTTTGTGTAAAAAATAAATTGCTAATTAAAACTTTATTAACTTAAAAAAAAAAATCACTTCCTGCCAGCAGTCGTCACATCAGTGACATAAGTGCTATGGCGAGAAGTCTAAAGCACGCACTTTGTACACAAGAGAGGAACGAATGTCACATGAGAGCTCAAATAGCAATACAGTGCTGGCCAGAAAAAATTAAACGTTTTAAAGTTAAAAACTTCATAATTATTGATTTGTTTCTTAATTCTGCATAAATATGCCTTTTGGACCATCAAACAGCCAGAAGGCTTTTGGCACTGCTGACTTTCATTGTATGGACAAACTGAGATAAAATCTCCTTAAAAAAAGTCTTCACTTCAGTTCTGCTGTAGAAAGAAAGTCATACACAATTCTAGGATGACTTAAAGGTAAGTAAATCATAAGAGTATTTTCATATTTGGGTGACTAACCCTTTAACTTTGTCACTTTCACAAATTTGCTTACATTTGATTAGAAATGACCCAGAAATAGTTCAGGTTTCTTCCTCATTTTAAAGCAAAAATTTCTTTGTCTTAAAAATCCTAAAATGTAGCTTATTCTGTTTACAGAAAACCAAAGATGTTTAATGCTGTCTCAAACTTTTGAACCACAATACAAAATATAGTGGCAAGCAGGAATGATGGGCCCAAGTACAACTGGTCGATTTCCATCTGGTGGCTTTCGAAAAACAATGCAGGGTGGACACATGCATTTGGCATTTGACATTATTACATCTAAACAATTTTGAAGCAATTTGGGTAAATATAAGAGGACTGTAAGAGCCACAATTCCTGCTGCCAGGTGGTGGCACTATGATCGTGACCCAAAATAGTCAAATCCATGTGATTAGCCCACAAAACCAAACATACATCTCAATTATGATCTGAATCACACATTGCACACAGATGATATGGGAAAATTACAGTTTCCCATTTTTTGGCATTAATTGAATGCCTCGCTATAGCAACACCATTTGATATATCCAAATCTGTTTGCAATTTAGCATCTTCAATATCTTGGCATAATGTTGCACAAATTTGGTGGCAGTCACATAAATCTCATAGGAGGATTATTTAAAAGCACAGAGCTTGCAATTTTCTGAAAATCTAAAAAGGCCAACTTCCTGCAGAGATAATGACTGTAAGTATGAAGGTAGTTTGGCTTCATGAGAACTATATATGTACCAATTTTGGTGACTGTAGGTTAAAATGGGGGTGCGACAGAGCCCCCTTTACAAGCCCATTTTCAAGGGGGCACTTGGAGTTACAGATAAGGTGTGTAAACTGTGAGGTAAATTGTGTGATGGCCCATTAAAAATAACTCAAGTTTGAAATTTCAAATTCACAAGAATTCCTCTCACCTGTACAGCATGGCCATTACTATAGGGGCAACAGGAGTATATAGGCATGGTCAGCATGGCATGCTCAGAGCTGTCTCTGTCAAAGCCTGAATAAAAAGAGATTTATCACACAATAACACAGAAAAGGCCGCTAACGGCAAACTTTCACCTTGAACATGCAAAGGGATCTGTACTCAGAACCTACTTATATGTTTGGCAGCCAGCTTTGAGGAGCCATCAACATTTCCTCAGTCATCCAGTACACTGATGCCCTCTGACAGCCCAGTGTGGTGCATCAGCAAATCATTGCACACATTGGCACTTGTTAAATGGAGGGAGAACTGCAGTTAGAAAACAGGCATTATAAAACAGTTCCAACTCTAAATTCTGATTGGATGAGCTGTGCTCATAGCCACTGTATAATGATTATGATCCCACACCTGTACACATTCTATACTAATTCAACAAGTTGCCACATTGCTTGACAACCGAAAACTCATAGAGTTAGAATAATGGACTAGGAAAAAAACTGTTTGTTCCAATTACTATTAATGATAAATTTAACTGCTTATTGAACATTGGTGTCTTTAAGCATATTTCTGTTGCCACAATTTATAAAAACAACTCATTTGCTTATTTTGATTACAAAGAAAAATCTGATACCCAAAATATTTATATTTAAATACCATTGTTGGGAAAGCTCCTTTGAAACTGCTTCCAAAGTTACAAGATACTCAACTTAAAGGAATATTTCATCCAAAAATGATTATTTTCATAATTTACTCAACTTCACGCCCTCCCAGATGTACATGATTTTCTATCTTCTGCAAAACACAAACAAATATTTTTAGAAGAATATTTAAGCTCTGTAGGTCTATTCAATGTAAGTAAATGTGTGGCAGAACTTTCTATCTCCAAAAAACAACTTTAGGCAGCATAAAAGTAATCCATACGACTACAGTGGTTAAATCCATGTCTTCAGAGGTGTGGTAGGTGTGTGTGTGTGTGAAAAAAGATTTCTTTAAATGTCATTCACTTTTACTTCCATCTTCTTCTTTTGTTTTTGGCGATTCACATTCTTGTGCATATTGCCACCTACTGTGCAGGGAGGAGAATTTGTAATAAAAATGTACTTAAATATTTATCTGTTTCTCACCCACACCCACAGCACTTCAGAAGATATGTATTCAAACACTGGAGTCGAATGGATTACTTTTATGCTGCCTTTATGTGCTTTCAAATCAATCTACACTACATACCTTATAATGACAAAGCAAAAAAAAATTGTATAACTTTGCAAATTTAATAAAAATAAAAAAAATGAAATATCACATTGATATAAGTATTCAGACCCTTTGCTATGGCATTTGAAATTTAGCTCAGGTGCATCCCATTTCATCTTTGAGATGTTTTTACACTTTGTTTGGAGTCCACCTGTGACAAATTCAATTGATTGGACAGGATTTGGAAAGGCACACACCTGTCTATATAAGGTCTCACATCTGAAAATGCATATCAGAGCAAAAACCAAGCCATGAGATCAAAGAAACTGCTTGCAGAGCTCAGAGACAGGATTGTGTCGAGGCACAGATCTGTGGAAGGCTACAATATTTTTTTGGCTGCATTGAAGGTTTGCAAGTGCACAGTGGCCTCCACAATCCTTAAATGTGTTTTATTAGGGAGGTATCCAAAATGTGTAATGTTTTGGGGCCTCTAGGAACAGGGTTGGGAACCAATGGAATACGTTATAAATTACATTTTACAGCATGTATTCTGTAATCTGTAGGGGAATACATTTCAAAGTAACCCTCCCAACCCTGTATATATAAATATATATATATATATATATATATATATATTCTAAAACAGAAAAAGGTATTAATAATAAGTTGAGGAACAGCTGGTGAAAGCTAACATTCATTCATTCATCTTCAACCGCTTATCCTGTACAGGGTCACGGGGGGCTGGAGCCTATCCCAGCTAACATTGGGCGAAAGGCGGGGTACACCCTAGACAGGTCGCCAGTCCATCGCAGGGCCACACATATACAGACACACACTCATACTCACATCCACACCTAGGGCAATTTTTGGAGACACCAATTAACCTAGCCTGCATGTCTTTGGATGGTGGGAGGAAGCCGGAGCACCCGGAGAGAACCCACGCAGACACGGGGAGAACATGCAAACTCCACACAGAAAGGCCGGGGCAACCGGGGTTTGAACCCATGACCTTCTTGCTGTGAGGCGACAGTGCTAACCACTGCACCACCGTGCCGCCCCGAAAGCTAACATAATAAAAATAAAAATCTGAAAGCATTCTTGATCATGGATGTCTGCCCTTCAAGAGGGGTTAACTGGATACACTACTAAACAAAACAAATAGTTTTATATGTCATAGTGTGTACGTGAATTAGAGGAAAGAGGGAAAATTATCAGAATAATGATTTACTTCATGGCATTATCATCTTTGGCATGTGATGAGATTGATGTGGGTGTGTGTGAGAGAGAAACAGAGAGTGAGAGAGAGAGCCTGAAGCATTTTTAATTTACAGGCCTTGTATTGTGAGTTATCAGTGTTCAGTGTGGCAGTGTTGTGAGTTAATTGGCTGAATAAATAGCTATTCACCTCTGAGAGGTTCAGACCCAGACCAATTAACCACACACACACAGATACACAAAACACACACACACACACACACACACACACACACACACACACACACACACACACGTAAAAAAGACTAGAAAGAAACATAAACACACACACCTACTAGATTTGATCTAACATAGCATTGAGGCAAAAAATATCTCTTTTGGACATTAATTTAAAATTTGACTGATTTCTAGCATTTTACTCACAATACGTACTTTGAGGATGTTTAGAGACATGGAAAGTCAAAACAAGAAAAATAAAAATCAAGCCCAAATTTCAAACAATTTGTTTCCACTTTGTTCAATTAGCAGAGTTTAATTACCTTTTATAACTAAACACTGAAAACAAAAACAAGGCGGCATTGAGACAAGGGAGCTAGCTGGTGCTAACACAGAGTGCACTTTAGTCCTAATTAACCAATTACAGAGTGGCAGCCGAGAGCTAACAAGGTCCTGTAACCCCAGCCCAGAGAGTTGAGGGGGAACCTGCTGATTTAATTAAAGGGGCGGGATGGCGTGACAAAAACAATTTAATTACAGCCAAGTATCCCCAAGGCATTGCGGGACAGTCTCCCTGAGCCCCACTGGACCTGTTTGAGACTCACAACACTAATGGAACACTGAGATAACATTTCAGCAGCGTGCCCCTCGACAACAGGATCAGTCAAAACTTAACATGTGAATAAACAACAATAAACAAACGCTTAACATGCAATTGAGTCTTAATGCTAAGGAATCATTTACAAATTAAGTCTCATTGCTAATGCAAAGACGTGGGCTTTCAGGTAGCAAAAGAGCTGACAACACTACCATGATCTGTAGGCTATGCATTAAGTAATATCGTGCATTAATGACTCATTGACTCAAAAATCATTTTATGATTTAATAATCAGCAATTTAGCAAGAACACATGACAGGAAGTAATAGTTTTCTTTTATAAAAGAGAATGGGGAAGATTAAGTGATGTATGCCAGGAAATCAACACATACAGGCACATACCAATGGCATGGAATGGGATGAACCTCTGCATCAGGATTCTTCTAAAATTCTCAGCTCTCATTATAAGAATATTCAGCCCCACCTGAGTGCATATACACACAATTTAATAGACTAATTACATATATTTAACTTTTTTGAATTTATAGGGAAGTGTAGACCAGACAGGAAAGTAGATGAAGAGAGAGGGTGAATGGAATCGGGGCGTACACAGTTTTGGTAAATTACCCAAAAATAGTAATCCACTACAAATGATTTCTCTAAAATTATAGTCAGATTACTTTACATTATGGGAAAAGCAAATTACATAACATATTTTACTTTCAAGTTATCAATTTTCAAAGAAGTTTTTGTTTATATAGTAAGTACAGTATATTGTAATTTTGTTAATAACTCATGTTGTAAATGTTTAAAAACAGTTTAGCAAAGTAATGTAATTAAAAGTAATTAATTTAATTAAAATAATTAGATGTAATCTGATTATAAGAATTTAAATTGTAATGCATCGTATTACTTTTGACTTTGAATACAGTCACAAAATATTTTAAAATCAGATTACACCCAACACTAGACATCCAGATCCTACGCATTCACATAGCGTTGACATTTGTAACACTCAGGCCATGTCTGCACTAATACAATTTCCTTTAAAAACACATTGATTTTGCTACGTTTATACCTGTCATTTACAGTGGAACGCCATTTTCTTCCATCAAAAATTGAGCATTTCGAAAACGCTTTCCATTACCGCAAACTTTAGAAAACAATGAGGTTAGGATACTGAAAACTGGGTTTTCTAATAAAAACAGATTAGCATGGATGTGGCCTTCCCCTGTCTACAACGGCTGTGTCTGTTGACACGACACAACACAACGGCTTGAGACTGTCTACACTGTCTACATTTGTGTTGTTGGCAGGAGTAGCAGCACACCAGTTTACTGTCAGCACAACGCACCGCAATGGATAGCTTTCAGTGTAGACAGCATTAATAGTTATAATGGGTTCTATTGCGTTTGACATGACGCGAAGCTCGCTTATGTTGTAGACAGGGTGATAGACATCCTTTATCTCTATGATGTCTCATATTGTCATTGTGGATGACAGTTTTATGTTTATGAGATCTGAATTCAAATTCAAACAATCCTGATCTGATGAATGAAAAACTTGCTTCATATCCAATGAAACAATGACATCTTAAACTACATTAACCTGATATGACAAATATAACATATTAGATGAAAAAAAATTATGGTGACAAAACTCATTTGTTTTAAAAATTCTCTTTTCCACCATCGGGCCGAACGGTTCTGAGGACGGTGAGGAATGGTTACAGTAGCTTTTCCACATGGGCATGATTCGGCATGGCACGATAAGAAACCGTTCTTGGCCTGTAATTCTAAGCATGGTTAGACAACCGTGCTAAACTCTGCCGGTGGAATGCCTTTAGTTATGTCGCAACTCACGATTGGTCATTTGTCAGTTGCCAAGGTTACTAGTTTTTCTCTGTAGCTGGCCAAGTGCACTATTTGGGCAAAGTAAACAAACTTCTCATGTGGTTCTCTTGCGTTACCAAGGTAACGACTGATATATTTCTTGTGTACATTTGAAGTTTGTTTTAAGCACTACAATAGAAAAAAATCGTGCCGGCTGGCCCAGGTCAGGTCAGGACAGAATAAAATGTTTTCACAACAAGAACAGTTGGCTTGATGTTGGAAAAGAGGCTAAAGTCACATTAACATCATGTAATTCTCTGTTGGTTTCATGACAGGCTATGCTAAGTTGTTTCCCGTCTTGCCTTGGAAATCTCTGGTCATTCCTCTCAGCTCCAGTTAAAGGTCTGTCTAACAAACATCTGAGAATCAAACCCATTCACATCCTTTCCCTTCCCAGTAGGGGTCTTCAGAGGCACTGTAGTTTTAATTAGTGCCCCCTCCCACATTTCTCACAGGCATGGGGCCATTTGTAGTTGTCATCACCATGGTTCTGCTTGTCATGCCCCAGGGCATCAAACTGCCACCCAGCAGGGCAGCTAATTGGCTCTAGAGAACACAGGGGGCGTGACTAAAATTATATGCAATTCAGCAAACTGAAATGCACCATAGGATAGGGGTGTGTGTGTGTGTGTGTGTGTGAGAGAGAGATACTATCAGTCTTCATCAATTTGCTCATCAAAACAGTATTCCCAAAATATGATGCAAAATAGTGAGGAATACCACATTAATTCTCTACTAGTCTGATATGTCAGTTCAGAAATGGAGGAGTTCAAGAACGGTTCTCTCTATCCATTGAATGACGTGTGTCAACACTGCTATTGTAACTGCACCGCTGACTGCACTGAGGTATCCATGGAAAAACATTGGAGTGGGCTTAAAATATCAAATCAACTTAAAATGTGAAACACATCACAGAAATCCCAACTGTAACAATAATGGAGGCAGACATAAATACAATGCTGTCATACAACCTTAGTGATAAAATATATTACTTATTACAACTTTGTTATCTAAAAATTATATCACACTTAAAACAAAAATTATGTTATGCTTCAATCTGGGCTGTAAAAACCATATGTACTACTCTAACTCATATTACTTATCTACACCTTTGTTGCATTATGGTTGCAATATGTGAAAAACTTCACAAGCAGAAGGAAGGCCTAGGACACAGGATTTCTTGCACAGGTCAGACTTTTATTCTTCTGCTTTCTATTTTGTATACAGCATAAGTACTTTTCGTTGCTTTGCACTCAGGCTATAATTCACATTCAGTATAAACATAAATGACTTTGGAAACTCTCATTAGCTCTTGAACATTCTCCCCATCCTCACTCGAATTAGAGACAACCAGGTGTTAGACATAATTTAGCTCAGGTGTTAGCTCCCTTACCGCTTTATCTACGGATGGGCACTCGACCACGCCCATGCTGCCACACAATAGTTGACACAGGCGTTGTGGCCCTGGTTCAGCCACTGTGTAAAGGGAGTGATGTTGAGTCATAAACTGATCCAGTAAAGACACAGCCAGAAAACTACATGTATGCTAATATGAGATAAATACTGTACTGCCAGAAGATGGTGGAAGCAAGTGTCTGACTGGGTAAGAGGAGGCCTACTACCTATAAATGGAGTCATTTAAAGCAATTGATAGAGTTAGTTTTTATATCTGATGGCCTAGACCAGGTGATTTAACCTTTCAGGTCATGCAACCCCCTCTGTATGTCTAATATGAGCTTATCCCCCCCACAACAAAAAATTCTACTAAGAAAGAAATGCGCGATAACACCGGGTGTGTCTCAATCAGCTCCCTAGCTCCCTATGTTGTGAATCAGTATATCGTGAACATGAATTCGGGCACAAGGAAGGGTGTTCATCCACTGAACATTGGGACACGTATGACTCAATCATCTGCATCACGTTTATGAGCTAGCACATTGAAGCGCAGCTGTTATTAATCAGCAACATTGCTGTAAAAATGACACTTCCATTCATTTTTGTTGAAGACATTCAAACGTAGTGTTATTATAACAGTTAAATTACATAAATAAGAAACACAAATATAAAGGAGTGTATTTTAAGTCTTTTAACAACTCATATTTTTAAAAGATTGTTTCCCTTTCATTGTGGATGACAGACAAACAGTATTTCTTTTAAAGCGTAAACAAGGCTTTGACATCATATATTTACACTTGAGAGATATCAGAAGACATGACAACGTTTCTGGTAAGGGAACATATGGAGCAATGATGCTCCCTGGTTTTTATGGTGCACTGCGGAATTTTTTAAGGGAGCAAATGTTTCAGTGCACTGGAACGATTTTGCAATTGAGAAAATTGCCCGACTCCCTGATAAGTGCCCTGACTACTGAACTAGGAAGCTGACTGAGATGCACCCACCCATGACATACAGTTTAATTTAAACAATGTAACTAATATGCATATGATATATAAAATAGACTTTAGTTTATTGTATTCAGTGTGAAGGTGGCTTTGCCAATTCGTGATTCAATACCCAACATAACTAGTTGTACGTCATCCTCAACTGAAAACCAGTACTGGTTGTAATCTGATTTTAAATAATTAGTTACTGTAATCTATCATGCTTGAAGTGAAAAAGTAGTGTAATGTTTTACATTTTAAATATTTGACATCAGATTACAGTTTTTGACGTTCATTTAAGCTAATAACTTTTAAATGGATTACCTGGATTACACATATTTCTAAAATATTATTATTAATGTAGAAAAAAACATTTAATCATTGTCATTTGCTATGGTGCCTATACTCTGAGTGCAGACCTGTAGTGAACATGGTCAAGAGAGCAGGCTCTAAGTGCAGATTTATTTAATAAGAAAGCAAGTCCAGACACAAACTTGGAAAACACAGGAACAAAACAAAACCAAAACTTGGGAATGGAACAAACATCACATCTGTGAAGGTTAATAGAATAACAACTGAAAAAGATGGAGCAAACACAAGGACATTATATATACTGGCGGCCAAAATATTGTAATAAATGTACAGATTTTTCTCTTATGGAAAGAAATTGGTACTTTTATTCACCAAAGTCAGCTGATCACAATGAATAGCCAGGACATTAATAATGAGAAAAATTACAATTTGAAAAAAATGTCCAGAACTTCTTAACCTAATTCAAAGCGTATTCATCAAAAATAAAAACACTTTGTGCAGCAATTATAGCTTTGCAGATCCATGGCATTTTAGCTGTCAGTATTTACAGATTCTCAGGTGACATTTCACCCAACGCTTCCTGTAGCACTTGCCTTAGATGTGGCTGTCTTGTTGGGTACTTCTCACACACATTACAGTCTAGCTGATCCCACAAATGCTCAATGGGGTTAAGATCCATAACACTCTTTTCCAATCATCTGTTGTCCAATGTCTGCTTCTTTGCACACTCTAATAATTTATTTTAATTTTTCTGTTTCAAACATGGCTTTTTCTTTGCAGTTCTTCCCATAAGGCCTGCACCCCAGGGTCATTCTAGAGAAAGCTGTTGCCATTTGTTACCTTGTATTGACCTTAAAACATGCCAGTCTATTGCATAATGTGGCAACTAAAAAAAAACCACAAAGACAATGCTAAGCTTTGTTTAACGTACCAAATATCTTTCACCTGTGTTTGACATAATGGCAATTGATTTTTTTTAGTACCAAATTAGTAATTTAGCATGATTACTCAGGGATACGTTGTTGGAGTGATGGCTGCTGAAAATAGATTTGATCAGAAAATAACTTTTTTCAAATAGTGATGGTGCTGTTTTTTTACATCAGTAATGTCCTGCCTATAATTTGTGATCAGTTGAATGCCACTTTTTTTAAATTAAAGTACAAATTTCCTTCCGAAACAGCAAAATCTGTATATTATTCCAAACTTTTGGCAAACAAAGTAAATGAGATACAGCTGGGAACAATCAGGGCAGGAACCAGGAACAGAGACACAAGAAGGTAAACACAAAACTTCAAACTAGAAGTCTCCTAAACTCCTAGCGACCTCTGGTGGCCGCTAGGCCAAATGTCTCAGGTGTTACCAACCCCCTCTAAGGAGCGATTCCTGGTGCTCCTAAACAAAAATAACACCAAAACAAATGTTCATGGGAGGAGCAGAACATTATGGAACTGTCAGTCCAGGAAATCACAGGGGAAAACGAGAGGGGATGAAGGCCACAAGTGAACCCAGAAAGACCACTAGTGGGCAAGATGGACCAGGCCAAGGTGGAGTGGACTTGGAGTCTGAAGACTGATGTAAACCAGGAGACCAAGCAGGCCAGGGCAGACCAGGTGAACAGTCAGGAGGCCAGGAGACCAGGGCAGATCAGGCGGATGGTCAGGAGACCAGGGCAGATCAGGCGGACGGTCCGGAGACTAGGGTAGATCAGGCAGATGGCAAGGAGACCAGCGCAGACCAGACGGATGGCCAGGAGACCAAGGAGGCCAGGGCAGATCAGGTGAATGGCCAGGAGACCAAGGAGACCAGAGCTGTTCAGGTGGCCGGCCAGGAGACCAAGGAGACCAGGGCAGATCAGGCAGACAGCCAGGACACCTAGGAGGCCAGGGAGATCAGGCAGACAACAAGGAGACCTAGGAGGCCAGGGCAGATCATTCGGACGGCCAGTTAACCAAGGAGGCCAGAGCAGATCAGGCGGAGCAGCATTAGGTAGAGGCTCGGAGGATGGAGCCGAGGAAAGCTCTAGAGTCGGAACCATGGAAGATTCAGGGGGTGGAGCCACTGGGCAGGGGTCAGCAGTCTGTATGATGGCCACTGGACAGGGCTCATACTGGACGGGGAATTGGACAGGCTTGTCGACAACCTCAAGGAAATGGAAAGGCTCGTCAACAGCCTCAAGACATAATTAAGATCGGCCAATCATTTACTACTGACTGCTCCCAGATTGCGATTAAAGCTCAAAGGGGTTCAGACATTTTCAGTTGCTGGTCCAAGGTTGTGGAATGGTCTACCTCTTGAGATTAGATCCTCCACTTCTATTTCTATTTTTAAATCGCATTTAAAAACTATCTTGGTTTTCACTGGCTTTTAATACTTGATGGACTTTGGGTGTTGTCTTTTTTATGCTTGTTTTCATTTCCTACTGTTTTGGTTATAGTGTGATGTGTTTATATTTTTATATTTTATTTTCAATGTACAGCACTTTGGTGCTACAGTGTAGTTTGAAAGTGCTTCAGTAATAATTAGACTTGAGACTTGATATATCCAATCGTGAAATCAGAGACCCTCCCCTCGAAATCCGAACATAATTGGCCAAAAGATACAGTATGCATATTGCCGGGTCTGGGTGTAAATGGCGATGCCAGTTGATAATACGCAATGTGACAGGGCGGACGGCGGGGCCGGGTCGTGATTATACACACCCGGTCCCTTATCAGGCTAATTGAGCCTCGAGAGGGATAAAGGCCTATTGCGGATGGTGGTGCAAGAGAGAGAGATCGTTTACAGACATGTCCGTCATGTGTGTTTGTATCTTTTGTTTAAGTTTTTCATTAAAATATTATTTATATCGTCAAGCCAGTTCTTGCCTCCTTTCCTTTGAACTGTGTTACACGCATCTTAACGCATCTTAATACCAAGCAATAAGCAGGGCACACATGGTATATATGAAAGAGAGAGAGTGCGTGTGTGTGAGAGAGAAAGTGTGAAGTCAAATCCAATGTACTAGGTTATAACAATTTTCTTATTTCTTTTCTATACATCAAAATGAATAATCTGTCAATCTTTCAAAAAATCTGTAACAGATTTAAGTTTAACGAAACCCCTGACTGGTTAGGCAAGTGATTGTTTTTGCCCCACCAAAAATAACTATCACGAGATGCCACTGAAGTAATCCCTCAAGTAATCTGATTACAATTTTAGAGAAGTCATTTGTATTGGATTACTTTTTTGAGTAACATACCAACACAGCTAAAAGATGGTTTCACAATGTGATTTGGCTGATCATTGTTAGTTTTGGTTTGTCAGTCCAGAAAATAAGTAGGATTATATTTGAACATTGGGTTTTGGTTTGTAAATGTCTTATATTAGTTTCACAGGTTTTAAATTGTCATTTACAAAACCTCAAAACAAAAAAAACACTGTGGATGTGGTGAGTTATTTATCGTGATGAGTGTGAATCTGTATTATACTGTATGTACTTTTAGTCATATTTACCATAATTTTTTATTTGCCTAAAAAACTAATGTTTCATTTGTGTTTCTGTAGAAAAATTTTAAGTGAACAAATCATTCTCGTTAAAGATGTAATGTAAAGAAATTGACATGAACAAATCGTTTTTGTGAATGTATTTAAAAGACTTGAGTCACTAAGATGAATCATAAATGAAGGTGGTGATGGCATAGTGGCTAGAGCACAGGGCTGCTAATCAGAAGGTTGCTGGTTCGAACCCCACGGCCACCACCATTGTGCCCTTGAGCAAGGCACTTAACTCCAGGTTGCTCTGGGGGGATTGTCCCTGTAATAAGTGCACTGTAAGTTGCTTTGGATAAAAGTGTCTGCCAAATGCATAAATGTAAATGTCACTACTATAAAACGCTGTAATCTTGCATCCCCTCAGTAGAAAAATCTCTGGTCTAGACAAGCAAGAATCAATTTTCACAGAGACAGTTTAAAACAGTGACTATAACTGGTTTACCAAAGGGCACAAAACCTAAAAGAAAAACATATAGCAACAGAATGACTATTGGGAAAAAGAAGGATTTCGGGAGAAAATTAATCTCTTGACCTAATGCTGAAATAGAAAGAACATAATTTCGACATTTGAATAGTGTGGATCAGGCCACAGAGATACACTTCATTCCATGTTTGGCTGAATGATCAGGATTACAGACCCTCATATGACGTTATGGCTTTATTACAGACCTTTAACACATTAATAAAATCCTCATTACTCATAAGAGACAGCATGGTTCAGAGTCATCGTAATTGTCAGGCCGGACTCTCTCCCTGTCTGTTCTCTCTTTAAATAGTGGTGTTAACAGAAGACTAAAATACTTCTATTTCTGAGTGGCCCAACAACACTTACAGTCAGCAGGGGGGAGAAGGTTTAATCAGAGCCCAGCCGAGTGTGACCTTTCCCAAGAGATCGGTCCAGAGAGACCCCATATACACCTAACTCCAGTCTCCGGAGCTGGTAACAAGCAGCAAACTGCCTACCACCCATGACACTGATACACACTGCAAACACACTTACACCCTTACCTGACATGCGAAAGGGCATGGGGATATTCTCTCCTGTGTCTGTATGGATGATGGCCTGAGGAAATAATGAATCCACAGACAGCAGACAGGTTGAAGGAGAGGCAAACAAGTGGGAATAAGAGGTGAGAGCAGACTGATGGGAGAATTACCATCCTGTTATCCGTTTTCTTAGCTTAATACAAAGAACTTCAACTTGTGAGTGTGTGTGTGTCACTTAAAGGACTGTACAATGATGTTGAGTGATTTGAAACTGTTCTTTCATTTTAGGAATCTGTAAAAGGCTTTCTTAGCTGTTTAGACTCACCTGTTTAACCTTCTGAGCCTCCCAAAGCTTGTGGAACAGAGAGAAATATGCAAAAAAAAGGCTATTTTTTTTTTATTTATTTATTTTTTTTACAGTTATTTCATCCTCATTTTGCTTTTGTGTAACCGAAAGCAACCAAACTCTTTTACACAATAAATTATTGACTGAATTGCAAATTCTGACATTTTAATGGGCAGAAATTTGCTCCTCCCCTGCATTTCCTTTAGCTTCACTCCAAACAAAATACAATGGTGTTTCAAAATTACCCTTTAGGTTTTAAGGAGCCCTACCTGATAGCACATGTACATCACCCAGACGTCTATTTGATGTGTGCGTTTATATCTGGAAGACTTATCTCATCTGCAATATTTCTACAAGAAAATTCTCTCGTATATAAATAAGACATTCAGCAGATGCCTTTGAGACGTTTATGATTTAGAATGTTTGTAAATCTGATATTTTTAAGATGTTTAGCAGATGTTAATAGATAGTGATGCTTTCCAGATGAAAAGATCTAAAACAGACATCTCGGAGATGTACATGTGCTATCTGGGCTATAACTTACCTGTGCATTAGACATGCCTGGAGGCAGAGTTCCATATTTTAACTGATACAAGAGTTTAATACATTCATGCAAATTATTCTAAAATAAAAAGGAGAAATAATTTGTAATTTTTTTTACAGATTCACAGATAAACCATCCATTGATTTGAATTTCACATATTTTAGGAGACTTGTGTCTATCTCTGATACAAAGAGCGTGTGATGGTCGATGACATCCACTAAATTTCTTAATCTGCCATAAAATGAACCCTGTAAGTAAGTAAAAAAATCAAACAATAATATAAACTCTATACACATTTTCGGAACTAAATGTTTAAATATAGTTTAAAGCTTTTGAAAATTGTATGTCATAAAAAGGTAGGCAGAATAAAACAAAGGAAATGCAAGTTGTCTGAGTAAGATATTCGGTGCCAATGGTTGCTTTTTGGGACTATAAATTATCAGCAAAAATCTATGCTGTTTTTTTTTCCATGGCTGGTGCTGGAGGGTTCTACAGTTAGAACAACTTGGTTCTAGAGTATATCAGCAGCCTCTAGAGGTGAAATAAAAACAATCACTGATTGATAATATTCATCCATATTTTTATCCTCACTTTAATGCAATTTTGGTTATTTTGACTAGGTAAATCAAGTGTTCCAAAAAAGGTATTTTTACTCCACACACTCTCGTATATTTTTTCTTTTTTTAGTTCAAAGTGGCATGAGGATCTAATTGGCATGCATCATAGATTGAGGTGATGATCAGCACACAGATGATTACTTATGAGCCTTATGATTACTTTTATGTTTCCTTTAAGTGATTATTGGAGCTACAAAGTTCTGATCACCATTCACTTGCCCTGTACTGTCCTAGGAGTTTTTCTAAAAATCTAAACATTTGCTGCTGAAGAAATATGGTCATACACATCTGGGATATCTTGAGGGTGAGTAAATGATGAGATCATTTTAATTTTGGGGTGAACTTTCAATTAAATAATGATGATTACTAATAATATCACAATTTCTTTAAGTTGTTCGACATAATATTTCTGAGGCCCCAAAAACTTTCTCCAGACGCGGGAGTCAGCTGCTGATATATGCTCTGAAACAGGGCTGAGCCAGTTGTTTTCACGTGCCAGGTGTGTCCACCTCATTACTCGTGTATATCAACTGTCTGCTGGCTGATCTGTATACCTAAAAAAACACTTCTTTCAATGCAATTAAAATATTCAGATGTGCGTGTGTGAAAGGGGGAAAGCAAGATTTTAAAGCAGCACGCAACATATTCTCTGTTGATCACGTATAACAGATGGCCCTTTACACGGCATACCGCTGGAGCAATAACAGCAGATGTTATTAATCATCTGGATTAAATAAATTAATGAATAAATTACCTCTTCATTCCTCTTCCTCGGAAGTTAAAGTTATTGAGTCACTTAAACTTATAAATGCTTTAAATGTGTTTTTGTCACACTGAATGTTCCAGTTTCCACATGTTTTAACAGAGTATTATGAACTTGCTTAGAAACCAGATTGGCTTTTAACGATGCTCAAATGAGTCCAGCTTCTCGTAAATCTATCTTAAAATTACTGAAGGTTGAGGTAAAAGAATTTGGCAATAATCTGAAGGAAAAAATAATGATTAGATAATCACTCTAACTAAAAGTTAAAAAGGGGTAAATTCAATTTTAAACATCTGAAATCATTTTAATTTATAGCACTAGTGTCATCTTCTAATGTCCCAATTTTTTGACAAAAATTAGAGCTAAATCATCAGATTTCTATTTTCTTCATACAGTATTGTATTCTCTCACTAACATGTTTTAATTTGTTGTAAATGTGCCATTTTAAAACTGATAGTGAAGGTTTATGTGTGTCCCTTGATTTATTCTTGACTGATTATCAGTGTGATTGCCTTTTAATGTCATGATGTAACAGTTAAAACTCTCTCTTGAACTGGCGTCTCCGCCTCCACTTTGTCTTGCTCTCCCGCTAATCAGCTGATTCAGCGCTAGCCGTGCACCCTCACAGCCCAGCCAAGCCCTCCTCCTCGTCACACTCCTCCCCCGCCCGATTCAGGCCAGTGTGCCACAGGACTGACCTGCCCCCACCCACAGGAATGACCTACCCTTCCGGCTGTTCTGTCAGCCGGTGGTCCACCCCGCCTCCTGGGAACCTGGGGGAGAGATGAGGGAAGGCGTGCGGAGAGGGAAAGGGTGAGTGGGAGACACACAGAGAGAGAGAGGAGAGAGAAAATTGCCTGCTGGTTCACGGACACGCTATCGCCCGGTCCTTAACCACTCCACCGCCCTCTGGTGGATGACCAATCACTCCTGTGGACGGCAGCGAGCTCTCTGACCACTGGCGACCCCTCCGTCCCCAGGCAGATAGCCGCAGCTGCTTCCCTAGCGGATGGCAGCGACAAGGAATCCGCAAACAGCGCATCCCTTCTCCCTTCAGGTGTTTCGGCACCACTGAACAGTTAAAAGGATGAGCAAGGAAGAGGCGGGAACAGGCTAAACAGTAAAGTTTAATGATGTAACTAAACTTAAAACAAACATGAACACAGACACACACAACGTGGCTACCGGCATCTCTCTCTCGGCTGATTCAGCGTCGGCTGTGCATCTCTCGGACTGGCCATACCCTCCTCCTTGTCACACATGATAATTTGACTGTGACAGGGCGGAAGGCAGGGCCAGGTGTGTAAAATCACTTGTCAGGCTAATCAAGCCTCCGAGAGAGATAAAGGCTGACTGCGGACAGTGGTGCAACAGAGAGAGAACGTTTACGGACAGCTGTCCTATGTGTGTGTTTGTGTCTTTTGGTTTCTTTTTTACATTAAAATATTATTTATATTGTCAAGCCGGTTCTTGCCTCCTCCTTTCCATTGAACAGCTTTACAGTAACCTTTAATTAAAAGATATACTGTATGTTATGAAATGACATCTCATGGAGAGGGTCTGCTCATGCGGGCTGCTGCCATGTTAGGATCACACGACCAGCTAAATGCAACATGTTAATCTCAGTAATCACCCTCTTTCTGGACACTTTCAGTTATGAATTAAATAATTCATGGTTGACTGTGAATAGTACATTTTTAAAATGCTATATCCATGACCTTAGGTCATGGTTAAACTGAAGTCAGAATAAGAATCAGAATTAGCTTTATTGCCAAGTGTTCTCATGTACACTAGGAATTGTTTTGGGTGATAGGAAAACACTCAAAATGATAGATAAGTGCACACAGAACATTACAGTGAGAGACAGAATATAAAACAAGGTAAGAGTATACATAGACATACAAATAATAGGACATATAACAGAATGGCGTATGTACATTTGCAAGTGGCAATGTATGTGCAAGTTAGGGGTATGTTTAGTTATTTAATTAAATATGTGAATTTACATATGTACATGAGATATGTGTTTATATTATTGCACTATGGGGGAGTCCTGAGGCAGTTAATTATTCATGAGGAAAATGGCCTGAGGGTAAAAACTGTTCTTGTGCCTGGATGTCCTGGCGCTAAATGCTCTGTAGTGCCGGCCAGAGGGTAACAGTTCAGAGGGTGTGGACAGGGTGTGTGGGGTCCTGAGTGATTCTAACTGGACATTTCCTCACTCTGGAGATGTACAGGTCTTGGAATGTGGACAGGGGGCACCAATAATCCTCTCAGCAGTTCTGACTGTTCATGTAGCTTCCTTCTGTCTGATTTGGTGGGTGAACCAAACCAGTTATATAAGTACACAGGACAGACTCATTTACAGACTCAGTGACCAATGTCCAAGACGACATAAATAATTAGTTTTTACTGCGAGCATCTTTAACATGTCCATGCTGTTATGGGAAGAGGGAAAACTGATAACTGTTTATGATTGTAGGATCAATTGTTATTACATTGCATATACATATATATTGCATTGCTTTTGTAATATACATGTACATTACATTTCGTTTCTAACTCCGCTGCTCAGTGTTTCAAGGAAATCTGGCTGAATTAAGCCATCCCAGACAGCACGCTACGTCTGCCGGGCTTCTGGCTTTTCAGAGCGGAACGTGTTGCAGAATCATTGGGGGAAACAAGAGGCGGATGAGCATGCTTTTACATCAACGATAGTTGGTGTACAGATGTAACAGCATTGAAGAAGATGTGCTGTCCTAATTTAAAAGCACTCTTCATCAGCTGTAAGCCTTTCTACTCGCCATGGGAGTTTTTCTAGTTTATTCTGATGATTGTGTGAATCAAGCATGCGTGAATGCAGTGTTGCAACAGCTGGCTGATCACATCACAGACATGGAGCAACAACACCCGGACTCTCTTATCATTATTCTGGGAGATTTTAATAAAGCTAACCTCACCCATGAACTGCCAAAATACAAACAACACATCACATTCCCCACCAGAGAAAGAAATATACTGGACCACTGCTACACCACTGTAAAGGATATCGCTCTATCCCACATGCAGTTTAAGGACTCTCTGATCACTGTCTGGCTCATCTTCTCCCGACCTACAAGCAGAAACTTAAATCAGCTAAGCCTGTAGCAAGGACTGTAAAGAGAACAGTTACATTACAGTCATGTAGTTACAAGATATACAAAATACACAACACGAACAATATGTACATGTAATACACAATATCCATTTTACATAATACACACATTGTACACAATTTACATACAACAAAAAAATTAATATAGACAAAAACATACATATTTTTTTTAATGTTACACCATTTAAAATGTAACCTTAATGAGGATGCCAACACATTAGGTGCTTGTTTCTTTTTATTAATTCAGTGTTCCTATACTGTAGATTTAACTGTTACTGTACAAACCATATATCATTTTAAACATCTTCACCTCAGGCATCGATAAGTGCATGATCAAGCTAGAGAATGATCATTCATGTTCACTTTCAGACATCAGATATCAGTCATAATTTATCATCTATAAAACTCACCCGTTTCTGGTCTAGAAATACATTTCTGTACAAATTCACTATTATAATTGGTCTATAGACTTCAAGTGGTCTCAGGTATTTTTATAAGCATAAAGGATGTTAATATAATGTAGCCTGAATGTGAAATGGAATGAGCCTGATGCAAGGGTCCTTCCTAGTGATGTACCTTGTAACATAAGCGTTCCTTTCTAAGTATGCATTCTACAGCATGTGGTAATGAGTGCAATATCAGACATTAATATTCATTTGTTTGTCAGAATGCTATTCAGAGACTAGTGTAAGTAAAGTGTCTAATGTAGTCTAATAAAGTGTAACTGTTTGTGTACTTGTGAATTGTGTTTGTTTGAATCTAGAATGCAAAACAAATTTAGTAGAACATAGTCTGCATAATATCACAGTATAATAGTGTTTGGAGCGCCAGGTCATTCAAAAGTGATGTCAGAGGATGTATTTATTCATGCAGAATAGCACGATTCTAGTCTGATAAGGGGCAATGGATCTCTGGTTCCACCACTCCATCATCTGGGTCATAATAATTTTGTTTGTGCTGTTAAATGTAAAGGGAAAGAGATTATAGTTAAACAATACAAACGGCTTCTAAATTATTAATGTATTTGTTTTATATTATTGTTTTTTTTATTACTTCTAAAATTATTTTCAAGAATGTGGATGTGGCTACTCTTGTTTTATTTCAAGCCCATATGTATGACTTACTTTCTTTTATGGAACACAAAAGGGAATGCTAGGCAGAATGTTTGGGACTGACAGCCTCAGTCCCCATTCACGTTCACTGTATGTGTGTGTATATATACACTGTAAAGTACTGAAACTGAATTAGAACATTCTGACTTTTGTGTTCCTTGGAAGAAAGTCATTCAAGTAAATAATGACAGAACTCTCATTTGCTAAACCATACAAATATAAGTCATTGCTTAATCGGGTTACAATAATTATGTTATTGACAACTAATGTACAATTAAACATAATATAATAAAAGAACGGGCTAAACCAAGATCAAGCTTCCTTATAATGTTCTGCTCATTAAGGAGCCTCTTATTAAAACAATAACCATATTTTAACCAAGATAGTCATAGTCAAACTATAGTAATAATATAGGAAAACAAAACTATATGGTAATTAAAATCAGAATTTTGTGGTTACTATGGTTTTACAACAAATACCATCGTAATGGTTGGTTACTGTAGTAAAACTAGAGATCCTTGATTAAAACCATGGTAATCTATAATCATTATAACTACTACAAATAATACACTTTTTTTTTTTAAACACACACACACAACATGGTTATTACATTCATTGTTGCTACAATATTACTACAGTAAAACAATGGTTTCCAACAAAAAAATAAATAATAATAATAATCCCTCCCCCTCCCCTTTAAGGGGCTCAGCCTAGCATACTGTCTGAAAAGGCAATAACTTTCATTAGACTTTAAGATAATTACTCTTAATTATACTGACTTACCTAAGGCTGCCTCGAGTGTCCTGTTGATGATGACGATGATGGCATTCGTCAGAGCTGCTCCTGAATGCTTATCGCAAACAAAAGTATTAGGAGAAAAAAATACAGATATAATACAAAAGCAAACACCTACATATACATCAATAAACATTAATTAATTATTAAGACGCTTGTAGATTCTCGCACCTTCCACTGGCTGACATCTTCTTCCAAGTCAAACAGCTGTCAATCAAAATCTCACTAGCCAATGAGAACTCATCTAAGTCAGCTCGGCCCATACGAGAGTTTTGTGCTAGAACTGCAAACGAAAATTGTGGGAGCGAAACTGAAAACTTTGGAATCGTGAATGAAAACTCGAGCAGCGCATTCGTAAATCATGAGCAGCAAACGCAATCAGAGAATATCGTTAACATGGATGCTGTTGCCTTTGATTTTATTTATTTTCCATTTCAGATTGTTTTTATTCATTCTTATTTCATATTTTATTCGTTTCATAAAGTTACATTCAAAACAATTGGCACAAATACACTCACCTAAAGGATTATTAGGAACACCATACTAATACTGTGTTTGACCCCCTTTTGCCTTCAGAACTGCCTTAATTCTATGTGGCATTGATTCAACAAGGTGCTGAAAGCATTCTTTAGAAATGTTGGCCCATATTGATAGGATGGCATCTTGCAGTTGATGGAGATTTGTGGGATGCACATCCAGGGCGCGAAGCTCCTGTTCCACCACATATCATAGATGCTCTATTGGGTTGAGATCTGGTGACTGTGGGGGCCATTTTAGTACAGTGAACTCATTGTCATGTTCAAGAAACCAATTTGAAATGATTCGAGCTTTGTGACATGGTGCATTATCCTGCTGGAAGTAGCCATCAGAGGATGGGTACATGGTGGCCATAAAGGGATGGACATGGTCAGAAACAATGCTCAGATAGGCCGTGGCATTTAAACGATCCCCAATTGGCACTAAGGGGCCTAAAGTGTGCCAAGAAAACATCCCCCACACCATTACACCACCACCACCAGCCTGCACAGTGGTAACAAGGCATGATGGATCCATGTTCTCATTCTGTTTACGCCAAATTCTGACTCTACCATCTGAATGTCTCAACAGAAATCGAGACTCATCAGACCAGGCAACATTTTTCCAGTCTTCAACTGTCCAATTTTGGTGAGCTCTTGCAAATTGTAGCCTCTTTTTCCTATTTGTAGTGGAGATGAGTGGTACCCGGTGGGGTCTTCTGCTGTTGTAGCCCATCCGCCTCAAGGTTGTGCGTGTTGTGGCTTCACAAATGCTTTGCTGCATACCTCGGTTGTAACGAGTGGTTATTTCAGTCAAAGTTGCTCTTCTATCAGCTTGAATCAGTCGGCCTATTCTCCTCTGACCTCTAGCATCAACAAGGCATTTTCGCCCACATGACTGCCGCATACTGGATGTTTTTCCTTTTTCACACCATTCTTTGTAAACCCTAGAAATGGTTGTGTGTGAAAATCCCAGTAACTGAGCAGATTGTGAAATACTCAGACCGGCCCGTCTGGCACCAACAACCATGCCACGCTCAAAATTGCTTAAATCACCTTTCTTTCCCATTCTGACATTCAGTTTGGAGTTCAGGAGATTGTCTTGACCAGGACCACACCCCTAAATGCATTGAAGCAACTGCCATGTGATTGGTTGATTAGATAATTGCATTAATGAGAAATTGAACAGGTGTTCCTAATAATCCTTTAGGTGAGTGTATAATCCCATAGTGTATGTGAGAACACGGCATTAAAGCTCATTCTGATTCTGATATTACTGCATATTTCTTGTTTAATAAAATTGATTTAATCCCCATCATTTTTGCATCCCCTTCTTTGTGTTTTTTGTTTATAGTTTAATTGTGTGTACTATTTTAACCTTAAATTTAAGCCCTCTTGCATTGTCCGCTGAGTTTGTAAATTGTCAAATTACAAATAAAGGTCTTTCATTGAAATCGTATTAGCCATACCACTTCAATATTTAAAAAAATATAACTAATGACACTGTAACGATCATATTAAATTATATAAATAAACATGTTTATGATGCAAACAAAGCAGATAAATATAAAATAACAAAACATTAAAATTGTAAATGTAAACTTCTGTACTGAGACTACTGAACTGTATGACTCAACAGCTTGAAGCCACGGCACGCTTCGTTAGGCTTTTATTTTGTACATTGAAAGACGATAAATTATTTCCGGGTTTTTTGGATTTGTCTGACGTGCAAAAAAACTACACAACATCTGTAGTCGTGTTTTTCGTTAAAATATTCAATTCTGTCAGATATTTCTTGGATATATTGGTTGTTCTCATAGGAATATTGAGTAACTATGGTAAAGGGAAACAATATCCACCAGAGTTCAGCAAGGAGTGTTGTGATTGATGGATTAAAAGCTCAATGTGACTGGCTAAAGAGTACTTCCTGGAGAGAGAAAAAAAGCAAATTTGTGAATTGAAACCTGGCAGGAAAGTAAAAAAAAAAAAAAGGCCACACACATATCCAAAGCCATCCACACACATAACAATTTGCAAATGCAGATTCAACAATCCATAAATAAATGTAAAAACATTCAGAAATCTTATGATGAAAATTAATTCGAAAACTTAATACGTATTTGTAAAAGCATTTTGAATTTAAGCGAGAAGTATTTGTGTGGGCAATTGGGGTAATATTTGCGCAC
The DNA here is from genome assembly GCA_032164185.1 of Moxostoma hubbsi. Lineage (NCBI taxonomy): Eukaryota > Metazoa > Chordata > Actinopteri > Cypriniformes > Catostomidae > Moxostoma > Moxostoma hubbsi. The sequence continues at coordinate 28,074,984 of JAVLUX010000021.1, forward strand.
TCACTTGTATATGAGTTGCACTTTGGTTTTATGAATCAGATTTTGTGAATGTGAATTGTGCTGTGCATTGATGAATTGTAGTTTGTAAAAACATCACCAGAGTGCCTGAAGATAACTAGATTCAACAAATGCAATTTTTGTTGTTCAGTTTTTAGTCTTACATTCTATGCACTGGGTCGTTTTGTTGTTTAACTGATCAAACCGAGACGCCCAAGTCTATATGGAAGGTACTCTGTCCATTCAGGCATGGCAGATTTTCCCAGATGCAAAGTGCATACAATATAGTTGTTTTTCAGAGCTTTGCAAGTGGATACTGTAGAGATTTCCGATTGATTGAGTCATGCGTATCAATGCATTTTGGGAAATGTCGTATTTCTCCAGGGTTTATTAAAGTACCCTGTGGAAATTATCAATAGGAAACCCATCTGCTAATTCATTGGAAGGGTAGTTCACAGATATGTTGGATAGTTGTCATAGACATCAGGGAAACATTGTTTTTCTTAAATTAACAAATTAGTTGAATACACTCAGTGTGATTCAGTGTAGGCATTAAAATGGTCTTCTTACTGTAGTAGATTGTGATGACATTTATTTGCCTCATACATAGTGTGACTCATTAAAGATGGTCATTCTTCAAATGTATCAACCAAAAGCTGCAAGTATATAATGTTATAATTTATGCTCTCCCTTATTTCCATCACCAAAAGCTCACCCAGCTCTGTAGGTCCTCACAATGCAAGTGAATGGTGACCAAAATTCTGAGGCTCCAAAAACACATAAAGGCAGCATAAAAGAGTCCAGTGGTTTAATACATGTCTTCAGAAGTGTTATGATAGGTGAGGGTGAGAATCAGATCTTTTTTTTTTTTTTTTACTATTTACATTTATTCATTTGGCAGACGCTTTTATCCAAAGCGACTTACAAAAGAGGAAAACAAGCAAATCATCATAAGGAGCCAGTGGTACAAAAGTGCCACTAGCATCAGAATAATATTCAAAACAGATTAAAGTGCAACAATAATTATCTTTATTTTTTAGTTACTGGTTAAGTGCTCTAGGAAAAGATGTGTTTTAAGTCGTTTTTTGAAGACAGAGAGTGAGTCTGCTTCACGGATCGAGTTGGGAAGGTCATTCCACCAACGTGGTATGATTAATCTGAAAGTCAGAGAAAGTGTTTTGGTGCATCTTTGTGTTGGTACAAGGTGACATTCCTTAGCCGACCGCAGGCTTCTAGTGGGCGTGTAGCTCTACAGAAATTATTTTAGGTATGTTGGAGCAGACCCAGTGACTGTTCTGTATGCCAGCATCAGAGCCTTGAATTTGATACGTGCATTAACCGGTAGCCAGTGTAGAGATACAAGGAGTTGTGTAACATGCGCTCTCTTTGGTTCATTAAAGACCAGACATGCTGCTGCATTCTGGATCATTTGCAGAGGTCTAATTGCGCATGCAGGGAGGCCTGCAATGAGAGCGTTACAGTAGTCCAGTCTAGTTATGACAAGTGACTGAACAAGCAGTTGTGTGGCATGTTCAGAGAGGAAATGTCTTATCTTCCTGAAGCTGTAGAGTGTAAATCTACATGATCTTGCGGCCTTTGAGATGTGGTCCATGAAATTTAGTTTGTTATCAATGGTTACCCCTAGATTTCTGACCTTTTTGAAGGCATTACTGTAGTCGAACCCAGCTGCACGGTAATGTTGTGTTCAACATCAGGGTTGGCTAGAAAGATCAGGAGTTTGGTTTTGGCTGGGTTGAGTTGCAGGTGGTGTTCCTTCATCCAGGTCGAGATATCTGCCTGGCAGGCAGAGATTCGAGCAGTCACGGTGGTGTCGTTGGACTGGAAAGACAAGTATAGTTGTGTGTCATCGGCGTAGCAGTGGTATGAGAAACCATGTGCCTGAAGGATGGGTCCCAGTGATGTTGTGTATATAGAGAAGAGAAGTGGCCCAAGCACTGATCCCTGAGGTACCCCAGTAAGCAGTTGGTGTGGCTTGGATACCTCACTTCTCCAGGCTACCTTGAAGGACCTACCTGAGAAATAGGAGTTAAACCAGTCAAGCACAGTTCCTGTAATACCCAGCGAGGAGAGTGTGGAGAGCAGAATCTGATGGTTGACTGTGTCAAAGGCTGCAGAAAGGTCCAGCAAAATCAGGACGGATGATCTGGATTCAGCTTTCGCCTGTCTCAAAGACTCAGTGACAGACAGCAGTGCAGTCTCAGTGGAGTGTCCACTACAAATGTCCACTTTTACATTCTTTTTTTCTTCTTTGTGCATATCGTGCATTTTGGAGCTTCACAATTTTGGTGACCAATCACAGAGCTGAAATATTATTTTTTTTAAATGTTTGTTGTGTGTTCAGCAGAAGAAAGAATGTCATACACATCTGGAATGGCATGAGGGTGAGTAAAAAATTAGAGAACTTCAATTTTTGAGTCAACTATCCCTTTAAAATACCACAATTTCTTTATTCAATGTGAGCACATCAAAACATTATTTTTTTTTTTTTTGTTCTTGTCTGATATGACATCGATTTACAAGCAAATGTCATTCAGGCTAAAGAACATGGCACAGTAAGCTAGTCATTATTTGTCAGAAAGATGCTTAGTACATTTAAACATTAGAGTGAAGATTCTGAATATGGTAGTAAGAACTTTAGTTTGATAATATTATCTGACATTACACAGCTGAGCATGTATTTTCACCATTCATAGAGCAATATATTGATATTTGGTAATTTATCGGTATTAGCTGTTAATAGTTTGTTTGGTTGTTTAAAAGTCAACATTACAGTTTTTAGTGATTTTTTGTTGTTGTTAATTTCATATCAGCATTCATTAATTTATTCACCAATATCTAATTTTTTATCAAGCCATTATGCTCCCTGCTTCTCTAGATATTGGCATTGGCTATTGAAACTTAGTGGTCAAACACTAATGTTTAGCAATTACTGTGTAAAATCATTTAAATTCAGGAATTTTGTATATATCTTATTTATCATCTTATATCATCATAGTGTAGCAATACACAGTGTGTGTAATATATATATATATATATATATATATATATATATATATATATATATATATATATATATATATATACACATACACACACACACACACACACACACACACACACACACACAACAGTTAGTTCCGGTCCTCAAATCTGATTGGAGGAGAGACCTTCCATGAGCACTGATTGTCTGACAGGATCAGCACTGTGTGTGTATCATTCCGCTTGTGTTCATGCTATTCTAAGCTATTGTGTAAGAGCAGTGCATATCTGTTAGGAGTTAGTCTTTATTTTTGAAATTACATATGTTAGCCAGCAGATGGTGGCAAAAGATCATTTTTAAGTGTAATATGAGCCAGTTGGTGACATAAAGTGAATCCATTAGTCATTGTTTACATAGAACAGGGATCGGTGATCGCTGGTATTACCACTACATTACTTAAGCAAGGACATTGTTTTAAACGGCTTTAAGTGAACAATTTCAGGATTAAGGCTCATTGCAGCTGAGAGACACAAAGGACTGTTTGATTACAGAACTCGAGGCACTTACCGAGTTTCCACATTGGATACACACTGTTTAAAAATGGCGGAGGACATCGCTGTTTCTATAGTGATCGACTCTTGCGCGGTTACCACGAAATAGGGAGAATTACCCCTGCTTGGACGCTATTTTTCCACTGAGAAGCTGACTTTCAGAACGCTGACAGAACTTCTGCTTGGGAGTGGCAACAGGTGATCACACTCTCTCCGTCTCTCTCTCTCTCTCTAACACACACACTCACACAGACAAAGTCACAGACATGCATCAATCCATCCTTGTTTATCCAATAACTTTTTAGAAACAGCACAAGCCTTGATAATATTTCGGAAGTGAATTTTTTGAATTACTAACAGATGTTTGGACTAATGCTGTCGATTTAACGTGTTAATTCAGTGCGATTAATTTTACAAAAAATAACGCATTAAAAAATTTAACGCAATTAATCGCACTTCCCCTGGACCATAATAAGGAAGCGTCCTGAGAAATGCAAGCTTGTAGTACCACCTGTTTACTCCAGAGGGCAGTAAGTGAAATTTCAGCTGTATGAGCAACACACAGTTTATACAGTGAAGAAAACACTTCAGTAGGCAGAACAACACAAACATGTGTTAAGTTCTTGCGTTCAGAACACTCGAAGGAGCGCAAATGCGAACTAAGGTAGAGTATTAAACTATATTTAACTTTACACAGTGACCTAAACATTTTATGTTTATGATGCAATGTACCCGAGACACTATAGAATGTCTGAGGCAGGGTGTGGCTGGACTTCCAAAATTTGGAAATTATCCCTATAAATATTTAATCACAAATAAAATCAAAGAATTTCCTGCAAACTTATTTATAAGTACTGCCTCACTAATTATTTTCTTGTAGAGAGATTTAATAGTGATGTCGATATATTCTGTACATTTTGTGGTCTGCAGGCGGAAACATTTTTTAATTTATCTTGGAATTGTCCCTACTCGACTCGTCTGGTTTCTGCAAGATTGTTAGAGATCATATTATTCCCAGCTTTCAACTTTGTTTTGAAAATGTTTTATTAGTTTTTTTTTTTTTTTTAGCTATGACATGTCTCTTCATAAGGAATATTATTTGATTAATGTTCTGCTTTTGTTGGCAAAGTTTAGTATTCATAAATGTAAGTATGGTGGTTATAAACCATTAGTTTTAATTTTTAATTCAGAGGTTCAGCAATACCTAAGAACAATTTCCAATTTGAGTAACAAGTAAGCTGTAAAGTGTATTGAAATATTATAAACAATTTGATATTTTTATTTAAACTGTTTATTTATTTATTTTCCTTTTTGTTGTTGTTTGTTTTAATATACATCTTGGCTCTAGATGTAAAAGTTTTGTAAGCATTAATAAAATAAATGTCTGACGCAGGTGTAAGTTGACGGGCCCTTAAACAAGCCCTCATAATAAATCTTCAACTGACTTACAAATTCACTTGTGAAATGGATTGCTGTGAACTGTACGCCAATGATTGACTTATGATCAATAATATGGTAGTAAACAATACATTGTATTCTACAGCCGCTTTTTGTATTGTCTTATTAATGATGAACTCTTCTGCTACAGGAATGTAAAGCATTTTAATTATCTGAATATATATATATATATATAATTTTTTTTATATTTAAAGATAACTATGTATAATTATATTGATATAAATATGTATAATCATTATATATTGAGTTATTGTTATATAAGTGGCTTTCTCAGCAAATATTTGTATATGTGATTTATCGTGATTAATCAATCGGGACACCATGTAATTAATTTGATTAAAAAATTGTATCGATTGACAGCCCTAGTTTGGACGCATCATTTATTTTGAACCAGCAACATCAGATTCTGATCTGTAGCGTAATAAAGTAGTTCCATGCACAAATGCGTTTTTATGACCTTACTCAGTTTTTCCTATAATTTTTTTTTTATTTACTTGTTCATTGAATTGTTGTATATAAGCAATATCACACTCGCAATTGTGCTATATGGCCCTAAATCAGCACTGCTGTAATTACCTACGGCCGAATCACAGCAGTGCTGATGTAGGGCCATTTAGCACTCTTGCTTGTGTGATATTACTTATATATATATATATATTGGTTTATCGGTAGTGTCTAAAACTTCACAGTGTATTGTAAAGTAGTAGTACAAAGTAGTAGTGTAATTTTGTTATGGTTTTTTTACATTTCTTTGGAAGCTGACATCAACCTTTGACATTATTCTCGATTTCTCTGAGCAAATTCTCACCTTCTGCAACTGATCTATAAAAGATCAGCAACTGAATCCAGCCAGTCAGTAACAGACATCAAAAATATATTCAGTATTTCAAATGGTAGAGTTGATATTGTGGTTTATTTCTCCTATAAACACTTGAGAACTTTGCAGATAGCCATTCTCACAATATTAAATAAGAACATTCAGAGATACATCCAAAAGTGAAAAGTTTATTTAATCTACAGAGACCTTTTTTGTTTTTTTTGCAAAGATGCAAAAAGCACACCAAAGGCCAATTGAACATCTCTCAGATGAGGCATTACATAAAAGAATACATCACAACCTCCAGTGGACACATATGTAACTACACCCTGAACATCCTCAGGGAAGCACTGAAAATATTTTGAACCTAAAACAAAAGGTTTCTCTGTGCACATGGTGTTCAGTGTTTGTATGCTACTTGATATGCAAGGTTAACTGAAGTCGTTTATTGTGACAGGAATCCAGTGATCTCTACAACCAAGAAGGAATAATTGAGCCCACTCTGCAAAAATGAGAATTGCATCCAACTGCATACCAATGCATTATCTTACAATTTTCAAGTAAAACCTTTGCAATGTTTTAAAAAAATAACTAGATTTTAAATTACCTTAAAAGAAAAAAAGATTATCTTTTTAGACCTCTAAAAAATAAAATGTCCATAGTAAACATTTTTATTAGCAAATTCCAGAGTTTGTACTACATTATATGTAGATTTGATTATAAACTTCACCATTAAAATCATACAAATCATCTTCTACAATCATTCTCATTGACACATTCCATGATAACATTTAGCCAAGGGCACTTGAACATACCTCCTTAATAGGCTGCAGGCTGTGAGTGAATATTTACATGAACTGGTGTTAAATACAGTAGCAAACTAACCATGTATTTCATATCCTATTTCAACTGTTTAGACCTAAAAAAAAAAAGTATGAATTTCTTAAATTCTGTGAACGCCTGGCCTTCACATCTATTGCTTTCAGTCTCACTACTGACCATTAGAAGGGAAACCTAGGCTTAATAACACATATAATCATAATGTACACAATCAGCATACCAAAAGGTTGCATTTAAAGGAAATTGACAAATAACAATAAACAGATGATTGTACAGAACTTCAGACCAAAATGTTAGGGTGACAAAAAAGACCTGACCACAAAGAAAACTATAATAACATAAAAAAAACTAAACAAAATAATAATAGGTATTTGCATGAGTAAAATGTAACATACTCTTGAGGGATTGTAAACTTTTAAGTTAAGCTTTAATAAATGAACATTCATTAAACCACCTTTCACTCAATAGACAAAACAGAGTTTTGAATGGGAGGCAGAGAACACAAGTCCTTAAATGTTTATAATCATAGAAATATATTTCTGAAAAGTGTTATTGTATGCTTCCTAGCAGGGACTATCATAAATTCAGCAGCACTAGAACACAATAATTATCCTGTGTTTAGAGGATTATTAGTCTGCGCAGTGTGTGTGTGCGTTTGACTATGTGCACTTCCTTAGATGTTGAGAAAGAACAATTGTAAATGCCTGTGAGAGGTATAAAAGTGCTGTGACAAATGCCTCTATCACATATCTACATATAGTGCTACATTGTACACAGACAGTGGCAACACTGATAGTGGCAACATTAGAAGAACACCAGAACAATATTATAGGAACATTGACAAGCCAGAGCTGTTGCTGTATTGAGAATACTGTAATGTTAGAGCAGACTTTCTGGCATTTGCTATTTCACTGTTATTCTCTCTGCTCAGCTTTTAAAGACTTTGAAAGATCCATCTATTTATTTCTATACTAACTAGCCTTGGGAAAGAGTACACTTTAGATGCTCCATTGCATTTATTTATATTGTATTATGATGTGCAATCTAATTAAAAATAAGGACTTCAGCAACTACAGAATTGAGAAAATACTGTATGTTAAGGCAGTATTTGGCATTTTGTCAGAGTGGTATATATGCAATGAATACAATATATATATACCATTCATTACTCCTGAAAGCACTGGTGGCGATGTGTGTGCATTGGCTCAAGCAAGGGAAGGGAGAGGAAGGACACTGACATACAAGCTAGAAATAGAAGGTCAGTTAGTGTGAGCCTCTGTTCCTAAGCTCTCAAGTAAAGTGCGGAAGACATGTAGGGAGGCACAAGCAGATTTGAAATTGGCTGATTCTGCTCTCTTTTCTTGCTCTCTATTTTAAAGGGATACTTCACTGAAAAATTAAAAAGCTGTCATCATCAATTTTAATTTTGGGGTAAACTATCCCTAAAATACTCCCTCTCTCGCTCACATTAAGAAACCTCAAACTCTAACTTTGTCACTCTAATTCGCTCCATTCAAGCAGCTGACGATAATGGCAAAATATAATAGAAAAAACTTAAATTAAATCAATGTTTTTTTTATTGTGCATTAAAATCTTTTCTCTATCTCTTGGAAGTTCGAAATGTCAAGGACTTGCCTTCCATTTGATCAACATGTGAATTTGGTACATAGCTGGACAGTCATGTGTCTCATAAGTCAGATGAAAAAATTATCCTACCAGCTTTCAAATTTAGAAGCAAAGTACCAATTTCAACGATAAATGCATACCTGCAGGAGACCCATAGAGGCTCTGGTAAAGTTGGACACAGTTACGCATTCCACCATCTCCTCCATGCCTGTCAACTAACAGCAGTTGTAACTTTATATGGTTGCAGTGCAGGGTTGTGAAGTCTGCCCAGGACTTGATAGAAGTTAATGGAGGTGTAGTGGAGGATTTGCTGAGCATTTCATCATCAGGTTTTATCATTTCATCTTGGGACGAACCTGCAGCAGTGTGGGTGTCTGCTCCATGATGCGCACAAGCAGTGTGTCAATGTAATCCTCCAGATCTCGGATTAGAACCTTCATCTTCCTTAGCTCCATCTCACGCTTCTCCAGCATTGCTCCTCGCCTTTCAAACTCCTCAACCTCTTTTTTGAGCTCAGTATCTCTCTGGATCAGCAAATTAACCAGCTCACTGTGGTTCAGGTGGTAGTATGATCCTCCTCCTTCCACTAGCTAACATAGACAAAAAGAAGAGAACAAAAGTGAGAAACTGCTTTACAACTGACAAAGGTCTGATGGAGTGGGGGTCGCATGTCCCCCTTATTTCTAGATGATAATACCCCCCCAGTTTACATAATATTTAGGAGTTTCAGCCGACATGCAGAAAAATTTGGCTTTAAGACCAAGTAAAGACCTCTGCCAACCGGTAGCTTCATCAGTGAACTTGAATATACGCGCAAACGGTAAACTAATCTACCAAGGCCTGCGCTCACTGCTTTTCATCCTGGACTGTTATTGAGTAAAGTCAAGGTCATATTTGTTGTTGTTTTTACACATATCACTGAACAAGTGCAGTGAACAAAACAAAATTAGATTCCTTCAGGAAACTGCAGTCCAACATTTAAAATACATCCAAGCAGACATATGACATAAGCTATATCAGCATAATGGTACATTACAATAAATTGGACACAAGACGAGAATGTATTTACATAACATGGATAAATTGTCAAATAATTAAAATTAAAAATAATTAAAATTAATGAGCCAAAAACATACGATTTATAATGTGTCTCCCAACTTTTTAGATTGTTCCTATGCCCCTGGTTTTTAAGGTAGGTATGTTATGGTAAATATTACTTTTACTCAAATAACAAAATTGTTGTCTTTAAAATGTACTATTTTATAGTCATGTATTACCTTCTTGTCAGCCTCTTGATCTGAATGGTGGCTTCGTCCTGAGTGGATGGTGGATTTAAGCTTCTCCAGAACTGAACGACCCTCTGACCTTTTCTCATCAAGGGGTGTCAATGGCTTCACTGGATGTGGACTAAAAGACATGTTAAAATATTGAGATTACAGAAAAGAATGATGACAGTTTAATATGACTCAATTTATTCACAACAGCACACCATATAGGATGTTTTAAAGAAAAGCCCTTGGATATGAGAAAAGGACATCCCCTCAAGGAAACAATAAAGTAGTAGTATGCCAATAAACCCCTTTAGATCAGCAGTGGAAAAGGACAAATGTACAGAAAATGCACAGGCCCCAAAAAATCATAGGGAACTCAAATTTACTTAGGCATGCTTCCCATGGACTGAACCATGCACACTCCCAGTTTGCATGGTTAAAACTTGATAATTGAAGTGAGGCTCCTTCATCTCTGCTGTAGGATTCACAAGAGAGTGTGAGCCTACATGTGACTGCCTACAGAGAATTCAGGAGACATACTGCCACCACAAACAAATTAACACAAGAAAGAAGATGTGGATAAAGTGGAAGAAGCACACTGCAACCTGAGAAAGTAAACCACATTGATCACAGCATATAATAAGACATCCCAAAAGACACCTTGCCCAATCCCATAAAGGGCCTTCCACATGACTTGCATTAGCACTTTCACGCACTGCTCAATTCTAGCGTTAAGTGCCCATTTGATCAGCAAATGAAAAGGGCTGCAGAAAACATCTTGTTTTGATTTTAGCACTGGCACTGTTAATGTAATGATAAATCATCAGATTTGTCCAGTAATCATTGGCTGCCACTTCGAAAGGTGAGCGGCCATGAGTCAAAGTTGAAATTGTTTGAATTTGAGCAGGGGCAATGCTGACACTCCACTCTAAAGAGCTCAATGTATCCGGCAATGCTGACATGAGTCACGTGGAAGCCCCTTTACACATCAGAACTTGCACAACGTATTTGCTAAAAGAGGAAATCTGTAATAACTGAAACTGCCAAGACTGTAGCTATAGTACATGCTTGAAGAACATTATTTTATGTTGCTGCAATCCATATTTTTGCAAACACCAAACTAATTCCTGGGGGTTCATCAACATTTGAGGTTTCTGTAGTTGACCAGGGTCTTGAGGATTTAAACCTCTGCCTCCCATGGCACTCACTTCCAAACCATTGCAGACCTCACCTGTTTTGATGATTGGTGGTCTGTGTTTTTTCCTAAATAAAAGGATTATGCCATGTAGCTTTCAGAGGCTGGATAGGAAGAAGAGGGCCAGCAATTGTTGGCCATGGTGACGACTCTGGGGAACAGAAACAGCTGGGGGAGAATATTAGTGTCTATGGCTACATGCGGTGTTGAGGAGGCTATGGGTGAAAGGTCAAGCAAAGAGGAGGGGAAGTTAAGGCTACAATCATGCTGTGAATCCAGTGTTGGCTGGGTAGAGGTTGCAGCAACTGAAGGGGATGGCTCCGATAAAGAGGGCCAGTTAACAGGGAATAAATCAGGTCCCACAGAATATGGAACAGCTGGTGTTATATGCATTTCAGTATTTTCATTTAGACTTGCTGGTTTAAGATGTTGCTCTGTGACTTTGAGTCTCTGCAGACCCGGGGTACAAGACAGGACTCTGAAGAAGGTGTGTTTCAGTAGGCTGGGGAACAAAGATGTTCTCAAGCTGAAAATCAGTTATGACCATGTCTTGAGTGACGCTAGAGGTTTGTTCAGAGGTACAATCGGACTTGGTTCAGTCAACTGGGGCAAATGCAAGTTGAACTTAGATACAGGCCAGACAGATTCAACAAAAAGTGAATTATTTAGATTGGTTGGACAGGCTTTACAGTCCTCTACCAGACATGTTTCCATTTTTAATGGTGCAAGCAGAGCCTCCAGTTGTGCTATTATATCCTTTGAGGTATTAAGATCATGCTTCTCAGGGATGTCCTCTGAAAGGTTGTATTTCAGCATTGCTTCATTTGATAACAGGTCTGGCATGATAAAGTCAGATTTTGATGAATTATCATGTAATGGGTCTGACTTTTTTGTAATGGTCAAACAAGCAATTATTACACTCCTGTACAGGCTGTAGAGAAGCACACTTCCAGGTGAGAGCGCAGAGTTTGTAATTGATGCATCCTCATCTGTCCCTGTCCTAACTCCAACAGTGGGATGAATATGCCCAGCAGAGAGTGTCTGTCCATCAGAATGTAGTATTTCTTGCCCTCCACTGATGCTGCAGAGTAGCTTGCACATTAAGTCATTCTTTGGATCCTCCCCATTCTTCACTGGGATAGCCAAAGCTGTAGAAACTGGGAAACTCTGTGCTGACGGAATGCAGGATTTTGAAGGCTCAGAGGCTCCAACTAGAGAAGTTTCTCTTATTCCCACATCTTCAATGAGTGAGGCATTTGATACCAAGTATCCTTCATTGAATTGTATCATATTAACTTGGAATTGCATAGCTCTCAGGAAAATGACAGGGCTCTATGTAGTCCAGCTCTCAGCCTAAGGAATCGGATATCATGGTGGATGGTTCCAGGGTATCATCTGAGTCTATACAACATGACATAGGATCTTCATGGATTTTCAAAGATTCAATATGTTCAGCAAACTCTAGTGCTTCAGGCAGTTGTGATGTTTCAAGACTCACAGACACCTCCTCTGACAGTTCACTAGAGACTATAGGTGGAGGTTCAGTACAAACAATGTCTGCTTCTGAGTCTGGTTGTGTGACAGATAATTTGGGAAATTGTGGGCTTAGGTTCATTGTAGGACACTCATCGGGGTGACTGGCATCAGCATGGACTTCCTTGTGAGAGCTGTTTGACATTGCAGAATAAGGGCATGCAAGTGTATTCAAGTCTGAAATCTCTGAACTGTAATTTTCAGGCAAGGAGATTTTGAAAAAGTTGACCAAATTCAGGGTAGCCGTATGCCCCGGGATTGGTGAGGTCAGGCTTATTATTATTAGAGCAAATACGATTAACTTTATTTCCAGAAACATAAGGTGAATTAGGGCCCGATTCCGTTGACGTCTCTACAGTCGGAGTACTCACTGAAGCAGTTACATAATTTATATCTGACACCATTAAGACCAAATCACAAATCACCTAAGGGTGATCACTCTTGCTTATTTGTTTTTTTAAGGAAAGGATGGGGTGTAACTGGATTCTTCGTTTCCTCCTCTGAAAACTTCAGTTTGTCCTTAGCAAAATTTTCAAAGTCATCCTTGTCCATCAGTCCCTCGAAGTAAGAAATGAAAGTATCCATTGAGCCATCCATCTGGAATACCCCTAAAGATCCTTTAAAGTTTCCAATCCTTAGCAAATCTGGGGTGGTACTACCTCCAGACCAGGATGAAGATGACTGAGAATGGTCTGAGCTGGAGAGAAAAGGCAAAGCAGGAGTTAAAGGAGCAACAGAATGAAGCTCCTGGAAGAAAGGATTCTGTTGTACATGTGAGAGAAAGGGACTGGCATCAGCAAGGGGTGGGGGTGAAGTGAAGAGATCAGTGTGTTTGTCAGCTATGCTCTGTGAAGATATTGGAGGTCAAGGGTACAATGGAACAGATTGTGCTGGTACTGGAGTCTAATCGAGGAGAGTCCAGTGGGTTGTAAAAGGAAGGTATATGCAGTGCACACCATTAGTGACCGTGGCATCCATTAAACAATTAATAAACATGAGAAACATCAATGGGAGAGAGCAACAACCAGAGACCTTCACCATTTAAAATGCAAAACCCTGCATGAGTGTCTAAACACACAGTGATATATGCAAGCACAAGTTGTGAACTTTTCTATGCCAAATTTCTTTTTAAAAAAATGTAGATTGTTTTCAACAGGGTTCCAACACATTTTAACCAATTAATTTAAATAATATTTGACTTCCATGACTTTTCCTGTCATTCAGATAACTAGATAATAAAAAAAACAAAATTATATAATTTTGTAGAGGTCCCACTTACGGAAATATATTGAAGCAGAGAATTAGAAAAATGTTTTTTTCAATTATTTATTTTCCATGTTTGGAAATCCCCATCTTTAAATTCCCTGATATTTCCAGGTTTCCCATGGCTGTGAGAAACCTATTTTAATGGAAAACCTGTTTTAATAAGACACCTTGAAATAGGGGCCACTAAATAGAAGTGTATGTGTTGCAAAGAGTCTTGTTCAAAATAGCATCATTTTACTCACAACACATTTCCATATAATTTAGTTTTGAGTGTAATTTTTTTGTCCACATGTAATACCTGGGTGATATTCTATGCTAAAATGTGCAGTGTACAACCATAGCTCACAAGCACTGGTTCAGTTTTCCACAATGCACAATAGCAGTAATACAGATGATAATATGTCATGTGATGACGATTATGTACTACGATTTAAACAAATATTTTTTGCATTCTGTATTATATGCTGTAATAAAATAGCATGCAGTTTTAACTTGTGATGTGGTAGGCAAACTGAAGAACAATAGTGTTTAAACAGCATCTGATGACAGTGGCTCTACAGCGAGGGAGACACATTCAACTGCTAAACTTAAAAAGGCCATAATAATCACCCAACCATATCAGATTGGGAGGTTAGAGGCAGAAAAATGAAAGAATGCAAAGACAGACTATGCCCATATAGTTTTGTACATAAACTGAACTTTTTTTTGCCCCAAGCAAGTACAACAAGAGAGCATGTGATTGTCTGGGGTTTTTGACATGTTCCAGTAAATGCACTTCAATGAGATTTCTGTGAATCATTTAACTGGATGTCACCAAGCTAATAAAAACATGCCAGAAGGCAGTCATTTAGGCAAAGATTAACAGTAGTTGTGAGCGAAATTGCATTGTAAATGATGATTTTCAAAAGAAATTTGTTTTTATGCTAGGTCAAGGCTTAATCTGTATCCATAAAATAGGTCATTAATTTGTTAAGGGACATTTCATGGGTGAACGATAACTTGGTCAGTAGGGCTGGGTATTGCCAACCACCTCATAACATGAAACAAACAGTCAAAATCCCTAATGAAAATAACTGATCAACTTCAGATCTTTTTTTTGTGTTAATTAAAATTGTCAAAGCCAAAAGGCAGAAATATCACAGTGAAAACAATTGTTACAACAGATTGCATATAATTGCATCTGGATCTGATTATATGACCTGCTGAGGCAAGCACTTTCTGTTCGACAGCCTGGAACTTTTACATTTCAAGCCCTGTCAGTCACAGTTTCAATTATTAGCTATTTGCTGCAAAATCCCCACTATTTAAGTGCCCGCCCAGTCATCGTATAGAGACGATGCGCTTCCAGGTGGGACAAAAACACATTGATTGAAAGCTTAATGTTCAATAAAGAATCAGATAATTTTTCCAATGCAAATAGTGTTCCCATAGATTCCAAGAGAAGCACGGCATCCGGGTGGGACCCAAAATGTGCTTGTCCAATCAAAAACTATCTTTTGAGGCATTGATGTAAATGGTATAGGTATCTGCAATAGACTCCCACTGAAGTACGGCTTTAATAGCGCTCTATTGGCCTTGCATATACTGACTTGTCGAACAAACCCTGTAATGATAGTAATGTGTGATATTTTACACTTTTAAATGCTAATATATTATTGAAAGCACAGCCTTTCAAAGTCCAATTCTTTCAAAGTCTTTTTTTTTTCCGCTAGCCGCAATTCCTCAGTGCATGTACACTTGGACTGCTTTGTGATACTCTAGCACAGTCAAGCCCAGGTGTAAAGGCCAACCACAGCCAAAGTCACGGATTGTCTACATGTCTAGAAAAACATTGCAGGTGAACGGTCCACGTATAATATGTTGACGAAATTCGCATTAGGCACACAGTTTGCAAAACATACTTGCACGCAGATTCTTTGGCCTTTAAAGCATCGCTACATGTCACGATTCAATATATCAAGGTATCACAATACCATAACTGGGTCGTGATTGAAACCATAGTAAATGCACAAGAGACCCAATGTGTCCATGAATCCGCGAGAGAAAAGATGAATCGTGTAGGTTCAGTTTCAATCGCTCATGCATCTTAGAATGTGAACGGTCAAGAGTTTGACCCAGTTTATTTGCCCTGCTTCTACATGATTAAAATCCTGGACATAATATGAATACACAAACAAAAGAATAAAAACATAGATACAGGGATCTAAAGTACCAATACAAAATCATGAGGAAAAAAGTGTTTCGATATTTTTATATGATGGTTTTGGCACTAGAAGTGGGAGAAAAACTTTTATTCTCAGATGTGTCAATATTCTCCAATGATTCTGAATTGATTTTCAAATTTAGAATCTTTTCGGAGTTCAATTTATACTGCGGCAGCGCAGTGACGCTTCTGTGTGCACCAGAGACAGAGTGAGATGCTAGAAACAAATGGTCAGCAGCACATACTTAAGCCAAGGGCACACTACAGAACTGATCCCAGACTGGATGTTTTAATCGCATGAACATTCGTCTCTTAATGAAACTACGATCCCGAAATTAATTCACAAAGCCATGCACATAGCAATGGGAGAGTTTATTTGTGATAACACGTCTACAAACAACATGAAAGACTGGCTCGCACCAGAAAATGGGAGGACAAGATGCATCGACATGAATCAAGAATCGTTCTGGAATCAAAATCAAATCGAATCATGAGGCCAGTGAAGATTTACACTGCTAATCGGCATAGCCCATTTTGATCAGTATATGCACTTTGAGGTCTAAGTGTGTGTAAATGTGTGTATATATGTTTGTCTGTTTATATGCATGTGGCAGCACATTTTAGTTGATGCAGCACAATAGGCATTTTGCTACATAAAAACTAACCAAGGCTCTGAAACAATTAAGAGTGCCTAGCACCACAAAAAAAGAACACATTTACCAAACAATGAACAGCATACACACCTTCAAACAGAAAAAGAATGTAGTGATACTGGTCAGTGTCAGAATCACATTGAATGACTCCTCCCAACACACTGAATGAAACACTCATATTCAGATCCACCTGTCTGCCATATCCAAAAATAGCACTTGCCAATCAAAATAGTGGAAAAAATTCAAAGCTTTTTTATTTTTGTGGGACAGTGTGTTAAAGTAAGAGAAGAAACAACCCATGAGTTCAGGTTAACAGGTAATGCCTCCCTCTACAACACAGGTGCTGAAACTAGATCTATGGTTGAATCATGCTTATTCACTTATGGAATGACAAAAACACATAACACACCAGCTTCTATATAGCATTTTATGACATTAATAAAATTAATAGTTAAGTTTTTATTTACCTGGGTTTACTCTGTAAGTCC
This sequence comes from Moxostoma hubbsi, assembly GCA_032164185.1. Taxonomy (NCBI): domain Eukaryota; kingdom Metazoa; phylum Chordata; class Actinopteri; order Cypriniformes; family Catostomidae; genus Moxostoma; species Moxostoma hubbsi. The sequence continues at coordinate 28,091,883 of JAVLUX010000021.1, forward strand.
TTGGAGCTGAACCATCCTTTGTGTGGTTGAGCATGTTCTGTTTCTTCTTTGCTTGTGATTGGTCTTTTCCCAGCAGTCTCGCCTCTCCCATGAGAGAACAAACCCCGCCTCTTTTTGCTCTGAATCTCTGTATCTCCAACAGGTATCACCATTTCGATCACTGACTCATCTGTAACTCTCCCAGCATACTCTAATGCTGCAACGATGGCGGCTTTCTCCTCCTCTCCAGGTTTATCAAAAGACCAGCGACGTCCGATGTCACTCTGCTTTTCTTCCCCGCTGTGATCTAGGTTCTGTAGGGAAAGTGACAGAGAGGAGCCCTTCTGGAGCAACCCAAGAGCTGGGAGCTGCGGCTCAGGCCTAGGCTTGGACTCTGACTTGGATAGACAGGTCTCTGCACTAGTTTGGGATTTTGGTTCTGTTGATTGAGTTTTCTGGGGCTGCAGCTTGGTTGCCTGTACTTGACCTGACTGAGTTACTAGTTTAGTTGACTCAGGATGAGGATGCTGTAGTATGAGTGATGGTGGGTGGTGAGTAAGAGGGGACGTTTCCACTGGATTGCCATTGATACACACCGAAGGAAGCAGAATAGGGGTGTTGTTCTCTGATGAATGAGGCACTGGTAGGTTGGAGTCAAACATATCATTGCCATAGACATGTCTGACAGGAGAAACCTGTGGTGAGGGAGCCACTGTGTGTTCTGAAAAGGAATGTATTTTATAAAACAATGTTAAACCATGATGAAATAAAGTAATACAAAATCGTTATTTTAGTCTTTTATATGTGTGTGCAAGACAGGGTCAGAAAATAATCAGGGTTGGGGCAAAAATGCCATGGAGAGTGAGAAAAATACCCCAGATAGAGTATTTTAAGGAATAGTTGAATGAAAATTCTCTCATCATTTACTCTCATGCTATCCCAGATGTGTTTGACTTTCTTCTGCTGAACACAAATGAAGATTTTTAGAAAAATATCTCAGCTCTGTTGCAGAGTTGGAGTCTTGATCTTGTGGTTTCTTGAGACCTCTTGAGACCATATAAACGGTCTTGGTCTGGATCTGGTTGTTACTCAGTGTCTTGGTCTGGATCTAGGTCTCAGCTTATGGTCTAAATTATGATCACAGTGTATTTACCAGTGCACTAAATGCAATAATTATTTCAACCACTAGTAGGCATATGGCATCTTCACCATTACTGTGAATATGCAAGTACTTCTGCATTTGTGTTATCATGCATGCTGAGCAGGAACTATGATCTAACAACACAAAAGCAATCATTAGTGATTTATGTTTAGAGCTTTATTAATCCCCATGGGGCAATTCATTCAGACTGTCCTGGTGCTTCACATATACAAACATCACTGAATAAACGTACAACAAAAAAATTAAAATAAGAAAATATATAACGAAAAAATAATATTAATAATAAATAAATACAAATAAATAAATAAATAACAAAATAGTCAGTTATGTTTGCTACATAAACTAATTGCTTCAGGCACAAAAGTAAATTTAGAATGGTTTGTGAGACACCCGATTGATCTTAAACGCCGCCCAAGGGGCAACCACTCTAAGTAAGGGTTCAAAGGGTGGGTGCTATCTCACATTATTTTATGTGCCATCCTCAACACTTGCTGTTCATAATAGAATGTTAAACTATGTAAAGAAACGCCCATAATTTTTGAGCATATGTTTACAATACCTTGCAGGCGATTTATGGATATAACGGCCATGTAGAGGCTATGGGTGTGTCTCAATTTTCTCCCTAGTCCAGTAGTCAGGGCACTGATCGGGGAGTTGGCCATTTTTGGTGTTGGCCATTGGTTTCAATTGCAAAATCATTCCAGTGCACATTGTTCGCCCCCTATCCCACAATGCACCATAAAAACCAGGGAACACTTGGTTGCTTAATATGTTCGCTTAATGGAAGCGTCGTCATGTCTTCTGAAGTCTCTCAAGTGGTTAGAAGACGAGCACAAGTGTTAAACTATGAAGTCCAAGCCTTATTTTCTCTTTAAAAGAAATGTTGTTTGTAAAGTCTTTCGTTCATATTTACCATGAAAGTGAAACAATCTTTGAAATATTTGATTTGTTAAAACAAGGTTTAAAATACACTCATATTTTTATTTCTTTATTAATGCCATTTATCTGTTATAATAACACTGTACATTTGAATATCTTCGACAAAAATTAACGATAGTGTCATTTATACAGCAGTGGTGCTGATTAATAACAGCTGCGCTTCAATGCGTGAGCTGGTTAATGGCTCCTACACACTACACGACTTTCAAAGACGTCGGATCGTGGTACCGATCATATTACACAACTGTCTGTCTTGTCACTGAAGTTGTAGCGTTTTCAAATTACATGTCAAATCTGTGATAGGAGTGAACACATTACAAGATATTTTACTATTGACGAATCCCCAACAACTCTGCCTGGACTCCAAATTACGTTTCACAACAGAGTACATGCGAGAAGTGATACGAGATACGAAAACAAATGCATGATCATATGTTATGCATTTCAGAATATGATGTGTATGTTTTTAATCGCCTCAAGGCATCATATATTTTATTGGTTACAATATGAAAAAGTAGCTCCAACTGAAAAATCTAACTATTTGCTTGACTGAAGGTCCAAGAGAATTGGCAATTTCTCTCCAACTCTTCTCTTTCTCCACCCGGTTGTGTTACAGTTCAGAGGAAACATAAAATCTGGTGCTCCTGCCAATGTTCCACTAATTGTTCCTCCATTTCTTCTGTCCAATGAGACTTTCTTGATACCGTAGCCATACTAGTTGATGTTCTGTTGCAGGTACATAAGGACTCCTCCCACTGAATCTTCCCGTGCCCTGTTTCTTGCTCTCTCATTGGCTGTAGGTCAACACTGCTGTTGTTTGGAGTTGCAGATTGGTCCAGATATTTAACATTCTAGATATCTCGCTGACTTACAGACGGTATGTATCAATAAATCAAGACAGTGACTAAAAGGTCAACTTCACATTTGTTCCTCTTAGCAGTATGAAAAACAACTGATATTCAAATTGTGATTAAAATTACAAACAGAAATCCAGTGAAGAACATTCCTTTTATAATCACTGATGCTGTCAATCACTTCAGTTCAGCGTGAACTCACTGACCACCTATTTTTTTTTTATAATGTGATCATTCGTGGCAATGCAGCAGCAGAACTCAGTCTGTGAGCGCATGCTGAGCAGATTTTTTCTGTGCCAGTGACTAACCGTATGTTTCCAATAGTGCGTTTTGAGTGAAGGTGAGGGAGCGTTTTCAATTCATTCTTATGGAAGTTAAGCGCCACACACACAAGGTGCATTGTGGGATTGACAGCGTTGCAGAGAAATAATTAAGGGTGGTCGAGAGCAGCGATGGGTGAAAGGTGCCATGCGTTATTCCTGGCAGGCGGCAACCAATCATTGTGAGCTGAAAGCAGTGACGTCTGTCATAAGTGCTTAGAATATGTCTCTAATGCTGGAGTTCCAGCTGGATTCTTTGCTTTAAACAGATTATCATGTATATTTCTGACTTCAAACAGATGTCAAATGATGATTGCATGCATTCATTGTGGCAATACTTTGGCTAGGTAAGCAATTGTAATAAATGAACAATGTTTGTGCATTGTGGCCATGCCAAAATTAGCTGGCATCTTTATATAAGATGATATCATTGATCATATTCTGAAAACAATGATATACAACGCATTGGCTTTGCATATTACAAACACGTCTCAAAGCGGTAGCTGTCTAGCATGTTGAGCGGGGGTGAGAGGAGTTTTTCCGCAAAATGGAAATGTTAATGCCTCTTATTGGCTGTTGCAGTCATGCTCTCAACAAACAAGTCTGTGATTTTGAAAAATAAACATTGTTATTTTGTTATATTAATAGCGCATATGAAACAAGTATTTAATAAAAAAACTTTTTTTTTACACTTTTCTTTTACAAATTTTCTTGGGGAAAACCTGGAACGAAACAGCTTGTTGTTCCTTGTTCAATTAAGTAAAATAAATGAAAAGGTGTTAAAACATAACTGTTGAATATTATAAATGATTGCTACAATAAATTCAGCATCTTTGTTCATTAAAAAGTACTGCCTGGTTCTTGAAATGACTGGACTTGGTCTGGGTCTTGGGGATGGGTCTTAGTCTAGATCTGGGTCTTGAAGACTCTAGTCTTGGTCTGGGTCTCGAGGGGTCTAGTCTTGGTCTGGTCTTGGTCAATGCAAGTGAATTGTGGCCAAAACTTTAAAGCTCCAAAAGCACATAAAGGCAGCATAAATGTAATCAATACATCTCCAGTGGTTAAATCCACGTCTTCAGAAATGATATGATAGTTGTGTGGGTTAGAAACAGTCCTTTTTGTACTATAAATTCTCCTCCCATCACAGTAGGTGGTGATATGCATGAATGCGAATCACCAAAAATGAAAAGAATGTGAAGACTTCAGGTCTGTTCCAAAACTTAAGTTAGCTGCCTCGCTGTCTACTGCCTATATAGGCAGCTGTCTTCTACGGCAGCCCTCATAAGAAACTGATTTAGAACACCATACATAGGAGGCTGCTCGCGCATCATTCAAATAGCGCTCCTCACGCTAAATGCACGGGACACTCGACAGAGTGTCGCAACAGATTTCAATACAGGTGCAATAATACAACAATGCAATCCTCTAATGAGCATAAATACGCAGGGCACATACATGTACACAAATACAGTTGAAGTCAGAAGTTTATATACACTTTGAAGTTTTTTTTAACCACTCCACAGATTTAATATTAGCAAACTATAGAGTGCATGACACAAGTAATTTTTCCAACAATTGTTTACAGTCAGATTGTTTTGCTTTTATTTGACTATATCACAATTCCAGTGGGTCAGAAGTTTACATACATTAAGTTAACTGTACCTTTAAGCAGCTTGGAAAATTCCAGAAAATTATGTCAAGCCTTTAGGCAATTAGCTTCTGATAGGTGGTGTACTGAATTGGAGGTGTACCTGTGGATGTATTTTAAGCCTACCTACCATTTACCTACTCAAATGCCTGAAGGTACCACGTTCATCTGTGCAAACAATAATATAAAAAGTATAAACACCATGGGACCACGCAGCCATCATACCGCTCAGGAAGGAGACACATTATGTCTCCTAGAGATGAACGTAGTTTGGTGTGAAAAGTGAAAGTCAATACCAGAACAACAGCAAAGGACCTTGTGATGCTGCTAGAGGAAACAGGTAGACAAGTATCTATATCCTATATTGACATAACCTGAAAGGCTGCTCAGCAAGGAAGACACTACTCCAAATTGCCATAAAAAAGCCAGACTACAGTTTGTAAGTGCACATGGGGACAAAGATCTTACTTTTTGAAGAAATGTACTCTGGCCTGATGAAACACAAATGTAACTGTTTGACAATAATGACCATCGTTATGTTTGGAGGAAAAAGGGTGAGGCTGGCAATCCGAAGAACACCATCCCAACCGTGAAGCATGGGGGTGGTATCATCATCTTGTGGGGGTGCCTTGCTGCAGGAGGGACTGGTGCACTTCACAAAATAGATGACATCATGAAGAAGGAAAATTATGTGGATATATTGAAGCAACATCTCAAGACATAAGCCAGGAAGTTAAAGCTCAGTCGCAAATGGGTCTTCCAAATGGACAATGACCCCAAGCATACTTCCAAATTTGTGGCAAAATGCCTCAAGGAAAACAAAGTCAAGGTATTGGAGTGGCCATCACAAAACCCTGACCTCAATCTTATAGAAAAATTGTGGGCAGAACTGAAAAATGTGAAAAAGTTCTGTCTGGAGGAATGGGTTAAAATTCCAGCAATTTATTGTGAGAAGCTTGGGGTAGGCTACCAAAAACATGTGACTTAAGTTAAACAATTTAATACTAACAAAGTGTATTTAATCTTCTGACCCACTGGGCATGTAATGAAAGAAAAAAAGTTAAAATTTTATTCTCTTATTCTGGCATTTCACATCCTTAAAATAAAGTAGTGGTCTGACCTAAGACATGGACATTTTTCTATAATTAAATGTCAAGAATTGTAAAAAAAAAAATTAAATGTATTTGGCTAAGGTGTATGTAAACTACTGACTTCAACTGTAATCAGTTTTGTAACGCATTAAACTGTTATTTGTTGATACTTTTCAGTATATTTTCATCCAAAGTTCTCTCATTTTGTCCTTCATCTTGGATTTCTTTTTCCGCCAAACTCATCATGGTGCATTGTGGGATTGCTACCTGGGGAAGGATACATACGATACCTTATAATTTGGTCAAAACGTGATATCTTAGGAGGCAGTATAATTATGAAACCTAGCTTTTGAAACAGACCCATGGATTAAACAATTGGAGTCATATAGATTATTTCTATGTTGCCTTTGTGATTTTTTTTCAGAAACTTTTTTATTATAATTTTTTTCATCCCCTTTTCTCCCAATTTGGAATGCCCAATTCCCACTACTTAGTGGGTGGCGCGGTTACTCACCTCAATTATAGTGGAGGTGGACAAATCTTTGTTGCCTCTTTTTCTGAGACCTGCGCATGACACTGCAGAGACTCCACATGTGGAGGCTCATCCTACTCTCCACTATCCACACGCCCCACTGAGAGCGAGAACCACTAATCATGACCATGAGGAGGTTACCCCATAAGATTCTAACCTTCCTAGCAACCGGGACAATTTGGTTGCTCAGGAGTCCTGGCTGGAGTCACTCAGGACACCCTGGATTCGAACTTGCGACTCAAGGGGTGGTAGTCAGCGTCAATATTCGCTGAGCTACCCAGATGCTTCAAATCTTTGGTCACCAATCACTTCCATTAAATGAACCAACAGGGCTGAGATATTCTTCTAAAAATCTTTTTTTGTGTGTTCAGTAGAGGAAAGTCATACACATTTGGGATGGAATGAGGGTGAGTAAATGATAAAAGAATTTTCATTTTTGGGTGAACTATCTCTTTAAAATGTGGGGGCAAAATCTGCCCCTGAAGTGAAGCCCCTGTTTCTTCTTTACAATTTACTGTATATTTTTAAATATATCAGGGCTAGTTGTCACACTTTTTACTATGAATATTTCTAAGAGTAGTTTTATTTTGGAAAGTCCATTTCTGCACAGCTACAAACCTTGAAGTCTTGGCTACAAACAAAAACAATTGAAAATTGTCACTGTCCTTGCCCAGGAAGATACGGTTCATTAAACCAACATTGACCTTTTGTGACAACATGCCCCAATAGCGAAGGCACATTTTCACACCATTTGGGGCAAGCTGTCACAATGCCACTTGACCCTAAACCAATGGCATAGGTTTCATGGGTACATTGGGGGTGTCACAAGTTTTGAACGTCTTCCCACCATCACATCCACCAAAACAAAATTAAAGCCTCTCTTGAACTCAATGTCTGCATTAAAATCAATCAATCAAAATCAAATCAAATCAATCAAATCAAAATCAAATCAAATCAAATCACTTTGTCACACTACTGTGTACACAAGTGCAACAGTAGGTGAAATTCTTGTGTGCAGTTCCGAGTAACACAGCAGTCATGACAGTGACGAGACATAAACCACTTTACAATAAACAACATATTTATACAAAACAATTTACATAACAAATGTACACATACTTACACAACAATTTACATAACAAATGTACACAATACACACAATGTAGAATACACATACACTAGATACGGGTATAAATATATATAAACACTAATTGAATTGGGAGAATATATTGACAGAGTGATGATTAATAAAGTGCAGTGCTGATCGTGAGAGATCATGTGTTCAAAAGTCTTATTGCTTGTGGGAAGAAGCTGTCATGTAGTCGGGTGGTGCGGGTCCTGATGCTGCGATACCGCCTGCCTGATGGAAGCAGTGAAAGCAGCCCATGACTCGGGTGACTGGAGTCTCTGATGATCCTCCGAGCTTTATTCACACACCGTCTGTTATATATATCCTGGAGGGAGGGAAGCTCACCTCCGATGATGTTTCTGGCAGTTCGCACCACCCTTTGCAGGTCTTTGCGGTTGTGGGCGGTGCTATTGCCGTACCAGGCGGTGATGCAGCCAGTCAGGATGCTCTCTACAGTACTGGTGTAGAACCGTGTGAGGATGTGGTGGTTCATTCCGAACTTCCTCAGCCGTCTCAGGAAGAAGAGGCGCTGGTGAGCCTTCTTCACAACGGCCTCAGTGTGGACGGACCATGTGAGTTCCTCAGTAATGTGGACACCGAGGAACTTGAAGCTGCTGACTCTCTCCACCGGTGCTCCATTAATGGTGATGGGGCTGTGTTCTCTGTCTTTCTTCCTGAAGTCCACCACAAGCTCCTTGGTTTTACTGACGTTGAGGAAGAGGTTGTGCTCCTGACACCAGCGTGTCAGAGTGTGCACCTCCTCTCTGTAGGCCGTTTCATCATTGTCAGTGATCAGACCTACAACCGTCGTATCGTCAGCAAACTTAATGATGGCATTGGAGCTATGTGTTGCCACACAGTCATGTGTGTACAGGGAATACAGGAGTGGGCTGAGAACACAGGGGCTCCAGTGTTGAGGGTCAGTGATGAGGAGATTTTGCTGCCCATTCTAACCACCTGACGTCTGCCTGACAGGAAATCCAGGATCCAGCTGCACAGCGAGCTGTTTAAGCCCAGAGCCCGGAGTTTCTCATCAAGCTTGGAGGGCACTATGGTGTTAAATGCTGAACTGTAGTCTACAAACAGCATTCTCACATATGTGTTCCTTTTTTCCAGGTGGGAAAGAGCAGTGTGTATTGTAGATGCAATGGCATCATCAGTGGAGCGGTTGTTACGGTAGGCAAACTGCAATGGGTCCAAAGAGGTGGGCAGAACAGAGCAGATGTGATCTCTGATCAACCTCTCAAAGCATTTGCTGATGATGGGGGTGAGGGCAACAGGACGCCAGTCATTTAAGCAAGTGATTTTTGATTGCTTCGGTACAGGCACAATGGTTGATGTTTTGAAGCATGTGGGGACTACAGACAGGGATAGGGACAAGTTGAAAATGTCCGTAAAAACACCAGCCAGTTGGTTCGCGCATGCTCTGATGACGCGGCCCGGAATGCCGTCTGGACCCGCGGCTTTACGGATGTTCACCCGTAAAACAGCCTATTATAGGCTTTTCAGCTAAATTTGCAAAAGTAAATCAATTTTGAATCACAAAACGATGAATTAAATTTCATAAATTTTAAAAGTAATGTACAAAAATATCCAAATATTGTTTTGGCCAATTAGTGTTGTAATTTATAAATTGTATAATTGTCTGACATTTAAAAATACTAACAACATGCGACCTCACTTTCAAATTTAAACCTTTCAGTAAAAATCTAACTTCATTATATAATTGACCCTTGCCTGAATGGTATGCCTCTGCGGTTTGATTATGTTCGATTATTTACCCTAGAGCTCTTAAAAAAGTAATTGAAAAAATAATTGAAAATTTACTTTGGAGAGTAGAATTTACAAAAACTATTGTAATTTAAAAGGGTTTTAATATACCAATAAACAAACCTCTTTTAAAGAAAACACACATTAGCTCAATTGGACTCCAAATCTTATAATTACTGAGATATAAATAAATATATATATATATATATATATATACACACACACACTGATAAAACCCAGTCTCCACTATTGCATAATGCTCTATACTAGACCTTTAATGTTTTGGGGTTTAATATGAATTTGAAGAATTTGACATAAATGGATGACCTGTGAGAAAATCTTTATGTGCTGTGCACTTTGATTTGACTATATATATATATATATATATATATATATATATATATATATACACAGTATATATAAATAAGTCCTTAATAAAATTTTAAACATTCCCCAGAAAATCAATTCCAGGGTGCCAAATATTGCCCCTTGATAAAGCTAATTTCAAGAGCATTTGTATACCTGGACTGTTGTCTGCTGTCAGGTTGCTGCTATTACTTGGAGAGTTGGACAGATCTGAGACCACAACACTTATACCTGCTGTTGGGCTTAGGCTACCGCCCCGTGATGATGACTCGCTGCTCTCAGAGCCCAGTGACGTGCTAGAGCGAGTGTCTGAAGACTTCCGCAACCTCCCACGCAGGAAAAAACTTCTCATTTTACTCCTCCGGACCTCCCCACCTTCATCATCCTCGTAGTCCTCTTCGCCACCCCCATCACTAGGCAAACGCCCCTGCGTGCGGACCAGTGATTCGCATCCCCCAGTGACGATGGCGGAAGAGGAATCTTTTTCGACAGACCGCTTCTTTGCAAGCATGCGTTGTCTGAGCTTGTCAAAAGCAGAGCGAGGTTTGTCCTTCATGGAAAGGTCATACAAGCTGGCCGTCAGGTTGTGGCGAGTGAACTGCACGGTCACCTGAAGCTCCCCCCGTTCCTTCTCTTTTTTGCCAGTTTTAGAATGCAGCCGGTTCCACCTATGCACAGTAATGAGCAAAGAAGAACAAGATTAATATCTGTAGCGACATGGATGTGCAAATGACAGTAAGCAGAACTGCATCTCCATGCAGTAATCAAAACTCAACTTTTTAAATGAGAACAATCCAATAAAGGAATACAATCAAGGTGATCTATCATAGGCCAAATCATAGATTTATTGATCTGATGCTGCTTGGGTTCTAAGTACTTCAAGCATCCTCTCCTACATATACACATACATGTCTGTCATTCTCTTACAAACACAAATGCAGTATATTTGAAAATAATAATAACAATAATAATTTTGCAAATTGTCTCCCTGCTTAATTAAACTGAGGGTTTCCAGATACACACACACACACACACACAAAAGGCAGAGCCAGAACAAGGCGGTCAGCTTTCTTTCATCAGGATTATTGCTTTGCTAGACACTCCACATGAGACACACACAATATGCAATATACATATTGTTAGGAACTTGGCTGTTTAAACAACCCCATGGGTTGCATGAGAACACATTTAAAAAAATAATATTAGATGGACATGCAAGATAACCCATGCAACCACACACACCAAAACGCTTCCCATTGGTCATGCATATTTATTTTTAAACTTAGCATTCAGCCTAATTTCTATGCATTGTCATGTTGCTTAGGTAGACATTTGAAATGACACTGCAATGTAGTTTTATTTTTGCAATTAGTTAACTTCAGTTCTGTCCTTGTCAAATTTTATAATGCCCAATTTACCTGTTAACTGTCTGCCCTTTCCAGCACATGGAAAAAATTATTAAAATTATTATTTTTATTACATTTATACAACAGTTTGACATATGCACAAATCACATGGACATATGGGAGGAACCGAGGGAACCACACATTCCGATTGCATCTATGAATCATATATTAACACATACACAAGCAGAAACATATCTTGTAATCACAAAGTCAAATTATGTTATGAAAAATCCCTCCACCCTCATCACAATATCTAACAGGAAGTCAAACAGTTTTACTCCATTTCACACATCTCTAGCCCTCTCTGATACTCCATAAAAAAAGGAAAAAAATATCCCATAGGCTTACAATGGAGGAACCCAAGTCATTTCAAGGGACCAAGGGATTAGATTGAAGGTGAGCATAATTGGGCCAGGAAGCACCAATCACATTTTATTCAGAAAATGTAAAATTCGAATTACACATCATGTCTTGTTCCAAAATACAAGTTCAAAAAAGTGTATTTATTTAATTAATTGGAAGACAGTAATCTGTGTTTGTGGCAGACTGTAATACATTCAAATAGAGTTGGGAACACAGAAGCGGTTCTTATTCAGAGCTGGTTCTAACAAGTCAAATTAACCGAATGACTTTACATGCAGCTATCGGTTTTTGTCAAATTAACCGAATGACTTTACATGCAGTTATCGGTTTTTGAACGTCGTACAATGGTGGCCCACTGTTCACTCTGACAGTGTTTCCTGTGGTGCTATACAGTGACAGTGCAGCCTCTCTTTTGAATACAATGCAAAATATAATGTGAATGTTGTATTTGAGGCTCCCGAGACTTAAATCAGTCAGTGCAGTAACTGACTGGTGGCTCATTTGACAATGTGTTGTAAAAAATAGGCCTAAAATTTAAAAATGTTTTGTAATTAGTAGATTATTATTATTATTTTTTTTAAATCAATGAATGATAGGGCTGCCACGGAGTACAGTTATCAGTTTTACTTGGTACAAGGGACAACACCGATGTGAAATTTTATACCGGTGGAAACATCATGAATGGAACTTCCAATATCCAATATCAATACAATAGCCTAACGAATAGAATAGCCTTAAATAAAGAATAGTTGCCTAGTGAAGAGTTTGTGACCCATGATAAATTAACCTAAATAACAAACTGAAAGACAGATGTTCTTTAATGTATGAAATTACACTGACAGAAAATGTTTAATTGCAGGTAGAGAATATAATGTGCATGGTGGGTAACCAAGACGTCTCAGGTTCAGAAAGACACAAAAAATGCTGAAACACAGAAACACACCATCATATTTTTAAGAACAGATGACAGAAAAGCCATCTATGCGCATGTCTAACACGCTGTTTTTCGGAGGCGTGCAGTCTCGTGGAACACATGTATGTAAAAGGTTCTCATTCTCTCTTAGTTTCAGTCTTCTGAAATAATTTTAATAAGAATAGTGTAAATGACCTCAGACATCTCAGCTCAGGAGGTGCTTTGAGTTCAGTTCGCTTTATTTCCACAGAGCATTTCGTTGTTAGCGCAAGTCTGCAGAGTCACTTTATAAATAGCCTATACATCTATGATTAAAACATAAAATAATAGAAAAACATGTTCACCACGAACAATGATTTATATTTCAGTAATTATTATCATCAATATAATAATTATGTTTACATTTAGAATTGTTTATAGATCTTAATATGTATTAATAATTTTGTATTGGTAATTTTCCACCTTTGTCATAGACAGATAGTTGCCTGATGGTAAATTAAAAGGTGGTTATATATGTTTTTTTTCTTACCACTTTGTTATTTTAATTATTTTTCATTTAGTTTGAAGCGCAATTTGAATTTAGAAATGTCTTTGGTTTAAGTTTTTTAAATTAATTTCAATGCAAAATAACTAAAGAAAGAATATTCATCGATCCCTCATTCCTCATGTGATATATATATATATATATATATATATATATATATATATATATATATATATATATATATATATATATATATATATATATTAATAAAAATATTGTGAAAATATTTCTTGCATATCGCCGAGCCCTAGGAGGGAACAAAACTAATTTATTCACACATTCAAAATCGTTACTCTTCCGAAGCATTTAAACTGGGTCCTGAGATGAAAGGTAATAAAACGGCAACATTAAATCCACAACAAGTGATTCCCCCAGACAAGGGAGAGAATGCACATATGAAGTTAGTTCGTAGCCAAAGAGACGTTGCCCTTCACAACTGTTGAAAAGCCATCTTTCAAAAAGTTGAACAACCAAAATAAATAAAACAATACTGGTGTTAGTCGGATTGAACATGAACACCGAATTGGTGTGAAAATTATGATACCGTGGCAAGTCTAATGAACGAAATGCAGTATGTTAGCATTTTTTTGTTTGTTTAGAAATGGTATTTATAGTTACAGTGTGACCAATTATAATAGTCATTATATAGTCTGTTTAAACACCTTTTTGAAAGAAATGTATTAAATTGATTTCTGATTTGATATATCTGCTCTGATCATTTGGCAACAGACTGCAGAGGGCAATACTGCATTTCCTATTTCCAAATATTTCTTCCTCAAAACTAAGAATTGTAAATGGAACCGTTAAGGAATCTGAATTGTTAAATAACTAACGATGCCCATGCCTACATAAAAAGGTATGCCATTGTCAAACAATAGGTAGAAAAGCAACATGAAACTAGTAACTAACTAACTGAATTTTTACCATTTGAATATTTTTTACTCTTGATCGAGGAGCTGTGTGCAAGATGTTCTAAAAAAAAAAAAAAAGACTGGGGCAACACTGAATAGTTAAACAGCACAAAATCAACTTTGTGTCTTTGATGAACTTCAAAAGTAATTAGCCAGCAAATCTTCAACCACAGATCTTTTCTCTCTGTGGTTTTGTTTTCCTAATAGCATCTTTTATGGTAATAACACAATTACCAATGAGCACAAAACACCCACTGGTTCCAGTATCTATATAATCACGGAGTCTGTCCTACATTCATTTCACCTCCATATCTGAAATAAGCAGAAGAGTTTTGCCAAGTGTGGTTAGACGTAGGCCTTTTTTTGGTGAGGCCATATTACTCAGCAGCATCCAGTGGAACTGGCATTTTCACAGTCTGGACCTTTAAAAATGGAATAAAATGGAGGGAAACCCAGCTTTTGGTTCTTACATCAGTGTCAAGAACAGAAATATCCCAACTGATTCACAGATGTTTGTTGAAATGCAGAGTTAAGACCGATCACTTTGATATGTCATACTGTGGTAATTTACCATCCCACACACCCACTCTCAGTATCAGATGAATCATCTTCTTACCTACTCACCCTAACTACACAAACAAGGGGAGACATCAACACGCAATCTGGAAATCACCAGGTACCAAGAAATGAGCAACATATTCAGACAATATTAAACCCATAAAGCACCAACAACTTCAATTAGTAAATTGGTAATAGAAGTTTGCTGCCCAACCCAACGACCAGACAAACTGTCAGGTTTCAGTCTGGGTCAGATTTCCATACAGTATATAACTGGTTTGTTTCAGTCGTGATCTTTCAATTCGGGTTTGGTCTTAAAATTAGACCTGTCAGATTGGGACACAGGGTTTTGTTAACAAGCAACACACTGAGGAAATCCAAAATATTTGGATTGTGTCAGAGTGATGCACTAACATTGCACCAACACATGGCAAATTCTTGCCTCATTAAAAGTTTGGCAAGAGGGATATACTAAAGACTCCAACAAATAAGTTAGATGAGATCATTTGCACACAGTTTTGATCAAGTACTAAAGGGATAGTTCACCAAAAAAAATTACATTTTCTCATGATTTACTCACCCTCCTGGCATCCCAGACAGTGGTGGACAGAGTACAGATTTTTTTTTTTTTTTACTTAAGTAAAATTACTGCTACTGAAGAAATAATTCACTTGAGTACAAGTAGAAGAACTGAGAAATATTGTGACTCAATTAAGAGTAAATAAGGAGTTTGCTAAAAAAAAATACAAGTAATTAGGTTACACGTTACTTTATGAAAATTATATTAAATAGTATATCTGCTTCCATTTTTAGAACACAAAGATATTTTTGTTATTATAATGATGCTTCATTTCACCTTGGAAGCATTCAATTGATCAAAAATACTGCCAAAATCATTCATTAATCAAGTGTTTTTTTATTCCATTGTTTCTTTACCTGTGTTGGCAAACATATACTGAGTCACCTATTACTTACAAAAGCATTTTAAAGTGCTAATTTGGTACTCAAGAAAATTTTCTTATTTTAGAACAAATGAAAATGGTTGCGCTAGATCACAATACAGTAGGAGTTTTCCACATTTGTTGAGGTATTGGGTTCTTACAATTTGCTTTACACTTGCAAGTCAAAATTTGGTTTTAAAAACAGACAAAAAGAAACACATTTCTCCTAAAATTCTATTTTCTCCTAAAGTCTATTCTTTTAGAGAGATGAAGGCTATTTCATGCATTACTGTTTTGAAAAAATCATCAGCATCGGGTGATACATTTTCCCGTTTGGATGATTTTTTCACCGAAAAACAGCTGCTTGCGTGTGAAGCATCTGAGACATGTAAACAACCAGACAAGGTTAGTTTTGTTGTTACGTGCCATCATGTTACTACAATAATAGACCGGTGTGCAACACACTGTCATTTAAATGGTCTGCATATCAGAGCCACATTTGAGCTCATAATGTTAAAGTGCTCGCCTGTTTCATTCTCCCTCTCTCCTCAAAAGTTCCCTGTAACTTTTAACTCACTTGTCTAATGATACAAGGCAAATATCAATAAAACTAATATAATTTAATGTCTGCAGATATGCACATATGTTGTTTAAACATATGTAATAAACCAACGTCACACAACTTCAGCAGATCCAGCATCTTGTGGAAACGCTCATTTACCTCTAAGCACGTATATTATCAGCCTCTCCTCAACAGTCCCCTCTAATAAAAAAAAGGCAATCAATAAATCAATAAAATTACTAATCAATAAAACTTATATTATATACCATCTGCAAATATGCAGATATCTTGTTTAAAAAGATGTCCTTCGCGAACCTCACGAAAATCCAGCGTTTTCTTCCCGTCAAACGCTCATCTAATGTCTTCCTCTGAAGCACGTACATTATAAGCCAGAATCAAAAACTTCAGGATCAAAAGTTCCTCTGATTTACAAATCATGACGTCACTCCATAACAATCCAATCAGGCGATCCAGGCTGTTTAACTGTCAGGAGATTGATCTGAATAGGAAAATGCTGCCTCCAGAGGCTGTATTCGGAGGTATGATGACAATAAGGTGCTTTTCAAACTGTTCAGAGACCAGTTTCCTTAAGAGTTTCATTCATTCAAAACAGCTGTCAGTTAAGCCATTAACTGATTAGGCAGCAAAGTAGCAAGTCAGCCGCACACGTTTTCAGATGCAGCCCAAAGTAAAATGTCAATACAGATATTTTTGATTATAATTGAATAATTGATTACATTTTTTATGTTGTGTTTGTATGTTTTATCATTGGAATCAATCAAATTGTTAATAACAACAAGAAAAAAAACATATCGGTCTTACACTATTATGTTTTGGGATTTCTCATAACTTCTTTATATAACATCCATCCCTTGAGCCCCTGATGTTCTGTGAAAAGTCAAAAGAAGATCGCAATATATATAATTGTAACTATATCATTAATATATTATTAATAAAACATGGGAACTCGTTGCTTGGGCATTTTTTGCCCCATATTTTGAATTTCAGGGATATTTTTGTTAATTTTGGTGGCATTTTCCCCCCTAGTCCACGTTAATTTCCAACACATATAGTAGCAAGTAAACAAAATATCCCCACATATATGTCAAACTACATTGTGTGTAGTTTGACAGCTAAAACATTGCCTACCTTAAAAACAAGTTAAATTTCATCACTGTTTAAATGTGTTCAGATGGTTCCCTCGTACCTGAATGAACGGCTCCTTTCCAGAATAAAATGAAATATGCAGAAATTCACAGTATTACAGTTCTTGAATAGTGAAAGGGCAGAAAGTCTTGGAGAAGCTAGAGAAGAGAGGATAACGCTTCTGTGCTCAGGTTGCTGTGCCCTGCGGGCTTCCATCATGCCACGCTCTGCGCGTTTTAGTTTATAAACAGATTTAGACATCTGAAATATTATGTTTTTTTTTGTATTTTGTAAATAACTGTAGTAAAATTTAATACTTCATTTTTAATCAACTCAAGTAAAAGTACTATTTATACTTAAAGTAGAAAATGTTTAAGTACTGTTACAAGAGTAATTATATTTAGTTACTTTCCACCTCTGATCCCAGATGTGTATGACATTTTCTGCAAAACACAAATGAAGATTTTAGAAGAAATATTTCAGCTCTGTAGGTCCATACAATGCAAATGAATGGGAGTAAAAAATGTAAAGCTCCAAAATCCACAAAATAGGAGTATAAAAGTAATCCATAACCAACTCGACTGGTTAAATCCATGTATTCAGAAAGGTTATTAAAGGTGTGGGTGAGAATTAGATCAATATTTAATTTATTTATTTTCATAAATGCTCCTCCATTACCGGTAGGGGGCGATATGCACAAAGAATGTGAATCACCAAAAACTGAGGGAGAATGTGAAAGTGAAGGAAAAAGGACTTAATATTGATCTTTTTCTCACCCACACCCATCATATCACTTCAGAAGACATGGACACACACAGAGCAACACACTCTTGCCAAGTATATTTCTCACTAAAGGGCCTCTATAATAGAAAAATGCATAAGTGGCATCTTTTTACAGGCCTTTAACAGGAAGTGGGGTGCATATTAATAGATGTAGCAAAGATGTAGTGAATTGCTCTTACACAGATGCAATAAATTAATATTCCAGATGCAATACAAGTCAAGATCAATTTACAGCATGTGTGGCATAATGGTGATTACCAAAAAAATGTAAATGTCAACCAGTCCCTCCTTTACTTTTAAAAAAAAAATGGCTAAACTCTGGGTTACAGTGAGGCACTTACAAGTGAATAGGGACACTGGGACAGTCCTTAAACATTAACATACTCACAGTTTTATATAATACTCTACTCACAGACGTCAACAATGGGTGCCAACTTAATTATAGTATGCTAAAATTGCTTACTAACCTTTTCTGTGTAAAATCACATTCAGTTTTACAACTTCACTGACATTACGGCGTAATACCACAAATCCTAAACTGATGTTTAAACTTTACACCTCAAATAATGTATACATTTTAAAAGATGAAATAATGTAAGTGCTTTTATAAAAATATACGGTTCACATTTCTGCCTTTAAACCCTCAAATAAATTGTCCCCATTCATTTCAATTGTAAGTGTCTCACTTTATCCTTGGTGCTTTCGATGGAATTGTGTTAACCTCAGTCACCATTCACTCTCATTACATTGTTTTTCATACAATGAAAGTGAATGGCGACTGGTGCTAACATTATGCCTAACATCAAAGAAAAGTCATATTGGTTTGCAACTATATGAGGGGGGAGTAAAAAAACTAAATTTTAAAGGGATAGTTCACCGCCCCCCAAAACAAATATAATTCTGTTATCAATTAGCGGAGCATGTAAAACTCATGCAGATACCACTGATATGGTTAAACATTGTACTGACTGACTGACTTGCTTATCTGCTTTAGTACTTCTCAAAAACTACAAGAAAGAAAGCATGGTTTTAGGACGGTAAGTTATGGCATGAGAACACTGGACACTTTGGGAGGGGACTCTGAAAGCGCCTTTTGATTGTGTTTTATATAGTGCTTGTCGGGAGGGTCTGTGAAGGGGCATGAATGATAGTTAAGAAGCAGTGATGCACCAGGTAAAGACTCCGCCATAAATATCACATCATTAGAAAGCTGACATAGCACATTTGTGCTGTTCATTAGGGTGCACAAAAAGCAATGGGACATTCCACAACTTTCTTACACAGTAACCTGAATCAGACATAGAGACTGTCTGTACGGTGCTCAACGAACATTTCTTCAGACAGCCTCAGACAACCTGCAGTCCCCCATTAGGAGGGCGTGTCTGCAGAGGTACATATTGCAGCACTCTAAGCAAGACATAACCGACACTGCTAATGGCACATCATTCGTTTATGTATATTATTCGCTGACTAACTTCTTACGTAAGAAAAAACTGCCCCTTCAGAGTCATACTGATGCTTGCTAAGCCTAGTGAATAGTGCATAAGCAATAGTTGAACAAAAGACAAACATACTCGCTTTTCATGCTTTTACAATCCTGAAATGCGTAATCCAGCGGTATAACAGCCTGGCCCAGGAACACATCTAGTCCTATGAGGGCTCGGTGCATAACGGTGAGGGTCAGGTCGCCACTACCGGGTGGGTACGCATCTCGCCCTCCCTCCTCCAGTATCCCCGGCAGCAGCTCGAATGAGCATTCTTCGCCCCATTCCGGCTCCGTAGTCTTCTCCATCACGCAAGTGGAATATTTCTCTTTGCCCAGCTGGATAATGGTGTAAACGTCGCTAGTGCCGTGTTTGCCCTTCGCGCGCAGCCCTCGCGCCCGTAGCACAGTTACCTGCACGTGCGTTGGCATCCATCGCTGCTCCTCGTCACACTTCACCAAGGACATGGCCACGGGTGCACTGCACACAGGCACATAAAACAGTGGGAGCCGGTAACGGGAGGAGGCGGTAATAATCCGTTTGTTCTCCTGGTGGTGCAAAGCTTAGTTACCACCAGCCTGTCCTCGTGGTTCACAGCAAAACATTTTATGATTGAGAGCGCGCGTGAGGATCAAACTGACGCCGAGCCGCCCACAATTAGGTGTATGTTTTGTGTTCGCGCGGTTCGGTCCCTTGGTTTGTCCAGGTCGGGCGGACAGGTATCCCTCTACGGCGTTGTAGCAACCGACGTCACTGCTTCATCCTCTCCGCAGGACGAGGAAGTGACTAAAAGCAGCCCCCGGTACCCGGACTACAGCACACAGCGTTCGTCTTGCTCTAATTAAAATGGTCTCACACTCACTTGCCATGTAAAAACTGCTTCCTTCTGCTCCTCACATAAAGGAGCAAACGTAATTAATCGGAAATGTTACAAATACACATGAGCTACCGGCGTGTGGATTCAAATAGCCTACTGCTTTATGATGACATAATATTGCAGATACGGTGAAGCGTGGACCTCTAACAGACAGACTGTTGGGACTGGGCAGATTTTTCCAGCAACCAACGATCAGTGGACTGCTAATATTTACTCTTCCACCGTCCAAACAAGCACCGTTTGTATGTGCAGTCGTGCATTTAAATGCGCATTTAAGTTTGCAGCGAAACATTCGGCGTGTCTGTTTAAATGATTTGTGTAAAAGCCAAGCCGACAAACCGATATTGAACAAGACCCACATTGCATAGCAGATGTTGACAAGTGAGGATAAACTAATGAAAAAACATCTTATTTCTTGCTTTTAAAGCACTGCACTGAAATAACATTTCCCTCTCATGTGTGTCAAATGTCGAAAGCCCAGTTGCTCTAGAGACTATTCAGCAGAGACTGGCAACTTCTAATTAAATTATTGGGAGAATTTGGACTGCCCAAACGAGGAGCTCTAGCGCCTAGCGGTCAACGGGTGTAAAAAGAAAGTCCCACCTTAAAGGAAAAAGAGCCAATCACATTTTAGATGCAGACATCCCCTGTCAATCAACTCTAGAGAGTGCATGCGCATTAGCTATACACGCTGGGAAAATGTAGTTTTTGAGCATAAAATTAGGTAAAGAATAAAACATTTTGATGCCAATATTGCCAGATTTTAATGCTGATTTGAAATGTGTTCTTTGATTGTAATATTGTCCAACCGTTTTTGAGATTTTAGTCTTTCTTTATTCAAGTAGATAGGAGCTGCACTGGCATGACTGGAAAAAGCCTCTCAAGAGCGTTCCAAAGATGGCCGCCAGTGGACTGACTTGCTGGAAAACTTTGGTTGTTCTCAGTATAAATATAAACGTTAGTGTACTCCTGCTGGTGAATTATTTGTATTATGTATTTTATATTTATACTACATAAAGTTTAGAACAAATTAAAACAATTAATTTTCCTTTAAATGTGTAGATACTCAACATTTCGCAGTAAACTGCACTACACAACAATTTTATCATTATAATAGCTATACAATTTAAAAATAAACTCATGACTCTTCTTTAAATTATTTGATATGCTGTCCCACTTTACCAGTATCCCCCTGTCCCCCTTTTCCAATATGCCTCTGGTAAGGTGGGCAGAGGAAAACTGTCCTTTTTATATAAAATATCTACAAATTATTTGGAATTAATCAACATTTTCTGATACGCTTCTGATATAATCATTATATGTAACATTTTTGAAAATAAACTTTTAATTTGTATAACCTCAAATGTAAATGTGTAACACATCCTGAATACACTGGCTTTGAACAAACTGAAAATGCAGAAGGAAACCCAGTGTGCCACTGTCATCTTAAAAGGGATATTGTCATGCCATCCCAGATGTTTATGTTTTCTACTGCAGAATGCAAATGAAGATATTTAGAAGAATATTTCAGCTCTGTTGGTCCATACAATGCAAGTAAATGGTGACCAGAACTTTGAAGCACCAAAAAGCATATAAAGGCAGCATATAAGTAATTCATAAGGTTCCAGTGGTTTAATCAATGTCTTGTGAAGAAATACATTTGGTTTTGGGTGAGAACAAACAAAAATATAGCTCCTTTGTTCACTGTACATCTTGCCATTGCAGTCTTTAGGTACAATCTTAATTTCAAGCTCAATTACAATTTCTTAGCAATTGATGCATACGCAGAGCACTAGGACGGCACTATAGAAAGTATAATCGATCTTAAAATCATGATCGTCAAGGCGACTGGTGTTAAAATGTATAGTGAAAAAGGAATTACATTTTGGTATGTTCTCACCAAAAACCGATTGGATCGCTTCAGAAGACATGGATTAAACCACTGGAGTCATGTGGATTACTTTTACGATTCCATTATGTGATATTTGGACCTTCAGATTTCTGGTCACAATTCACTTGTATTGTATGGGCCTACAGAGCTGAATTTTTCTTCTAAAAATCTTAATTTGTGTTCAGCAGAAGAATGAAAGTCATACTCATCTTGAATGGCATGAAAGAGTAAATCATGAGGGAATTTTCATTTTTGGGTGAACTATCTCTTTAATTAAGATTTACCACACATTTTTATGTAATTTTCCTTACCACTGAATTCCCACTGGTGGTCGTTAAATTATCTCTACCACACATCCTAATGTAACAATTAAATTAGGAACCCAAGATAATTCTTGTTGAATTAAGCTTAACTGTCCCACTTGTTTTTCACTCTTGATGTCAAGTTGCAATAAAGTGTTTAGAGTTCTCAAATATAAAGTTATGCTGTCAACCTCCATTACCCATTTCATGGTAATCTCATATCAGTATCAGAAAGAGCTTTATTGCCAAGTATGCTTCCACAATCCTTTACAAGGATATTTTCTTGGTGACAGAAGCTTCCAGTGCACAAACAATACAGCAACAAGACAGAAATAATACAAATAAACAAATAAAAAATAGAATAAAAAGCAAATAGAAATATAATTATATATAGAAATACACAATAAGACCAAAATATACATACACATATATATATATATATATATATATATATATATATGACCACTTTCAAACGAATCACTTTCACATTCTTCTCTGCATATCGCCCCTGCTGTCTAGCAAAAAATTACAAATATTGTTTGTGAGAAACATCTGTTTCTCACCCACACCTATCAAATCACTTCTGAAGACATGGATTAAACCACTGGAGTTATATTGATTACTTTTTATACTGCCTTTATGTGCTTTTTGGAGCATCAAAAATGTGGCCTACAGAGCTAAAATAATAAAAACAATTTGTGTTCTGCGGAAGAAAGGAAGACATCTAGGATAGCATGAGGGTGAGTAAATGATGAGAGAATTTTCATTTTTGGGTAAACTCTTTATCTCTTTAAAGAGATAGCTCAGCCATAATTTAATATATATATATATATATATATATATATATATATATATATATATAAAACATTCATTGAAAGTAAATTGTGATTCATATGAAAGTCATATGGGTTTGGAACAACAAACAACATGATGGAGAATGATGACAGAATTTCCATTAATAATAATAATTCTGCTACACATGTTAAATGTGTATTATGTAATGGAATATAGGGGAGTAAATGTATTTTATGCCATTTGTGAAAGTAGTGAGTTACTCACTACTTGAGTACTCTTTTAATTGGATACTTTTCTTACTCTTACTCAAGTAATTATTTATGTTAGTACTTTTACTTATACTTGAGTAATTATGTCTCTGAAGTAATTGTACTTTTACTTGAGTACAGTTTTTGGCTACTCTACCCACCTCTGGTGCTCTGTAGTACCGTCCTGAAGAGAACTGTTCAAAAAGGTAATGGGCAGGGTGGGTGGGGTCCAGAGGGATTTTTCCAGTCCTTTTCCTCAATCAGGAAGTGTATAGTTCTTGAAGGGAGGGCAGGAGGCAACCAATAATCCTCTCAGCAGTTCGAACTGTCCTTTGTAATCTTCTGATGTCTGATTTCATAGCTGAAACAAACCAGACAGTTACTGAAGTGCAGAGGACAGACTCAATGACTGCTGAGTAGAGCTGTATCAGCAGTGCCTGTGGCAGATTGAACTTCAGCTGGTGAAGGAAGTACAACCTCTACTCATACAACTCATAACCTCTGCTTTTCTCAGTGATGATATTAAATTCCTAAATAGGGATCAGCACCACAGAGTGGCACTCCATAATAAAATTCCTCATTCGTCTAAACACTCATACATGCACAACCTGGCCCAATCTACTTTTAATCACACTGCCTTAAGTAGCTGAAGACACACTTCCTGTCCCTCAAATGTGCAAATAAACACACTTGCACACACACAGAGAGCATATCTAAGTGCAGTATTTTCTATAATCCATAAGAACAGGAGTGCTTACAGTGCAAAAAATTCTAAAATTTTACAAATATATATATATTTCTTAAAAAAATCATTCGGTTAACATTACTAAAGCAAAGATTAAGGCAGTGAAGTCTCAGGGGTGTGACAAGGCCATGTGTCCCATTGTGTTCCTGGTTCTGCCATTGACTGCATTGGCTGTGGTCTCATGAATCAAATGTATTTTTGCAAACCCCTAGCTACACTATTAATAATGTGCATTGTTTTCCGCTCATTCAGATGGTTCTTATCCTGCCAAACAGCTCAAGAGATTTCAGATGTGTCTCACGACTGTGCCCTGTAATAGACTGGTATCTTGGTCCGTTTAATGAATGTTCAGAAGCTCAATAAGTGCACCCTTTTTTGATGCAGCAGGCCACACGCTGCACTTTTCTGCTTTCAATGGCTTACTCGTGGTGTCACCTTACAAACAAGAGGCATCAAGCTTTTCTTTGAGCGGTTTAACTTGATTTAGAATGTAACTATCTGCTAAATTGGATGCAGAAGTATTTTGTGGGAACAAGCATCAATTCACAATCTCTTGTGCCAATCATACGATAAAGAGGGAACCCAAATTAACACAATAAGAGATCACATTGCAACATGGCATTGCTCAAATCACAGATTAGTAGATAAATAGGCCTATATTGTATATTTATTATAAAACTATTAAACTTTCATCAGACTTCCTATCACCCAAATTGTATTAACTAAGTAAGCCTAGGTTGATGGAATTAAAAACAAGTAAGAAAAAAGTATGGTCTGTATGGTTTTTAATGGTCTAAAATATATCTTTAAAATGTCAAGGGGACTTTTTGAAACATAAATTTAGCTAGTTTTTAATGTCCTATTTACAACAAGTAAGCCCTGATCAAACTTTATATGACATATAATTTGGACAAGACCTTCGCGAATACATTTACAAAGTTATATGCAATTCAGAGCAATGTTACATAAATAAAATGCACTAAATAACCTGATATGTATCCACATATATAGGGATGTGTTGCCCTCATTAAAGGCAAGGGATAGTTCACCCAAAAATGAAGAATCTCTCAGCATTTACTCATTTATGCCACCCCAGATGTAGATGACTTTCTTCAGCAGAACACAAATTATGAATTTTAGAAGAATATTTCAGCTCTGTAGGTCCACACAATGCAAGAGAAATACTTCTAATAATCTTCATTTGAGTTAAGCAGATGAAAGAAAGTCATACACATCTGGGATGGGGGTGAGTAAATTATGAGAATTGTAATTTTTGGGTAAATCAACCCTTTAATTTTGGTTAAAAAAATTGCACTCACTGATTTAAAGACATGGTTCTGCAACAAGACTAACATGATCACACGGCAAGTCTCTATGTTGGTTCCAAAAGTTCTATGTGGCACGACCAGAAGCGCATTGCTTTAGCAGTGTGGAAGACCATGGTTCAGATCCCTTGTTAAATCCAGGAAGTAATCACGTCCACATAATCACTGACAAGCCTCAGAGGTTACATTGATCACTCTAACATTATATTTTTAGTCTACGGGTGGTTAGGTTTAGGTTTGGGATGCGGGGGGTTCATTTAATAAAAAATGCGTTCCTCTTCACAGTAATACAGCCTGTACAGCTGAAAACATCTCATTCACAACAAGTTTTTGGTCTCCCTCCTTGAACATTTCACCCAGAAAATGGATATCATATGCCCAACAACAAATTTCAGTCAGCACAGAGCAATTACAGCTAAAGAAGTCAACATACTGTTTTCAACTTCACTGTGAAATCAGTCTAATAAAACAAAATTACAATAAAGCACAAGTGCGCTAAGTTTAAACTACATATTTGACACCAATGATTCAATTCTAGTAACAGTCTTTTTGCCAAGGGCAATCAATGACCCACTAAAGTGTGCACAGGCTCAACATGATGTCCGACTGTCAAAAATTAAAGAACATGTCGATGATAAAGAGAGTTCACAAGACTGTAGATTTTCTTCGCAATCAATGCAGATACTTAAATGTTGAAGAAAGTAAAACAAATACGGATTAAGCATGAATTATGTGTGCATCATTGTATAACAGATGTCTCTATAGAATAACACAATTAATTTCAATCACAAATGCTTTAGACAGGCAGAGAATGAACAATTAAAGACACAATTTGCTTTAGGTTTTTTGGTGTTTAGGTAAAAAGAGTTTGTGTTTTAATCATAATAGTCCAATCTGTCAGTGATTTCCAGTGTTTATCTAACAGCTTAGATAAAGCAAACAGGCACTTGGGTTTGATCTTGAAGTCCATTGTGATTGGATACCCCAAAGAGCAGACACAATTGAGCAGGTTAGAGGTTACAGGTTAAAGATCACAGGGTTTGTGGTCATGATCATGGGTGGCATTCTGATCCTATTGACCATCTGTGTGAATTTATGTTCGAGTGGACTGTGTTCAACGGGAGATAATGGAAACACAAAGTAAATGCACACACAACCTACCAATCTACTCTTCTGTTTCAAAATCTATTGTCATGGTCACTGCAAGGTCAAGGAAGATGGACCCCAACAAGTTATTGATCATGAAACTGTTAAAGATTATTTGCCCTTGAGATGAGAAAAAAAAAGAATAACTTTACTGTGAAATTAGGATACTTTCTAAGTGCAGTACTTAGCAATATAGCACCCAAATAGACAGCTCCCGTGTTCTCTCTTTTTGTTGTTTTCTCTTCAAAATAAAGTTCAGCATTTTTGGGCCTGACAGCTCGAGTTTAATTTTTGATGTTCAAATATTTTCTCCTATCCCAACTTAATATGTAGCAATAACCATAAAAAAAAGTGTAAACACTGCTCTGTAGCTCTTCCCAAAACAGAAGGCAGAGGGTGCATTCGGAAATCTGTTTGAAAACATACATTTTTGCAGTTCTGCTTGATGACTATCAAACAAAATAAAAACTTCAGCTTTAAGTGATCTAAAGATCTGCATGTTCATCTGGGGAAAAGGTGTTTGTTACAACGTTAGATAAAAGATGATCTTACAAAATGTATCAATATCTAGAAACCCAGTCCTTGACTTTGGGAGAACAACAGTCAAACATGGATTTGATGAAGTAACAAAACTTTCACTGAAAATATTTTATCAGTTTGGCCAAGGCCAACAATTGTGGACCAGCTGGTTGTCACTGTAAATCACAAAAGACTATTTAGAATAAACTTTGGGAACAGCCACAACAATGCTAAGACACCAATTTTCATTTATTTCACAATAAATGGAAATTAGCAACAAAAGTATGAATTTGAGAGGGGAAAATAAATAAAAAATGTCTTGTGACTTTGCATTTAAGCACAAGATTCATTGCTTTTTAGTCTCCAAAAGTAGGTTCCACCATTGTTCATATTTATATGCTTCATGATGTGACCCCGGTTCAGAAGCCTGCATGCATACTCAAGGGTCAAACGAACTGTGTCTCCGGGTTCATGTGTGCAGTTTGTTTATTTGTTTATTCGGAAGCCATCATCTCTTACTGCCCGCATGCTGTGTCAAATACAAAGGCGAAAGATCTCTGTGCATAAATCAAACGGATTTAGTTCATATATGAACATGCTTGGCTGCGACCACTGTCTTAATCTGAGTGAACTGCGCATCTGCCATTTTTTTGGTCTATGGCCTTGACTGCTGATTGATTCAAACAGATTGTTCAAACAGGTCGGTGGCGATGGATCTGCTCGTTCTTTAAGACAAATGTCATCAATGTGCACGTGCCTTTCGATTTTAACTGCACGTAATCTGATCACCACAGAGAGAAAGGCTGTTACTGTTATCAAGTTGCCTTTTTTTATTTTAATATTCTAAAATAAATTTAGTATCCCTTAACAGTCATTAAAAAATAATGGACTGTCTGTATACTGGGTACTCTGCCTTTGGTGTTGTGTGTATTCGACATCAGATGGTATTTTGATAGGTACTGAGACAGCATTGTTACATCAACTTTTAATTAATGCTTTCACCTAAACTGAGATATGCCCCTAGATGTAACAAAAATATAGTTTATGTAAAGTGACAGGCTTTACATCTCCTTGCAACAGAGATAATCCTAATTTCTGAGATACATACACTACAGTTTTTGTAAAAGAATAAATGATAAAAAAATAATTAATTAAGATATAATTCAAATATAAATAGGCCTACATAGATCTTAGGCTGGATGCATTAGGTGAGTTAGGGTTATCTGGGGATTTTCTAGCTCATGTGAGCCTCTCTGATATGTACATTTCTTGCTCAATCACAAAGTAGTTGAAGTAAAAAGTGCAAGAAATACTACAAAACACCCCTATTCACCCCATGCGTAATTCCAAAGCAAATTAGGCTATATCATACGTCAATAGGCTATTATATATATATATATATATATATATATATATATATATATATATATATATATATATATATATATATATATATATATTGAATATTGATGGAGTAACATACTGTAATTTGTGTGAAAAAAATAACAACAGAAGGTTGTTTTGAATAAACAACCTTTTTTTTTTTTTTAAAGGTGGCGAGATGTGGGGTAAAAGACTACCAGGGGTGTTATAGAAGCAAACGAATAAAAATGTGTTTTTAAGCAGATTTTAAAAGGCAGAGAGTTGGAGTGGTCCTGATATGAAGTGGAAGCTTGTTCCAGAGTTTGGGCCTATAATAGCAAATGCCCGATCGCCAATCGTAGCGACAACGAGGAACTTTCAGCAGACGTTGGTCAGCTGACCTAAGTGCTAAAATCAACCTTTAGAAATTACGCGCAATGTACATTTTCCAGTGTATAGTGACAAACAAGTGTTTAGGAAAGTCCTGTGGTAGTTTTTGATGCTATTTAGCATCTCATCTCATCTCTTCAACATCTCATCTCAAATAACATAACATGGAGAATCATAGGCTAATTATACAGTATATTATTGTCGGTTTCAGGGGGAAAATCGTCAAGCTTAGTTACCACATTAGGTGTCAATGGTTCATATAAAGGCTCCAGTGGGGACGTGTAACCAGCAATCAAGAATATTCAGAGTTTCAGGAGACTCTTGCACAGCGCTTAAAGGCAGAAGCAACAGGGGAGGATTAACACTGCGGAGCACAGGAAATGACATTTAACTTGTTAATATTTATAGCTTTAGATTCATGATAAGTTGTCTATTATTTTTCAGTAAAAGAAAAAAGATAATACGTGTTCGTATGCAAAGTGAAAGCCAATTAATGGGCGCCGAGTCATGCCTTTCAGCGTCTATAGTTTTGGGTAATGACTTTCCAATGAATCTACTGATTGAAATGTAACTTGCCTGGCCTCGGGCGAGTAGCTAGAAATGGCTTGAACAGAGGCCATTAAAAGATGGGTGAAGACAAAGGATACTCGCCTTCTTACACATCAGTTTCGCTGTTGCTCTCTGCGAGCTGATATGTGGTGAATCTATGAGGAGATATGCATATGCCTATATTGATCAAAATATATGATTCGCCCTGGACCGCTTCCAGCAAACATGAATTAGTAAATATGCAGACTATTTACGATAATAAAATCGGATTATTCAATTCAATGAATGTTAACTAGATGAGCAAATCTAGAGACTCTGATGTGCACGCGTTATCTACAGTTTCTTCTATTTATTCTCCATCTCTTCACAATTGTAAGTTACTCTTTTCACATTTTTGTTTATTTCTGTTTATTTGGAGATCTACCTAACGTCCAGGTTGCCGGTTCGTTCTGTGCTGAGGTGACGTTTGTTCGGGCTTGATTCGTGATTCGAGAAATCCCGCCCTGCGGCCAGAGCGCGGGATAAACGCTTTATATTATACACCGCCACAGATGACAGATTAGCGCGGGAAAGGTGTGCATAAAACCAAAATATGCGTATGGATCGAGGTAAAATGTTCAAATTCCTGCGTGGATGACGTCACACTTTCTACAGCACATGTGTTTGTTTGTTTGTTTGATTGTTTTTTGTACAACTTTAGGGATGAGAAGAAAAGGCCGTAAGCTAAGCTACTTTTGGACAGAACATAAATTGTTCCAAGAACAAAGTCACTTATGTGTGAAACAACTTTTCTCAGATCCATTAATATAAAAACGAATCTCTGTCAGAGGACTGTAAGTCAGTGACCCCTTCATTTTAAAATTAATTCACAATTAGCATATTAAAGTAGGCTATTAGGGTCTAATCTCTATAATATTAAGCCTACTATCTTATAGGCTATTGTGTGAATAATTATAGTAAATTCGTCAATTTTCCAAAAACGAAACGGTTCACGAAAGGATGGCTGTGATGGACTCTGCTGACCTCTTCTGGATAGTTACATATATTACAAATTTTCTTTTTTTTTTTTAATTCAACCAACACCAAAGCTGGACTGTAAAAAAAACAATAAAAAATCCTGATGTTTTTACAAAAAAACTAAAAACTGGCTGCTATCGTTGCCAGAATAATTATGTAAAATTATTAGAAACTGTAAAGATCTGCTTTTCACTTTATAATATATTGTTATTCACATAGTAACTACAGAAGGGCACATGATGACATGAAGTTCATCAATAGTGGCTCTTCCAGGAGCAATGACCAATAAACATATTGAGACTCACACAAACACTAAACACCATCATGGTAACACATGTGAAATTAAAATAATGCAGTAAACATTAACTAAACTACATCAAATATAACACAGAACACACCAAAGTACATAACTGATATTAGAAATAAGAAGAAACATAACTATTCCCCTAAAATATAATGAAATGTAATGGGTCACGCAAGAAATTCTGGAAACGCTAGATTATTGTTTTTTATTGTAATGCTACATGTACTCTTTTGTTAAACATAATATACATTTTAACCATGAATTATATGGGAAATCATACTTTTACATCTAAAAAAATGTTGTTTTTTTTACACAATTATACGGTAAAACTACATGTATTGTCTTTTTAAATTTTTAAATTTAAATATATATATAAAAAAATTACATATACTTTACATTAACTAATTTAACTAATAACTTGTTAACTAATTTACGTTTTTTTTTTTACTGTAGCATTTTTACATCTTTTAATGTTAAAATTATGGACATTTCTAATAATTAGCATATTATTGATTATTTTTCTTGATGTTGTTGTTTTACTATATTTAACTGTTTGCTTTCTTGATATATTGGTATTTATTTGTGAAACTCAAAAGTACAAAGTACTTCCAATACTTAAAAATTATTTAATTAAAACCCTTCCTATATTATATTCAATTATTATACACCTGTCTGAACCATATAATGTTTGGAAGTTGCTTTGGATAAAAAATAAAAAAATAAAAAAATATCAATACTTCATTACTTTTAATATTAAAAGTAATGAAGCTAAAATCAATTTATACAATTGTACTGCAAGTCCCAGGGTTACTCTTTTATTACTCTGTTATTGATTGAGACATCAATAGTAATACCAAAATGTTGAATTATTTGTTTGTTTGTTTATGTCTCAATGAGAGATCATCCTGTATATTTTTTGCCACATTCCAAATGCTCAAGAAAATCTGCCAGATAATCTCCAATTACACTGAAATTCTGAAATTTCACTCAATCAAAAATGCTGCCCTGAATTTCACATTGTTTGTTTCAGAGACTTTTATTAAGTGATTTGTAATGTCCTTGGGGCATTGAAATACATGCTCTGTGAGTCTAAAAGCACTAGCAAACAGGAGGGAGAGGGAGAGAGAGAGAGAGAGAGAGAGAGAGAGAGAGAGAGAGAGAAATAAGCAATCTTAATGCTTATCCCTGAAGTAAAAACATTACTTTCACCATCCTGGAAAGAGGAACAAAAATAACCCTCCCTACTGTCCTGTGCACATTAAGTGAACATGTTATATTGCTCTCTCTTTGTTCACAAAAATAAACCCAAGGCACTATGTCATAAGAATAAAGCACATATACACACAGGGTCAAACACGCCAGCCCAGAATTGTACACAAGTGGGTGAAACTGACTGGGCA
The DNA here is from genome assembly GCA_032164185.1 of Moxostoma hubbsi. Classification (NCBI taxonomy): domain Eukaryota; kingdom Metazoa; phylum Chordata; class Actinopteri; order Cypriniformes; family Catostomidae; genus Moxostoma; species Moxostoma hubbsi. The sequence continues at coordinate 28,124,154 of JAVLUX010000021.1, forward strand.
TCCAACCCAAAAGATGCTTTACTGGTTCCATACAGCCAGAATAATCATGCAAATATGCACTCAAATCTAAATGAGGACATAGATTGTTTTGTGTAAGATTAATTATCTTGACTATGGTTTAGCTAAATCCTTAACTCAAAAGAAAACTTTTTGTATTTTTAGAATAAAACTAATCTTTTATTTCATTTTATGCCCTCCAGATATAACCAAAACACAAAGACTGATCTGAAAACTTTATTAAAATAAGAAGTTAAATCACTACATAACACATGACCAGAAAAAGAGAGACTGTTCCAAGTAATATTATTCTTGGATGTCGTTTATTTTCTGATTAATAGTTTTTTATCAAATCTAGACAGGCCCCATTTCAGTAGCCATCACTCCAACAGTTTATCCTCGAGTAATCATGTTAAATTGCTAATTTGGTACAAGAAAATCACTTGCCATTTTATCAAACACAGTTAAAAGCTATTTGGTTTGTTAAATGAAGCTTAACGTTGTCTTTGTGTTTGTTTTTGAGTTGCCACAGTATGCAATAGTGGCACTGGCATGTTTTAAGGTCAATATTAGGTCAAAAATGGTAAAAATTAAACTGCTTTCTATAGAAACTCCTCAGTCAATCATAGTTTTGAGGAATAAAGGATATCTAATGCTTGAAATTGCCAAAAAACTGAAGATTTAATACAAAGGTGTACACTAAAGTCTTCAAAGACAAAGGGCAACTGGCTCTAACAAGGACAGAAAGAGATGTGGAAGGTCAGATGTGCAACTAAACAAGAGGATAAGTACATCAGAGTCTCTAGTTTGAGAAATAGATGCCTCACATGTCCTCAGCTGACAGCTTCATTGAATTCTACCCGCTCAACACCAGTTTCATGTACAACAGTAAAGAGAAGACTCAGGGGTGCAGCCTTATGGGAAGAATTGCAAAGAAAAATCCACTTTTGAAACAGGAAAAGAAAAGGTTAGAGTGGGCAAAGAAACAGACATTGGACAACAGATAATTAGAAAAGAGTGTTATGGATCTTAACCCCATTGAGCTTTTGTGGGATGAGCTAGACTGTAATGTGAATGAGAAGTGCCCGACAAGACAGCCACATCTATGGCAAGTGCTACAGGAAGTGTGGGGTGAAATGTCACCTGAGTATCTGGACAAACTGACAGCTGGAATGCCAAGGATCTGCAAAGCTGTCACATGGAGGATTTTTTTATGAGAACACTTTGAAGTAGTTTATGAAGTTCTGAACAATTGTAATAGTAATTGTTTATGTTATTAATGCCCTGACTATACATTGTGATCAGATGAATGCCACTTTGGTGAATGAAAGTACCAATTTCTTTCATTAAGCGCTCTGTACATTATTCCAAACTTTTGGCTGCCAGTGTATTTCTGAGAATTATTTCGAGAAATAAGACACTAATGTACTCACATATTTATGATCAATATGATCACTTGCACATTTCAGTCATTTGAACTGTAGCACGAACACAATCCTAAAACTTTTTCAAATTGAAGCTGTTGTTTATGCTGCGTCTTTCAAGCTGCGCTTGCCAGAAAGGGGAAAACGCCATTACTACGTTTCAAAACACAATAGACAAAATGGGTTTGCGTTCCCCTCAGCTACGATGACGTTGGAGTACTACGACACTAAATGGCATCTCTTTAAATAACGCATCTGCATCCGAGCGTATACGCAACCACGGGGAGCTCTGTACAGCGTCGGCGATTCTTCATCCATATCATAAACGCGTTCCTCTCCTGGATGAACATGGCGCTGAACAGTTCATTTGTGAGTTTCGATGGTGGCATTCAACAGTTAAAAGGTAAAGATACTTCGGTGATCGTACCAGCTATTCTCAGTACGATCAGTGGGCTTGGAATCGGCGGGAATGTGTTGGTGCTTGTGGTGCTTATCTACGTTTTCACCAGCCGGAGAGCATCCGAGGCGAATGTCATGCTCGCCAACTTGAGCGCATCTGACTTGTTGATACTCTCAATGTGCGCTCCCGTGCGCGCAGTCACATACTACAGAAGCACTTGGACACTCGGACTACTGACTTGCAGAACTACAGAGTGGATCCAGCATAGTTGTCTGGCGGTCAAAGCTTTTACGCTGTTAGCAACGATCCAAGCACGCCATAACTTCTCCTGTCCAGAGAGCCCCTCAAATTTCCGCCAAAAGCGCGTTCTGATAACCGTAGTGATAATATGGACAGTTGCGCTAGTGTTTCCAATTCCTGATATCGTATTCTCCAGGTTAAAGGAAGAGCACAACATCAGTCTGTGTGTCTTTGAATTACCTTCTTACTCCCATGATGTGATGCGTGTGTTCAGTAAGATACTACCGCTGGGCATCTATGTTCTTCCCATCATCCTGTCCGTTGTGTGTCACATCAGGACCATCTTCCACATCAAACCGATTACGCACGGTGAAACATTTCTGCCGCGTCAGTACGAGTGTTCTTTGTTGTATTTAAGCGTCATCGCTATGAACGCGCTCATGATGTTGCCGGAGTGGGCTTCTTGGGTGTGGATGCGTCACAGTTCTGGCGAGAGCTGCAAGCCGTCAGCTGGTTTGTTGATCTTCGCTCAGGTGTGCGTTTACCTGAGCAGCGCGTTCTTTCCCGCCATCCTTTTCACCATGCACGTGCCGCTCAGAGAGAGTCTTGGCGATTTGTGTTGTCTGTTAGGGTGTCGAGGAGGTAAACACAGACAGAAGATTAAGGGGAACGGAAATGAGATGCGCGCAATGGTCATGAAGGTGTTGGATGAGCGGGGCTGTGTGCCCACGCTGACCACAACAGAGAGGAATTCAGACGCGCCTTGCCAAACTTTCCCGGATCTCGAGCATTTTTGGAGCGAAAGGCGAAACACGATAGTCGCAGAGGATAGCGACCCATTGCCATGGGAACGACTGAACCAAAACACTGTTGAACTCTAAACTCTGATTGATCTCTTAATAATAGCCAATAATAGTATCAGTTTGTGCATCGGACATCCTAGAAATTAAACTGTATAGTCTTGTATTTATTTAAATGCATGTAAAAAAAAAAAAGAAGTATTTTATATGAACTCAAGTGTTCTCTGATGGCACACGTAGGCCTACATCAGCCAGATGTGTATTTGATGTGAGCGTTTACATCTTGAAGACGTATTTTTTTAGGGTGTTTGCCCATCAGCAACTCAACTATTAGACGTTTCCTCTCAGATGTCAATAAGACATTCAGCAGATGTCTTTGAGACGTTTATGATTTAAATGATTTGTTAATCGGACCTTTTCACGATGCTTAGCAGATTTTATGCTTTCCAGATGAAACGCTCTTAAACAGACATCTCGGAGATGTACAGTACGTGTGCTATCTGGGTGATCACTTGCAGATTTATTGTAGAAAGTTTCCTTCTGTTTTGCATATTGTATTTGTTAATTTATGCATGTTTATAATGTTTTTAACTCAGTATCTGTAAACAATAAAAGAGTCATTATGACTTATGATAATGTTTATTGTTTATTCCCTTGGTTGAGTCCAAATGCAACCTTGAATGGACCCCAGCACATGTACATCTAGAAAGAATCACATTCTAATTAACATCTGATAAACATTATTCAAAATCATAAATGTCTCAAAGATATCTGCCGGAAGTCTTTTTGACATTCTTCCAGATGTAAACACACATCAAATAAACATCTGGGTGATGTATGTGTGCTATAAGGGCAATAGAACATTTCCAATAGTTTGAATCCTGAGACAGAAGTTCTAAATTCTTCTGCTAAAATCGTTCTGTGCTTACCGAAATTGGAATCACTGCCCCCAGTGGCTGAGGCAGGAAGTGTTTTTGAATATATGGGCATGTGTGAGCTCCAGTTTCTAGGTTAAATATCTACAGAGAGGGCGTGTTAATTTGTTTTTAGTTGTAAATAGTGTCACAGTAAAGAGGAATGCTTATTTTATTAACTCTACCCCCAAACTCCAACCCTTTTCCAAACTATAAGTGGAGTGACAATTCTAGAGGGAAAATGCAACCTTCAAATCACGGTCATCACTGATTATGTTAGGTCAGTGTGTGATGTTTCAATCTTCTATTAATCACACGTCTTCTTGTCATATGAATTTGCATGTCAGAGTTCACCATCATTGAACTTGTTTTGAATATGGAATTTATTCACATGAGCTTTCCTGTGCTCAGATGCATTTGAATGGAAGTGAGAATGGAAAGGCTTGAGGCTATTGACACTATGCACTATCAGTCTACCCACAGGAAAAGGTAAACACAATTGAATGCAATTATGTATGATGACAACAAATTACCACATTTAAAGTCACCATGTTGTTCTCAAGAGTTCCAGTACCCTAGGACTAGCCACATTATGCTGATTCACTGACAAGTGGCATCTCCTATCAGACATGTATGCATCAGCTCCACTGTGTTTACCTTACCTTGTGGCGTGACCGGAAGCATATCGGCAGCATGGAAGACATGGGATCAGATCAAGCTTTGAAACCTTTAAGTTCATATAATCAGTGACAAACGCGATTTGGAGGTTGCATTTTCCCCTCTAATGTTACATTTTTACTCCACTGATGGCTAGGGGGTTAGGTTTGGGGTTTGGGAGGTACCGTTTATAAAATATGTATTCCTCTTCACTGTATTGTAGCCTGTCGAGCTGAATACAAATCACTTTTGGTGCACTTCTGTGGACTTTAACCCAGGATAATGGAGCTCACACGTGCCCCTATGCCCAACACTTACTGCTTTAGCCACTGGGGTAGTGTTTCGCATTTCAGTAAACATACAGATTTTAGCATAGGAAAGTCAACCTGCTGTTTCTGATTTCACTGTGTGATTAGTCTGATGACAGATGGCACTTGTAAGTAACTTGGTAGAATGGTTGACTTCCCATGTGATCATGTTGCTTATAGAAATACTGGATTTCTTTAGTTGTGTATTGTATGAAAAGGTTAGAGACTGAGAGGAAAAACAGAAGACCACAAAAAGATGTGAAAATAAGATGCATTTAGGTTATACTATTTCGTTGGTCTGCAGGAGCCCACAGTGGATGCTATTTTAATATACTATTAGCGCAGAATGGATGATAAACTTTAGGTACATTTTACATCAAATACTTTTAAAAAATTGAACTAAAAAGCCACCTTGGTTACTGCAAAATACACTTTAATATTAACTCCTTACTTTAATGTGCAATTATATTTAGGCCAGCAATTACAAATGAGATTGAAACATACATCAAATGCATTAATGTTTATAAAAGAGTTTGATTATGAGTAACAATATTAATCAAGCTGAACTTATTCTGTACAGCTAATCCATGTATAACCTATAGTAACTTGCCATTCACATAATAAACAAAGAAGAGGAAAAAGTGCAGGACTACATTTCATTGATACCAACGCAAGGCACTACGTCAGTTATACAGTATATACTTTTCTGGAGGACATGCCACCACTTGTCAATCTAATCTAGTATACCCACAATGATGTCTTTGTCAGTTTAGTGTTTTATAAAATCACCTTAAAATACTTTTTTATTTCTAAGGCCTCAATATCATCTCATTAGCAAAAAAAAAAAATCAGAAATTTCAGTTTGTGACTTGTCAACACAGCTTCAATTATCAGCTATCACCGATTCTCAAGTTGTTTGTATTACATTATACAGCAGTTATTAAAGGCATGCTTCTGTTGCCACTATACAAAACATTGGAAACGTGTCTGACTTTGAACTATAACAAAGTCGATGCAATTTTATACATATTTTATACATACAAAATTTTCTCTCTGCCTCCTTAGCCATCTCAATACACCACTCAGTATTTAGTCTCTCCCTCTTAGGTTTCCTCTAAAGTGTATGAAAAAGTAACTATTGAAAATGAAAATACAGTACAATAAGTGAAATATATATTTGTAATGCTTGTTTGAGCTTAATGAATAAGGAATGCATGAGCAGTGATTTGTACCACAAAGCATTGAGTGGCCCATACACTCCAACACAAGTACTGGCACATATACACATGTATGTTCACGGAGAGGTTAGCCGTAGCCTTAGGAGAAATATGCTCATAGTATCCATTTTTTTTCTATATGGTCTAATGGCCATTACCAGTAAACAGAGTCAAAGAACTACATTTATCTTCTCTATTTCTTTATGTAGTTGTACCACTTTACGTTATATTGCCGAAGGAAGTATGTGAATAGAAGGTATTATTCTGTGCGGACATGATCCATAACTGAAAATGATATATCTAGAGTCTTTTAAATAAAGCAATCTATGATTAAATGAGAATCCTTTAATTACCTTATTTAACTTGTTTCTATATTCAGTAGATAAAAGATAAGAGACTAACTCTATATTATAAAAGGATCTTATAGTTCAACGTAATACCTGATGGTGTTCATACTAGTTCACAATATTAGTTTGTCACATAAGGATATAAAGTAAGGTGCCAGAATGCACAGGCTACCTTACTTAAATTTTAAAGTACACAAGTAATTTACTTATGCAGTCAAATATCAACTTTGAACATGGATCCTCCCAACAGAATATCAAGACAAGCCCAAACTGAAATATATTGGCATGAGTTATTTGAGAACATTTAGTCTGATAAATGCAATCCTGACCCAATCTTAAGCAGCTTTTGTTTGTGCTTTTCATAGGTATCACATCGTAGAGTCACTATAGAGATTCAGGTGTTTAGAAACATCTGCTGGCCTTTGGGGGGAAAAAGCATAAAAATGTTTTCATCATCACAATCCTGTTGACAAGAAGAGAAAAAGAAACATATCAGGTGCCAATTTCTTAATAATTTCATTACAGATACAAAAGTTCAATTATTTTATAGACTTGTATATATTCTTCAACTGAGCTGTGTTCCATGTCTCAGAAAATTGGCTCAAATGTAATTTAACCGTTTAATGCATGGATGTTTCACCAAACATTATAACATGCCTAGTGTTTTTAGTGACCTGGCACTTACAGTATATCTATCATAAATGGATATACAAAAATGCCCAGATAGTGTCAATTAGAAAATAATAGAATATATTCTGGAATATTTTGATGTCTTATTTTTCATAAATCAAAGAGATGATGCAACAAATATAAAACAGGATTCAATACACGGAAATTTCATAAGATGCATCCGGCTGTCAAACATCACATAAGCAACACATAATTATTTTCTCAGGCAATTTTTTAGTCTGAATAATTGCACAAATTACATCATTTCTGTAGTACATCCAAATGAAAATAGCCAAATCATTCTTTGCATGTGTTACACTTGCTATAGTTTACTTCGATGTTGCTTCGTCAGATAGCAATGTCAAATGTAAATCAAGCCAACTACTGACAAATCAACGCCACCTTGTGTAAGAAATAGCATATCTAATGTGTGTACACGCAAATGGAATACTGATAAATCACCATTATCACACAGAAAATCGTGATAGTAGTCATTTATGTAAATATAGTACTCATTTATCTTGTATTAAACCAAGCAATATATATATATATATATCTCGATCTGCATGATTTTATGCACTACACTGCTGCCAAACGATTGACTGATTAGATAATCGCATGGCATGATTGTTGGTGCCAGATGGGCTGGTTTGATTTCTGTAACTGCCGAGATCCTGTGATTTTAATGCCAAAAAAAACAAACAAAAAAAACAACATCCAGTGAGCGGCAGTTCTGTGGACAGAAACACCTTGATGAGAGAGGTCAACAGAGAATGGCCAGACCGGCTTGAACTGACAAAGTCTATGGCAACTCAGATAACTGCTCTGTACAATTGTGGTGAGAAGAATAACATCTCAGAATGCTATTCTGAGATTTGGGTTGGGGCTGTTTTAACGGCACGAGGGGGACTTACACTATATTAGGCAAGTGGTTTTAATGTTGTGGCTGATCGGTGACCCTATATTTTTTGTCTACATTCGACGCCAGGGGGCAGTCCTTTTTGATCGCTACAACTGCCATTTTTGTACGCTCAAAACAATACAAATAATACCAGAAAAAAGTTTATTTTTATGATTCTGTAAAATCTATTTGAAAATTTTCCCATTCCAAGACCATAAGATTCCAAACTCTGTTTTACACATGGTAAATCCTTAAAACACAGCGACTTCTATGGCAATTTTGTATCAAGATGATCCACAGTCCAGAGAACCAATGAAAAAGACAGAGAAAGTCTCATGAGGGAGGGCTTTGCAGAACGGAAGACGTGCATATCTGAGAAGAACCGCATACTGACATTCTTCTAGACGTTAAATTCAAGTACACTTTTAATTTTTTTACAATGTCGAGTCTTGTTTTGTGCGTAAATTATGTGGTACTTGAATATCACGTGTAAATGTCGCAATCGTGCAAAGGGTAACGAATTTATGGCTATCAAGTTTGACTTATAAGCGAACTGCCTCTTGTTAATACAAACTCAAAATGCAATGCTTGCACACGTTTTTTTTTTTTTTGTGGTTCACTGCCTTGTATCTTGCATTGCATTCTGAAAAAGCAATGACAACGTGTTGGCCGGGTATACATATGAGTAACAATATTTCTGTAAACTCTACATAATCACTTTTACACAGGCTTCAAAGACTGTTCTTTGTTACTGTAGGGGATCATTTTGACTAGGCTCACTGTATTGAGGACTTAAAACTATGGATGTATATGAGAAGCTGCTTCCTGTTCATCTTTGGCAATACTTCCTTGAGATTTTACAGCAAAATTGTTGGGATGTTTTGAGGACATTCCACTATGCCAGTTTCCTTGAACTAAATCCAGTTAACCGGTCTGTCATTGTGACCTCAACCATGCTTTAAACCCTATAATAATTTAGTAGAAACTGTGAATATTCTTGGACCTGGCCGGGTGTACAGTAGCTCACAGAGGAATGACAGCATCTGCCTCACCTGTCGAGGTGAGTGTGGCTTCGGAGAGTGAAAGGGCCATTATGTGTCTTTTATAATACAAGATGACAGATAATAACATATGGCTCTGTTCCAGTAAATCGAATTGGTATTTGACCTATGAGGGACATGTGTGTGATGTAGGGGAACAGTGCAGTAACCTCTCAGTGAGAAGAGCTGTATCATCTTTGAAACTGACAATGATTGTAATAGCTGAGCTTTTTGAGTTTAAACAGACCTGGATTCAAAGTAAAAACATTTACACTCTGATTACTTGTTCTCCCTACACTTCATTCAGAATTGAGTCATTCAAGTGTCGACTGAATTGGCTTTCTTGGGTCCCTCTTTTGCCTTTGAGGATAGAAGTCTTGTACAGGCTGACCTCACAGTTAATAAGGAAACATTAGGTTGACTTTTCCAGGATTGCTGCAGAGTTTTTAAAATACAATTTAAGACTTTTAAGACCTTTTTCCAAGACCTGAACGAATAAAATGTATACAGTATCCCCATACCAAAACAAACCCACACAATCTCAAAATAAATCATGCATCAAAGACTTAAAAAGGCAGGAGCACACATTCATCATGGCCTTAAAGATGCAATATGTAAGATTGACAACAAGCATTTGAAATTGGTTCTGCAGTCCAAACCCAATATAGTCAGTTATCAAAATAATCATTTGTTGCAGCCCTAGTACTGAGATAACAACCTTCGTGGCTCTATCATTGGAGAGAGCATAACGGCTGTAATGGTCAACTAGCATTTTACGATAGTTTGCTGATGCTATACAAATGAATGGACCCGTAAACGGACACCTTCTAGTCATAAAATCGTCTGTGACTTCTATAAAACAGCAATTTTATAATATTAAACTCCACACATAGTTCACTCCAAAAGGATTTAATGTTAAACATGTTGAAGATTAGCAGACAGGTTGTTAATTCATTAAATCAGGAAATGGGTCACACAGCTCTTTTGTTTCACAGTGAATCCCGATGGCACGTGGGAAGGTTTTATCCAGGGTGTTTGAATTGCGGGATAAGATCAGAATCTTCTTGGAGGAAGAACTTGCCCACAAGTTTAACAATAACAACATCCTCATGAAACTTGCATACCTCAGTGACATGTTTCAGAATCTCAATGAACTAAATCTGTAGACAAAATCACATAATTCACAAGAAAACTGGATATGTGGGAGCAGCGAGTGAAAGAGGTGAATATAGACTCATTTGAGAGCCTAAAATCATTCTTCGAGGGCAACAAGCTGCAGAACACAGTGATCCCATGTATGAAAACTCATATCTCTGCCCTACAAAAACATTTCCAGAGGTATTTCCCAGTGCAGGATCCTGCAAAAAATGACTGTATCCGAGACCCCAACACCACCAAGTTCATTGATGTCACCTCCAATTCAACACTGAAGCTGCAGTTTAACCCTTATGCGACCTTATGTCTTTGACATTTTCGGGGTTTTTTTTTATCATTCTGGCTGTTAATGCATACGGCATAAATTTAGCCAAAGGTGTGTATTTAAAAAAAAGTTTGTTTTGGAATTTCAAACTCCAGTCCTATTATACATCTATAATGCACTTTGTACACAAAATAGTTACACTCTGGACCTTAAGGACAAAAATGTCCACAATGAAGCCCATTTAAACTGCAATATTTGATCCCCGTGCCATTCAAGGATTCTATATTAATAGGCTTTCATTCTGGAGCCCTGGCTTCAAAATTAATTTATTTTACTATTTTCCACCAGATAATGCCATTTTCTCATGTTTGGCCTGTGGAGCAAATACTTTCTTTTTTCCTGTTTTCTGTTTCTGCTGTATTGTAGAGTACTGCAGGCCAATTGAATAAATGATGCAGCTAAAATTGTGTGAGTCAGAGGATTGTGGTGGATGTCAGAGAGTGGTTTGAATGTGTGTATTGAGAAGTGTGTGTGTGTGTGTATGTACAGTTTGAGAGAAATTATATTGTACTGCAAATCACATATACCACCCCCATGTCTCTCTCTTTCTCACATGCATACACACACCTTCACACACACACACACACACACACACATGCATGTGCAGGCTTTCAAACTCAATAGAATATAATTTATATTATAACTCACAATTGCAGTCAATTTTTGTATATGAGTCACAGCAGGTCATTGAGCTTTGAAGATTGTTTATCAATCGCTTGTTTGCATTGTTTTTCATTTGTTCTGCTTTGTACAGAGATAAAACTTGAGCTTGTTTTTGATATAGAAGTTCAAAAGCCCCTCAATAATTTATTGCATTTAAAACCAAAACTAAGTCTGGCTTTATTTGGTCTAGTATATTTTAGACCATCAGTGAGTTTACACAGGTGCTGTTGTAGCCAAAACTATAAATATGTGCAGCTTGAGGGGCTGGTCATGTCATAGCCTACCTGGTAAAATGAAGAGATATTTCACAGCGCAAAAAGCTCTGGAGCTAATCATGCAGCCTGCCAGTGAGCAGGAATTGGATGCCTCTGAGACGGAGGATGAAAGCACAGAGGATGAAGTAGAGTTTGTGCTGGAGTCTGATCCCTCTCATTCCTCTGACTGTACTGAGTTTGGGGAGGACATGGAGGATACAGCGGATCCTGAATGGAAATCAAAGAATGGGCAAATTGTCTGGTCTCCCACTCATGCTGAGACCCTGTTCTACCTTCCAGCCACTGGTATGATCCCGGGACCCAGACGATAAGCCACTGCCTGTGTCAGCACTGTGAAGTAATGCTTCGATCTCTTCATAACAGAAGACATCATCCAGCGTCTTCTGGACATGACCAACTTGCAGGGGAGACGTTCTGTCACAGATTGGAGAAATGTAGATGTCACTGACATGCAGGCATACATTGGGCTGCTGATTCTGGCCATGTGTATAGGTCCCGAAATGTGTCAACTAGCAGCCTGTGGGATGAGCACAACGGACAGGACATTTTCTGGTCCACTATCCCCCACCGTACATTCAAGCTCCTAAGCTCCAGCCTGCAGTTCGATGACAGGCTGATATGACCTGCGTGTCATAGGCACAAGCTGGATGCCTTTCGGACCATCTGGGAGAAGTGGACGCATCGCCTCCCCCTGCTATTTTAACTGGGCCAGGATGTCTGTGTGGTTGAGCAGCTCGACCCTTTCAGAGGCTGCTGTGAATTCCGCCAGTACATGCCCAGTAAACCTGCCAAGTATGGCATAAAGATTTTGGTCACCTGCAACATCACAACATTCTGTGCATGAAAGATGCAGATCTGCACTGGGAAATCTGCTGGCAGTTATGCAGAGGTGAATCAGAGAAAAAGGGTCATGCTGGAAATGATGGAGGGGCTCCAGTGGAACACTGTGAGCTACAACAATTTTCTCACCTCCCTATGCGCTGGTGGAGGAGCTTCTGAGGAAGAAGGTGGCCCTGGTCATTACTATTCATAAGAACAAGCCAGAGCTTCCCCCGCAACTACTGCAGACAAGCAGAGAGAACTCCTGTCCTCCCTCTTTGCCTTCACCAAGATGCACACATCAGTGTCGTACGTACCCAAATGGGGGAAGAATGTGCTGCTGATCCGCACAAAGCACCGCGAGCCAGCTGTGAGTGACATGGAGAAAAAGAAGCCAATGATCATCACAGACTACAACTGCTGCAAAGAAGGAGTTGACAACCTGGACAAGGTATGTGCCATAATTCATCAATTACTCACTAGTGTTTTATTATTCAGTATTTCTTGCATTTATATAAAGAATGTTATATATTTGTATATATATTTGTGTATGATGAGATGAATACTTCTATAAATTGTTTCTTTGGAATTTATTTTATTTGCAGGATGTCGGCACCTACATCTGTGAGAGAAAGACCTGTCGGTGACCACTAGTTCTCTTCTTTAATATTGTGGATGTCTCCTACAATGCATTTGTTCTGTGGATAGCCATGGATCCCTCCTGGAACCAGGGCAAGACATTCAGATGGAGGCTGTTCATGGAGGAGCTGGGAAAAATGCTTGTGTTCCGGAAAATTATACGGAGACAGTGCCTGTCAGTTGCTGTCACAATGGTGAAGGCATGGGGACCCAGACACCACCTGCAAAAGGAGGAAGCTGTGCGAGTTCTGCACTAAAACAAAAAGAAATATTGCCACTACCTGCATCAAGTGTGGCAAGAGTATCTGCAAAGACCACACATTCCCATACTGCCACTCCTTCTGCAAATTAACTGAACTGATCTCTCACACTCACTCACACATAGGCCTTCTATTTCTGTTCTGAATGTTCATAAATTTTGAAAAATAAATCTGGTTCAAAAGTGATCTTGTATTTTTGCTTTATTTTTAGATCAATATAAGGTAATAGGCTTTTAGAATTTAAAAACTTTGAAGAGTAATAAAACAATAATGGACATTTTATATGGACTATAAATTTACAGGTGAGATTATTTACTTTAAACTAATAATACAATTCTGCTAAAAAAAAATAATCTCAGCATTTAGTGTATGGAAAATAATAGATGTTTTGTATTTTTCTTCACAAAAAAACAAACAAACTGGCATTTAAAGGGTTAAATCCTGATAATGGATGAATATTTGATAGTTATGATCAGGACTGGATTTGGTTAAAAAAAAATATCTAATTGAAAGTGGAAACTAATATTAATATATAATTGTATAATGGCAGTTTTTTGACATGGAACTTTTTGTCCTCTAAAGACCTCTGAGTAACTTTTTTTAAATTGACACACAAGGGTTAAGTCCAACACATTGGTTGCATTTTGCATTTTGGTAGTACTGCCTAGCAGTATAATACTGCCTAGCAGTATTTCCCAGTGCTAGGCAGGAGAGCCCTCACATGTCACCCTGGCCAAACTCATTTTGCCACATCCTACCTGTGTGAGATAGGTTTTTCTACAGTTGCCTCAATCAAGACAAAACACAGATCAAAGCTGGATATTGAAAATGAGTGGCAGTCTCACAGCTGCATCCCCTATTTGAGAATAACAGCAGCACAAAGCAAGCCCACACCAGTCACTGAAAAGATTCCGGGACTAGTTAGCAGAAGTGTAATTCTTGCAGAGAAAATGTTCAGGTTTTTTTTTTTTTATTCCAAGGGAGCAAATTTAGAAGATGCATGCTGCAGTGTCACTCTTAATTCTTCACTTTAAAAGTGACTTGTTCCTTATTTATTTTTTCAGTAAGATGTCATACACTGAAGTTGCAGTATTGTATTATTTACAATGTTTCAAATCAATTCTATAGGAGTTTGCAAGCAAAGGACGTGTCTGAGAGTGTCTTAATGTGGGTGCATGTAGGTGGGGGGCTTGAATGATGAAGGTGAAGCATCTTCTTCATAGAGATCCATTTAAAAAGAACGTCCTCTTGTCTCTTTGCCAGTGTACCATCCATAGAACGTCTATGGAACATCTTTGGCTTCACTGTTTGTATCACTTTGCTTGCGTTTGTGGCATTCTAAACTTAATGGAAGAGCAGTGCAGATGTGTAAAAGAGCTATAGGTTTCTTCAAATATTTCCCTTTGACATTAAAGATTTTAGCCAGCAGGTGGTGACAAAAGACATTTTAATTTTTGCTCTGTGACGTCAAGATCAGTTTGTGGAACCAACACAAAACAATTGTGGGTCTACTCTATTCATTCTTTTGTTTGTTCATTCAAATTAATTGTTTAAATGTAAATTATTGATTTAAATAAATAAATGTACTCAGAAGCTCAGCATATAAGCCACTTTTCCACCATCGGGCAAAACGGTTCCCCATTGAGAACGGTTCTGTTTCAAACTGATCTGGGCTCCTTGACGCAGTTACGAATGGCCACATCACTAAAGCCATTCCTCCAATACTGTTGACTGCGGTTAGCTAACTGCAGAGAAATACACCCGAGAAATGTTTGGAAGCACACCATTCAAGTGGAAATGCTATTGAAACCGTTACTCACCGTGCTCAGAACTATTTAACCCAATTCACAGATTTAATGTATCTGCTGGATGTGAGACACTGGTCTGTCTGTCCTCAAATGGTTCATAATAATATATACATGCTTTGTTCTGTTTAATCCTATATCATACAGTCAGCACAAAGAACATCAAACATAATGCAATGCCTTCTTTACATCTCACACATCCTTTCTACATTTATTTCCTCCATATCGGTTTACATTTCACTTAGGTTTGCAGTCAAATGTTCTTTTTTTTCTCTGTAATATTTTAAAAGCTTTTTGTCACATGGAAACATAAGGGTTTCCCCAATCTTGACAATCACATTCTAGTTTCACTTTCAATTTTCAAATAAAAATTTAATTCAACCAGCAATACTGAAGCAGGTTAATAGTGAGATTATGCCATCACATTTCCAGCATTGTTAGAGGACTGTACTCTGCCTAGCTGATGATCAGATCAAGCCAGTACACAATTCTCAAAATTATTTTAAACCTTTATGAGCCTTTCAAAACAGATTTGAATAAATACAATTTTGTCTATTTTATTTTATTTTTTTCCAGGACTGGTTTGAAGTCCAGAGTCTGTTTCGTTAACAAGAGGAAATTACACGGCTTAAAGCAGGTACCAATATTCAGTTTAAAGCATGTGAAGATTAAAGTAAAGTGTGACTAATAATAATAAACCACATTCAGTCTTTCTAAGGGCAAAAATGATTTACACCAGTGAAAGACTTTACAATGAGGTGAGAGAGATGTTACCTCACTTGCCATGCCTCACACTCACTGATAGGGTAAGGCTCACAATTAACCAAATGTAATATTAAAACTACTATATATTCAGATATGTAAGAGTGACCATACACAAAAGCCCAAATATTAAAATGACCACATATTGTTCATAGCTTTTGTTGCTTGAATTATTTTGCACATACTTTCACAGTTTGTTTACTTAATAATTAAACTTTACATTTGGCAGGAGGAAATTGAAGCCAAGAGAGAAACTGCAGGAAATTCCACTACTGTGCAGACACTTCTGGAGAACCTGCGCAGGCAAGAGAACTGGCCAGATGACTTCATCACTGTGCTGCGGAATTGTGAACACAGGGAACTGGTTGAGGAGATCAGCGCTGCTTGTGACAGGATCAGGGGGGTGATAAGTAAGACCTTTCTGTAGTCATCCTGCTTTTGTTTAGAATGAAGTATGACAGAGAGGGACATAATTTTATAAATGTCTTTTTTCTGTTTGTCTTTTGTCTGTAGATAATGCAGTTGCTGTTGCTGTGCCCAGCCCTGCGCCTACCCCAGCTCCTGAACTTCACCTGTTCAGAAAAATTACATACCAACCCATACTTGACAGCAAAGAACAAAACCACCATTGTAGATACCCCAGATTTCTTGGCTCTAACCAGCCAAACCACCAGCACCTTTAATGATGACACTGTCCTCTCCACCTTAAGTGCTCAAGCATCCCCCCCAGAGACTTTTCAAAACCAAACCCAAAACCAGTTGTGCTCGAGTTCACTATTAAAAATGATAATATACAACGACAAATTTACGCCCATTCGCAGATGCGAGAAGAGTTATTTCCACCTATAAAGACCATTGCAACAAAGATTGTGAATAATGAGTCTGATGTCTGCTTTGCTTTTGCCAAATCTCGAGCACTAAAACTTTAGCGGGTTGCCATGGACAGGGTAATGTTACTTCTATAATATGCGTACAGAAGTAGCACATTACAACCTATTCAGCAGAAACTGAAAATAGAAAAAAATAATAATTATTATTGTTTGCATCAAAGTGTGTGTGCATTTAGTTGCTCGATTTTCAGAGGACAGGTTAAACTAATGTGCTTTGACTCAAAAACACTGGATTCAGCATATTGTTTTAGATACACCATCGAGGGATGCATTCCTATAATAGGCTATACAGAATAGTGGTCGATAGGTTTTCCAGTGGTCTATTCTTTAATCATTGCAATTAAAACGCTAATAAAAACATATTAGAAATCAAATAATTATGGTACCAGGGCTGTTTCAGACTATTGTGGCATCCTAGACAAGATTCCTATTGGCACCCCATGTCTGGGGATGGGGGGTGTTTGGGGTTTGTGTTGGTAGCCTTCTCTTTGCCTAGATCCCCTATACCTAGAAACAGACCTGACTGGTACATATATTTATTGCAAAAAAAAAAAAAAAAACATAATTTTATGTCATTTGTAGTTGTAGTAATTTAGGGCTGTGCAATATAGACAAAATTCTATTGCACTTTTTATGTATTTATTTATTTATTTTGAATTGGTATTGGGATTTTAATTAAATTTAATTCAGATGTTTTTCCTAATTCATACATTTTTTACATTGAAAAATATGTGTTCAAAAACATTTCAGTATCGGAAAAAATGGTCATTGTGTTAGTGATAGATTATAGCATCAGTTATTAATTTATGAATTTTAGTTTTTCCCATTTTCTGTTCTGTTCTACCTTGTACCTTGCCAGCATTCTGATTAGCAAGATCTTGTCAGTGTGAAAAAGATGTGGAACAATCAGAATGGCAAATTAAACATCACAGAATTCATAGTAAAAAAACTGCAGTTTTGTATTTGCACATGATTATATCTTGATTTTATTTGCGATTAATAATGCAGCCCTATACTAAATAATAAAAAGAGTAGGCTAATAAATCATTTAAACAATAACAATAAAAACATTTCTACCATACTCTTATGTGCTAATACATTTTAATTTGTGCTAATGATTTTATTTTTATTTTTTTCACTAGCACAAGTTCTAACACCTTAAAAGCATACAGCCCTGCTGTTAATTGTGTTGCTGTTGGATTGCCAGCCCAAACAACTTTCAACAGAACAGCACAGGCTACATGTTCTGCCCCTACTGAAGGATATACTTACTGCCCCCCTTCCATTGACCAGGAGTATTTCAGCAAGCCTGGCACCCCTCAGCATCCAAAGACCCAGCAGGAAAGTGCAGAGGCTCATGCTGTCTTGCAAGACAGTCTACTAGTCTTGCGGAGCACCCTGGCATTGAGTCCAACAACTACCCTGAAACATTTCCCTCTGCTAAGATAACAGTAGAATGTGTTGATGACCCAAATCACAACACAGAGTCACTCTCCAACACCAATGAAACTTCCAGTCACATTGCTTGCCTTGAGGCTGTCTCTCAATCCATACAGGAAAATGGCTCTTTATTGAATGCTCTATTGTCTCCTAACCAGCCAGTGGAGGACCACTATGAATCTTTCTGTGTGAGTCAGACAGAACCAGGAACACTGATCAATCATATTGTCATTCATATTGCTGAGGAACCACCTGCTGAAAAATCTAATGGTCAGCCACCAAGCATTCTGGGCAATGCATTCAACCCAGGTGGGGTGTCAGCAAATATCAACGGTCATCTCTAAGGACCAACCTACCCTAAACATTTAAAGCACCGATGATCATCTCCATGAACCATCTAAGCATGAGGCATCAGACCATAAGTAGTCAGCTACCATTAACTACCAGGAGCAAGAATCCAATGCCACTAGACCAGGGAGTAATCAACAGTTAGAGCAGAGAGAAATGGGCAGAGCATCATTCCAGATAAACAACTTCCACCTTTGTACTGCTGCAGGCATTTGTCTGACTGCCATTGTTTTGCCTGGAAGCTCAAGCATTAACTCTTAAGTCTTAAAAGGAATAATTCACCCCAAAATGACATTTCTGACATTATCTCCTTGCTCTCATGTTGTACTAAAACCATGTGATCTTAATTAGGGGAATATCCAGCCTGCTCTTTTACCATACAACAAAAAGGAAAGTAAATTAGATCAAGTTAGATAAAGTAGATTCACTTAGGCTACATGATAAATGGAATGTCCAGTACATGTGAAATTATATGGAGAGCCCAGTTTGCCAGGCATTATATAATACAGTTGGTTTTACAGTCAGTTATGAAATGTTGCAAGAAGCCTGTGTGTGACAGACCATGAATATAAGGGGCTATTGCATAACTTTGGTTACACATATATGGAAAACTCATGTGGAACACTCACTCAAGAACTATACGGACTGTACAACTGCTTCAATCCCTTCCTCATCACAGATTCACATTCACCAATGCCTTAGAACTCTTTCTCCATCACTGTCCCACTTGTGAATTTCTGTGAGCAATCTGACCCATGTGAGACTGTCCAACAGGCACTTCCTATTGCCCACCAATGGAAAAATGTCTTCAGTTGTAAGATGTACTTACAATTTATACTTGAGTAACTGTAAAGATGTGTGTTTGCATCTGATTGATGTGTTTTTTTAGGTTGTTTGCTCATCTGCAATACATCTAAGAAGTTTCTTCTTCTTCAGAAAATGTCTTTGACACGTTTATGATTTAGAATGAATGTAAATCTGCTCTTTTTAAGATGTTTAGCAGATGTTAATTAGAATACATTGCTTTTCCAGATGAAACACTCTCAATGGGTTGTAAGCATATTTTTAATGCATGAATTGTGTATATTGATTAATGCATATATGACACTTAAATCTCAGAAATGTTTTTTAAAACACTTGATGTTATATGAATTTCAGTTTTATTTTGATTTAAATTTTTTTAATGAACTTGCTATATTAATGCTACTTTTGATCTTTTAAAAATTTTCTGTGCCATTTTTTTTCTATTTTTATCCCCGTTTCTCCCAAATTGGAATGCCCAATTCCCACTACTTACTAGGTCCTCATGATGGCATGGTTATTGACCTCAATCCGAGTGGTGGAGGACAAGTCTCTGTTGCCTCCACTTCTGAGACAGTCAATCCGCGCATCTTATCACGTGGCTTATTGTGCATGACACCGCGGAGACTCACAGCATGTGGAGACTGCTACTCTCCGTGATCAACGCACAACTTACCATGCGCCCCCCTTGAGAGTGAGAACCACATAATCATGATCACGAGGAGGTTACCCCATGTGACTCTACCCTCCCCCGCAACCGGCCAATTTGGTTGGAATCACTCAGCACACACTGGATTTGAACTTGCTACTCCATGTGTGATAGTGAGTGTCAGTACTCGCTCAGCTACCCAGGCCCCTTTCTGTGCCTTTCTTAGCTCTAAGCTGTATTTCAGGGGAACTTGATTTTGAGTGCCTCTTGATGAATGTTTATACACTGGTGTGCAGTTGCTTTATGTGCACTGGTCTTGTCCATGTCTAGTCTTAATGATTTCCACACAAAAAAAATTTCTGAAATAAAATGTCTTACCTTGAGTCTTTCTGATTATTCATAGCATAAAATATGACAATAACAATGATGCTTGGCACTACGGTGGTGAGGTTTAACCCTGATATTCAGTAAAGTTTGTCCACAACATCAAGTACAAACCAAAATCAGAAGCGTTCAAATCTGTTCAGGGAAGGGCGCCATCTTTTGGTGAAAAAGAAAATGCGGCCAGCATATGATGGAATGGATGAACTCTAACTGAGACCCTTCTTCTTCTTTGGGGTTTTATGGCAGTTGGCATCCGGATTGTTGCATTACTGCCATCTTCTGTTCTCCTCTAACCTAGAATCCATTTTTTTTTATTTTTTTTTATTATTAAATAGGCACTTCCTCCCTTGTTTTCTGTCAGCACATTCTAGTTTAATATTGACCTCTATCTGTCCCATTTCACGTAGCTGTATCAACAATTCTTGTCTTTCATGATTGAATTTCTCATATGACGTAAGAATATGTTCTACTGTCTCATATTCCTGGCACTGATTGCACAGACCTGTTGGATGTTTTCCCATGATGTGAAGTGTACCATTAAGGTTGCTATGTCCCATTCTTAGCCTGCTTATTATTACTTACTCTCTCCTACTCACTTCTTTATTTCTTACAATCCCTACTGTGCTTTGTATTGAGTAAATGTCTCCCTTTTACGGCATTATCCCACTGTTGTTGCCATTTTTTAATTATTTCCCTCCATAAAAAGTTTTTCCCTTCTGATTTTTATAATTTGATATTAAATTCATAATTTCCTTTTTTGACTGCTTTTTGTTGCTCTGTCTGCTCTCTCTCATTACCCTTGATACCTGAATGTGCTGGTACCCACATGAATATAATATTTTTCCCATGCCTAGTTAATTTTGAATAGCTAAATGAGATTTCATAGAGCAGATCCTGATGGATTCTTGTTGTGCCTGATTCAGTGCTTACAAGAGCTGCTACTGAATCACTCCATACTAAAAATGTTTACCCCTGGCTTGTTCAATCCATTCTACTGCCATCAAAATGGAAAATAATTAAACATCATAGACATTAAGATAGTCGGATGCTCTTTTACTAAGCCTTTTGATCCATCTGTTAAAATCTGAATATTGTCCTTGTATTTACAATCCCTATACCTATAATACTCATCTACAATATCAGAAGTCTTGTTGTTTTGTCTAAACTTAAGTAGTTTATCTACGACTGGAGACTCCAGTGCCCATACTGGTTAAATGGGCCATACAACAGTTTCTCCAAATCCTATATCAAATTCTCCCACATATTTTTCTATTTGATCTCCTGTCCACCCAAAGCTTTCTTTATGAATCCTCTTCTTCTCCCAACATGCTTACAACACCTTTTTTGTTGGGTGGTTACTGAGACCCTGAGTGGTTCGTCACTATTTCAGTTGACAGGAGAAGAGCATTCATTGGCCACTCGAGTAACTGTGCTCTTATTGTAATCAGCGACATACTAAAATGCGTTTACGGTGATTTTTCTACTTATCAGTAGATGTAGTTTTTTTTTTTTTTTTGTTAAATAAAATAATGGATTTGAACGGCTACCACATTGACGGCGAGGGATGTATGGAGGAAGAAGAAGACGAATTTAAAGCTCTCTGGCTGTCTCGAAACGACATGTAGCATATTTGCTACACCGGGTGCGGACAATGCATCGGCCGGCGGCAGTCGCACAGAGAGCCTCGAACAGCAAAATCGACTCCGAAGCTTAGGCTCGATTCGCTGAAGAATGCGCAAGGGAACAGTGTTAACAGACCAGAGGTTGAAATTAACTGGAGAGAAATTGTGACAATGGCCAAATAAAACGTAGTCATATATTAGTGTGAAATATCTATTGCACTATGGTGTTGGCCATGTTTGTCCATTTTGTCCTCTCACAATTAACATTGTAGTAGGCTACTTATTTAAAAAAAAAAAAAAAAAAAAAACATTAAATTGGAGATTCATGTTAAAAATAAAATATGCTTTAATCTTTCAAATCAGATACTGTTTAAATGATAGATGAGGTATAATTGCATTTAGATGTAATTAATACAGTTTAATAGTACTCTATATATAGGCCATATTATACAGGTGAAACTCGAAAAATTAGAATATCGTGCAAAAGTTCATTAATTTCAGTAATTCAACTTAAAAGGTGAAACTAATATATTATATAGACTCATTACAAGCAAAGTAAGATATTTCAAGCCTTTATTTGATATAATTTTTATGATTATGGCTTACAGCTTATGAAAACCCCAAATTCAGAATCTCAGAAAATTAGAATATTACATGAAATCAATAAAAAAAAAAAGGATTTTAAATACAGAAATGTCGGCCCTCTGAAAAGTATAATCATGCATATGTACTCAGTACTTGGTTTGGGCCCCTTTTGCATTAATTACTGCCTCAATGCGGCGTGGCATGGATGCTATCAGCCTGTGGCACTGCTGAGGTGTTATGGAAGACCAAGATGCTTCAATAGCGGCCTTCAGCTCTTCTGCATTGTTTGGTCTCATGTCTCTCATCTTTCTCTTGGCAATGCCCCATAGATTCTCTATGGGGTTCAGGTCAGGCGAGTTTGCTGGCCAATCAAGCACAGTAATACCATTGAACCAGGTTTTGGTACTTTTGGCAGTGTGGGCAGGTGCCAAGTCCTGCTGGAAAATGAAGTCAGCATCTCCATAAAGCTTGTCTGCTGAAGGAAGCATGAAGTGCTCTAAAATGTCCCGGTAGACGGCTGCGTTGACTCTGGACTTAATAAAGCACAGTGGACCAACACCAGCCGATGACATGGCTCCCCAAACCAACACAGACTGTGGAAACTTCACACTGGACTTCAAGCATCTTGGATTGTGTGCCTCTCCATTCTTCCTCCAGATTCTGGGACCTTGGTTTCCAAATGAGATGCAAAATTTGCTCTCAAATTTGGAATTTGAGAGCGCTTGAGACGCTTCTGACGTTGTTTGTTGTTCAGGAGCGGCTTGACAAGAGGAATACGACATTTGAAGCCCATGTCCAGGACCCGTCTGTGTGTGGTGGCTCTTGATGCAGTAACTCCAGCCTCAGTCCACTCCTTGTGAAACTCCCCCACACATTTGAATGGCCTTTTCCTGACAATCCTCTCCAGGCTACGGTCATCCCTGCTGCTGGTGCACCTTTTTCTTCCACACTTTTCCCTTCCACTTAACTTTCTATTAATGTGCTTTGATACAGCACTTTGAGAACATCCAACTTCTTTTGCAATTACCTTTTGAGGCTTTCCCTCCTTGTGGAGGGTGTCAATGATGGTTTTCTGCACAACTGTCAGGTCAGCAGTCTTCCCCATGATTGTGAATTCAACTGAACCAGACTGAGAGACCATTTAAAGGCTCAGGAACCCTTTGCAGGTGTTTTGGATTAATTAGCTGATTAGAGTGTGACACTTTGAGCCTACAATACTGAACCTTTTCACAATATTCTAATTTTCTGAGATTCTGAATTTGGGGTTTTCATAAGCTGTAAGCCATAATCATAAAAATTATATCAAATAAAGGCTTGAAATATCTTACTTTGCTTGTAATGAGTCTATATAATATATTAGTTTCACCTTTTAAGTTGAATTACTGAAATTAATGAACTTTTGCACAATATTCTAATTTTTCGAGTTTCACCTGTAGTCCAATTTCCCTTTAATGTATTTCATAGACAAACCTAGAAGCCTATATCTTTCCTTGTTAGGGGAGTTGGGCTCATTCTTATTTTTATTTTTTTATTTTATTTTTTTTTTTACAGAAAATGTGTTTAGAATATGCACAGTATGTTATTGGTCACTATTTTTCCCATGGTTTGGTATGGACATTGGTAAAGCTGATCTACTTTGAGCCAAAAGACAGTACAGCCGAGGAAAAACAGGAGGAGGAGGAGGAGAGTCACCACCTATGGCACAACAGGTATCCGAGATGTCCACGTGGAGCTCTTGGATCTCACCCTTTGGGGCAGCCTGCACTTCATCCACTTTCCTATGCATGATGTACCTGCCTTCTTGCAGATGGGGCAGGACAGGCACTTCTCAAGTTTGCACACCTCCCTCTGTGCCACTGGAGGTGGCACTTTGAGTTTGAAGATGACTTCCGTACTGTGTGTTCTGTGCTCAATTGCTAATTTTAACCATTTCCCATATTGCTGCACTCATTTTCCATGTGGTATTTTATTAAACGCTGACTTTCTAAGATGGCCAGTCTGCAGCTGCTGAAAGCTGGATGAGTTGGACTGTCTGATAAAGGGGGCTCTGTACATTGACTCAGTGGTCTCAAGTGGTGCTGAATCTGAATGTTTCTACTTTGAAAACCCAACAGACCCAAAGCGCTGTGAGCAGAAGGCATACAACCTGGAGAACCCCTATCCTGTGCTGCTGGTTCATCATAGGCTTAGGGGTCAGTATACAGCGGCATGCAAAATTTTAGGCACCCCTGGTTAAAACTTCTGTTACTGTGAATAGTTAAGTAGAAGATGAACTGATCTTAAAAGGCATAAAGTTAAAGATGAAACATTCCTTTCACAATTTTAAGCAAGATAAGTGTATTATTTTTGTTTTGTAGAATTTTAGATTGAAAAAAATGAAAGGAGCACCATGCAAAAGTTTGGGCACCCCAATAGATTTGAGCTCTCAGATAACTTTTACCAAGGTCTCAGACTTTAATTAGCTTGTTAGGGCTATGGCTTGTTCACAATAATCATTTGGAAAGGCCAGGTGATGCAAATGTCAAAGCTTTATACATACTCTGAATCCTCAAACCTTGTCCCAACAATCAGCAGCCATGGGCTCCTCTAAGCAGCTGCCGAGCACTCTGAAAATTAAAATAATGTATGCCCACAAAGCAATATAAGGCTATAAGAAGATGGCAAAGTGTTTTCTCATTGCCGATTCCTCAGTTCGTAATGTAATTAAGAAATGGCAGTTAACAGGAATGGGGGAGGTCAAGTTAAGGCGTGGAAGACCAAGAAAACGTTCCGAGAGAAATGCTCGTAGGATTGCTAGAAAGGCAAATTAAAACCCCTTTTGACTGCAAAAGACCTTAAAGAAGATTTAGCAGACTCTGGAGTAGTGGTGCACTGTTCTACTGTGCAGCGACACCTGCACAAATATGACCTTCATGGAAGAGTCATGAGAAGGAAAAACTTTGGATTTTCAACACAACATCAGCATCAGAAGTTTGCAAATGAACATATAAACAAGCCTGATGCATTTTGGAAATAAGTCCTGTGGACTGATTAAGTTCAAATATAACTTTCTGATGCAATGAGCAAATGTATATTTGGAGAAAAAAGGGTGCATAATTTCATGAAAAGGACACCTCTCCCATCTGTTAAGCACAGGGGTGGATCGATCATACTTTGGGTTTGTGTTGCAGCCAGCGGCACGGGAAACATTTCACTGGTAGAGGGAAGAATGGATTCAGATAAATGCCAGCAAATTCTGGAAGCAAACATCACAGCATCTGTAAAAAAGCTGATGATGAAAAGAGGATGGCTTCTACAACAGGATAATGGTCCTAAACACACCTCAAAATCCACAATGGACTACCTCATGAAGCGCAAGCTGAAGGTTTTGCCATGGCCCTCACAGTCTCAGACCTAAACATCATCGGAAATCTGTGGACAGATCTCAAAAAGAGCAGTGCATGCAAGATGGCCCAAGAATCTCACAAAGCTAGAAGCCTTTTGCAAGGAAGAATGGGTGAAAATCCCCCCAACAAGAACTTAAAGACTCTTAGATGGCTACAAAATTGTTTACAAGATGTGATACATTCAAAAGGGGGTGTTTCTAAATACTGACCATGCAGGGTGCCCAAACTTTTGCATCGGGCCCTTTTCCTTTTTTGTTATTTTGAAACTGTAAAAGATAATAATAAAAAATAATATTGCTTAAAATATTAAAGACATGTGTCATCTTTAACTTTATGCCTTTTGGAAATCGGCCCATCTTTAACTCTCTTGGCTATTCACAGTTACAGAAATTTTGATCAGGGGTGCCCGAAATTTTGCATGCCACTGTACTGGCTGTATATTTGAGTGGTGGTGGCATAGTGGGCTAAACACTAAACTTATAAGTAGAAGGTTGTCGGTTTGATCCCCTCCATTGTGTCTTTGAGCAAGGCACTTAACTCCAGGTTGCTCCTGGGGATTGTCCCAGTAATAAGGGCTCTGTAAGTCGCTTTGGATAAAAGCTTCTGCTAAATGCGTAAATGTAAATATTCCAAAGACAACTACAAGCATGTTACTGTAACCAGGTTGGTTGTAGGTTAAAAAAAAACATGTCGGTAATATTGCATTAATTTCTTATAACGCTAACAATAGCTTACTGCAAGTCTAGGCTTATTTCACCTTTATCCCCCATCCAGCATAGGAGATGGTACATTCCTTGGGCTGTGTTGCGTGTTGACCGGATGCTCCACTTTTGAGGGAGAGTGCACGTGTAGATAAACTTGTCCGGGATATCTATGGTGGCAACTACAAAAGATTTGGCTTGCCAGCAGTTTTGGGGACATGATGTGTAAGGACAAGAGAGACTCTGTCTCTAAAGTGGATCACAAACAACACTGGCTCAATCTCACACATTTGTGCACTTAATGAGGTACACGTGTACATCCATACCATAAGGTCCCACATTTATTTAACTCTTGCCCTTGTCTGTCAGCCTCTTTACGGTGCTGCCTTGTGGAATCTGGATCAAGCAGCATTGTACAGGGCTATGAGAGACCAGGGGCCAGTCTCCTTCAAAGCTCCAATAAAAAAAGATTTGATTTCAGGATGGATGCTTACTATTAGGTTTTTCCATCTAGAATATTGAGAGAGTGGTTTTGGGAACTTTCTGCGAGTGAACACATTGTCCATGATGTTATTGGCTTATGCTTTGGACTACTGGAGAAAAGGACAACTCAGAGCTCTGTTCCTTAAGGTGAGTGTGTTTTTATAATACTCACAAATTTCACATAATATCTAAACAAAGTGTCCATAACCACTATTTGTTTTGTCATGTTTGTTTCACAGGGTTATTTTGGTGCCATTGGTGCACTTTTGGAATTACCAGACCAACGCTGATCTGCAATAATCAACCTTGGATCATTGCTTTTACCAAAAATCCCAAAATTATTATGCAAACAGACCAAAGTTTCCTTCAAATGTTGTCAGACCACACCCTGTTATCTCATTAATACCAGGTAATACAGCCACTATCATGACATCACCTAACAATGGGTTAAACTATTGTGATATACCATCTGCAGATATGAGTTTTATGTATTGCTGCTTCAGACCCTTTAGTTGTATGTATATTGAATTCAGCAATCAGCAAAATCAATAAAAGAGCTCATATGAGAATAAGCCAGTAAGATCAGACCCATAGCTTGCATCAACAATTTTAGTCTCAATTTTTACAATACATCAGTACATCTTGTCATTTGTAATGCTTGAATGTGTCAGCAATCAGCATATATTCTACTACCTTTACTGGTTGGGAATAACATTGATATTGTACTATGCAGACAACAGGTTACGGTAACATTATATGTTTGTGAAAGAATGCAGCAAAGCAGTGATTTAAAATTTTAATAAATGTTGTAAGTGCCAGTAATCATTACACCAGTATATTGTACATTTCACTATTTTGGGGTGCAGTCTTTTAGACATTATCAGTGGTTTAGCTTTAATTGAATTGCAACAGAAAATCACTCTCAAAATCATTTATGTTTATCATTTTGTTGTCTTGTTTATATACGTATTACATAACTGATGCAATGTAAATGCAAATGAAGTAAATGGCTGGTGTAAAAATTAAAGCAGTAATTGATTTTGTTTGATTATTATGTTTGTAGAAAACCAATGTTGTGTTACTTGACAGAATTTTACCAAAAAAAGAACTGTTAGGGAGAAAGGACCATGCAAGCCTTTTGACCTAATATCAGGGAGGGGTACAAAAACTTTAAACATTTAAACTAGGGAAACTCTCCCCTAAAGAAGCTGAGAACTTATTTAATGTTTGCTCATTGGAATAATTTTGACATCCCTGTTGCTCTAACATTGCATAAAGCAATACACACTGCACACTCTTTCCTAATTTCTAGGACATTATCATAAAACTGAGTTCGTTATTAACCAGCAAATATTAAGTGCCTTTGTGAAAGTCCTGCTAGGTAAGCATGCTGTTAGTTTAAAACATGTATTGTGTAAAAAAAGAAGAAAGAAAAAGAACATCCATTGTATCTTTTTTATTCCAGATGATTGTCAATTTTCTTTTGTAATAAAAGATTTAAATGCACAATATAATGACTCTTTATGCTTCTCATGCTAACTTCAGGCTAATGCAAAAAAATATTTATTAAATATTTTCCAATTGATTATCTTATATGTGTTCAATGTATGCATTTTATTTTTAGACCTATTATTAAAATGTTAATTTTTGCTTAAAGTTGAGTTGCTCAAAGGAAATGCCTGAATGTAATGTTACAGATGTAAAACATGAGCATTTGAGAAACCTCAGAAGAACGTTCCTTTATCCCAAGTAGGAAAATCTTTCCTGAACTGTGAAAGGGCTATGTGTTTCCAAAAATATATCCGGCCCCTTTTCTTTCGTGTGAAGTCGTCCACGATTCAGCTCCACCTCTCCCTCCTGCTGTCCCTGTCCCCCCTGTGCCCCGTCTTTCCCATCCCTCTGTCCAGCTGGCAAATTACTGCCATTACAGGCAGAGTTATTTCTGCTCTTAGGTGTCTTTCTTTGCTTCGGAAAAGCACTTTGTCCTGACGCAGGTACCTCAAAATTTGTGGATAATCTCAGTCCTGGGTATACCGCAAATAAACGGCATTAAATAGAGTACCGAGACTTTCAGTGGGGGAATCGACTAACTTTAAAATAAGGTAAGGAAAAATAATGTTCGCTTGTCTTTTTTTTTTTTTTTTTTTTTTCGTTAGTGAATACATTAATAAAATTACCACTCTGTTGGGCAAAAGAGTCCTAAAAATGCCACTGACTAACACTAGATGAAGCAGCTAAATTGGACGGCACGTCCTTTTTTATATTCCTCACAGTTTTGCAGTGAAGTAAGGACCGCCCGTCAAATGCACTTTCAGTTACATATTTAAATAATTCGACGTGGATAATGGTGTTTTGTCGAAAGTTACTTTTTTTCGTCCACCCGCTTGTGTTTGGACAGCAGAAACCAAATGTCGAATGCGCAGAGATTTGTTGAGGCTGAACTAGGCTTGGAGTCACTTGCTGATTTTAGATGCAAGAGCATTGGTTGCCTTTCATGCTTACACTTTTATTGACTTGATGTGAAATAGTAAAAATGTCCTTGACCCCTTTAGTCACGAAACCTTATGAGATCCATATTATGCGCCTCGCCGTCACATGAATATATTTGTTTGTATAGGCACAATCATATGATTTAATTGCATGATATATCATTTGCAGATTGTATGATTTTCAATGATGAAATGCATAGTCATTAGTTCGATTGAATTTTAATTGCAGTCGAAATACCATTTTGAGATTTCAAAGGCTCCTAAATCGCACCCGATCACCCCTACTGAAAATCTGTTTTCAATTGCGTGCCGGTCTCTTGTACCTATACCTTGCATAGCCTAATTAGATCCATCAGGAGGAAAATGTATTTATCTCCTAAATTTAAAAATATTTTAAGCATTCTTATGAGTTTTACACATGTAAAACTTTATAAATTACTCTAGACTGTGTTTTTATGTATTGGGACAAGCGACGCTGAGTGTTGGTGGCTTTCGTTTTCATTTTGGAGATTACATCTAACGCCAGTAGGTGGCGACAAATGCACATCTTTTAACACAACGAGCTTACGTTCCCATCCAAGTCAATATTATGTTCCTGCAATACCGGAGGCTGCATTTTCAGGACCGCAGTCCTATGACCGCATTTTTAGGACCCTGTTTTGTGACAGCGCCACCTACCGAATTGGAGAACCGTCGTCCTAGGTCCGCATTTCCAGTCTTTGGAGAACCGAAAAAAGCGCAACCAGTATTTCCACCAAATACCATAAACTACTTAGGCTACAGTTTTAAAGGTTTATTACACCCACATACTACTTTCTGTCTTGCAATTCAACTTGGTTGCGAAGAGCTGCATGTTGAGCAATTTGTGTGACTAATTAGCATAATTAACTGAAGTAAAATAAAGAAGGAATAATATGCTGTGGCCTTTTCTGTCATTAGATCTCAACCACAAATCAAGACACAAAGATGACTCTTTGGGGACAGATTCAAGATTGTGTATATTTTATAAAATAATAAAAATAAAAAAAAACACACACACACACACACACACACACATTTGTTCATCAGCTGCCACATGGAAAGAACTTCTGTCTTCCCCGACTCCTGAGAGACAGAAGGATGGAGTGTGAGAGAGAAGTGAATGAAATAAGGAACATTTACTTAAACATGTTCAACTCTGTCATTTTAAATTTCATATTTAAAAGAACTTAGTGACCTCAGAGCACACATATACACACTCACTCACTATACTATATGTATATAATTAATAACTATCAATCTTCATGCCAATTAATGTTCATATTACTGTTATTGTGTACTGTTCAAAGATTTGGAAAAAAAAATATTTTGATGCTTTGGGAACATGGTTTCTTGAAACTTTCATGTCAATAAAGCTCCTCTGAATTGAGAACCTACCAATTGAAGGTTGTGCTGCTACATACTGGATTAACAAGCTTTCAAAATGAAGACAGTAGCATCTACTGTAGCTGACAGACACATCATATCGACATGCTTTTATCATATTTTTAAGTTTAATGTGCTGGATAAAATTTATTATCATAGTCATTAAGTCCACACATAGTTGGAGCTTGCCAGTCGCACTACAGGTTCATTAACGAATATGCAAACAGTTTGTTTTACAGCATTATAAGCTAATATACGATGGATTCTATAATAGTGCATTTAAGACTATAGTTAGCAACTCTCGGTCACTTCGGCTACGTTAACTTTGCTGTCAATGCATCACAGTTGTTTTTAATATGAAAGAAATAAAAATATATTCACATTTGGTACTCACACTCTGATTGTTGTCCATCTTCTATGTTGCCAGAGAAAATGCGATCACTGGTCCTCTAATTCAGTAGGTGGCGTTGTTACTAAAAACCTGGGGTCCTAGAAATGCGGTCCTAGGATTGCGGTCCTGAAAATGCAGCCTCCAGTATTGCAGGAGCATACTACTCATCCAATTTGCATATTTAATTTTTGCTATATATATATATATATATATATATATATATATATATATATATATATATATATATATATATGTATGACAAAACAATGTGCCTATAAAGCTGTTAAAAAAGAAAACAAAATCATAACTTCCTGTTAAATTGTAGCCTCTGTGACTCTTATATTAACAAAATACTCGGTTTAAACTCACAGACAAAACACTAAAGAACTTGTCTCATGCCAGGGAGTGACAGAGTATCACACAGATTTGGGAGCACAACACACAGCTCCATTCTTATGACTTTTCCGTGCAGATCTATTTGATATTTTCAAAAGTGTCAATAACTTGCTCTTCGGCACAGTTCAAGCTCTGCAAACTCTTTTCAGGCTTCGGATTTTCAGTACATTGTTATTACAGTATGACCAGACAAAGTCTTTCTAGCAATTCAGTCCACTGTTGGTCATCTTTGGAATGCTCCAATCTACTCCAAGGAGGAGGCGAGAACCGGCTTGTCAATATAAATAATGTTTAATGAAAAACTTAAAACAAAAACACTCAAACATAAACACATACAGGGCCGATTGGGGACCGTGCATGAGACATTCCAGCCCAGCCCGGCCCCGCCCCCCTCCACTCCACACTGACAAACATAACATCCACCTCACCATCAAAGATGCTCTCGGTGAACGTGTTCTTCACTTGAAACTCTTGTCGTTGAACAAGGCAGCACTTCAGCGAGATACGACCCACCTCCCACAGTGCTTCGGCTGGAGATACTGAATCTTTTCATATACAGTACTATATATGTGTTTTTATAAAGATATGTGTTTTTAACAAACAGAGCCGCTTGTGAGCAGCGTGTCTTTTTAAAGATGTCGTTCTACAAGTGTTCCTCATGTGAGCGGTATATCCGACTATCAGACGAGCATGAGAGCTGTGCCCACGCAGAAGCAGCTCTCATGGAGACAGACTGCCCTCACTGCGATGGCATGAGTCTCCGGAGTTACACTCTAGGATCGACCCTCATTCTGAAGGACAATTCAGCCTCCAGCGGCCTCCCACCCGCCGTCTCTGTGTTATATCCTAAGGGAACACATAAAGGGGCACACCAGGGCCCGAGGTGGAGTTGGTTGATTTCGAGGAGGGCCTTGTGCCGGCAAGCCCCACAAGCCCCCGGAGCTTCAAATTAAACATCCTCACCAGAACAATATGTGCGTGATGAGCTCCGGACCAGCCTCATCACGTTTGGCGGTTGTGAAGATAGGGATGACTCCATGTCCCTCGCAGTATGAAATATGACCGGTCCACAGGAGATAGTGCCGTCCCTTCCCCCAGTGAGGGTGAGGAGTGTGGGCATGCCACTGATACAGAGCTTATTTGCATCCTCTCGCAGGTGGTTGAAGAGCTCGGTTTACAGAGATCTCCTCCTGCTGAGCCGGGAAGATAGATCCGGCTTGCGTGCTAACTCGCCTTGACTAATTCATGAATGTGGTGCGAAACACACACAGGTTCACACTGCTCATCTCTGCCAAGTACGCCGGTATGGTAGAAATATATACGTTTCAGTTTTGTGCTTTCTCAAGAAACAGAAATGTGCTCGCTGCTTGTGACGTGCACATTTGCACATTATTCATCCTCGCCGAGAAAGCCAAGATGGTAGACAGATGTGTTTTTGCTTTGTGTTCTCACAAGAAACAAAAATGCACTCACTGTTTATGACCAGGCATTCACATGTTGCTCATCCTTGCTGGACACGCCGGGATGGTAGACAAATGTGTTTGTGTTTTGTTCTCACAAGAAACATGAATGCTCTCGCTGCCCGTGATGCGCACATTCACACGCTACTCAGCCCAGCTGGGTACGCCAGGGTGATTTTTTGTGTGTTGTGATCACATAAGCAATGTTCTCACACAATAGTGTAAGTACTTGTTGCGTTTGATTACTCGAGTTCGCTGGGAGTCTGCATAAATGTTGTTTCTGTGTGATGGCTTTCATAAAAAAAATTTTTTTGCACAAAAACAGAAAGCGTTCGTGCACTGTTCGCTTCCCCTACCTGCCGGTGTTTGCTGGGAGTCTTCACGCATGCTGTTTCTGAGTATTGTATTCACATAAAGTGTGTGGCATGAATCAGAAATGTACTTATCGCACCTATACAAGAAGCACATTCACACGCTGCTCATTCACCGCTTTGGGTTACCGGGAAGGTGTTCAAATGTGTTTCTTTGTATTGTCTTCACATACACCGTGTTCTCAGAAGGTGCTTGAATGCACGAGAAACACACGCATTTACACATTGCTCTTTCCTCGCCGGAGTTTGCCAGGATGATACTCAAAATGTCACACACCACACACAATGATCAACCGCTTCCCTATGGTGCCCACTACAGGACACACTGGTATTATATGCATAAATTCACATCTCCTCATGAAGAATGTGATAGAGACTGTCGCAGAATGCGATGCCACAATGGGTTTTGCAGCTGTTATTTTCTCATTCCAAAGAAAGGCAGCAGCCTCTAGCCCATTCTAGATCCGAGACGTTTGAATCGTGGGCTCGTGAAGTGCCCATTCAAAATGTTAACTCAGAAGCAGGTCTTCTCACACATCCGTCCACAGAACTGGTTGGCATCAATAGACCTGAAAGATGCATACATTCATGTATCAAATGTGCTGCATCACAGGCAGTTTTAGAGATTGTCATTCGAGGGAACTGCGTATCAATTTCTGTCCTGTCCTTTCTGTCTGTCTCTGGCTCCCCGCACGTTCACGAAATGTATTGATCCGGCGCTCGCCCCATTGAAATTAAACGGCGTGTCTTTGTCAAATTACCTCGATGATTGGCTGCTACTACTCCAATCGGGGGCTTTGTTAAGCAAACTTAATTGCTTTACCATCAAAAAGGTTGGGTCTGAATGTCAACTGGGCAAAAAGCTAACTTTTCCCTCTGCCAACAAATCTTCTTTTTAGGGGCTCAGCTCGACTCTGTGAGCATGTGTGCGCTTGTCAAAGTGAGCATTTTCAGGCCATTCTTCAGTGCTGGTCTCAGTTCAAACTGGGAAAAACACTTAAACTGAAGTATTTTCAGAAAATACTAGGTTTTATGGGCAACAGCATCCACCACCATACCATTAGCTTGGTTAAATAAGTCCTCTCCAGTATTGGCTCAAACGACATTGTAACAAGGACTTCACTTAGGTCATCAAGGAAAGTACTTTCCCATAGCAATGTCTCATTCCCTTCATTTCAGAGAACCGCTGTGAGTTAGAATGCAAGCTGGGAACAAGTTAGTGACTTGACACAGGTCATTTCAATTTCTGTTTGTACTCTTGTTAACCCTGTGCCACAATACAGAGATTTGAAGTGCCTCAGTATTGCTTAATAGTCCTCTCACTTTTCCCGCTGTGGCGAGCTGGAAATTAGGTTATGCTTAGTACTTGAGTGCAACTATGTGGTACGAATCTCGAGGCTGCAACCTCGTTTCAATGCTGTTATGTCCTCCACCATAATGGTACAGTATGCACCAATTCTCCAATCACAAATATTAAATATCCTCACAAATCTCAACTAAATCTCTATGATTGCACCTGATGGATGAACGCATTCATTCCATTCACTGGTGTTTGAAAATTTTCAAGCTGGGAAAAACATTTCCATTGAAGCTTTTTCAATGAGCTCTGGGCCTGATGGCCTCTGCAACAACGATCACTCCGCTGGGACTACTGCGGATGAGACCACTTCAGAGCTGGCTTAGATTGAAAGTACTGTTCCCCATCATTCATGGCGACATGCCAGCTTACATCTTGTGGTGACACGCCGCTGCCAAGCAGTGTTAACCATTTGGAAAACGCTCACATTCTATCAAATGGAGGGGGTTTGATCATGTCCATTGATGAACCTGGGGCACCAGCTTCTCCTCTGATGCGAGAAACATCTATCGATACATGCAACACACGTTCCAGGTCACCTGGACAATGGCGCAGACTTGCTCTCATGACAGGGTATTTTAAAGGGAGAATGAAGCCTTCATCCTTAGACAGTTCTAATGATATGGAATCGATTTGGGGAAGCCAAAATAGATCTATTTGCATTACCGGAAACCACATACTGCCTGTTGTACTCCCTGGCTCATGCCCGCTGCCTGGACGCTCTAGCCCACAAATGGCCAGCAAATATGCATTCCCTCTTGTCCACTTATTTCACCAAGTATGCGAGTCGAGCTCTCGTAACCGGTGCTCGACACCATATTACAAGCCAGAGCCCCTTCAGCAAGATGTTTAAACACATTGAAATGGCGAGTGTTCGCTGATCGGTGTTCCTCTCGGGACGAGGACCCTGTACAATGCACCATACAGCCTATACTTAACTTTCTACGAGAACGTTTAAATACAGGTCTCACCCCATCCATGCTCAAAATGTATGAAAAGCCTTAATAAAGGGCTTATAAAAGCCTTTTAGATATGTGCTGAGAGGACAATAACCATTGGATCATTGTAGTGATAGAGTAGACTCACACTCTTATCCCTCTCTTTCTGTCTTTTCTCCTCTTTAGAACCACAAATGGAGCTGTCTCATTGGTTGCAACACATTGTAGTCCTCTTACTTAATGTTTGGATTCCATCATGCTTTGCCCAAACAACACCCTCAGTGCGTTCAAGCCCCACACCGACATCTCAGACACCAGAGAGTCTGAAGTTCCGTCTGTCTGGTTTCCCCAGGAAACACAATGAGGGTCGAATTGAGGTGTTCTTTAAAGGCGAGTGGGGAACCATTTGTGATGATGACTTCTCACTGGCCAATGCCCACATCCTCTGTCACCAGCTTGGCTTTGTGTCCGCAACAGGCTGGACACACAGTGCCAAGTATGGGAAGGGCACAGGTAATGTGCATGTCAGCCCACATTCCCAATTACTCTGACCAGATATAATGCAATTTTTAAATGTCAACTGTAAACACTTCTTTTTTACAACTTTATCAGTAAAACTTTGCCATAAGGTTCTATATGTTAAAATAATGTAATGCATTAGTAATATCTTGAGTAATGCTATGAATATACTGTAGTCATTGCTAGTTCATGTTAGTTCATAACAGCCTGAATAATGTTAACAAAAAACTTTCAATGTTAAAAAAGTATCAGAATATGTAGATAATATTATCGTTTAGCAAGATTAATAAAACTTTAAATGTACTGTTCATTGCTAGTTCATGTTAACTAACTAATATTAATGTATAAATCTGTGATGACACATTAATTTGTGAACATTAGTTAACAACATTTGAAAACATAAACTAACAATGAACAATACTTTTGATGCATTTATTAATCTTACTTCATGTTAATTTCAACATATACTAAGTCAGTTATAAAATCAAAAGTTTTATATGATAACATTAATGAATGCAGTGTGAACTAGCATGAACTAACAATGAACAACTGTGTTTTTATTTACTAACATTAACAAAGATTAGCAAATGTTGAAAAAATTATACCGTATGTTCATTGTTTGTTCATGATACACAATGCATTTACTAATGATAATGTATGGAACCTTATTGTAGTTTTACCAAAACTTCACGTTAAAATTGTATCAATATATAGACATTAGCATTAATCAGTCAATAGTAATAAATGCATTATAAGTATTGTTCATTGTTAGTTTGTTAACCAATGCATTAACTTATGTTAACATATACAACTTTTAATGTTAAAACGTATCAGCATATGTAGAATTAACATTAACCATTATTAATAAATGCTGTAAAAGCATTTCATTGTTAGTTCATGCAAACTAATGTGACTACTAATGTGAATATATTAATTAATATTCAAACATTTTCATATAAAGTGTTCAGAAAAGGATGTTAAGAAACAAAATATTCTACAAATTATGTTTTTATATTTATTTTATTTACTGAAAACCCAAATGCACCATGTAATAGCTCCAGGTGTATTCAGGAGGTAGTTTGTGTTTGTTTCAGGTAAGATTTGGCTTGACAATGTGCAGTGCAGTGGCAGTGAAAGAAGTATTTCAATGTGTAAATCTCGTGGCTGGGGCAACAGTGACTGCACTCATGATGAGGATGCTGGAGTGATCTGTAAAGATGAGAGACTGCCTGGATATATGGAGTCCAATGTTATAGAGGTAAAGGATAAAATAACCCAACACAGACACATACAGTTGTAGATAAGAAAAACAGTTGCATTAACAATTAATTACTGTGGTGGCGCAACGGTTGAGGCTCTGGGTTACTGACCAGAGGGTCGGTACTCTTGGGTCACTGTTGGACCCTTGAGCAAGGCCATTGACCCTATCGGCTCCAGGGGCGCCGTATCATGGCTGACCCTGCGCTCTGACCCCAGCTTAGCTGGGATATGCGAAAAAAAGGAATTCACAGTATATGTTCTATATATGTGTGACCAAAATAAATAAACAAACAGTTATGAAATAAGTTATTACTGTCTTATTACCAAGATTCAACAAATTGGAAAATCAGGTGTTAAAGGGATAGTTCAGCAAAAAAATGAAAATTCTGCCAGAATTCACTAAAATTGTACTGAAGAAAAATGCAATGAATGTACAGTAAGTGAATGATGACTGAGGCTAAAATTTGGTGTAACAGCTCTTTTTGTGTTCATTGGAAGAAAGAATATCATACAGGTTTTCCACAACTTGAGGGTAAGTGAATGATGACAGAATATACATTTTTGGGTACACTATCCCTAAGAGTACACTTAGAGTCACCTAACATGCAGAAACACTTAATGGATGAACTCAGCAACTGTAACATGTTTTTTAATCACTTAGACTTTCTTTACTGTCTAAAGGAGTCAACTACACCCCATCTCACAAGCTTCTTTGCACTTTGTTATTTGACTGTCCACATGGTTTCCATTCTTTGCATCATATTTCTGTCTAAGGTGCAAGTGCATGAGAATAAAGTGGAGGAGGTCCGTTTGCATCCTGTTGTTACCATGGCAGCTAAACGGATGCCGATCACAGAGGGGGTGGTGGAAGTCAAGTATAAGAACGGGTGGGCTCAGATCTGCGATAATGAATGGACACCCAAAAACTCACATGTTGTTTGTGGCATGATGGGATTCCCCCACGAAAGGAAGGTCAACAAGAACTTCTACAAGTGAGTGCTCATGACATCAGAGGATCTCTGACAGTACTGTGTGTTATACTGATAAATGTTCTCAGGTCAGCATGAAACTGTGTCTGTAACCCATTTTGTTTCCATAATCTGGTCCATTTCAGACTGAAACTGTATATTTATTTTTTTTTATTTATTTTTTTTTTTTTATTTATTTTTTTCACTGTTTTCATATTTATTTGATGTTCCAAGCTAATGCTATTTATATACTTCATATTTGTTTACACATATGATCAGTTTACATGTTTCTTTTTCTATTTAACACCTACATACTTATTTGGCAACAGTTATTTAAAGTATATTTAAAGAGAAAAGCAATGTAGGGCGCAAACAGATTTGTCCAATGAAGAATTGATTTGATCATGAAAAGTAGGCAATCCATACCAGAAATAACCCATAATTAGATCAGGAATGTGATCTGCAAAAGTAAATAGGGACAGTTTTGATTTCATGTTGACTTTAACTTGCCCAGGTAAAGCCAGAAGTCTATTCCTGCACAGTATACTTGAAAACAGTTTTTTGTTTTTTTTTTCTTGTTCCGTTTAGACTAACTGCTCTGATTTGAGTGTCTGTCTTTTTGTGTGTGCAATTTTATGTCTTGTGTGTGTTTGTGTTTGCAAGTGTGGATTCTCACTGTGTGCTTTATTGCCAGTGTGAGAGGAAATTCTCTATACTTTCTCAGCCATCTGTGAAATGTGGTTTAGCTCTGCTCAACATACACACAGTTTAAACCACAAGCATACAAATGCATGAGCGAACTATTGCACGGATGTAGGACGCTCATGCATACCAAAAAGTTAGATTGTTAAAGTCTCTTGCAGGAATTACCTACTCACTAAGAAGCTAAGGGGATGTCTGTGTTCCTCTATTCGACTTCTGTCTGCATTTATTTTCCATGTGTAATTTTATAGACTACTTTAAGGTTCCATTTCTCAACCATTCTCTCTAATTAGGCATATATGCACCATTACCTACCCCACATACTTGAATGAATGGCGCACTATGACTGATGATGTTTCCATAAACCTGCATCACTTATC
This sequence comes from Moxostoma hubbsi, assembly GCA_032164185.1. NCBI lineage: Eukaryota > Metazoa > Chordata > Actinopteri > Cypriniformes > Catostomidae > Moxostoma > Moxostoma hubbsi. The sequence goes on from JAVLUX010000021.1 coordinate 28,163,695, forward strand.
TGAATAGATTTTATAGTTTTAATGGCAGCCATTTTTATTCCAGCTTAATAAATGAACAGTCTGATTTATATTTTATTCAGTAGGTCAAGTCAAAATAACACCAAAATAGAACGAAACTTGGATTGCATAATACATGCAAGTAAAATATTGCATGTTAGAGTAAAAGTGTCCAAATATTATATCTGTTTAACTTAACCTCATATCTTATCATCATTACTCTTATTTCCTTGCACTCCCCTGGATAAACAATGCTCATGTTCTGTTAAATAACTGAGGTTAAAGGAATTAAAATGGGTTCAATACAAGTTAATCTTAATCGACAGCATTTGTGGTATAATATTGATTACCACAAAAAAAAAAATTTTTCTTCAAGTTTAGAGTGAGGCACTTAAAAAGAAAGTGAATGGGTTCAATCCGTAAAAAAACATCAAAAGTATAGCCCCAAGACACAAACATGAAGTGTTAACATGATTTTAGTTTGATCATGTTAACCATTTCTGTGTGAAGTTACACTCACTAAGCACATTATTAGGAGCACTACGGCCCTAATAATGTACCCAACGTGGTCTTCTGCTGTTGTAGTTCATTTGCCTCAGGGCTCGACATATTTTGCATTCTGAAATGCTATTCTGCTCACTACAATTTTACAGTGTTATCAAAGTTACCTTTACATTTCTGTCAGCTTGAACCAGTCTGGCCATTCTCTGTTGACCTCTCACATCAACAAGGCTTTTTTGTCCACAGAACTGCCGCTCACTGGATGTTTGTTTGTTTTTGGCACCATTCGGAGTAAACTCTAGAGACTGTTGCATGTGAAAATCCCAGGAGATCAGCAGTTACAGAAATACTCAAACCAGTCCATTTGGCACCAACAATCATGCCACAGTCGAAATAACTGAGATCACATTTTTTCCCCATTCTGATGGTTGATGTGAACATTAACTGAAGCTCCTGGCCAGTATCAGCATGATTTTATGCACTGCTGCCACATGATTGGCTGATTAGATAATCTCATGAATAAGTAGGTGTACAGGTGTTCATACCAAGGTGCTCAGTGAGTGTACAGTATGTCTAATTTTAAAAACTTTGTTGCCAACCCTAAAACCAGAAAATTATCTTAAAAACAATGATTTAAACAACTTTCAGCTCAAACAATTAACAGAAAAATAAATGTAAGGGCTTTTACCTGTATATAATTATAAGCTTCATATTTCTGCCTTTCCCCCATTCACTTCCATTTTAAGAGCCTCACTGTAACCTTGATTTGTGCTCTTTCAAAGAAAAGGATGAAAGTGTTGAAATTATCGTTATGCTGGTAACACAAATGCCGTCAATTGAGCCTAACTTGTTGTGGCACGGTGGAGGGCGGGACCGGCGCGTGATTGCGCACGCCCGGTCCCGCCCTCCACCGTGCCACACTTGTATTGAACCCGGAATGTTCCTTTCATATAGTATGGTGTTATTATACAGTTTCTCCTATCTCAAGCTTGTCTGAACAGTCCTTAAGTGGACACAGAGAAAGAGAGATAGAAGTGTGTATGTGTGTGTTTGAGTATATGCGCATGACCCTATTTTACTGTTTTCAACAGGCATCTCAGAAAGAGATCTGCTGAGTCTAAAGTTAAAGTAACAGCGGCCAGGTACCATCTGAGGGAAAGAAACCAGTAGTGTTCCTTCCCTAGAGCTTAAACACTAGTGTGCCTTTAGTGGTGCAGCTTTATTAGTGATAGTCATCATCTAACTAACTCATTTAAGCTTCAAACTTCTTGGTAGTCAGTTATACTATTTATAATTGAACTGTGAACTTTATATGCACTGTTAGGGAATTTCTTGAGTGTGAGTATCTGAGAGAAAGAGATTCTGAGGGACCCAATGTAGAACTTTTTGCCATCTGTTAGTTTTACTCACATAGATTTTCAATAAGGCTGTGCTTGTGTAAAAGCTTTCTAAGGGAGAAATCTTCTCGAGACAAACACCCTCATACTAACTCAAACTCTTCCCTCTGCTAACTCAGTATATACTCTGCATGTTGACCTTTTGCAATCTCTTCAGATGTGGATGTGTGCCTCTTATGTGCTTGTTTCAAAGTATGTAACGGGCATGGGAATGTTAAATCATCTAAAACATTTATTGTAATTGATGTTGTATTTTGTAATTCTCGTTTCTCCTCAAAGTTTCTGTTATCGAGTCTGGCACTTACAGTAATTATTAGGCACTCTACTAAATGATTACTCTGTCAGTGTCTTGTACTATCATAATTTCATTTATGACTTTATGATTTCATTGTCCCCTTTCCCATGCAGCTGCTTTTAATAATTGTGCTCATGCATGTTGATGCTGCAGTGGAAATTTGAATGTACTGTATCTGAAGGCTTAATTGATGTTTGCATTACAGGCAGGAGCCCAAAGCTAAGGTTATCCCTAAAACTAGCTCTAAGCATAAACCAGGCAAATCAGCTGCAGCTAAAAGGTAACCTTGGTTAAAAAAGATAAAAGAGAATAAAAGGAATCACAGTTATGTCCTTCCTGACTCAGACCTGCTTTTAAACTTTAGTTTGTACTCAAATATTTAATGTGCATATTTGTTTGAATATCTTACAGTGTGTATGTTTATGAAACTTGTCAGGCCAAGTGCCACCTTTGATCAAATCATTACCACCAATTCACAAGAATTTTGAATTTTAAAAACTGTTTAAATGCACAGTTATAATCGAGCTAGAGCAGTCTTCATGTGTCTGTCAAAATATGCATGAAACAATGCGTAATCGAAAATCTGAAGGAAGTCAGCTGAGCAAGTGTTAAATTTATGTCACGTGTCACTTCTGTCTTTTTGAGCTTGTGCAAAATTCAGAGGCCAATTGTGATCTGATTAATATATATATATATATATATATATATATATATGCTGGTCAATGCCAAGCTATAATAGGATTGTGTAGTTCTGTTATGCAAAATTCAGACTGGTATGATTTCAGTCAGACTAAAGCATTTACATAACATTTTAAAAATACAAACTGAAAATAAAAAAGCCCAACTGAAATAAAACGTTTAACGTGAGCATAAACATACTGATTACTGCTACAAAACCCTCATTAAAATACATCAAAATTTCTCTTTTGCTGATCTGTGGAAGGGCCCTATCAGAGCAGCATCGAAAAACACACATATGCCACAATAATAACATTTTAGAAAGTATTCCAATGTAATTGCATGTGTTAAAATGCACATTTTGCAGTTCAAACACTCTAATTCTACAGTAAATATATTTTAGAATCTGTCTGGAAGTGCCTGGAACTCCTGTCAGACTGGTTGAATGATTGATACCATGCTCAAAATTGAGTGCTGTATCCAAGTTAAAAGAAGGCCACTTTTAAAGCTTCCCTACATTAAACCAAGCTTTTAGATGAAGGCAAACAGTCATATCTCACCAGATGCGTTCATTGCAGGAGAATGCAAGCTATGTTAAAATTGTATGAGAAATTAGATGTTAAACTAAAAATATATATATAATAAATTGGTATTTTTATTTCTCATGTTTCCAATAGTATAATAAAAGTATATTTCCAGACTGTTGTGCACCATTTGGTGGCATTCCATGTACCACACCACTATTTTAGGCTGTTGTCAGCTACAAAAGCAGCATCACTGGTGATTCTGAGATGTAGCCAAAATCTCTAGTGAATTCTAAAAATTGAAGCTTGCTGGAAGTAGCTTTCTGTGTAGAATTGTATTTCACACAAATGTCAGAGCGAGGTTAGAATATGTGATGAGTAAAAGTAGGCGCTTATGTTCTCTGGAAAGGCCATAAATGGCTTAAAAATAAACTGGTGCAGTGCTGAATTTAGGGTTATGGTTAGGGCCAGAATACTTAAGCTTAGTGGTAGGTGTAGGGATGGGCTTTAGGGGCCAGTGAGGTTAGGGTTGAGGTGAACTTTAGGGATAAGGGACATTCAGGCAGTGAGGAGTCAGAATCTTGCAAGCATTCCGATGTTTTCTACAGCTTTTCCAATGAGCGCATGTGTTGTGCGCATGCCTTTTCATGGTATGATCTCAAAAGCAGAGAATAACAATTATTTCAAATGTCATGTAAATGCGGATTTCTTGCTTTGTCGGGTTTTTAAAACAAGCTGATTTTTGGGAGTTATCAGTGTGTTGGTGTGCATGTAAATGGGCTCAATGTCTCTTACACTCTCTCTCAGGTTATACGCTGAACGGCAGAAGAAGAATTTCCTGGTACATTCAGTGGCATGTTTAGGTACAGAGGTGCACTTGGGTGCATGTCCACTAGAGTTTAACTTTGGCAATGCCACTGAATCCTGCCCTGGAGGCATGGCTGCTGTGGTCAGCTGCATACCTGGGCCCCTGTATGCACAGAACACTGCCATGAGGAAAAAACTCAAAATTGCGGTAAAGTGGGTTAATATGTATGATATACAGTGGCACCAGAAATATTTTGATTATTTTGGACACTTAAGTCTCTTTTAAAAATTCATGAATTTCATTGCATTAGATACAACATATCAACCAAGTGGCATCTTGACCTTTCCTTGGAACTAATTATCTATCTGCTATCTTTTTTTTATCCATTTTTGCAATTCCTTTTATCTAACAAGGCTAATTTTAATGGATGTATGAAGCCAGTTCACCTCAGGTTTACACAGGTGTCTTGAAGAGTAACCACAGGTGCGGTTCATCACAATTTACAGTTTAAATTAGTTTGTCTTAAAGTTTCACCCAAGTTAGTTCAGCCAAAAATTACAATTCTCTCATCATTTACTCACCTTCATGCCATCCCAGATGTGTATGACTTGTTCTGTAGAACATAAACAAAGATTTATAGAAGAATATCTCAGCTCTGTTGAGCCTCACACTGTATGTGAATGCTTGCCAGAGCTTTGAATGTCCAAAATCACATGAAGGCAGCATAAAATTAATCCATTCGACTCCAGTGGTTAAATGTCTATATATCTGAAATCTCTATATAGTGAAATGATAAGTGTGGATGAGAAACAGATCAATATTAAAGTAATTTTTACTATAAATGTCCACTTTCACTTCTACATTCATTTGTTTTTGGTCATTCGTATTCTACATCCATATCGCATCTGCTAGGCAAGGAGAATTTATTGTAAAAAAAAAGGACTTAAATATTGATGTTTCTCACCCACACTTACCATATCGCTTCTAAAGATATAGATTTAATCACTGGACTCGTATGGAGTACTTTTATGTTGGCTTAATGTTATTTTTGAAGCTTCAAATTTTGGTACCCATTCACTTGTATTGTATGGACCTACAGAGCTGAAATATTCTTCTAAAAATCTTCATTTGTGTTCTACTGAAGAAAGTCAGACACATCTGGGATGGCATTAGGGTGAGTAAATCATGAGAGAATTTTCATTTTTGGTTGAACTATCACTTTAATTTTGAACAAGTCTATTATTTTATCATTTTAAACCCTACAAATCTCACTTATATTTTGTTAATGAAAAGGCATTCATAAATTTTTGTAAGTGGCATAAATGTCCAAATACTTTTTACATGCATTTCCTTAGTGCTACTCACACTACGTCCATTAAACGTCTGAGTCATCCTCTATTTTTTCTCATCAGTCCTCTATACGTCTGAAGGGTGGAGCGAAGCATGGTGAGGGCCGTGTCGAGGTGTTGAAGGGCAGTGAATGGGGAACAGTTTGTGATGACCGCTGGAACCTGCTGTCTGCCAGTGTCGTATGCAGAGAATTGGGTTTTGGCTCTGCCAAAGAAGCCCTGACTGGTGCCCGCATGGGACAAGGTGAGAATGAGACAGAGAAAGTGATACAGAAAATGAGTGGCAACCATCTAATAAGCGGGACAATGTGCAGTCAGCTGGTCATTATAGCAAAATAAACCTCTTCAGAGTGATACAAGACATCTATGAATCGTGTGTGTGTGTGGGGGTGCAGACTCACTGTAAATCTAAATCTAGCATGAGTGAGAACTGTGATGTGTTTTCTAACAGCACACAATGAATATGGCTGTTTACAAAAACACACAACTATTGACAGTTAAAGTAAATTGCTTTGTGTGTGCCGATATTTGATTTATTAGACTAAAACTGTTAAAAGGTAATTGAGTGTCTGTGACTCCATTAAAGTGCGCAATTCTCCAACTAAACATACAGTATTTTTATGTGTGTGGGTGAAGTTACCTATACACTATCATGTTTAGATATTTTTCCAAACAGCTGTCTGTATATATTATTATACTGTACATTTTACTGTGGATTTGTGCATGCTTGTTTTCTGTAAGGTTTGGGGTATATCCATATGAATGAGGTCCAGTGCACTGGCCATGAGCATTCTCTGTGGAACTGTCACTATAAAAACATCTCTGCTGAGGACTGCAAGCACACAGAGGATGCATCGGTCCGCTGTAATGTCCCATATATGGGCTACGAGAAGACGGTCAGAGCAACCCACACAAACTCACACACATACTTTTGTTCTCTTTTGATTATTCATATGATAAATTACAAATAGCATGTTTATAAAATGAAATGTTTACATGTGCAAATTGATGTGTTCATTTTGCCATGTTAATAAGTCATCTACTCACCCTCATGTTTTTCTAATCCGTATGACGTTTTCTCTTCTGAGGAAGACAAGAGATGTTAGGCACAATGTTTGCCTCAGCCACCATTCAGTTTGATTCTATGGAAAAAAAGATGCAATGAATGTGTATGATGAAAGATGAGTGAAGTGTATGGTCTTCTATGTGCTTAGAATATCAACATGAGGGTGAGTAATTCTGATGACAGAATTCTCTTTTTTAGGTGATTTCATGTTAATTGAACTTACTGCCATGTCTCTGTCATACTGCCATTTTCAGAGATCATGCTGTATGCATCCACTTGCATCTATTGCTAGTTTCTCAATTCAAGGAGAACTCAGCCATGATCAAGTAAATGAATGATGTTGTGCTTGCTATTCATTTTGAAAAGCACAAATCAAAATGAATGACTGATAATGTTGGGTAACATTGTTAATGTCAAGAGACAATGACTGGTACTGATCATCCGTTGTGATCAATGATGATTAATCACAACAGATGAAACATTGTCTTGCAACATTGTTTACCATGATGCATCCACTTCTAGAAACCCTCTTTTATAATCCATTTCTGTATGTAGGGGAGATGGGGGCTAGTTGTCACACGTGAAAGTTGTCACAAGGGCTATATCTCCGTAACAATAAGATTTGTTTTCTCTAGCAGTGGTAACTATTTAAAAACCCTCATAAAATTACAATATTATAGTAAATAAAGAATATTCATAAAATATTTGTTATATAATTTTTCTATTATACAATATTTTTCTATATGGCATGTATTCTAATAAAAATTCTAATATCATATTTTTTAACAGTTTTTGGGTAAACAAGTGAATGCAATAAATCCACACTGGGATCTGAACACATTGAACACATGTTGTCACAAAAGGTCAATGTGTTCAATGAACAATCTTTTTTCCAGTGCAATAACGTTACAAACTTTAATCAGCTTTTTTTAGCTAAGATTTAATGGTATTTAAAAACACCCTACCCTGAGAAATGTTTACTGGAGTAAAAAGTGTGACACATAGCCCCAGTCAACCCTATAATCTACAAGCTGAACGCCCCCTTATCTCTCTTCACTGGTTGTGCCCTGCACAGGTGCGCATCTTAGGGGGGCGTTCGCGCTATGAGGGCCGTGTGGAGGTGTTACATGTTGAGACTAACGGAACCCTGCACTGGGGCCTGATCTGTGGAGAAGGCTGGGGCACTGAGGAGGCCATGGTTGTGTGCAGGCAGCTGGGCCTTGGGTACGCCAACCATGGCCTACAAGTAGGATGCTTACAGTAACAGCAACACACACATGCATGCTAACAATGTCTTGAACTTTCTGCTACCATCAAACAGTCTTGATGGTGCTGGCTTACACCCTCCCAAAGCCTTCAGCTTTGAAAAAACACAGAACAACACATGAAAATGCAGAGTCAGTGCATATAGTGCTGGGACAGACAGGGAATACTCCTGCTGAAAAGACCAACATAGCTGAGCAAGAGCACACATTGTGTTGGTGTCTCACAAGGCTTCTTAATCAGCTAATGTAGCATTGCAAAAAAAAATAAATAAAAAATCATACAAATCTAACCTTTAATTGAAGTTAAACAATTGAAACAGGGGGAATATCTCATTATAAATAAATATTTTTCTCCGAAACGCATTGGCCATAATTATTGTTACCCTTTATTCAATACTTTTGCAACCTCCCTTTGCCAAGATAACGGCTCTGAGTCTTCTCCTATAATGCATAATGAGGTTGGAGAACAACTGGCAAGGGACATGAGACCATTCCTCCATACAGAATCTCTCCAGATCCTTCAAATTCAGAGGTCCATGTTGGTGGACTCTCCTTTTCAGATAACCCCACACATTTTCTATGTTGTTCAGTTTAGGGGACTGGGATGGCCATAGCAGAACCTTGATTTTGTGGTCAGTGAACCATTTTTGTGTTGATTTAGATTTTTGTTTTGGATTTTTGTCCTGCTGGATGATCCAACAAGGGCAAATTGTAAGCTTTCTGGCAGAAGCAGCCAGGTTTTGATTTTTTATCTGTTGGTATATGATAGAGTCCGTGATGCCATGTATCCGAATAAGATGTCCAGGACCTCTGGCAGAAAAACATCCCCACAACATTAAAGATCCAGTACTACATTTCACCGTGGGCATTGGGTGGTACTTCATCTCTGTCTGCGCCAAACCCATCTTTTTTTGCTGCCAAAAAGCTCCTTTTTTTGTTTCATCTGACCATAGAACCTGGTCGTATTTGATGTTCCAGTAGTGTCTGGCAAACTGAAGATGCTTGAGTTTGTAGTTGGAGAGCAGCAGAGTTTTTTTTTTTAATCCTCCCAAACAACTTCTGGTGATGTAGGTGATCTCTGATAAATATATATATATATATAATTTATTTATTTATTTTTAATTTTTTTAGACTTTCTGACTCCAAGACCCAACAAATTCATGCAATTCTCCAGCTGTGATCCTTGGAGATTCTTTGACCACTTGAACCATCCTCCTCACTGTGTGTGGAGACAATATACACACACACGTCCTTTTCCAGGTCGATTCTTAAGATCTCCAATTGATTGGAACTTGTTAATTATTGCCCTGAAGGTGGAAATGGGCATTTTCAGTGCTTTGGATATTTTCTTATAGCCACTTCCTATTTTGTGAAACTCAACAACCTTTTGCTGCATATCAGAACTATATTCTTTAGTCTAATCCACTGTGATTGATGATTAAGGGAATTTGGCCTGTGTGTTACCTCATATTTATACCCATGTGAAACAGGAATGGCTGAACAATTCCTTGTTCCTAGTCACCCAGTGTGTACTAAAAAAATTTGAATATGAATGGGAATATATTTCAGATATATTTTGCTCATAAGAATTTCTAGGGGTGCCAATAATTGTGGCCAACATGAGTTGGAGAACAATATTTATTTACTAATTTGATATTTCCCCTCTTTCCCCTCAATTGTTTTACTTCAGTTAAAAGTTTGATTTTTGTGAATTTTTTGAATGAAATATTTTTTTACAACCCTTTTTCCTAATTTTTACCAAGGGTGCCAATATTTTTGGCCACCACTGTATATATATCTATATATCTTATATGTCTTGTTTACCAGTAAATATATTTTAACATCCTTAAAAAAAAATTGCTTAAGTGGCTTTTTATATATACATATTCCCCCGTTGGCCCCGTGAGGTTTATGCTTACAACAATTTTTTATTTTTATTTTTTTTATATATATATAAAATTATTATAATAAATTATAATTTAATTCATGATTCAAGATTTTATTATTATTATTATTATGTTATTTTATTTATTCATTTATTTTGCAGTGACAATGACTTCCTCTGTCAATTAGCTTCAGGAGAAAGGCCATGCTGGCTGACCAGCTTTACCAGCCAAATTTTACTTGTAAACAGCTTGGCTATGCTGACTTACCAGCTAGACCAGCATGGACATTCGCGCTCTTCTACGTTGGTCTTTCAGTAGTAAAGTCTGTCTGTGTATGTGGGTAAATAGCAACTGGCAAGAGATTGGTGAGGTGATCAGGGTAAGATCCATGTGGTTTGACGTGGCGTAGGTTGTGTTTTCAGATGCGTCTGTCAGGTGGGCGCTCGCAATATGAAGGGCGAGTGGAGGTGCGGGTGGGACAGCGGTGGGGCAGTGTATGCAGTGAGGGCTGGACCACCAAAGAGGCCATGGTGGCATGCAGGCAGCTAGGGCTTGGTTTCAGCATGCATGCTATTACAGTGAGTACATAACATGGACACACACACATACTCTCAGATGCAGCTGTATTCTTTCACTAGGCATGTGGTTGTTTTTTAGGTGCAATTTATGATTACGAAAAAGCTGTTTATTAGAAATTAGTTTTTTTCAGGAATAGAAGTGGAGCACATTTGTGGTATCTCCTAACAAAACACTGTATAGACTACACAAAAATGAATCACCACTTCATGAAGATTTTTTTTCATTACTATTATCATTAGCATTATGCCACTTATGTTCATTTCCTTACATTAACTGTAATGCAAAAAAATACAATTTTACTTTAATTGCCAAGTATTAATAAAAAAATATTCTATAGTATTGTATTATATATATATATATATATTAGAGAGAGAGAGTGAGAGAGAGAGAGAGAGAGAGAGAGTACTGTGCAAAAGTATTAAGTCTTAGGCACATAAGATGTTTCACAAAAGCATTTGTCTTAAGATGGTTATTTATATCTGCTACTTTAGTGTGTCAATAGGAAATTTAAATGTTTGACTCCCAAACATTACTTTTGCAAATAGCAAAGATTAGAATAGAAGAACATGGAGCCCTGCAACAGATGTCATGGCCCCCACAAAGCCCCCTAATATACATCATGTCAGTCTGTGATTACATAAAGAGACAGACGCAACTGAGACAGTCCAAATAGATAGAAGAACTGCAGCAAATTATTCAAGAAGCTTGGAACATTCTATCTGCCAACAACCAAGCAAAACTGTGTCCAGGTGCACCTAGTAGAATTGGTGCTGTTTTAAAGGTAAAGCTTTTGTTTATGTTTACTGGACTTTTCATGACATTAAGTGATAAATAAAAACTATTTATGTCATTATGTTTGAAGATATACTCACTATGAAACATTTTTCAGTGTCTAAAACGTTTGCACAGTACTGTGTGTGCGTGTTTGTGAGTGTGTGCGTGCGTTCGTGCGTGCGTGTGTGTGTGTGTATATACACATATATATATATATATATATATACATAGTGGGTGAATATGTGGGTGACATTGTTAGATTCACTTATATGCTCTAATTTGTTTTAATCATTTTTTAAGCATTAAGATGAATCGAGTGGAAGAAACTAAAGGTGCCTTTACTCAGTCGATTTAAAGGGACCGTTCACCCAAAAATGAAAATTCTCTCATGATGTACTGGCATCAAAAACGTGTATGACTTTTTTTCTTCTGCAGAACACCAATTAAGATTTTTAAAAGAATATTTCAGCTCTGTAGGTTCTCACAATGCAAGTGAATAAAGTAAAGAAGAATGGGAAAATTAAGTAGAGGTTATATATATATATATATATATATATATATATATATATATATATATATATATATATATATATAAACTTAAATATTGATCTGTTTCTCACCTAGACCTATCAAATTGCTTCAGAAAATATGGATTTAACCACCAGATTCATCTGGAGTACTTTTATGTTGCTCTTTTGTGGATTCTGGAGCTTCTCAATTTTGGTACCCATTCACTTGCATTGCAAGAACCCACAGAGCTGAAATATTCTTGTGTTCTGCAGAAAAATGAAAGTCATAAACATCTGGGATGCCATGAGGGTGAGTAAATGATGAGAGAATTTACATTTTTGGGTGAACTGTCCCTTTAAGTCTGTTCGGTGCCTGCTCAAAATTCAGTATCATTGCAGCCTTAAACTGTGTTGTTGTCATGATAGATCATATATTTCATTATTTATAGTTTCATATTTAAAAGTATAATTTGATATTTTAAGAGTTATGAAAATGTCTTTTCAGATCAGACCTGTTTACCAAACTGCCAAACTGCTCATTACTCTGTCTGTGTTTGTTTGTGTTCCTGTATTTGTGTGTCTGCCAAGGAAACATGGTATTGGGATAGCAGTAACGTGACAGCGATGGTCATGAGTGGAGTGAAATGTACTGGAGAGGAGTTGTCTCTCAGTCAGTGCCAACATCACAAAACAGTCAACTGCCAGAAAGCAACCGCACGATTCTCAGCAGGAGTTATCTGCTCAGAAAGTATTTAAGATAGTCTTTCTAAAACCACAATGAAAATCTGGGATTCAAAATCTAATTTACACCTGGCAATACATTGATTTCATTATGGCATGAAATGAATCATAAATATTTCTATTTACTATTTCTAGGTCACTATTCAAATGCAAGCAAATGCGTCTTTTAACTTCTTTATGCAAAATGTCAGAATTCTTTGCTTCCACTGAAGTGCAAAAGATGGAAATATATGTATCAAATCTTATAAAAGTCCTGTGATGTGGCCAACATTATGGTGTTTTACAAAGATCGTTAAGAAATTCTCACCTCTCAGACGGTCAGTCTTTTGCTGATGGTAGAGTTTAAGTTGTGGTCAGTCTGTTGTTTATCTTTTTTCGTGTACTGGTCTGCAATTAGTGGCCCTCACATGGAAAGTCTTGGGAAAAAATATGGCTCTCAGAAATTTTAATTACTTACACCTGTCTGGATAATCTAAACAAATGATACAGCGTATCATTTTCTGAGGACTATTGCACATTGAGCAAAAGTTGTTGTTCAGACTGTAAAACCTCAGAAATCCAGTTCAGTGGCCAACATGCACTGCCTCCATCAAAACAGGAAGAATATATATATATATATATATATATATATATATATATATATATATGCATTTTAATATCAATGCTTCTATTTTTTCAGTTGCATTTGTAAAGTAAGTAAAGTGAAAATTGGATTTCATTGTTTCAGTATTTGGTCCCCCTTATTTTTTTTATGACTGCATGCACTAGACTCCAAAGAAACTCCTTATTTGTGCAAAACCTGATGATCCATTTTATCCAGCATGATCTGACAATGTTCCAAAGAGTATCCTGTGTGCTTCAGTGGAAGTAAGAAATCTGACCTTTTGTACAAAGGGGTTAACATGGCCAATGTCACAAATTTGCTTATTTGATTAGTAACCTAGAAATAACACAGAATCTTAAATATTCTAAATCTCACGTCATATTATTTTGTCATTTCCATTTTCTAATTCCTTAGACGTTGTTTATTTATAGGTTTAAATGTAGATTTTGAATTAAGATTGTCAGTGTAGTCTCTGACTTTTAAATCCCACTGTGCATTATATGTAGCATATGGCATGAATAACTTTGGTTTGTCTTTACACTTTCATTTTAATTTGGCATTACGCTATTCCACTCTTTTATTTTATTGTATTTTTTTTGCTTGCATATTTTAACCATATGATAGCTATGTATTAATGTGTCCAAGTTTATTTCCCCAGCTGCATCTGATCTTGTGTTGAATGCACCACTTGTGCAGCAGACAGCATATATAGAGGACCGACCGTTACACATGCTGTATTGTGCAGCAGAGGAAGACTGTCTGTCCAAGAGTGCAGCTAAAGCTAACTGGCCTTATGGTCATCGCCGCCTGCTCCGCTTCTCCTCACAGATACATAACATCGGCCGGGCTGACTTCAGGCCCAAAGCTGGCCGTCACTCTTGGGTCTGGCACGCATGTCACGGGTAACCATACCGCAACATACTGAGTTCACTGTAATTAACGGAGAATAATAATTTGACAAAATTTTACTAAATATCCACAATAAATATATGTTGTTTAAAAAACACACAAGTAATGGGTAGTTTAATGATTATCACCCACCTTCCCTTGGCAACCACATGAGGTGGCTCTGCATTGTCTTTGTTTTTAGTTTTCTGATTGCTCTCTTTGGTTCATTGTGCACACTTGACTCTTGTTAGTCATTACTAGTCTGTATCTGTACCCAGTATATTCACTTGTATCTTTTGCAAAGACTTAATGCAACGGTGTTGTGTAAGGAAATACAGTTATACACAGTTAAGAGACCAGTATGAACAATGATGAGACGTAGTCAGAGTTGAAGTTTCAATCAACAGAGAGAGCGTTTACTGAAGAGAGATTTCTCCACATATCCAAAGGCAAAAGACAGAAAGAGAAAATGAGTTGAGGATCTAACCTCGGGGTCAGAGGTTAGTCTTCTCTTTAGATACACTGGCGTCTAGTTCCCCTGACTTCCCCCCTCACTGGGACACAGGCCTTATCCAGCTTGGAACAAACATGATTATAGAACAATATGTCCAAGCAAACAATGTGTACAGAGCAAAGTTATGCAGAAATATGCTTTTAGTGATGAATGTTAAGATTGTATTTGTGTCAGGAATTATTGACCGAAAACTTAAACACAATAAAACTCTTAAACTGAGTTTTATTGTGTTTGTAAATCTGTCCTCTGGGAGCTGGGCTAAAGGAGAAAGCACTATTAACTGAATTCCTGACATGGGTCAGACCCTCACTCACACCTCAGAGGACAAATACACAAATGACCTGCAACATTCATAATTTTAACATAACCAGAATAATTGCACATGAATAAAAACGCTTTGATTCCCTTGTGATTATAAATGCAATTGCTAGTAAATGTATTCAACTCTTCTATAGGCTGAAGAGACGAGAAAATCCACGCTTTGAGTTGAATGAATTAAAGGCAATCCAGAAAGAATCTAACTGCAGAACTTTATTATGACAAGAAAACAAACCATTGGTGTGACACACCAATAAACACACTGCATCAAAACTAGATAAAGAATAGAAAGACACCTGCAGAGTCTAATATACACTAATGATCAAGATGTGAGCACAATAGTACAAAAGGTACTGGAAAGAACAATCAATAGGAAACACAAACAAATTAAAATACAGTCACCTCATGTGGTTACCCAAGGGATGTCCCATTGATTGAGGACGCAAAAGCAAGATTTGTAACATATATGTATGTGACTCCACAGGCATTATCACAGTATGGATATTTTTACACACTATGACCTGCTGTCTGCCAACGGCACTAAGGTGGCAGAAGGACACAAAGCCAGTTTCTGTCTGGAGGACACTGAATGTGAAGAGGGTAAGTGACTTGCATCTAAGTAAACTCTTCCATGAAGGTGTACAGTGTGCTATGTTTCATTATACACATAGCCAGTGATGCGTAAATATCAGATTTGTTCATCTGTTTTGATTACAGGTGTTTCCAAGAGATATGAGTGTGCTAATTTTGGTGAACAGGGCATCACTGTGGGATGCTGGGATTTGTATCGCCATGACATTGATTGCCAGTGGATCGACATCACTGATGTCAAACCAGGAAATTATATCCTACAGGTCAGTGAATCACCAGTCTCAGTTTCATCGACATAATGCGATGAATGGAACGAGCATAGTGTATGGTAAATTTCAATGGGTTCAGAACATCATCCCGGTCATCACCAACATGTCTTGTAGAATTTATTTCAGATTATCTAGACTTGTTTTTTGTCATTGGAAGGATGGTAGAGATGATAAGACCCTTATCAGTTATTAACCCTCGTATTAATATTTTGCATGTAATGAGATATAACAAATAAATGCCATTCTTGGGATGTTAATGTGTTTTGCTTTTTTTCCAGGTTGTAATAAATCCCAACTATGAGGTTTCTGAGAGTGACTTCACTAACAATGCTATGAAATGTAACCTCAAATACGATGGCCACAGGATCTGGGTTCATAACTGCCATATTGGTGAGAAACAAATACAGAGGACAAGAGATACAAAACTGTCTGTTTGGAAAGGAATACTAGTATACTATTTAGGCCACATCCACACTAATCCTTTTGAAGTTTTAAACCTCCATTTTCAGTTTTATGATTTGATCATTTTCCAAAGCAGGCGGTTATGGAGAGCATTTTCTGAAGTTTTAGTTTCCGGTGCAGGAAAACAAGTGTGGATGAGAGGTGTAAACTTACCAAAATCAATGCGTTTTCAAACGAAAACAGAATACTGCGCAGTATATACTTTTAAAAGTAGTAGAAATAGTATATACACTTAATGGTATGTTAAAATGCTGTTATGCAACCATACAATTATTATTTTTTAATCAAGAGATTAGCTTTCAGATATCATGTCAGAAATACAGTATATATATATATATATATATATATATATATATATATATATATATATTTATAAACGACTTAGTTACATGATATGCTGATTAATAAATTGTTTATATACTGTATATATATATATATATATATGTATGTTTGTATGTTGCAAGATCCTCAAATAACAATAATTCAATAGATAATGATTAAATAATCATAAATAGATATATTTAAATTAAATTTAAATAATTAAAAAGCATTGCATTATTGTGGCAGACGAGTGGCCTTAGAAGGCAGTATAATGTTTATTTCTAAGGACGGATGTCTTTGGAGCATCTTACTTTGGTCGTGTCACATCATAAACGCAGTGTTTTTAGTTCTAAATGAGTCACAGAATCAAAAAGATTTTAAATAACATAATTTCTACATTATTCGTCACACTGGAATTGGAAGGTCAAGTCTGCACATTGGATTAGGATATGGTACCAAGCGCACAATGCTGTGTTGTACACTGCACATTTAGCAAATACAGTAGGCTATCTGGTTCTATACATACAAAAAAAAAAGGTTCATACTATTTACAGTATACATAGTTACATGGAACGGTTTAGAAATGGCTCATGTACTGACAATTTTGTTTTTCCATTTCTTTAATTTCAGGTGATGCTTTCAGTGAGGAGGCTGAGAGAAGGTTTGAGAAATACCCTGGACAACTGAACAACCAGATCTCGTAATCAGATCACCAGATTTATCTAATTAGCATACTAAGACAATCTAATATGTAGGCCAAGTGATTTTTATTCATTTAAACTAGTTATCCTCTCACACTGCCAAATACAGAAAACCCAAAATGTACAATATCTAATATTTTACACCAAAAGTGTTTTTGGTGTAATTGAATTCTTGAAATCATCTCAGATCCAGACATGAAATGTTGTCGTGGAGAAATTCTCTCAATATTATGTTCTATTTCAGCCCAAACTGAATTTCATAAAAATAACATTTTCCATTAGACCAAAGTGAAGGAACTCAGAAGAGAAACATTGTGAAGCCCCAAAATATCAACATAGACTAACTTGGATAACACTAACTGTACTAAGACTCTAATGGAACTCCAAATGAGGATGGCTTAAGTAGTTTGAAGGTTTGATGTAAAATGAACATTCCTGAAGGCTATGCAAGGGCAAAGCCTGCTGGAATTGTTTACAGTGCAATCAGGTGCTTATTTAGGTTTTATAAGCCTTGTTGATGCATCACAGCCAATATGCTGTTGTCTCTGTGAGTTAAAAATACTTGAATGTTTTGTACTCCAGATGATCATTTATGTTTTAACGCTGTTGCAAGATATGAATGTATGTTATGCTTCAAAGCTCTGATTTAACATTCAATTTACGTTACTCTCAAATGAAATGATCTTTCACGAATGACTTGTTAAAGCTTTTTTACACTGCATCCTAGATTTCTTTTTTCTACTAAACAGTTTATGCCTTCATGTGATCAGATACAGCAACAAGTCACACTCGCCTCTTTTAGAGATGGATGGAAAATAAAGTGTTAAAGTTAATACAGATAATGGTATTTCAACTTTCATGAGCCACACATTAAAAGTCAATAATCAGATTATTTGAAATGACAAAAATAATCTATTGATCAATGTCACATTAAAAGGGCCTCTGCTCAGCACTCAACAGACAGGATATTTGAGCATTATACCGAATTGAAAACTGCTTTGACTTTGCAACACATCAAAATGAGAATTAATCTGTTGGAGGTGATTGAAGGTCTTTGATATTTTAATGTTTTATTGAGAAATGAGTAGTTTCAAAATGTATTAAAATACAAACTCAAAACATTGTAACATACATGAGATTCAATACAAAACTTCTGAGATGTCGCAATAAGAGCATCCACTTTATGGTGGTCAATTGTTCAATGGTGTCATGCTAAACTGTTTCCTGAACACAGACTCATATTTAATGGTAGTCATTCTTTTTTCCTTCAATAACAATACTGGTACAGTGCAGTTTTGAGAGGATACTCTTATATTTATCTAGTGTAAAACTGAAGACAGACAGGCTCAGATTTACCCAAACTCATTTACACACTTCTAAAGCGTGCACAAACTGCACACTAAAATATCATTTACATCACATTGCACAAATGTCCATCTATGCAAAACAAACTAAACCCAAGTTTGGTCCATTATATTGGTGCTTTCACACAACAACTCCCAACAATGATCATGTCTCACATCTGGTAAACATCAACGCTCTCTAATCTATTGAACCACAGCAGAGCCATTTCTCCATCTCTTATTTTAATGAATACATTTTCATCATGCTGATATCATTCTGTGAACTCAGGGGTCATGTGCAGCATAAGGAGATCGTGACCCCTTCTGATCACTACGTTTAAGCTGTCGCTTGTCCTAACAGCATTATAGATCTCCTCTGACGTGTTCACCTTTGCCCCGTTTATCTCAACAATAACATCCCCTGGTTTCATTCCAGCTCTGTAAAATAGAAAACAGGAAATGGCATTAAAACATTTGTCAGAAACAAGACCATGGCAGTAAGTGAAGCACAGAAAGGGTCAGATTAGTGCTGCTTACCTATTGGCTGGGGACCCTATGATAACACGGTGGATCAGAATTCCATGTGTAACATCTGGAAAAGATGGATCACGCATCTTCAACTCTTCGATTATACTGAAAAAGGAAAGACACACCATTTCAAGTTTTAAAAAAAGGACAGACACATTTATGGCACACTGAAACGGTCTCTCTCTCCAATTTAATTCTCTCTCTCTCACTCTCACTCTCACACACTCACACGGTTTTTCCTACATTGACATTTTTTCAGCCTCCATCCAGGTGAAAATTAGGAGGTAATTATAATAATCAAATATATCTGCTTCCAAAGACCTGACCCTGTATGCTTCATTTTCAGTTTGTAATTTAATTCCATGGCAGCTTCTGTGGCTATTTTCATGTAAAAAAAAAAAAGACAAAAAAAAAGCAAAAAACTTAATACAATAATAGTTATGGTGATTAAAAATAAATAATAGGTTTCTAACATCTATTTTCTCTAAATATATATATATATATATATATATATATATATATATATACATTGTATATACATAGTTTACATACACATTAGCCAAATACATTTAAACTCTTAGGTCAGTTAGGATCACTACTTCATTTTAAGAATGTGAAATGTCAGAATATAGTAGAGAGAATTATTTATTTCAGCTTTTATTTCTTTCATCACATTCCCAGTGGGTCAGAAGTTTACATACACTTTGTTAGTATTTGGTAGCATTGCCTTAAAACTGTTTAACTTGGGTCAACATTTTGGGTAGCCTACCACAAGCTTCTCACAATAAGTTGCTGGAATTTTACCCCATTCCTCCAGACAGAGTCAGGTTTGTAGGCCTCCTTGCGCGCACGTGGTTTTTCAGTTCTGCCCACAAATTTTCTATTGTCCATTTGGAAGACCCGAGCTTTAACTTTCCGGCTGATGTCTTGAGATGTTGCTTCAATAGATCCACATCATTTTCCTTCCTAATGATGCCATCTATTTTCTATTCCTGCAGCAAGCACCCCCACAACATGATACTGACACTCCCATGCTTCACAGTTGGGATGGTGTTCTTCAGCTTGCAAGCCTCACCCTTATTCCTCCAAACATAACAATGGTCATTATGGCTAAACAGTTAAATTTTTGTTTCATCAGGCCAGAGGACATTTCTCCAAAAGGTAAGATCTTTGTCCCCATGTGCACTTGCAAACTGTAGTCTGGCTTTTTTATGGCAGTTTTGGAGCAGTGGTTTCTTCCTTGCTGAGCAGCCTTTCAGGTTATGTCGTTTTACTGTGGATATAAATACTTGTCTACCTGTTTCCTCCAGAATCTTCACAAGGCACTTTGCTGTTGTTCTGGGATTGATTTGCACTTTTTTCACCAAACTACATTAATCTCTAAAAGATAGAATGCGTCTCCTTCCTGAGCTGTATGATGGCTACGTTGTATCATGGTGTTAATACTAGCATACCATTGTTTGTACAGATGAACATGGTACCTTCAGGCATTTGTAAATTGCTCCCAAGGATGAACCAGACTTGTGGTGGTCCACATTTTTTTTTCTGAGGTCTTTGCTGATTTCTTTTGATTTTCCCATGATGTCAAGCAAAGAGGGAAAGAGTTTGAAGGTAGGCCTTAAAATACATCCATAGGTACACCTCAAATTCAGTACACCTCCTTTCAGAAGCTAATTGGCTAGTTGTCTAAAGGCTTGCCATCATTTTCTGGAATTTTCCAAGCTGCTTAAAGACGCAGATACATTAGTGTATGTAAACTTCTGACCCACTGGAATTGTGATATAGTCAATTAAAAGTGAAACAATCTGTCTGTAAACAATTGTTGGAAAAATGACTTGTGTCATGCACAAAGTAGTATGTCCTAAATGACTTGCCAAAACTATAGTTTGCTAATATTAAATCTGTAGAGTGGTTAAAAAATTAGTTTTAATGACTTCAACCTAAGTGTATGTAAACTTCTGACTTCAACAGTATATACAGTACTGTGCAAAGGCTTTAGGCACTTGTGAAAAATGTTGCATAGTGAGGATGTCTTCAAAAATAATGCCATAAAAAGTTTTCATTTATCAATTAAACTCATACAAAGTGCAGTAAACATCAAAAAAGCTACATCAAAATTTGGTGTGACCACCTTTGCCTTCAAAACAGCACCAATTTTCCTAATAATCCCCATCCATAATTGACTCTATAACTCATTACTAGGCTGTCTCAACTGCTTCGTTCTCTTCATGAACTCCCAGACTGACTCTATGTTCAGTGGGGGGGCTCTCTGGGGGCCATGCTATCTGTTGCAGGGCTGCCTGTTCTTCTATTCCATTCTATTTGCAAAAGGAATGTTTGGGAGTTTAAAATGCATATTCCCTATTGACAAACTAAAGCTGAAGATACATACAGTATAACCATATTAAGATACACACACAATTAAATCCACCTGCCTAATATTGTGAAGGCTCCCCTGTGTGCCGCCAAAACAGCGCCAACCCGCATCTCCAAATAGCATTCTAAGATGCAATTCTTCTCACCACAATTGTACAGAGCAGTTATCTGAGTTACCGTAGACTTTGTAAGTTCGAACCAGTCTGGCCATTCTCTGTTGACCTTTCTCATCAACAAGGCATTTCCATCCGCAGAACTGCCCCTCACTGGATATTTTTTGCTTTTGGCACCATTTGGAGTAAAAGCTAGAGAATTTTATGCATGAAAATCCCAGGAGATCAGCAGTTACAGAAATACTCAAACCAGCCCATCTGGTTCCAACATCCACCAACAATCATGCCACAGGCCAAATCCCTGAGATCAAATTTTTTCACCATTCTGATTGTTGATGTGAACATTAACTGAAGCTCTTGACCCGTATCTGCTTGATTTTTTGCAATGCACTGCTGCCACACAATTGGCTGATTAGATAATCGCATTGGTGATTGTTGGTGCCAGATGGGCTGGCATGAGTATTTCTGTAACTGCCGATCTCCTGGGATTTTTATGCACAAGTTACCACCGCTGACTATATTTGATCCTGGAAAAACCCACTAAGGGTCTGTATCAATAAACAGTTTGTCACCTGGGAGTAAGAGTCAGCATCATCACTCCAATGTAGCGCTGTTTTGATCCTGATTCTCCGAACCAGGACTCTAAAAGCAAGAGAAAGAGGTGAAGAGTAACATCGCTGATAAGAGTAAGATCCTGTGAAGTCAAAGGTCGTTCTTACTCTGTTTGTCTGCAGCATGCTCAAGAAAGAGGCGGACTCTGTCTGAGGGAATAGCAAAGGAAATCCCTGCAGTCACTTTCATGGTATTAATGCCAATGACCTCACCATCCTAAAGGTTACAAAGATGAGGGACGCATCAGTCAAAAATAACATTGCATCAGTAATAGTTTAGCAGTTACATGCATGACCTGTCAGTGCACAATAGGCCTTATTCATAAAACAAGAAGAATCCCTTTCTGCAAATTGTTCATAAAACCAAATTATCACTTTTAATTCAATGCATCAATTAATGGAAGAATGTTTTTTATGCATGATTTACACAGTAATTTGTTCTGCCCATGTTTCATGAATGATGTATGAACGTTACGTTTCTATAGAGCTTTTCTGACACTACAATCAAAGCCCTTTACACAGTGAACAGGGGACTCTACTCAAACACCACCAGTGTGCAGCATCCACCTGGACGATGTGACAGCAGACATAGTGCACCAGTACACTCATCACACACCAGCTATTGGTTGAGGAGAGAGTAGAGTTATAGAGCCAATTAATGGATGGGATTATTTGGAGGCCATGATAGATAAGGGCCAATGGGAGGAATTTGGCCAGGACACCGGGGTTACACCTCTTCTCTTTACGAGAAGTGCCCTGGGATTGGCCACAGTGGTTCAGGACCTCGTTTTAACATCTCATCCGAAGTATGGTTCCTTTTTAAAGTATAGTGTCCCCGTCATTATACTGGGCATTCGGCCACTCGCAGACTGAGCACCCCCTGCTGGCCTCCCGAATACCTCTTCCAGCAGCAATCTTAATTTTCCCCAGGAGGTCTCCCATCCAGATACTGACCAGGCTCAACCCTGTTTAGCTTCAGAAGGCAACCGGTCTTGAGCTACAGGGTGATATGGCTGCTGAATTACATGTTTATTCAACTGCAAATCAATTATTTGTCTAATTATCACAACTTCCTCAATTCTAAACACCAAAAGGCACAAGCAGTATATTGTGTAAATGCCAGTGACTCACCAGGTTAATAAGGGGACCTCCAGAATTTCCAAACTGTAAAACGGAAATGTACACTGAGTGATGCAATTCTATAATACAATACTCAATATATTTCTCAATATTTCTACTGAAGCAACTAACTGTCATATATCTATAATTGTAATGACATAAAATAGCATTTCCATGTATTTGCACTTGAATACTCTATACACAATATTATTTTTGTCCTCTTACATCTATGGTAGCATCAGTCTGGATGTAGTCCATGTTGGGGTTGGATAGGCCCAGTTCTCTACTTCCTCTCTGGGCAGAGCTGACTATTCCAGATGTGATTGTGTTTTTAAGAGAAAAAGGGCTCCCCATGGCAACCACAAACTCTCCCTGACGCACATCAGATGAATGACCAAGATGCAATGTTGGGAGGGGAAGCTAAGATGAGATAAAAAGAATATAATATATTTTATATACTGGACAATATACTGCAGCAATAAGCAGTCTGATATTTCACCAGTCATCTGGGTATTGTGAGTCATCTTCTGGTATCACTCTGCATTCAAAGTGTAATAATAAAATTATTAAAACTCAAATCAATTTCATGTCCATTTATTTATTTTTTAAGAACTAGTAGTCATGTAACAAGGGAGATAGTGAGCAGTCAAATGGTCATTATTGCAAAATAAACAACAACAGGTTCATTGCAAATCTTCAGCTATTTCTTGAGATTCTGCTGTCTATTTCTTCTCACATAATGATGTAATTTCAACTCAAATCATTATTTAATTTCCATTTAACCCTATGACATCGTATGCATCAAATATGATACACAACGTTTCACAGCTCCTCTCTAAATATGTTCAAGATGAAAAGCAAAAAAAAAAAAAAGAAAAAAAGAAACATATGGTACGCAAGTTTCATGTTTATGGCACCATTTAGTGTTCTTTTCTTCTTGTGGTTTCAATGTTTATATAGATCCATTTATCCTAATCTTCTGTTGGGGAAAACATGATTTTCTTCATCTCAGTGGGATGAGGTTTGGTGACTTTTCCTACATTTACTATCTACACACACAAAAAAACTGGGCTTGATTCTGTTGGTGTAGTGGTGTGAAAAAAAGAAAAAAAGGAACACTAACGGTGTTCGTGGTCAAATTTGACTCACCATTGGAAATTAATAGGTGATTTATTTGTCAAATAAAAATCAATAAATCAGCATAGAAAATGAATTAACCACTAACAAAAGCCATCATCGGCCAAAATCAAAGGACACTGCATCTACGTGTATTTCCTCAGTTAATTCGGGATGACTTCAAGGACTTTAACACTAAAACTTATAGTTCATACAAAATCATATTGTTTAACCACTGACCCACAACACTTACCTAGTCCTAAACATAAACTATTATGAGTGTTTGGTGCATAAAATACATAGGATAAAAATTATATTTTATTCATATTGTATTTGGTGTGCTGAATTGAACTGTGATACATTTCAATCCATATTTTTAGGCCAAGGAGAGGAAGTTGTCATGGCCAAACTCTCAAATATTTGGTATCTCTGAAAAGCCCAGGGTGACCCCTGATAATGCCCCAAGATTTACACTGTAGCATGTATGAGCTAAGAAAAACGTAAATAACAAATGTCCTATACAAAAATTAACTGCTTCGTCTCAGGAGGATAATGACTAGTGCCCGACCGATATATCAGTCGGCCGATATTAGCAGCCTAAATTAGCCTTTCACCGATATATTGATATCAACGCCTTTTTGCTGATATGCGCAGAAATATGAAAACGTTTTTCCAGAACATTTAATGCAGAAAACAATGCTTTAGAATTGGTGTCATAACGTATTTTGTCCAGCAGAGCACGCTCTGACTCCATCGTTACAGAGCTGAACTGATGGTGGCTCTGCAGACAGGGCGGATTTAAGCGGTGTCTTCACAGTAAGTTGCCAACTAGTTTGTGAAATACATATTGGAAAGTTAATAAAAAAATTACTCCATAATTTTCCCTTTCCAATATAACTAATATAACGTTAAACAACTATGTCACTCATGTCGGTTTGCTGTTAGCCAGCTATAGTTTGTCAGTAATGTAGCAGATTGAAAGGTAAACATCAGAGCATATTTTTGTAGCTCATCAGACAACGGTGCGGTGGTGGAGTGTGTCTGTTGAGTGTTGATTTCACGCTACGCTGTAACCTAGTTGGTGAGACGCAATGCTGGTCCATCTTATACTCTCCGTGACAATGAGCTTATAGCTAACTTGCTAACCACGTAGCTACTTTAATTGCTTGTTAGCTGAATGCTATCCTTTGGATCCTTTGTTCACGATACGCACATTGGTACCCCCTTCCACCGAACAATTCCAGTCATTGCATTTACAAAATGTAATATTTAGATGTCTGGTTTTCCACCGTTTAAAGTTTCCCCTGAACTTGTATAGCAGAATACGGTGTAAAACCACTGCTGCTGCTAAACAGTACTGATGTTTATTTAGCCATTTATTTTATTTTTAATTATTTATTATTTTTATTGTCAGCAACTGACTGATACTGAACATAGAGTAATGATATTTTTTAAGCTATTTATTGTATTTTTAATTATTCTTTATTTTCTCAGTGTTCATTTCTAGAATTTGTTGACAATTTATAATAATAATAATAATGTCAAATAATCTTTGCATAGTCATATTGAACAATCCACATAGAAAAGGTCTGTTTTCATTCCAGCTCAAAAATTTGCTATATCAGCCACCATATTGGTAATTGGCGAATTTCTTTAAATAGAAGTGGCTCATCTCTGCTAAATAGTCTCTGTTTGTATTCACCTTATTTGCTCTGCAAACTCGAGAAGCGAGTCTCACATGAGTGTGTGTGTTAGTTAAACTAGAAGCAGTGTTTCTCAACTGGGTTATTCGGACTGGGTCACGGACAGCAGGGAAAGAGCAATGCCATGGTTCTCCCATTTAAGATATTTCAAACCGCCCAAGTGATCGACTATTTAGGACTGCTGAGGCAGATTTAATAATAATCTCGCAAACAGCTAAAGCAGACATGGGCAATTGGATCAGGCCCTCCACATGGTTTAATGTGGCCCGCGGCTCATTTATCGTAAAAGCGTTTTTTTTTCATTGCATATTTCAGTTAACTTGCATTGGGACATAACGCGTCTCCACAAGTGTTTAATATGCTCATGGTTGCCAGATAAGAGGCACAACACCCCCAGTTTGAGATTTATACTTGCGCAAATTGGAAATATTTCACCTAATGTAATACTTATTTTGTGCAATCTGTCAACCATGCACACGAGTGCGCTATTTCTATCTGGCTTTCCCCTTTGAACAAATTTAGCGATCTGTAGTGCAATAAATAAATAGCTCAAGGAAAGTGTTATACGGCAACTCTGTGTCCATTCTTGAGGCTGCTTGTGACGTTTGGTGCTACTAATTTGCAGGTAAACCTTCTCAGTGATTAAATTAAATATAAAAGTAGATCTCGGCATCATTGACACACGGAGTTATCATTGACATGCGAGCAAAAGCAAGCCAGAGACAAATATGTATATGTATTTATTATTTGTCAGTCCCTTTGCGCCTGTATGTTAATCTAACTCTTGCAGAAATCATTTATCATAGTCATGCAGACTGTGTTATTCAGTTGTGTGCTGAAAATCAAACTTTTACATCAACAACAAAAATAATGTCACTTAATGCATGTCCTTGTACTGGAAAACCATGAACAAAACTATGCAACATAAAAGGAAATGCAACCCAAGATACATTAAATACAGTTTATGTTTAATCTATGGCAGGTCGACACTTAATGTCCCATGTAAAATCTGTCCTGAAGCAAAACCAGTTGAGAAGCACTGAGTTAAAAATACAGACAGCAGCATTATATGTTAACTGTAATAGTCATAGGACATTACTTCAAAAGCTCACACAGCTGATGTTATTTTTCATTTAGTGGTTCATTTAAAATATAAACTAACATGCTTTAGTTATATAAGATGTTATAGTTACATGCTATTTTTTATGTTTATAATTCGGTTTATTATTATAAATCTGTTAGCATTCTTATTTTTCTATTTATTTAATTTTTTACACATTCTTCAATAAAATGGTTTCAAGTTTCAATTATAATAAAGTGTTTGCTCAAAAATAAATAAATACATAAATAAAATAACCCTTCTATTTTCACTGATAATAGTATGTGGCAGCGGGGGCGTGGTCAAGCGCCCGTCCGGAGAGGGGGAGCGGTAAGGGCGCGTGCACCTGAGCGTAAATATGTCTAACACCTGTCTCTGATTTCAGTGAGCATGGGGAGAGCGGCATATAAGAGCCACAACAACGCCAGTGAGGGGCCAGCCTAGTGTTGGAGCTGAAGTTTACCAGTCTGCATTTATGTTTATGAGAAACCCTAAGTTTGTTACAAATAGTTTATGTTCATTTCTGTACCTTTATGTTGAAGAAATTAAAACCCCTTACCTTTGAGTTCTACCTCCTGTCATCGTGCCCTTCTTCCCCTGTCAAGTCCGTTTCACACTGGTGCCGAAACCCGGGAAAAAAAAAAAAAAATCGTCATGGAAGGTCGCCCCGTAGAGTCCTCCCAGCTGACCGAAGTCCTCCAGTCCCTCGCTGTTTTACATCAGAGCCACCATCAGTCCCTGCTTGAGCTCCGAGAGGACCAAGATCGACGGTTTTTTGAGATCATGCGGGCTCAAGCAGAGGACCGGCATGCCATCCGGAGCCTGCTCAGCCAGGAGGTCGCCACCACCTCAGCCGCGACCCCGGACCATCGCTTCCCGTTGCCCCCGCCCACGTTACAGAAGATGGGGGCAACGGACGACCCCGAAGCGTTCCTAGATCTATTTGAGCGGACCGCGGAGATCTGGGGCTGGCCGCGCGACCAGTGGGCAGCCCGCCTTGTCCCTCTTTTGTCCGGGGAAGCCCAACTCGCGGCTCAGCAACTGCCTGCAACGAACCTCCTGGCTTATACGGATCTGAGAAGAGCGATCATGCAACGGGTAGGTCGGAGTCCCGAAGAGAACCGCCAGCTGTTCCGGGCTATGAAGTTGGAGAAAACCGACCGCCCGTTCGCGTTTGCCCAGCGGCTCCGTGATGCCTGCCGGAAATGGCTGCTAGTGGGGGACCGCGACGTCGAGGGACTAATCGATCAGGTGGTGCTGGAGCAGTTCACTCAGCGATTGCCCAAAAGAACGGCGGAGTGGGTCCAGTGCCACCGCCCGGCGTCGCTGGAGGCGGCCGTTCAGCTCGCGGAGGACCACATGGCGGCGATCCCAAGGGCGGACGAGCCCTCTCACTCTCTCTCCCCTTCCCCTGTGTTTTTCTCCGCTCTTCCCCATCCCCCTCCCCCCTCTCGCTCTGTCTACCCTCCAGGGTCCGTTCCTGCCCCCCGCAGGCGAGGAGCCTGGCAGAGACCCACGGTGGCAACGCACACCCCCCCCGCCACATTCAGCCGCTCTCCCCCTCAGGTGGGGGCGTCCGCCGACGCAGGTACGGGTGTGGCGCCTGGGCCAGCCTGTTGGAGGTGCGGGGACCCGGGCCACTTCCGTGATCAGTGTCCGATGATGGAAGTGGGGACGGTGGTTCGGGTCTCCGATTCCCCGCAGGCTGCCCCCGATCGGGCTGGAGCATACCGGATTCCGGTAAGAATCCAGGGGGGTACACACCAAGCATTGCTGGATACCGGTTGCAATCAGACCACCATCCATCAACGCTTGGTTCAACCCGGGGCTTTGGGCACAACTAGACGGGTGAGGGTGAGGTGTGTGCATGGGGATATTCACAAGTACCCGATGATGACCTTGTTAGTGAAATTCCGGGGAAAAAAGCATAGAGTGGAGGCAGCGGTTAGTCCCCGCCTCACCCATCCTTTGATTTTGGGGACCGATTGGCCAGCATTTAAAGATGTGTTGGGGGGAGTTTATATGGATGGGTCCTGCACTAAAGTGGGGAGATGTGCGATGTGCGATGCTTTGACAGGGGAGGCGGAGCCGGGGCCGTCCTCGGCTGCTCCAAATGGGAATGACGAGGAGGGGGGCGAGGCTTTCGCCCCTCCTCTTCGCAGGGAATTCCCTGACGAGGATTTCCCTTTGGAGCAGTCACGGGACGAAACCCTCAAGCATGCCTTTGACCAGGTGAAAATGATCGATGGACAGCGTCTCCAGCCAGACATCGCTCTCGCACACCCCTATTTTACAATTATAAACGACCGACTATATAGAGTGACGCAGGACACTCAAACGAAAGAAAATATGACACAGCTTTTGATTCCACGGAGCCGCCGGGAAATGCTATTCCAGGCGGCTCATTACAATCCCATGGCGGGTCATCTGGGGGAAAGAAAAACACTGCTCCGACTAATAGCCCGTTTTTATTGGCCGGGCATTAGCGGTGACGTCCGCAGGTGGTGTGCGGCGTGCCGCGAATGCCAGCTGGTAAACCCACCGGCCACCCCAAAAGCGCCATTGCGCCCTCTTCCGTTGATCGAGGTCCCCTTCGAGAGAATTGGAATGGACCTCGTCGGGCCATTAGAGCGGACAGCACGGGGACATCGCTTTGTGTTAGTCCTAGTGGATTACGCAACACGATATCCGGAAGCAGTGCCTCTAAGCAACATTTCAGCACGTAGTGTTGCTGGGGCGCTCTTCAAAATAATCTCCCGGGTGGGGATTCCGAAAGAAATCCTCACCGATCAAGGCACAACTTTTATGTCACGCACACTTCGCGAACTTTACGATCTGTTGGGCATTAAATCGATTCGCACTAGCGTGTATCATCCGCAGACAGATGGCCTAGTGGAACGTTTTAACAAAACCCTCAAAAACATGATTCGTAAGTTCGTGCACGAGGATGCTAAGAACTGGGACAGGTGGCTCGATCCCCTGTTGTTTGCAGTGCGAGAGGTCCCGCAAGCCTCAACCGGCTTCTCCCCATTTGAGCTGTTGTATGGGCGACGCCCGCGCAGCATCTTAGATGTCTTACGAGAAGGCTGGGAGGAAGGACCTACAAACAGCAAAAATGAAATTCAATACGTTCTTGACCTCAGAGCAAAGCTCCACACTTTGGGGAAACTAACACAGGAGAATTTGCTCCGGGCTCAAGAACGTCAGTGCCGGCTGTATGACAGGGGAACGCGGCTGAGGGAATTTGCACCGGGAGATAAAGTTCTTGTATTGCTTCCCACATCGAGCTCCAAATTACTCGCCAAGTGGCAAGGGCCCTTTGAGGTCACACGACGAGTGGGGGATCTCGATTATGAAGTTAAGCGAACCGACAGAGGAAATGCGCATCAAATCTACCACCTCAACCTCCTTAAATTGTGGAGGGAGGCGGTCCCTGTATTGTTGGCGACGGTGGTCCCGGAGAGGGCGGAACTCGGACCGGAGGTAGATCCGAACCCAGATCCCAATACCCCGGTCATTTGTGGAGACCACCTCTCCCCGTGCCAACGAGCAGAGGTTGCCAGGTTGCAGAAGGAGTTTGCGGACGTGTTTTCTCCCCTGCCGGGTCGCACGAACCTCATCCAACACCATATCGAGACCGAGCCAGGGGCGGTCGTTCGTTGCCGCCCTTACCGCCTCCCCGAGCATAAAAAGAAAATTGTCCGGGACGAATTAGATGCCATGCTTGATCTGGGAGTAATAGAAGAATCCCACAGCGACTGGTCCAGCCCAGTCGTTCTTGTTCCCAAGAGTGACGGGTCGGTGCGGTTCTGTGTGGATTATAGAAAAGTCAACGCGGTGTCTAAATTTGACGCGTACCCAATGCCCCGCGTTGATGAACTGCTCGATCGGTTAGGTACTGCTCGCTTTTATTCGACATTGGATTTAACAAAGGGTTATTGGCAGATCCCCTTGACACCAATATCCCGCGAAAAAACAGCCTTCACCACGCCGTTTGGATTACACCAATTCGTGACACTTCCGTTCGGCTTGTTCGGGGCCCCAGCCACGTTCCAGCGTTTAATGGACCGTGTCCTCCGGCCGCACTCTGCTTACGCCGCTGCCTACATAGACGATATTATTATTTATAGTAATGACTGGCAGCGGCATATACACCATCTGAGGGCGGTCCTGAGGTCGCTGCGGCGGGCGGGGCTCACTGCAAACCCTAAGAAGTGCGCGGTTGGGCGTGTGGAGGTACGGTATCTGGGGTTCCACTTGGGCCATGGCCAGGTGCGTCCCCAAATTGATAAAACCGCGGCGATTGCGACTTGCCCTAGGCCCAAGACCAAAAAGGGGGTGAGGCAGTTCCTGGGGCTGGCTGGCTACTACAGAAGGTTCGTACCTAATTATTCGGACGTCACCAGCCCGCTGACTGACCTTACTAAAAAGGGGGCTCCAGATCCGGTCCAATGGTCGGAACAGTGCCAGCAGGCGTTCACACAAATTAAAGCCGCACTCTGTGGGGGGCCGCTCTTGTATTCCCCTAACTTCTCTCTCCCTTTCTTATTACAGACGGACGCTTCAGACAGAGGGCTGGGGGCCGTACTATCGCAGGTGG
The DNA here is from genome assembly GCA_032164185.1 of Moxostoma hubbsi. NCBI lineage: Eukaryota > Metazoa > Chordata > Actinopteri > Cypriniformes > Catostomidae > Moxostoma > Moxostoma hubbsi. Next base: position 28,195,340 of record JAVLUX010000021.1, read on the forward strand.
TGGAGGGGGAGGAGCGCCCAGTGCTATACATCAGCAGGAAGCTCTCATTGAGGGAGACGAAGTATAGCACTGTGGAGAAGGAGTGTCTAGCTATCAAGTGGGCGGTCCTCACACTCCGCTACTACCTGCTGGGGCGGGCCTTCACCCTCTGCTCGGATCATGCCCCACTGCAGTGGCTCCACCGCATGAAAGATACTAACGCCCGGATCACCCGTTGGTATCTGGCTCTCCAGCCTTTTAAGTTCAAGGTGGTCCACAGACCGGGGGTGCAGATGGCTGTCGCCGACTTCCTTTCCAGAAATGGAGGGGGGAGTGGTAGGCAGGCCGGATGACGCCCCGGCCTGAGTCGGGCGGTGGGGGTATGTGGCAGCGGGGGCGTGGTCAAGCGCCCGTCCGGAGAGGGGGAGCGGTAAGGGCGCGTGCACCTGAGCGTAAATATGTCTAACACCTGTCTCTGATTTCAGTGAGCATGGGGAGAGCGGCATATAAGAGCCACAACAACGCCAGTGAGGGGCCAGCCTAGTGTTGGAGCTGAAGTTTACCAGTCTGCATTTATGTTTATGAGAAACCCTAAGTTTGTTACAAATAGTTTATGTTCATTTCTGTACCTTTATGTTGAAGAAATTAAAACCCCTTACCTTTGAGTTCTACCTCCTGTCATCGTGCCCTTCTTCCCCTGTCAAGTCCGTTTCACATAGTAATTGTGTAATACCGTGAAAATTTCTGAGACGGTTATCATACCGTGAAAATCTCATACCGTCGCAACCCTAATAGTGACAAAATTGGGTGGGGAGGGGTGTTCCATGGAGATCTCAATTTATGTCCCATTTTATAACGAGAAACGCACAATGTATCAAAAGCACAATTGCTACCTTAGAATTGATTTTGATAGTGGCAATGTCCGCAGCCTGGTCTAGATCTTGAACTGTGGCATTGTAAGACTCTCCACTGGTCAGTTTGACACGGACACCACGCTTGTTGGCAACCACATGAGCATTGGTCACTATCAGGCCATCACTACTTATGATGAAACCAGAGCCATTCGAGATGGGCACTTCACAGCCGGAAAAAGGGTGTCTGCAAAACAGAAAGGATACATACACATACACACACACGCGCAGGTCATGTAATTAGAATATCATCAAAAAGTTGATTTATTTCAGTAATTCCATTAAAAAAGTGAAACTTGTATAATGTATACATTCATTCCACACAGACTGATATATTTCAAGTATTCATTCCTTTTAATTTTGATTATAACTGACAACTAATGAAAACCCCAAAATCAGTATCTCAGAAAATTTGAATATTGTGAAAAGGTTCAATATTGAAGACACCTGGTGCCACACTCTAATCAGCTAATTAACTCAAAACACCTGCAAAGGCCTTTAATGGTCTCTCAGTCTAGTTCTGTAGGCTACACAATCATGGGGAAGACTGCTGACTTGACAGCTGTCCAAAAGACGACCATTGACATTTTGCACAAGGAGCACAAGACACAAAAGGTCATTGCTAAAGACGCTGGCTGTTCACAGAGCTCTGTGTCCAAGCACATTAATAGAGAGGCGAAGGGAAGAAAAAGATGTGGTAGAAAAAAGTGTACAAGCAATAGGGATAACCGCACCCTGGAGAGGATTGTGAAACAAAACCCATTCAAAAATGTGGGGGAGATTCACAAAGAGTGGACTGCAGCTGGAGTCAGTGCTTCAAGAACCACCACGCACAGACGTATGCAAGACATGGGTTTCAGCTGTCACATTCCTTGTGTCAAGCCACTCTTGAACAAGACAAAGCGTCAGAAGCGTCTCGCCTGGGCTAAAGACAAAAAGGACTGGACTGCTGCTGAGTGGTCCAAAGTTATGTTCTCTGATGAAAGTAAATTTTGCATTTCCTTTGTAAATCAAGGTCCCAGAGTCTGGAGGAAGAGAGGAGAGGCACAGAATCCACGTTGCTTGAAGTCCAGTGTAAAGTTTCCACAGTCAGTGATGGTTTGGGGTGCCATGTCATCTGCTGGTGTTGGTCCACTGTGTTTTCTGAGGTCCAAGGTCAACGCAGTCGTCTACCAGCAAGTTTTAGAGCACTTCATGCTTCCTGCTGCTGACCAATTTTATGGAGATGCAGATTTCATTTTCCAACAGGACTTGGCACCTGCACACAGTGCCAAAGCTACCAGTACCTGGTTTAAGGACCATGGTATCCCTGTCCTTAATTGGCCAGCAAACTCGCCTGACCTTAACCCTATAGAAAATCTATGGGGTATTATGAAGGGGAAGATGCGATACGCCAGACCCAACAATGCAGAAGAGCTGAAGGCCACTATCAGAGCAACCTGGGCTCTCATAACACCTGAGCAGTGCCACAGATTGATCGACTCCATGCCCCGCCGCATTGCTGCAGTAATTCAGGCAAAAGGAGCCCCAACTAAGTATTGAGTGCTGTACATGCTCATACTTTTCATGTTCATACTTTTCAGTTGGCCAACATTTCTAAAAATCCTTTTTTTGTATTGGTCTCAAGTAATATTCTAATTTTCGGAGATACTGAATTTGGGTTGTCAGTTTTAATCATCACAATTAAATGAAATAAACATTTGAAATGTATCAGTCTGTGTGTAATGAATGAATATAATATCCAAGTTTCACTTTTTGAATGGAATTACTGAAATAAATCAACTTTTTGATGATATTCTAATTATGACCAGCACCTGTATATATGATCTACTGGCTAGCATACAAGAAAATGAAACTTGATAACTTCTTGCCATCTAAGACACTGTGACAGAACTAGAAATGTAAAGTTTGTCAAGACAAACTTTGATGGTTTGACAAAGCCATGCCATAAAGTTTTCAAACACTGACAGTTTTAAAAGCTTGAGGTTTGATGGCTTAACTGTCCTTATCGTTAAACAAACAGCAGCTAGTTAGACAGAATACAAGCAGACAGACTACATAGTCAAGAAAGAGGAGTTGAATTTAATAATCTGTCTTTGTTTAGGGTTTTTGTGAAAATCCTAATCAGTTTAAAAGGAATAGTTCACCCAAAAATGAAATTCTCTCATCATTTACTCACCCTCAGAACATCTCAGATGTGTGACTTTCTTTCTTCTGCAGAACACATTAAGAATATTTCAGCTATATTGCTCCTCACAATGCACGTGAATGGTGAGCAGAACTTTGAAGCACCAAAAAGCACATAAAGGCAGCATAAAAGTAATCCATATGACTCCAGTGAGGATTAATCCATGTTGTCATAAGTGATATAACAGATGTGGGAGAAAAACAGATCAATATTTAAGTTCTTTTTTGCTATAAGTCTCCACTTTGACATGCTTCTTTTTTATTTCTTTTTTTTGGCGAGTCACATTCTTGTGCATACCGCCACCGCTGGTCAAAGGTGTACATTTATAGTACAAAAGGACTTAATTAATGATCACCAATCTGTTTCTCACCCGCACCTATCATATCACTTCAGACTATAAAGATTTAACCACTGCAGTCTTATGGGTTACTTTTATGCTGCCTTTATATGCTTTTTAGAGCTTCAAAGTTCAAACCATTAATTTTTTTTTTCTTTTGAGTGAACATTTACTTTCTAGTGCAGAACATTTTAGCTTTTTTCAACGCCAACATAACATTACTTGACTTCAGAAGGTAAATTGATGGACAACAGGGACATGATTCATCTATATTTATTGATTCAAGAAGAGGCATTAAAATATGTGTTCCTACTTCCTACACGGTATTGCTGACAGACTCACCGCCCAACAATCTCGATGTACACGACAGCAGGCGTTGATTTCTCAACCACATCTGCGATGAAGTTGTATTTGTACCGCGGGCTGTCAGGTTTAAATGGGGAGGCACACATGACAGTAGGCAGCAAGCTGTCAATAAGCAAATTTCTGACAGCGACTGTCCTCTGTATGGCATCTTTATTGTCCCCTTCTCTTAATGCATACAAGACTGCTGCTCCACCGAGTCCCAGTCCAAAAGCCACAGCCATCAGGCGACCTCCTGAACTCCACCGTGACGCTACAACAGCCGGGCTGATCTCATGTCCTTCTACTGGTTCATGCTTTCCTGCGGTGGAGTTAGAAAAGTGTCCTACAGGCCTTACGGTCATCAAATTTGGCTGTCGAGTATTGTCCCGGAGACATCTCGTGATTGTCCTAACAATACAACGATTCACATGTGATGTTGCCATGTTGTTGCATCAGTTGTGGAAAACACGCAGTACTTTGACTTTACTGCGCCGAACAGGTTCCGAGTGAATAACCCTTTCTATGAGAAATCTTCCTCAAGCAGAAGCAGATATTTGTGGCTAAAAATGACATTTATAGGTGAAGTGATACTCCTGACCAACCTTCGGCTCCAACGGAGGCGAAATAACTGTAGGCTACTGGATAAGGTAGATTCACAAAACATCTGCGCATGTCTGGACATGTCCAATGGGCATGTCTTCAAAGTCGTGATGGGAAGATCGGATAAATTTTACTGACTTGGATTTTTGAGTCTCGGTCAGCAAAATGAACGAATCTTTAAGTAATTTCGTTAATTTGAGCAGAATTAAATTAAAATGCTATAGCTAAATCTCGCCCCTTAAACAGACAGAATAGTTCACCTCTGGAATCTTCTTGTCCGACTCGTTCATGGCGTGAACGGCTGCCACGTGACAAAAGAATGAACCTCTCGGACCAAGTGATTCGTTCTTTTTGTGGTGGCGCATGCACTCTACTCCGTTCGTTTGTTACGTTAAAACCGCAACGGCGCTGTACAGGAACCAGAGACTCTGATACTACTCGTTCTTCTGAGTCACATAAAATATTTGTTCAAAATGGACGAATCGCTCTGTGAGACGATCTCATAAAATATACGAATCGTTCATAAACGATCCCTCACTACTTAAGAGATTAGGGCAGCCGCATGCATTAGTGTTATAAATGTCAAATCATTACAAAATATTGACATTATGAATTTGTTAATATGAGATCCTGTTTCCCAATTAAATATCATTACTGAGAGTGTATTTTCATCGTTGTTTCTCAAATCACAAAAGGAATTTAAATGATAAACTCATTGGCAACACAAACACAATGTTAATGTCTGTTTTAGTGTAGGTATGTGTGCTACTACTACTGACTGATCTTCTCAAAGTTGTATTACGTACAAGTGAATCTGATAACTTTGTGATATACAGTGCACCCAGAAAGTATTCACAGCGTTTCATTTTTCCACATTGTGTTATGTTACTGCCTTATTCCAAATAAGATTAAATTATTTTCCTCAAAATTCTACAAACAATACCCCATAATGACAACATGAAAGAAGTTTGTTTGAAATCTTCACAAATGGCAAACTCCAGGCGGGCTGTCATGTGCCTTTTACTGAGGAGTGGCTTCCGTCTGGCCACTCTACCATACAGGCTGATTGGTGGAGTGCTGCAGAGATGGTTGTTCTTCTGGAAGGTTCTCCTCTCTTCACAGAGAAACACTGGAGCTCTGTCAGAGTGACCATCGGGTTCTTGATCACATCCCTGACTAAGGCCCTTCTCCCCCGATCACTCTGTTTGGCCGAGCAACCAGATCTAGGAAGAGTCCCAGTGGTTCCAAACTTCTTCCATTTACAGATGATGGAGGCCACTGTGCTCATTGGGACATTCAATGCTGCAGATATCTTACTGTACCCTTCCCCAGATCTGTGCTTCGATACAATCCCATCTCAGCAGTCCACAGCCAATTCCTTGGACTTCATGGCTTGGTTTGTGCTCTGACATGCACTGTTAACTGTGGGACCTTATATAGGCAGGTGTGTGCCTTTCCAAATCATGTCCAATCAACTGAATTTACCACAGGTGGACTCCAATCAAACATCTCAAGTATGATCAGTGAAAACAGGATGCACCGGAGCTCAGTTTTGAGTGTCATGGCAAAGGCTGTGAATACTTATGTACATGAGATTTTTTATTTTTTTATTTGTAATAAATTTGTGAAGATTTCAAACAATCTTCTTTCACATTGTAATTATGGGGTATTGGTTGTAGAATTTTGAGGAAAATAATTAATTTAATCCATTTTGGAATAAGGCTGTAACATAACAAAATGAGGAAAAAGTGAAGCGCTGTGAAAACGTTCCGGATGCACTGTATATTTACACTTAGTTAATTATTTAAGCCTGCAGTTCCCAACCAGGGAGGCTCAAGATAATTGCAAACTATTTAAAATAAGCTATAATAAATCTCAAATAAATGCTTAAAAAAACACTAAAAACAAATATGTACACCTGGCATCTTGTTTAATTTCAACAACTAATTTTTTTTTTTTTTTGTTCTTGAAACTTCTGTAATCACAATGTTGTGATTAATCATTTTAATGTACTGACATTCCTAGTTTCTGTTAATAAAGTTTAAAAACGAGCAGCTTTCAGATCATTACAGCAGAAGTACCAGGGGAAATATCTTGGCTTATTTTGGGGCCTTGGGGCCGGATATTGTCTTGGACAGCATGGGTTCTTGGGAGTCAAAAAGTTGAGAACCACTGATTTAAGCCATAGTTGACCACATGGTCAATGATGAACATTTTGACTTCATTCAGTTTGTGAAAACAACCATTTACTTTAAATGAAAATCCATGGGGCCAGTACAAACGTCAAGCTTGTATTTTTGTTAGAGCACTTCCATTAATTATTCAGTTAATAAAGGTTTACATTTTTTTAATTCTCATAATCATCTATTCCTCCTGTAGGAGTTTACTTTCTATAAGCAGAACATAGTATATTTATTCATACATGAATAACATTCGAATGTTACCCGGTTTACGTGGACATAACACGAGTTAAACAACTGGATAAAACTTTGCACAAACAAATGCTGTCAATAAAGCATAGGTTGTAACTGTAGCTAGAAGCATCTAACTATAATAAGAGGCACCTGCACTGATATTGCAAGAAGAAAAACCAAACGACAACACACAAAGTGGTACCCACAAAGGACCTTCCTTTGACTTTCCTTGTTCTTTAAATAAAGTTAAGGACCATCCAAGTCAAGTTTAATAAGATTCAGTATATTTGTGCGACATCTTCAAAAAAAACAAAAATCACACTGTATATTTAAACCACAACATATATTTTATGTACATAGGAATTTTGGTTCTTTAAATGCTACATCTGTCACTGAATCGCAGTGCGTTTGACCACACGGCCTTCTTTATCTATGGCAAAATTGTAGTTTTTCGGGTTGTCAAGGGCGTCCTCAATCCTCTGATCAAGATTTTCCAATGTGATGAAGTTCTTTGCCTCTTCCTGCAACACAGATGAATGCAAGTTTGAGAAACCAAATCATACCACTCAAAATCCCCATAACTGAGCAACATTTATGATTGATATTGAAAAACAAATGTTCTTCAAGGAAATAATGACTTAAAATATAGAATATACAAAAACACAAATATGCAAACAGGCTTCATAAAGTTAACTTTGTTCAAACTTATCAATGGTGTACGTGGCTTTGATGGATCAAGTAGAGTGTGAGTTCTGCTGCTGCATGTTATAATTGTTCATATTTAAATGGATAATTTACAAAAACATTTCTTTTTTTTGTTTTACAGATTCCAAAACATCTTGACAAATCCTAATATTTATCTTGTAAAATTATTTTTGCAAATATCTGTTTAACCTTACCAAAAACCTCTCTTTGGCAAAAAGAAGTCTGCCATATTGTTTTTTGTACTGCAGAAAATAAGAATAACCTGTAGTTGTAGAATTTCTTTCTCTTTCTCTTTAATATGGTTCTCCAGCTCTTGTTGACGTAAAATAGCTGCTTCTCTCCTCTTCAGTTCCATAATCTCAGCCTCCTTCTGCACACGCTGCTCTCTGGAAGACCAAATGATAAACATTAATTTCAAACTGTAACAAAATCCAAGTGACCCTTTGCTAAACCCCACCTTAAAAGTGCTTCTGACCAATCCTGTTTTAGCAACTGTTGCCCTGCCGCCATTAATCTGACATGTGTTTGCTATTTTCCAATGGCAGTCTATGGAAGTAATGTGTGTTTGAGTACTTTTAAGCGGGATTTTATAAAAAATAATCCAAATAAGTAAAACACATTGTTGCCGGGTCATTTGTAATAGTGACCCTAATTTCCCAGAGAGGATAACCTCTTTGTTTTTCTTTCTCTTTTTAAATTTAAAAAAACAAAAATCTGGAGAAGAGCATGTTATGAATTAAACCGTATCAGCCCTCATTCACAAATGAACATATAACATCTGCAGTGACACCTACACTTGCATCAAGGTAAATTAAAGCTAATTAAATGAACGTTAATTCAGTTATGTATTGATTCAAGTCATAGTAAATGCGATAGAAAAACAGTTCACAGCATCAAAATAAGTGTTATGAGACATTATAAACAGCTCAGTTCACTAACGCTAATGTTATTAGATGTGTAATCGCTATTAAAGTTCTTCTCTTTTCAAGTGATTGTAATAATCGCTTGCTTCAAAGTTTCCAGATTTACAGTTTCCACAGTTTTTAATCCAAAACAATCTGTGTAATTTAACAATTTCTTTTTCAAAAGACTTCAGATAAATATGCATTAAAATGTCACTCTTCATATCATCTTACAGAAAATTATGATCCATTCCGTTTATGAGAATATTTAGCCAAAAAACACATCGGCAATCTTCCATTAATTCCAATGGGGAGTTCTGCAGAGCTTGTCAGAGGCGGAGACAGGTGGAGCTTAGCAAAGGGTCAATTACTCACAGCAGAAAAATGTCATTTCTCTTCATATATATATACACATCTAAAATGACTCACCGTATTTTCCGCAATCTAAGGTTTTCTGCGTCATTCCAGGCCATTAGTGACCGATGCTCTTCAGCCTCCTGTTTGGTCCTCTCCTCTGCCAGGGAACCCACCTCCTCTTCAAATCTCTTCCTCAACATTTCCTCTTTGAACTCCAGTCTATAAACACAAATGTAAATCTGAATACACTGGTTTTGAACAAACTGAAAATGCAGAAGGAAACCCAGTGTGTCACTGTCATGTTAAAGGGATTGTTTACTGAAAAATTGTAATTCTTTCACCATTTACTCAATCTCATCCCATCCCAGATGTGTATGATTTTCTTCTGCAGAACACAAATGAAGATTTTTAGAAGAATATTTCAGCTCTGTTGGTCCATACAATTCACACGAATGGTGACCAAAACTTTGGAACTTCAAATAGCACATAAAGGAAGCATAACACTGATCCATACGACTCGTGGTTTAATCCACATCTTCTGAATCGATCTAATCACTATTGAGTGAGAGACCAAAATATTACTCTTTTTTTCAATGTACATCTTGCTATTATGATTTTGAGTTTGATTACACTTCCTAGTGTTTGCATGTGCAGAGTGCTAGATGGTGCTAGGAAGTTTAATCAAGCTTGAAATCATGATCACCCAGCAAACTGCTGTTTTATAGTGAAAAAGGAATTATATTTTGTCTGTTCTCACTTCAGAAGACATTGATTTAACCACTGGAGTCTTATTATTTACTTTAAAGCTGCCTTTGTGATATTTGGAACTGCCATTTTTAATCACCATTCACTTGCACCTACAAAAATTCAATTGGACCTACAAAATTGAGATATACTTCTAAAAATATTTGTTTCTGTATTGCAGAAGAAATAACGTCATGCACATCTGGAGAGGCTTGAAGGTGAGTAAATGATGAATACATTTTTTTGGGTGAACTATCCCTTTAAAAGAAGAGGGGTCGAGTGACCTTGATATTCGCAAACACGCTCATAGAAGTAGTAAAAGGTGTTTTTTTTAAATACTTTTATACTTACTACTTATTTGTTTTAATATATGCCGTTTAATGTTCACTTGATATCATAATCAGTCAGTAAATAATCTAATGACAAGCAGGTTTACCGTAGAGCTCTCACGACCAGATTGTACTCCGTGAAACGTTCCTTTAATACGACCATTTCAACCGGGTCCACGGGAGGGGGAGTCTTGATCCGTCCGAGCTTTGACTTCGCTTTGGGGTCTGTGCGAGATTTTCTACCCCGGACTGTTTCGACCATAACAGCACTCCGAGGAGCGAGAAGTCGAGAGACAGCCACATGGCTTCTTGATAGAGCTCGGAGCATGTTGCAGATAATGTACAGTAATAATTAATGATAGGCGACTATAAAGAGCACACAGTCAATGCCTGGTCTGAAGAAATACAATTCAAATGAGAACTAACAGCATGGTTATCATTGAGCATCTGCACTCAGGCCGCCATGTTCTTGAACTTTAACCACGGAAGATATTTATTTTCTTTGCTCCACACAAGCAAGGTTGAAGGTAAGGCTAAACGCTCTCTACTGCCACGCGATGTAAAGAAGTGGAACTGCGAACGAAAAACATATCAAATGGAGCAACTCATTGCTTACTTTTGCCCGCTGTAATAGTTTAGTGTTTTTTGTTTTTTTTTGTGAACTAATATTTTTGTTAGTGCAGTGGCTCTCTAAAATATGAATCACATTTAAAAAGGTAAAAGTCTTTGCCTGTGGCATTCCAACACCTACACACAGCGCCATATTTCATTTTGGAGGGGAATGAAAGCATGGCTGTTAGTCTCTTCAATGGTATGCACTGTATAAAGTAGTATAAATGTCCTAGCACATCTAAATTTCTCAAATTGTGTTTTATGGAGGGGTTTTTTTTCTACTCAAATTTTTTGGAAAGAAGCTTTTTAATGTTTCGTCAGATGATACCCCATTGAAGAAACATTTAGACTCAGCCTCATTTTCATTGCTGTCAACTGCTTTTGTTAGGAAACAGCTCATTACTTCATGAATTGACCACCTGTCTGCCAAATTTCAACACGTTTTACGCCAAACAATCCTTTTGTAGTGAAATATTTGTGTGGAGTTTACAGCGATAAAATTGGAAATCACAGATTTTGTGAGTGGTGGGTGTCAGTTTTCGCCTCATTTGTATGGTTTCTGCAAATGATGACTTATTGTCGTAATAGGAGTTCCTGGTGAATAACTACATTACCCATGGTCCAGCAAAGAAAGCTTCACCAATCAGAGAACCGTGGTCAACAAAGCCCTCGAAACAAGCCCAGGAGCGACCACCCACTCCAGTGTCACCCTGTGAATGGTGCGTAACCAAGTCAGTCTCCCTTTACCCTAAAAATACTAATTATATATTTGAACATATTGGAAAGATTTAGCAAGAAACGTAAAATATTTTGTTTCTATACTTACAATCAACCTAAAATCAATAGTTTTATGTAGTCCCATCACTTTATATTTGATTATATAATTCACAATGTTTCCTGGGATTGTAGTTCATGACCTTCTTAAAGACGGTACACACAGAGTCTCGACTTGTACCTTTGTCTTTTTCCCCAATTTTAAAGTTTGTAATGTTGGGATTCACTTTGGAGCTGGTTGCCTATGCCAAAAATGAATGGGACAAATACTTCTGGAAGCCAGACGGCTGAAAAAGTGGACTGTTGCACTCTTTTGACATCAGGGAAATTACACAATTGGCTTGGTAGACTCACGTGATCCAAGTTGACCTTTATGCTCTCTCCAGTGGTAAACCAGTGGAGGTTGATATGTCGGTATAAAAAAATCTCTGGCGCTACTCTGAATGAGTCTGTGAAAATGCTCTCATGTTCACATACGTAGAGCATGCAGATGCACACTCAAACATACAGAAACATGCAAAACAAAAGGTGTTGTATTTGCTTTATTTAGGATGAATTTTGGTGCAAACATACAGCGCCAATTTATTCAGAGACTGTTGTGGTAAACAGGCTCGGTTTCTTGATTATTTAACAAATTACTGATAATTAGCTTACAATAAACTAGATGACGCATCAGAAGCAGATGAGAGCATGATGATATTCTTTAACCATGACTTTATCCTACTTTTGATTTTCAGTCATGCTTTTGTCAAGTCGAAAACTTTGAAAAAATACAATCAGATATCCTCAACAAGACATACAACACAAGAAGCAGAATTGACAGAGCAATTGAAATTCTACTACATTCAATGTACTGTAAATAATACAATCTATAAGCTAACATATAATGGAACTGTTGCTCTTACAACTGCACATGTAAGCTAAAGAGCCAGGGATGGTGGACAGTGTCCTGTTGGCTTATTCTTGGTCTGATATCATGTTAAGAAATGAATTAGATTCAGTCCATTGCACATCACCCAAAGCAAGACTAGATTTAACAACAATCCACCTCCACAAACATTTGGTCAAAAGTTTGCATAGCAGGGGCTTGCTGTCTAATCAGATGCTCAACAGGTGCTAGGAGTCTAACATAAATACATTAAGTTTTACTTGCAGAACAATATATTGCCTTGGTAAGGTCGACTACAAGAATTCAGCCAACATGACACTGAGCTCTGGCTGAGTGAGTGCTACTTTTAGCAATGTCTCCAAGGTGGCCATATTTTCGTTTAGAGTGTAAAGAAGAAGGGGGACCTCTTTTGATGTACCTCTTGTGTGACACAAGGACTCGTCTGTCTTTAAATCAATGATTTTCTATTTAGTTTCATGGTTAGATGCTTGGAGTAAGGTAAATGAAGAACTAGGAATGGAGGTAAATGCAAAATGGACTTGGGTGTGGCAAAGAGTGTCTAGTCTGGGGTTCTAGGTTACAAGGGTGGTTTTGGAAAAACAAATCTATACGCTACATGGTGTTTGAAGCTGAGAAACATGGTTGGTATTTCAGGATCTTAAGGGTAATTTTATGATCTAAAATTGTTTTATTTGGCACAAGAGTATTTGAAGAAAGAAAATGATGAATGTGTGTTCTTAGAGTTTCGTGTTTTCAGTTGTTTAGGCAAGAAATGGGAGGTTGGAAAATGTCAATCGAATTTCTTCTCCCTCCAGGAGTTTCCTGTTGAGACAAAAGACAATGTACAGTAAGTATAAAACAAAAGACAATAAAAATAAAAAAAATCACATCAATGTATTTGTGATCTCAAGTTAGTTATTTGAATTTCACATTTTTTTTTTTTTGTATAAACATGCACAGGAATTTTTTTTAAAGTAACTAAATAAATGAAAATGGCAATGCTGTCAATAATGCTGTTACCTGTAAGCTGCAATCTCAACATCCAAAGCCATCTTAACATTAAGCAGGTCTTGGTACTCCCGCAAGTAGAGTGACATTTCATCTTTTGCTTCACCAATGTCCCGCTCTAGGTCACTTATCTTCCCCTACAACCAGTTCATAGAAACATTCAAAGAATAAATCTATGAAAAAACGATTAAAAACAGAAACATCCAATATTTGTGACAGAGACATTAAGCATAATGTCATAGATCAAGCAGATTATTATCTGCAGTGCCGATCCTTTAAGAATCAGAATTTTATCTGTAATTACTCCAAAGAAACAGTAATGACTCAGCATTGATTGAGTGAGTCAGCATCAATTACATTTCACAGATTCATTAGTTGGTTGTAAATGCATTTTGCTTCCACCTAATAATGACAAAAGTAGGGGAGGACCCATTAGAAACAATATTCCATTAGTGTTGAGACTGTATGTATGTAGAAAATTACAGGACATCTGTAACTTGTGACAAATTTACAGTCTCCCACATTGTCGACACTGAGTAGGGCAGTATCGTTAACATTATAAGTATACCTGGTAATTGGTGACTTCAGTGTTTTGCGTCTCCTCTAGTTCACCTAGTTGTGCACTCAGTGACTCAATGGCATTCCTCAGCGCCTCAACCTCAGCGGAACGGGATTGGAGCAGCTGTCGGTACTCAGCTGTCTCTTCACGCACCAAGCGCACAGCCTTCTCCTGTTTATCAGTCAGCGCCACTACACTTGCCACTTTATCCTGATACCAGGCTTCAGCTGTCTGCATGTTGTGTCCAGCCAGGCTCTCAAACTGCGATCGGATCTCTCTGAGAGCACCCGACAGGTCTGGTCTACTTGTGTCCAGCTCCACGCTGAGGCTAGCCACCTGTAGCTGGACCCTCAGCCCCTCTATCTCCTCTGAAAACACTTGCTTCAGGAATGCCAATTCCTGCACCAGGGAGACCACACAGGCTTCTGCATCACTGCTGCACAGCATGGCCCTGCTTGCCTCCTCCTTCAGCCACTGCAAGTCTTCTTCTGTCCGAATCCGCAGGCGTGCCTCTTCCTCCCAGCGCTTGTGTAGCTGTGCATGGGTCTCCCGCAACTGGTCCCTCTTTGCCTCCATGTGTGCTTTAATCTGGGTCTCTTGGTTCAACTGCTCCCTGAGCTCTCGTACCTCTTGTATGTAGAGCTGCTGCACCCTGGAGGGCTGACTCTGCCTGCGCCGTAGGGCCTCCAGCTGCAGAAGCAGTGCACGGTTTTGCTGCTCAAGGTGGCGCACCTTCTCAATATAAGATGCAAAGCGGTTGTTTAGCCCCACCAACTGTTCTCTTTCCTGGGCCCGTATCTCCAGCAGCTCTGCATTCACTACACTCACCTGACTCAAGTCTGTCTGCTCCCAGCGCTGCAGCGGCTCCAAACGCATTGGCCACCTGGAGGAAGAGAGGTGCCCTTGGGAGGGCCGGTAGGTGGTGTGGGAGTCATCCCATCGTCGGGTCAGGGAGGAAGAAATGAAAGGGTTGAAGCTCATAATGCTGGATGTTTTTGTTGCTTTTTGTTTGGTTTTCAAATTATGTTGATTTGTTGGTTTGAGAAGTTGTTCTCTTTAAGTCCCCCTTGTTCTGCACACCATTAGTGGAGATGAACCGGCACTGCACCAGTTCAGAAATGCTGCAGAGCAGTCTGCTATATAAAGGGCACACATACTGTCTCTCCCTGCATACACACACACAGCTTGCCTCTGCTTTCTCAGCCAATGAGTGTTCTCAGCAGTGCCGTGATGCTGCAGGTTGGTTTGTTGTTTCTTTCTTGGCTCGAGGAGCATATCAGAGGAAGTAGGGCATCTTGATTTGTTTATTAGGGTCACTCTCTCAACATGATTCAATGTGACAGTGACAAAATCCATGCAGTCAGATTAAGAATGTAGGAATAAATAACTGTACATATTGTGGAGATAAGAACAATAAAGGAGATAAAATAACATTGTGACATACAGAAGAATATCTTAAGATAGGCCCATAACAAGATTGGAAAAAAAGTAATATCGTTTTTTTTTAAACTATACAATTATATAACATTTATTAGACAAACATTGTATGAAAGTAATTGAAACCTAATTGTTCTATTTAACAAATTGTAATCAATAAATGTAATAAAGGGATAACATCAATCCATGATACATGGTGTTAAGGTCTTAAAGATCTTAAACTCTCTCCCAGGAATGGTGTTGCTTCTGGTGACATCTTTTGCTCATCTTTTGTTACAATAGCAATATACGGTACAATAAATTCTAGTAGATAATTTTGGCATCAGAACCAAAGTTATTAAACTATGGGAGTGAATTGCTATGTATTTCAGCAATTCAACAATGCAATAAAATGAAGTAACTAACATATCAAATACCTCTAACTCTAAAAATCAAACCTCCTTGGAAATCCAAATCAGACATGACAGCTCTGGAAAAAAATATATTATTGCAGGCTAACTGTAGTGACTGAGTAAATTATGATTTGTAGAAGAATATTTCAGCTCTGTAGGTCCATACAAGTGAAAGGTGACCAGAACTCATAAGTTACAAAGAGGACATAAAGGCAGCATAAGAGTAATCCATATGACTCCAGTGGTTAAATCCATATATTCAGAAGTGATATGATACGTGTGGTTGAGAAACAGTTCCATTATTAAATCCTTTTTTAACTATCAATCTCCATCTTTTACCAGCCTTAACCTAAGTGGCTCAATGTGAAAGTGTACATGTAGATTTTCAGTGAAAAAGGACTTAAATATTGATCTGTTTCTCACCCACACCTATCATATCACTTCTGAAGACATGGATTTAACCACTGGAGTTATATTGATTACATTTATGCTGCCTTTATGTCCTTTTTGGACCTGCTGATCACCCTTTGATCACCATATTTGCATTGTGTTAATTGATTGAGATTGTGAGACTGCACTCAGTATTTAACGTGTGATGATGTTGAAACTGATGCACTAATTCTGCTATTAGTAGTTTATCTGTTCTCGATGGATCTTCCGTGATCCTTCCCGTGCTGTCAAGTGAAGCTGAGCAACATCAGTTTCGTCTCTCACACACTCATTTGTTTGGGTGCGAGATGATAAAACACAGACTGCGTGAATTATGTAAAATCGCTTGAATGTTCAAATTGGCAAGCATTAAAACACATACAACCGACAAACCTTTGTGAAGATGCAAGCAAAAATTAGATCGGAGACAACCCTGATAAAACATCATTCTCGGAAGTATTGATACTTTAGGATCGATCCGCCCATCCCTTCTTTCTTTAGATACCTGTATATGTTTCATGTTTGTGTGATAAGTATTTGCGGAGGTTCACTTGATTTTTGCATTGTGTTTCAGAAACATGCTCGCGAAGACAGAGACGGCGCACCCTGTTTATTGTCTTTATTTTACAAAAGCACAAGGTTTTTTTGTTATTGTAAGTGTACACAAATAAAAGTAGACCTTTTATAGTTTGTAACGATGTCTTACGTGTACCTGTATGGGCAAAAATGATGCAGTATTGTTTCCGCTGTTTCGAGAGAAAAATCATGGACATCACACCAGCGCCTGTGTCGACCCCTGGAATAATGCCAGAATTCAATATAATGATACCAGATTTCTTTCTCTACTGTTTGTTCACTTGAGACATAACAGACTCCCCAATATATCATGTATTTTGACATTTTGTTGTATGAAATTGTCCGATCAAATGCAAGAAGCGAAAGAGCTCTCATTGTGGTGCGTGCTCACTGTGTCACACAAACTGCTCGCAAACATTTATTTGAGTTGTTTTGCCATTTGTTCAGTTGAATGGTGTAAAATTGCTTGAATGTTCAAACTGGCAAGCATTAAAACACACAATTGACATAACTTTGTGCAGAAGCAAGCAAAATTCATCTGGCTTCTAAGTCTGGAGCTCCACCCACTAGTAAACAGTTTCTCCATTAGAGAGATTTCTCCAGTAAAAGTGCATTTGGTAGACAGAGTTACACCAGCAGAGGGAGCCTCTTTGCTCAGCCAATGTAAGTGAATGGGATTTTACTTGTAGACCGTATTAATCCAGTAGAGGGGGCATTTTTGCTCAGCCATTGTAAATCGATGGGATTTTTTTACATTTTGATCGTCATTTATATAAAAAGCTTAAGTCGCATCAGGTAAAAAAAGACATACCAGCAAACTTCAGAACAGTCCCCAGGTCTCTCTCTCTCTCTCTATACACACCGATCAGCCACAACATTAAAACCATCTGCCTAAGAAGAAATATGATGTCTGGTTTTCAATACAATGCAGTGAATGGAGACCACAAAAATTAAGCTCCAAAAAGCATTTTAAAGGAAGTCCTTTTTCACCTTAAATCTTGACATCAGCAATTTCCTTGACGATCATGATTTCAAGCTCAATTACACTTCCTAGCACTCTGAGTGTGTGTGAAATAAGTGTAATCAGGATTGAAATCATGATTGTGCCTAGAGACTGCAATGGCAAGTTGAACACTGAGTGAGTTCTCAACTAAAATTAAACTAAACTAAATTAAACCACAGTACTCGTATGGATTACATTTATTATGCTTTTATGTCCTCTTTGTTGCTGACAGTTTGGTACATATTCCACTTGCACCGAATGGACAAACAAATATCACATCTCCATGAAAATATCTTTGTGTTCCGCAAAAGAAAATCCCAAGTTTTAGATGACAAAGTTACATGACAGAGTAAATTAAATGGGGAACTACTCCTTAGTCAATATAATAATATTAACATATTAATGAAAATAAAACAAATAATAAAATAAGTGCAAGCTATCATATCACTTAAAAAGACATGGATTTGACAACTTGTCATATGGATACTTTTATTCTGCCTTAGTTTTGGCCATCACTTAGAGCTGAAATATCCTTTAAAAAAAAATGTGTTCTGCAGAAGAAAGTCAGTCATACACATCTGGGATGGCGCGAGAGTGAGAAATGCCTCTTAATGTAAATCCCTTTTAAATATATAAAACTTAAATGTGTGACTTCACTAGTTTATGGATGTAACATCATTTTAGTTTCATTTAAGTCCATTATGCTCTCAAGTAAACTGCTCTTTCACATTTCTGATGTGGACAATGTATGAATTAAAGTAAATGTTGATTACATCTTTGCTAAAACATGATTGTGCTTTGTCGTGTGTATTAACTGGAAAGGCAATCCACTCACCTCCAAACATTTCACATCAAATATGGCCTACTTGTGTTATTCCAAATTGTGAACGTTTCCCTTTGTAGCGCTTGTAAAAGAGAAGGGGAAAATGTAAGCTACATTTTCTAGTCCTGAAGTGCTGGAGAGCAATTTATGGTTCTGCAGTCTCAGGTGAAATCCAACATACTTTGAAATTAACAGGGAGAATGACATGATCGTAAACGCCAAAATTACTATTAATCAAGACCAGGTTTAAAAGTGACTGTGGAAGTAACCTTCATGAAGGACCCATTGTCTTCAAGGGTGTAAAAATGATTTGGAATTCACTGCAGTTGGAGAAAAATGTACACTTAATTAAACATAATGGAAAGCTTTAAAAAAAAACAAAAAAAACAGAGCATGGCATTGGAATACTATTACAACTGAATGCAAACCTTCACTCAAGATGGTATGACTTTGTTTACTGCAGATAATTCCTACTGCACAATTAGAACATGATATTAATAAGGTATCAATTAATTTTGCAAGATAAGATACTTAAACTCATCCCATTTCTTCTTTGACATGAGTAAGTTAAGACCTATATGTTGGAATCCCTTTGAGGCTGAATACTGCTCTTGAGTTTAAAAATACTTCTGGTTTCAAACCATCAGACAAGGTCATAGTAAACCATTATTTATCATAAGAGCTTAGCTCATTTCTTTCCAATAGCTATTTTTCTTTTACATCTGCAGTGAACCTTCACTGAATATAAACATTTTGACAGCCTTAAACATAATATGAAGCTTCACATTGCAGATATGGAAAACATAAAAAAAGAAGAAATACTTGTAATAAAAGGGATACTTGTGTTGTCCAACTCAAAACACGTAATATCTTTTTTATAGATTAATAGTAATCAATATTTCAACAAATAGAAAATAAATGAAGGATTCAGAAGAACCAAAAATGACCACTGCTTCACAAGGTGTTTTAGGCATGTGTGTAATTTCTTTCTGTATTTAACCAATTACTATTAATATTAATATTTTTTTTTTAGGATAAATCCCTCTCTGTATGTTCGGAATTAGGGTTGTGATTCCCCTTTATGTCTGTCAATGCCCTTGTTTTCTGGTATATGCTGGTAAGTGCAGCGATCTTCCTTAATGCAGCCGTTTGTCCTCCAAAAATAGCATTCATCAGATTGTTTGCTAAGATGACAGGAGAGAAAAGACAACATAACTATAAAAAAAAAAAATAACAACATAACTATATACTAATCCCACTTAAAAGTTCTTTAAAATAAAAGCTGTATATACATTACTAAATCATTTCAGTAATGTCCAACGTAATGCAGAATCAGAAACTCCACTCACCCAGCCTTGTCTGGGGACTCTGTAGATGCATCTCTGGACACACCAAGATGTGCGTGTATCCTATCTGGATAACGCACCACAAGAGTAGTTCCCTCAAAAGCGTGACCCTATGATCCACAAACACACAGTTACTTTTCTTCAGTTACCATACACAGAGGACAGAAGTGATTCAGTCCATACTGAAAGACCTTCATTTATGTGGTTACATAGTACAACCCCAAAGCTCAGACAGCTCAACCATATAAGGGTTAGACATACACAACAAGCTATATGGTCACCTACAATCTGCTAAATTTATGGTTATAAGAAACATCTACCTATATAACACCACATTGTAAATACTAGGGCTGGGTAAAAATATCGATTTACAGATTGTGATCTTCATTTGAATGATCCTGATATCTATACTTTACTCAATGCATACCCTTCTACAATGCAAGTAAACCACTCATATACAAACCCAAATTTCACTATGCAAATAAAAAGGTCTGTGATTGACAACTGGCTTATAAAATGTCAGATTTCACTTGCCAGTGATTGAGTATACTACTCAGTATAGTGAGTGCTGAAAAAGTTTGGTTACATTTGTTCTGTGTATTCAAAGACGAGTCCACGCAATCCATCTGTCATCGAATAATGTCTCTTTTAATAACCTTTTTGCACCGGAGGTCACGTGACACCATGAGAGGAGCGGACGTGTGAGCGATGAGCTCTGCACACTTTGCTAGTTTAATTATTTTCATGTTTGTAAAGAAGATCATTTTCATGGGCAAGGAAGAGGCGAAAAACCGGCTTGTCAATATAAATAATATTTTAATGAAGACCTTAAAACAAACACATAGGACAACAGACATGTCTGCTGATTAAGCTCTCTCTCTCGATCGCCGTCTGCGAGTGGCCTTTATCCCTCTTGACGGCTCAATTAGCCTGATACGGGACCGGGCGTGCGTAATCACGCCCCGGTCCCGCCCTCCACCGTGCAACATTCCTCCCCCGTTCTCTCATGCTGGGGACCCCCGGCCTGACGTACATCCCCGGGGGGGGGGCGCCTCCCGCGCAGTCTGCCGGCGGGTCATCCCCATCAACCTGGACGAGGGAGGGGCAAGGGGAGGGAAACAACAATTAAAAATAGGGGGGTAAAAATCCTGCACTGGGCGGAACCTCCCCTCCCACGAACACCATAATTTAAAAAAGAGGGAAAAGGCCGACGCAGAGCGGTATCAAGAGAAAGAGGAGAGAGAGATTTAAAGGAGAAAACAAAAAAAAAAAAAAAAAAAAAAAAAAAAAAACTTACTCACTGGTTCTCTGATACGCCGTAGCTCGTTCCTCAGCCACTTCTCCACCCTCTTCAGGACAACAGCCGCGCCTCTCCGGGCAGATCGGAGGCAGTCCTCAGCCCCTGGCGGACGGAACGCCCCGCCGCGTTCCCGGGGTGTCGAAGGGGCCTCCCCCCGCCCCTGGCAGCGGTTCTCCCACTCCAGGCGGTCGGCGGCAAGCCCCTCCCCGCACGCGGTCGGCAGTCTCCAAACCCGCCGCGTTCCAGCAGCTAGTAGGGGACTCCCCCGCCCCTGGCAGCGGCCCTAACCGCTCCAGGTGGTCGGCCAGGAGCCCCTCCTCCCCTCGCGGTCGGTGACCGTTCCTCCGCGTCAAGGTGGCTGGGCTCCTCCGTCCCCCAGCAGATGGCCGCGGCTGCTCTGCTGAGCAGTGGCGAGAACTCCGCTACGGCGCATCCCTCTTCCTTCCCAGGTTTCGGCACCAATGTAAAGAAGATCATTTTCATGGGCAAGGAAGAGGCGAGAAACCGGCTTGTCAATATAAATAATATTTTAATGAAGAACTTAAAACAAACACATAGGACAACAGACATGTCTGCGCTGATTAAGCTCTCTCTCTCGATCGCCGTCTGCGAGTGGCCTTTATCCCTCTTGACGGCTCAATTAGCCTGATACGGGACCGGGCGTGCGTAATCACGCCCCAGTCCCGCCCTCCACCGTGCCACAATGTTATTATCCAGTGAAATGTGATACACCCAGTTACACATTTGCTCTTTGAGGTAAACATTGCAAAGAAGTGAAAATCCTCGGGCTCTGGAGACATTAAAAGACACTTACATGCCATTTTGATGGCATGGCCGTGGAAAATCAGCATCAACTTTTCAACATGTCGGTGATGCTGATGAAGGTTGTTGCTGACTTGGAGGATCTCGCTGTAATACACCGATCGATTATGGCGATGGAAACTAAATTATCTGAGTTGGTTACAAGAGTGGCAGATGTTGGAGAAATGGATCGATTATCTTGAGTCATCGGAAAGGGAATTATCTTCTAATCCACTCACGACCAATAGACCTGGATGGCATTTTGGAAAAACTGGAAGATCTCGAAAATAGGAGCCAAAGGAACAACATATGGATTGATTGTTGGAATTCCTGAGCATAAAGAAGGCACCGATATGGTGATATTCCTGGATGAGCTCTTCCCTAGTCTGCTCGACATAACAGGCCATAAACTGGAAATCGAGCAAGCTTGTAGATTTGCTGAGGGAGACAGGCCCGATCAATTCTGGCCAAATGTCTGAGATCATACGATAAAGATCTCGTGTTGCACCAGGTGAGGAGCAAAGGAAAGCTTTCTTGGAAGAATCACAATATTTTCTTGTTCCCGGTCTCTGTGAATTCAACAAGAGAGAAAAGCGATTGCTTCAAAGAATGCAAGAAACTCTTGCATCAACGGAAGATCGCTTTTGCACTGATGATTCTGGCCAAATTGAGAATAGACACCAGGGATGGCCGCAAAATATTTTTATGCCCCAAACAAGCACTGTCCTTCATAGAAACAATGGGTAAGTAAACCATTTGGTGTTTCTCATGTGAGTGGATTGACTCACTGTATATTGACTCTGTCTGTCTTTGTCTGAGGAAGCTAGGCACCATTTGTATTTCTTTTTGCGTTGGCTTTGCCTTTTTTCCTTAAAGAAACTTTTGCATTGATGGAAGGTCGCTTTTACACCGAAGTTCCCAGCCAGATAGAGAATGGACACTATGGATGACCGCAAAATATCTACATGCCCACAAGAAGGATGTCTTTTATGAAATTAACCAACTGAATTTGACACTTGACCATTCGATGAACAGGGACACCCGTTTTGTTTCTTTTTGTGTTGGTTCCGCCTAGTGCCTGGAGCTTGTTTTTTTTTTTAATAACACTGCTTCGGGACAGTTGTGGATGTATCTGTTCATTCTTTGTGCTTGGAGGTTGGATGGAGTTTGTTTTGTGGAGTATTTTTGTGGGTCATTGGAATGATTACGTCATCTGCTGCACTCATGAACATCCGGCTCACTGAACACTTGTTTGTCCAAGGAAACTGAGCGGCTTTAAATTGGTTGGAATTTGTTTTGAGGAGGAAGACACAAAAATTCAGAGGAGACCGTTCTGTGAATGAATCTACATGTTTTTGTGTTTATTCTGCCTATTGGCTGGGGTATGTTTTACTAAGTATTTTCTGTTATATAATTTTTATATATATATTTATTAATGTATTTAATTTATCTCTTTAAATGTGTGTACTTATGTAAAACCACTGGGATGTATGTTTGGGGTCAGGTAGTTCAGATTGAGGTCAGAGCTTTGTGATGGCAACTCCAATACCTTGACTTTGTTGTCCTTAAGCCATTTTGCCACAACTTTGGAGGTATACTTGGGGGTCATTGTCCATTTGGAAGACCCATTTGTGACGAGTTTTAACTTCCTGGCTGATGTCTTGAGATTTTGCTTCAATATATCCACATAAGATTCCTTCCTCATGATGCCATCTATTTTGTGAAGTGCACCAGTCCCTCCTGCAGCAAAGCACCCCCACAAAATGATGCTGCCACCCCATGCTTCACAGTCGTGCAGGTGTTCTTCAGCTTGCAAGCCTCACCCTTATTCCTCCAAACATAACGATGGTCATTATGGCCAAACAGTTTAATTTTGTTTCATCAGACAAGAGGACATTTATCCACAAAGATCTTTGTCCCCATGCGCACTTGCAAACTGTAGTCTGGCTTTTTTTTTTTTTTTTAAGACTGATGGCTAATTTATCAGAAGCTAAATTAGGCTTAACATAATTTCTGGAATTTTCCAAGCTGCTAAAAACTTTAACACAGTTAACTAACTGTATGTAAATGACCCACTGGACTTGTGATAGTCAACTAAAAGAGAAACAATCTGTAAACAATTGTTGGAAAAATTACTCATGTCATGAACAAAGTACATGTCCTAAATGACTTGCCAAAACTATAGTTTTAGTATATGTATCAATTCCCAGGCCCAGTATGTACTAATTGGTACATTTATCTCATAAGCAATATCCACGGTTGTTAGCTATGAGCCAAGAGGTTATCCAAGCTCACATATTCCTCTATATAACTAGAGGAATATACAGGGAAAAAAAATCCATCACATTCAGAGTAATAATTCAGCAAACAAACAAACTTACATGGAAATCTCGGATAGCTGTCTCACAGTCCTCCTTCTTGGTGTAGTTAACAAATGCACAGCGTCTTGCCAGTAACACTTTTACACTATGGACTGGTCCAACACTGTAAAAAATATAAAAAGTTACATTACATAAATTACAATACATGGTGCTTTATAGACTGATGTTAAATTAAACATCATTTTACTAGTAAAGAATCAAAGTTTGTACAGTGCAAAGCCAATGACGTCACTTACGATTTGAATAATGCATAAATCCTTCCCTCTGTTATAGAAGGCACCAGATTTCCGACCCAGACAGGGAATAGTTCTCTGTAAAGTAATGAAACACACTTCAGGATTCATGCAGTTTTGACTGGTAGCATATTGAATGACTGCAGATGTATGGGTACATTTGTCTTACAGAGGACGATAAGTATTGGGTCTGTGCTGATACTGAGGAAGAGGTCCGAGAGGGAATTTAGCTGGAGGATGTGGGTTTCTTTCTCGAGGCATAAACTCATTTTCTCTGGGCACAAGAACAGGGGCTAAACCTAGACAGAGATTGAGAGTCATCAATGCAATCTAAATAAATTACACTTTTTGTTTTGCAACTTATAACTCCCTTACTTTTTAAATTTATTTAAACTTGATATCTGTTCATTAGGGATTGGTTATGATGCTCAACAAGTCATCCAACAACTGACTAGTCAATTAGTGAGGTAGTGTTTCTAGATTTTGTTACTTTTAGATATTTTTAGTAGCGGTGCTTAATTAGTGTGTAGACAGCATGCTCTGCTTCAGTTACTGGACAGCTTTGCAAAGCAGACGTCAACCGTCTCCTTTGTGGTAATGGAGTCAACTGCAGACAAGAAATGAAAGTTTCTGGGTGCGATTTCACTGTTCTATATGATTTGTCTGTAACCACATACATGGATATAATAAGAAATTATGCATTGAAAAGATGAGTTTGATTCGTACATTGATAGTTTGTTCATCTTGTTAACGATCTGATGCAATGAGCACTGCTGCAGTTCATATTAAAACACTCTCCTGCAGAATGTTCAACATAACTGATTATTTGTCATATTAGAATGACATTGTAGAAATTATTGGCAGTCTGAGTGGGTTTGGTTCAGATTTTGTACAATAAGATTGTTAATCTGGTTAATGATTAAATGCAATGAGCACTGCTGTTGTTTATGTAACAAGAAAATTCAATTCTTGTCAAATTAGAAACATATATTGGTTTTACCGGCAATATATCTTATCTGGGATCACAATTTTTAGATATGGCCAGATGTGCAGTCCATCAATAACGTTAGAGCTATGCCCAGGAGCGACTTCACAGTATAGAGACTAGCAACATCAAGCAATAAAGTCACTGCATGTGTGTACAAGGCTTGATTCCCTGTTATGTGGATCTCACCGAAATAACAATGAGCACTTTGTGAACAAACAATTGTAATAGTGTGTTCCTTCTATTATAGTATATACCTTCCACATCTATTCCGATATCTCATTTAAGCAGATTTAATTTACAAACCTCACGCATTTCATTTTCCCTCTCTCTTCTCTACAGCTCCCTGTAACAGTTAACTGTCTTGTCTAATGTTAAAAATGTAAATATCAATAAAACATTATATCATATACTGTCTGCATATATGCAGATATTTATCAAGAAATTTTCACAAATCTGTTTTCTTCCTGTGGAGCACTTGTATTTATTTAGCTTAAGCACATATTATAGGGTCAAACTGTGCCCGTCTCACTCACAAATGTTGCTTGACAGTCAGTCCATGACACTCCAGGCATTCTGGTCTGAGGAAGCTGGATGCGGTCAGTAGATTGCTGCTCTCGCTTGATCCGCACAAGAGCGATAGAGCAACTTCAACGTAAAATCACTTCAAGTGTGCTATAAGAAAATGTCATATTCACTGCGCCATGTATGTACAATTAGTTTGATTCTGTCTTTCTGTGAGACAATGCGCTTTCTAATGCACACATACCATCCGTGGTTTTACTGTGTGCACTGGTGTTATTTCCTTCTTCCTAATGTATTACAATGTCTTTATGTGCAAACAATTATTAAAATGGGAAGAATAAACAGAAATCAGGAGAAACTGCTAAATACTATTTAAAAAAAACGTACTTAATATTTTGTGTAAGCAAATATAATACTAAATAAAAGCCAATTGCCAATTTATGCATATGTGCTATTATATTAAACTGAGTGTTATATCGGCCTATCGGCCAACCTACTCTCTGGATATCGGCATCAGCCATTAAAAAACTCATCTTGGTCAACCTCAAACAAAAACGATATTTCATTAAGTAAAAATGTGTTAAACTGATTATCTGTAAATCGTTAGTTAAAAGAATATACTTCGAAAGGCTGAGAGCTCGATCATTTGCTCGATGACCTGGAACACATTAAAACTGAGTACATCCAAGCCTTTGGGCCATTGCATCTGTCCTATGCTTTAGCATCTAGCCATGTTCCATCTAGCTATGTTTGAAAGCAAAAACACATCTTGTGTAAAAATAAAATGTGTCCAAACAGGGTCAAGAGAACAAAAAAAACACACTAATTGTACGGGGCTTCCTTAAGATTACTAGTCAACTAGTTGTTCAGGCACCGACAGCGTAGTCAATTTTGAAAATTAGTTGTTTATGTGTTGATTACATTTGTATTATCATACCTGGTACTCTAGAGAGTCCTTCAAAGGCTTTTTCTACTGTTCCATGAAGAATCAGGGCATTTGAACTCTGCTCTCTAGTGAATCCCATTTCCTTTTGAAGAAACAAACACAATCAGACAATCACAGATGCGCATAAAACAGAGAAGCAGCTGTAGCCAATCAATTCAAGCAGGCCTAGCACTCATAAAGAAGTTGGTCCTGAATGTAGCCACTAGTGCTGCACGATTAATCATATCGCAATTGCAATGTCAGCCTGTGCGATTATATGACGGCAAATGCTGCGATTTTATTAAATAAGTGTATGTGTGGACATGACAGCCCATTCTCTACATCGCTAATGAAAAGCATGCCATTTAAATAAACACAAACTCCAAAAATGTCATTCTCGGTGCGGTCAGACAACCAGTCGCAGAAGAGACCCAATCTGAGCGGGAGTCGAGTACGAGAGAGATTTAAAGTTCCGCTGGCTGATACGTACTCTTAACACGGAGACGCTCGTCTGCAGCTTGCAACATGTTGCTTCACTGATGAGATCATAAGATCAATCTTATGTGAAAAATAACATTAAAATTACAACAACAATAAAATGTGCGTGTATATGTATATATATACTGTTGTTTTTGGGTATGTGTATAATATACATATACACACACACACACCAACAACAGTTTTATTGGTTTGATTTAGTGAACCACACTTTTATATCCAGTTTCCTTTTCAAAAGTGTTTACACAAGGTACATGTTACATCCAGCTTAAATGTCCCTGTTTGTTTGGACAATCTTATTTTCATGAAAATCTGTATGTTCTTATTTATTGTTCTATTTTATTTAGGTGTAATATTGAGAAAATAAGTTTGCAGTAATGCAAATATATTATTTCATATTATTTTAAAACACTGTGCATTTATAGTTGTTGTTGTTGCTAGTTTGTATGTTTGAGTTGAATAATACACATTTCAACATTATCAGTAATCTATTTGTGCATTTTCCTTGATAACCAAGCAAGTTGGCTCATGATACCATTTATTATATCGCAATATTAACCTCAATAATCGCAATATGACATTTTCCCCAAATCATGCAGCCCTAGTAGCCACACCAACCCACATTCACTCACCATAAGCAGGATGAGCTGCACCCTCATCAACTCCTCAGCTGCATCCTTACATGTGCTGTCCAGCTTTAAGACTTCATTATAGGCAAGTCTGGCTTCAAAATACCTCTGACAGAAGACAGAAATTGTGTTTAAACTTGTGACAAAGCAGTGACGTATGTGTGAATCTATACTCTTTATGTGATTTGAATAAGATTTGGCTCTGTTGTGTTAACAATACCTTTAGCCCAACCAGTGCTTTGCCTTTTCTGTAAAGTCCTTTAATCCATTTGGGATTCATAGAAAGAGCAATATCAGCATCTGTTAAAGCTTTTTCATACTGTAGCATCTTTTCATAGCAATAAGAGCGATTCCCAAATAACCTGCAACAAACAGACACAAAAATTCTGTAAATGTAACCTCGTCACAGACTTGCTCTACCTGATTTACCACTTGTGTATTCAAAAGTTATATGTTGTGGCTGAAATTGCTGATGTGGGATCTTACTTAAACTCTTTAGGGTTGTGTTTTATAGCATCTGTAAAATATTTTACAGCCATCTCAAAGTTTCCTGAAGCAGCATACTCGCTACCCAAAGCTATATATATAAAAAATGTGGAATTAAAACCATTTACTCCATATAATTTACAGTCTTAAAACTTTGTAAAAAAATATATATATTTAAAACTAAATGACTTCCATCCACACACCTGCCAGCTCCATGCTTTTTGTAATAAAATAATTTGCATTGACTGCCTCCGCTGACTGCACCTCCACATTGTTATCGATCTGCCGGAAGAAAAATTGGATGTTATCCAAATGTATAAAAGGTCTACAAATTGGTTTTCAAAATGCCTAAACAGGATTGTGGTTGATACTTTTGCAAGAATATGATAATTATGCATGGCTATAGTGCATGCATAAAACAAGTAAGTTGTGTGCTTATTTCATTTACACTCACTTTTCGTGTCAGCTAGTAAATGAGTTCAGTGATGACAGGGCGTATAATTTGTGGACTTTCTATTGGAGGGGGTAAATAGCTATAAGAGACCAGAGTCAGGGATAGAGAGAAACGGACTGGCTAGTGGCACAAGGCAAGAATAATTATATGTCTAAAACACATTGGGTGCATCTGAAACATGAAACATTCTGCCTTTCTGGTGTTCATAATGCAGGAAATTCCTTGATTAAACATATACCTGTAGCTCAAAATAAATAAAGAGCTCCTCAGGTGTGGTGCATACTTATGCAAGCAAGACATTTCAATTCATTTTATTTTTAAATATTTCCCAACACAAAACCAATGTCACCTAACAATAATTGATTTTGAGGTCCAGTTTTTTTTAAATAAAATATCAAACAGAATGAAATTTCTTTGCACCATTTTTAATTCAGTAATATGGTCTGAATACTTTTGCAAGGCATTGTATTTAGACTTGCTTTAAGAGAATGTATCTTAAATATGAGTGTATTCTATATATAAATATATATATAAATTTTTTTTAACTTGGTTATACTACTGCGAGTGCAGTAAAGACAAAATACACTTGCAGTATATTCAAGATCTATTCTCTAAAAGCAAGTCTAAATATCTTATATGCTGCTTCTCAGGTGAATGCATCTTTTTTTAAAGGATTTTTTGATATTTTAAAATATTAGTATTTTTAAAATTATATTCACAATTCTCAGATATCAGTTTGCAAATCAAAACAAATTTTAATGCAGTGTATAATGGGGTGAAGACTACCCTCTCTCACCTTTTTGTTCACTTCAATCTATCTTTAACTCTCAAAAAAAACAAACTCTCTCTTACTCAAAGCTGCGTGTTGCCAATTTTCTTCAAAATAACAAATACACAGTGACATATATTATGATTCAATAAGTTGCGAGCCATCACTTTATAATCTAGCTGCATTAAGTGTGTGTGTTCGAGAGATGAGCATCCCAGTTTATATCAGCCAAATGCATTTTCAATGTTTCCCTTTTAGATCAGGACATTTGTACAACTCATAGAAGAGGTGCTGATAGCACAGAGAAATGCCAGTTTTGGAGTTTGTAGTCATTTACATAATCTGCTTTCATATTATTTAAACTTTAATAAAGCTATAACGTATTAAATATAACTGCACTTAAAATGTAACGTCAGGGTGTTTCCTTTAAAGACATTCGACACGCAGGTTTTGCATCAGCTAAACTTATTCCACAATGAGAGTGATTCTGTTTTCACTTATAATTCCCTCAATGTACATCACCTGAAGCTGTTTGGAAAGCTTAGACCGCATCTAGACTGTGAGCTGTGTAATTCTTCCTCTCCTTAGTCAGGTGCGAGTTGCAGTGCTGCTCTTGAGCGCCATCATTACAGTTTAATGTGATCCCATGTTACGTTAAATGAGATCAAACCACTATTCGACAACAAAACTTTTTGTTGACAAATTTTTATTGTCGTCATAAGCAATAACGTTGGCTAATAATTCCTGCCCTAATGGATACACATGGGGCCATATCAAATATCAGAATATTATATCGAAATACAATACACTTTGATACAAATTTAAATGTTACATCGGTATAAAGTCCCAATAATTTTTGTTTCAGCTTTAGATACGTTTGAAGAATAGAAATTGCGTGCTTTTAACACTAAAATGAAATAAACTAAAAGAAAGCCACTATATTGTGTATATATACACACACCATTTCTTCTTTCCGTAGTTTGATGCACATTGTGTACAATGGACCCTTTTCACAGACCTCTGATGACGCGTTTTCGCCTTATTTGGCAGAGAAAATCTAGCAAACTTTTTTAAATTTGCAATTTCTTAATTACTTAGTGAAAGTTTAAAACATAGTACTTGAAATGATATTACCCAAAAATTATTTTAAAAAACAAGTTAAGCTGCAGAGAGGGTGACAGAAAATGTATGGTCTTCACCCTAATGCCATCCAAGACGTGTATGATTTTCTTCTGCTGAACTAAGATTTATCAGTGGCAAGTCCTTTTTTACTATAAATTCTCCTCCCTGCCGAGTAGGAGGTGATATGCATGAAGAATATGATTTGCCAAAAACAAAAAAGAAGAATGTCCAAGTGAAAGTTGAGATTTATAGTAAAAAATTACAAATCTTTTTCTCACCCACACCTATTATATAGCTTTAGAAGACAATGATTTAACCACTGGATGCTGCCTTCATGTGGTTTTGGCACGTCACATTTTTGGTTGCCATTTACTTACATTTTGTGGACCAACAGAGCTGAAATATTCTTCTAAAAATATGTTTGTGTTCTGAAGAATTCATACACATCTGGGATGGCATGAGGGTAAATGATGAGAGAAATTACATTTTTGGGTGAACTATCCCTTTAAGCACGGTAGCCCAGCCCTAGCGCCACCCATGCTATTATCAGATCTGCTCAGTTGCAGTGAGCTACTTAAAATGGCCAACTTGATCATACCTATTATAGCACACCTGTTACATTTCTCAACTCCATCTCTCTCTCTCGAGTTCCACCTGGGATATACAGTGCAGGTAGTTTAACTGCCTTGTGTGGGCATGTCAGGCAGTTTTGGGTTTTATTTTCATTAGTCTGATTGCATGTTTATATCCATATCCATTTATAAATTATCTACTTTTATAATGCATCATTACTGATTTAGCTGCAAGGTCCCCTCTCTCAAGATTGAATCTGTTGCTATATTCAATACATTATTTCAGCTTTAACTCACAATCCTGTGCATTTGATTTGGTGGTTGAGAGACACACAAAAAGTCATTCCACAATAATCCTACATTTCCTTTAACTCCATTCGTCCCCTTTTCTAACCTGTTTTTGTGGCACGGTGGCACCTTTCTCCTCTGACCCATGCTGTTTACTGGAGTTTGCTGGAGTAGCTTTCTTTTCTTTCTTGTCAGGTTTGGGCTTTGATTCCAGTTTGCGCTTGGCGATGGCTGCTGCATTTGATACAAAGCAGCTATTCATGTCAAGCTCCTAAAACACACATAAAAATAGCATCAAAAACAGCACTTTCCAGTAAGTGCACATGTTAAACTGTTCTGCTTATAGTTTAAGCATATAACTTTTGTAAATTACAACGAACATTAAAATTCATTGGCTAAAAATTTGAAAAGTTAAAAACACAAGTCAACCTCTGGTTCAATATTTGAGTCTTCCTCTTCATCACTTTCCTCACTATCACTGCTCTGCACAGGTGCTGAGGTGCATGGAGGGCCAGAAGATGCAGATGAACATTTATTGTTTTTAATGTTATTTTTATCTGCATGTTTATTCTTTTGTGATCCAGAGTCAACATGTACCTTAAATTAAAGAAACAAGAAATATTTTGACTACACCATGACACAAATTCTGTGCCATTTCTGTGAGATAGACACAAAACAATGGTGGTATGCAATGTGATCATAAATTACAATGGCAATTTTTCACCCAATATCTATATTAATGACTGATATCTATATGAAATGATATATATACAGTGGCATGTAAATATTTGGGCAGCCCTAATCAAAATATCTGTAACTGTGAATAGCTAAGCGAGCAAAAGATGGCCTTATTTCCAAAAGGCATGAAGTTAAAGATGACACATTTATTTAATATTTTAAGCAATTGTACTTTTTTTATATACATCGTTTACAGTTTCAAAATAACAAAAAAAAAGAAAAGGGCCCAAAGCAAAAGTTTGGGCACCCTGCATGGTCAGTACTTAGTAACACCCCCTGGCAAGTATCCCAGCTTGTGAAAGCTTTTTGTAGCCAGCTAAATGTCTTTCAATTCTTGCTTGGGGGATTTTCACCCATTCTTCCTTGCAAAAGTCTTCTCATTCTGTGAGATTCTTGGGCCGTCTTGCATGTACTGCTCTTTTCAGGTCTATCCACAGATTTACGTTGATGTTTAGGTCGGGGGACTGTGAGGGCCATGGCAAAACCTCTTGAGGTAGTCCATTGTAGATTTTGAGGTGTGTTTAGGATCATTATCCTGTTGTAGAAGCCATCCTCTTTTCATCATCAGCTTTTTTACAGTTGCTGTGATGTTTGCTTCCAGAATCAACTCAAGCCCAAAGCATGATCGATCCACCCTCGTGCTTAACACTTTGTACTTGTTGAATTGTACTTTTCATGAAATTCTGCACCCTTTTTTCTCCAAACATACCTTTGTTCATTGCGGACAAAAAGTTATATTTTAACTTCATCAGTCCACAGGACTTGGTTCTAAAATGCATCAGGCTTGTTTAGATGTTCATTTGCAAACTTCTGATGCTGAAATTTGTGGTGAGGATGCAGGACAGGTTTTCTTCTCATGACTTTTCCATAAAGGTCATATTTGTGCAGTAGAAGTAGAACAGTGCACCACTACTCCAGAGTCTGCTAAATATTTCTTAAGGTCTATTGCAGTCAAACAGGGGTTTTATTTGCCTTTCTAGTAATCCTACAAGGAGTTCTCTCTGAAAGTTTCTTGGTCTTCCAGACCTCAACTTGACCTCCACCATTCCTGTTAAGTGCCATTTCTTAATTACATTAAGAACTGAGGAAAGGGCTACCTGAAAACGCTTTGCTATTTTTTTTTTTTTTTATATATATATATATATATATATATATATAGCCTTCTGTTGCTTTGTGGGCATCAATTATTTAAATTTTCAGAGTGCTCGGCAGCTGCTTAGAGGAGCCCATGGCTGCTGATTATTAGGACAAGATTTGAGGAGTCAGAGTATGTATAAAGCTTTGACATTTGCATCACCTGGCCTTTCCAAATGATTATTGTGAACAAGCCATACCCCTAACAAGCTAATTAAAGTCTGAGACCTTGGAAAAAGTTATCTGAGAGCTTAAATCTCTTGGGGTGCCCAAACTATTGCATGGTGCTCCTTTCCTTTTCTCACTCTAAAATAGTACAAAATAAAAATAATACACTAATATTGCATAAAATTTTGAAAAGAATGTTTCATCTTTAACTTTATGCCTTTTGGAGATCAGTTAATCTTCTACTCACTTAACTATTCAACAGACATTTTAACCAGGGGTGCCCAAACTTTTGCATGCCACTGTATGTATATATATATATATATATATCCTAAAGGTCACAGTGGTATAAATTATAATGCATTTATTTTAACTCACCAGTTTATTTTTTTCTTTATCTGCATTTTCTTTCTCTAATTTTTCCTGCCGACGTCTCTCCTTCTGTCTCTGTTATATTTCAGAAAGATATCACTTAAAACATTCAGTAACTGATGATAAGAGCTTTTTGTTTATGCTCTTACCATCTTTTTCTGCTTTTTCTTCTCTGCTTTTTGCTTAAGTTTCTCTTCTTCATCCACCAGTTCTTTAGTATTTCTTTCTGCTTCCTAGAAATAAATATTTAAAACAAATAATTTTATACAAAATAATACTGCAATCAGCTCCTGTCATGGAAAATCTTTGAAGAATCTCTCTTAAGATGCAAGAAATCTATCCAGGTCCAGGGTTCCAAATGCCAAAGTTGTAGTTTATTGAATCACCAACAAACTTGAGAAAGGTTAGCTGTCCATTCTGAATACACAGTTCCAAGCTCTCAATTATATACCTTTGTTATCTTGTGTCCACTATCTTTGACCAATGGGCCCACAGCCCGTGTTCTTTCACTTGCCACCATTATCTTTTAGATTCTCTCTTTTTTAACTATTGGTGGAAAATCCCTCGCCTGTCTGTTCAGAATGTACAGTTTGACTATTTTCCGTAGAATGAGCTTATGTCACAGTTTGTGTAAGGGACACGTAGTCCTAATGGTGACTCAAAATACCTCTGCCTTTCTTTATAATGTAATATCCTATTGGTTATATTCATTTGTTTACACACAATATCAATTGAACAACTAAAAGAAAATACACCATATATTTTAGAAAATACACCAAAATACACCATACTCCCAGCATAGGTGTTTGACACAAACCTCTGGTGTTATGTGTTTGTAGGGTTTTGTCAGGCCTCTCTCAAGGAAGTTGCGAGCAAAGCCACAGTATCTGTTGTTTGTACGGACACCATATTTATCAAAATCTTCATCATCTGATGACATATAAGCCGTAAAATGAGAGGCGAAGTGGTCCAGTTCTGGAACTTTAATACAAAAACAATTTTAAAAAAAATTTAAAAAACAATTAGTACAGTGAAAAGATAACAAGTATGCAGATTACATAAAGATCTTAAACTACAGTTGGTATGATTTTTGAGAATGCCTAGTCAGGTTTAAAGGGACATATCACCCAAAACTGAACATTCTCTCATTGTTTACTCACCCTCCAT
Organism: Moxostoma hubbsi; assembly: GCA_032164185.1. Taxonomy (NCBI): domain Eukaryota; kingdom Metazoa; phylum Chordata; class Actinopteri; order Cypriniformes; family Catostomidae; genus Moxostoma; species Moxostoma hubbsi. The sequence continues at coordinate 28,230,543 of JAVLUX010000021.1, forward strand.
ACCATTCTTTCTTCTGCAAAACACAAAGATTTTTAGAAGAATATCTCATCTCTGTTGGTCCTCATAAAGCAAGTGAATGTGACTAGAATTTTAAAGGTCCAAAGGAACCTAAAGGCGTCATAAAAGTAATTAATACGACTCCAGTGGATAATCAATGTCTTCAGAAGCGATATGATAGGTGTTGCGGAGAAACAGATTCATTTTTACTGAAAATCTACACTTTCAATTTTACATTCTGATGTGAAAATGACTTTCACTTTCACATTAAGCCACCTACTGATTTGGAATGGTCAAAATTTAGGCAGTTGAGTAAGATCCCCCAATATTATGAAAAGCACTATATAAATGTAAGGAATTATTATTATAGTTGCATATTGATAGTAAAAAGGACTTAAATATTGATCTGTTTCTCACCCACACCTATCATATAACGTAAAAAGATGTGGATTAAACCACTGGAGTCATTTGGATTACATTTATGCTGTCTTTATATCCTTTTTGGACCTTCTGAGTTCTGGTCACATTTGCCTGCATTGTATGGACCTACAGAGTGTAGATATTTTTCTAAAAATCTTCAAAGAAAGTCAAACACATTTGGGATGGCATGGGGAAGTAAATGAGAGAATTTTCATTTTTGGGTGAACTATCCCCTTTTAGACAATATTTGACCTCAAAAAGAGGATGTGTTGCTAAATAAGGTAACTTATTGGAAAGAAAGAAGACATTTGGAATAGTTGCAAATTATTGCAGTTCCAATAATAGACCAATCTGACAGTCAGACCTGCCCTACTATATATGTAGGTTGTAAGTGACCAAGTAACCATGATGAAAGATGCATGTGTATGGAAGATTAAGAAAATATATATTACCAAATCCATAGCCAAAACTTAGGGCATCTAAGGAGTGATTCGAGGGTCTACCATAAACCAAATCTACCATTGCTTCCTAAGAAAATAGACATCAGTGAGAACTAAGAACTCAAACTTACCATCACAACTGAAAATATCAATAGCACAGACAGTAGTGTATCAGCTGATAACGTAATACACAGAAATGTCATGATTCAGGGGAAAAGAAAACTTACGTGAGTTCGCATGAGGCGTGCATCACGATAGCGGAAGTACTCTGAGAAAGTGATTGGAAAATTACATTTTAAACGTTTTCACAGGCCATACATAAACACAGACACACGGATGGTGAATTAAATTGCTTTAATCTTACGGCGTGAGATCAAACATGCTTCTTACATGCTTCTGTTAAATACGTTTGCGAAAAACAAAACAAAAAATATATATATGTTACATAATTAGATAGAGTGAGGCTATTTCGAGCGTATTTTGCTGAACGGCACGTATTCTTCAACATTGTTACAGGTGCAACATTTGTTCGTTGAGCTGGTAAAGTTTATACAAGTCTTCATAAAACGAGTCGAATGCATACAAAACTTACCCGGTCCCATTGTGCTTTTTCTATACATTGTAGTGAATTTATTTATATATAAGATACGAATTAATTCTAAATTAGAATATAATTAAATGTACAAAGTGACTTTTAAATGATTTAATATCCCCTTCCAACCGTATTGTTTTCTTTGGATTCTTCTCCGCCTTTGCGCACAATTCGCGCGCATGCACTTCCGCTCGCTGGACGCAGCACGAAGTGCACCACGTGGTTGAAAAGGAGGTTTGAAAAGAATGAGCTGATCAAATCAAATAACGCTAGTGAATTTTAGAACTATGACCTGTGAAAATGCTTAACTGAACCATCAAATATAACATTCCCTTGTTATATTGTGTAAAGATTAGGAAGTTACCATTGTAAAAACGAAATGCATTGAAAAAACAGTAATCAAAAGAATATTAAAAGTAGTAACTAATACAATTACACCTAATTTTTTAGTTTAGTCACTGAATCAGGTTCAGTTATAAATGGTTTATAATATCTTGTACTTTAGTATTTGCTGGTTAAAGCATGGTAATTTGCATAGCTTAGTCAAGTCAACTTGAACTTTAAATTATGAATATTGTTACTTTTTATTTAAATGAGAGGTTTGTATTATTGCCTAAAACTGCATAGTCTAGACAATGTCTGGCTGGAGGCATTGACAATCAATCACTTTCACTTGTTCAAAGGCGTGCCTAGGGTTTCATCTGGTGTCTGCTCCAGAGGGAAATCCCTGCAGGAAATATTCTAAGGGCAGGAACACCAGTGTTTTAGGTCCAGTCAGATGCACAAAATTGCCCGTAATATTGCCATTCAGACAAATAATGCAGCGCAGTTCCTCAGTAATCAAGCTTGCGTTCCTTCAGGAAATATGCTCAACTTCCGGAAGTCCAGAAAAGGAAAGAGGTGGAAAGGAGTCTCGCCTCAATGCTCAAGTCTTTAACAAGGTATAAATGCAGTTTGAGAGGATCAGTTATAAAACACATTTTGTAAATATAACAGCTTAAAAAAGTACCTGTACTCAGCTTTTAAACCCGCGATCACACTAGACTGTGGGCTGGTGATGGGCGACACCACTTATTTTCTTTTTGATCTGATACCAATAATTTAAAGTCCAATATCGTCGATACCAATACCGATACTTCTATTACTTTTTTGCGATTACTTGGGATAAAATTTGTAATTAAAAAAAATATATTTTTTAATAATTCAAGTCATTTTTTTTTGCCTCAGCAGAAAAAGACTTCTGTTTTGTTTACCCTTACAAAAATTAACCATTTCACTACAATAACTTTAGTTGAACCATGGTATTTAGTTAAACCATAGTTACCACACAATTAACCAGGTTGCTACTACAATATTTCTGTAGTGAAACAATGGGTTCAGCACACAAAAAACATGGTTACTACACTTTAGTAAAACCATGATTAACTATTTTTAATGACTTATTAACAACAACTACACAAAATTATAAGAAATTTCACCTTTAGATATGTTGAGACGCTGGCTACCATAGGAAATGAATGACTTCCGGTCAATTTGACGCTCTTGACACTTCTGGTCTGAACGCACCATTAGTCCGACTGTCTGTCTGTGTGGGCCAGGCATGCAAAATTATTTTGAAGGACCCTGCAAATAATTATATCAGGGCTGGACTGGTAATCTGGCTTACCGGGCATTTTCCCGATGGGCCGACGCTAAACGGGCTGAATGGGCAGCGATAAGCTAAAATGACATACACTACCGTTCAAAAGTTTGGGGTCACTTGTCTGAAATGTTTCTCATGATCTTAAAAATCTTTTGATCTGAAGGTGTATGCTTAAAAGTTTGAAATTAACTTTGTAGACAAAATATTATTCTGCCAAAACATATACATTTATTTAATTACAAATCTAAAATTTCCTAAAAAAAAAAAAAGTTTTTGAAATGGATGACTTGGATCAAAATATGAAGAAAAGAAGCCAATAAGTGCCCAACATAGATGGGAACTCCTTCAATACTGTTTAAAAAGCATCCCGGGGTGATTCCTCAAGAAGTTGGTTGAGAAAATGTCACGAGTACATGTCTGCAAAATCTAGGCAAAGGGTGACTACTTTGAAGATGCTAAAATATTACATAGTTTTGGATTTATTTTGGATTTTTTGGTCACAAAATAATTCCCATATTTCCATTTCTATTATTCCATAGTTTTGCTGACTACTATTATTCTAAAATGTGAAATAAATAAATAAATAAAGAATGAGTAAGTGACCCCAAACTTTTGAACGGTAGTGTATAATATGTGTAATGAATAAAAAGTTCACTCTGTGACTTTTCAATCTTCTGTTGGTCACACAATATCTCGTCATACAATTTGGGTACGAGTTTTGGTGGTCAGAGTTCACCAAACTTGAATTTATGCAGCAGAATGTGAAATGGCTTGAATTTCAGGACTCCCGCATTCGGATGCTTATGAAGGGAAAAGGATGCAGTGCGAAGTCAAGTGTGACCGCACCTCTACTCAAGAAGAATACCAATGGGTTTGGTTGCCCTTCTAATGCAGCACATCTGAATTCTGCAGAAAGTCACCAATCGAGTGTTGGGAAGAAGAGTACCTAGGCAGTGATGTTGATGCCAACTGAAATGTGATGCTTTTTTAATCTGCCAGGTCCTTTAAGAGCTTTATATGGGGCGATATTTAAGACTAGTAATGTGAGTGTGGTTTGATATGTGTGTATTCAGATTTTATTGAATGTAGTTGTTGTTGGAAAGGCGGAGCTTAGAGTGCCTGCCAATCAACGGCATTATACTGCGGAGCAAGGCAGACGAAATACATGCCCGTGATATGTGCTATATAACTTGTTGTGGGTGCTAAAGTGTGCGTCCATGAGTGACTAACCACACACACACATATAGACCCGTACACGCAAGTATAAACCTGTTAAAATACTCTCCTATACCCTCATATCAACTACCTGAATATGCAACCTGTCATGTGCCTGTAAATTGTGGCTTCTTCTATGTAAATAAACCCTTTTTGAATGGAACCTGGCTGTTTGGATCTTATCCTGTGTTCTGACTGACACGCCAGGAGGCGAATGGATAATTAGGAACCTCCTTAGTATACCGCCTTTGTTCCTTCCCCAAACTATCAAACAAAGTGATCCTTCGAGCCGGATCCAGTCGTTCCCCTGGATAAAGAGGATTCATAAGCCCTAATATGCAGGAATATGGGGTACATTTACATTTTACATTTATGCATTTGGCAGACGCTTTTATCCAAAGCGACTTACAGAGCCCTTATTACAGGGACAATCCCCCCGGAGCAACCTGGAGTTAAGTGCCTTGCTCAAGGGCACAATGGTGGTGGGGTTCGAACCAACGACCTTCTGATTAGCAGCCCTGTGCTCTAGCCACTACGCCACCACCACCTCAGCACATGGGGTACATGCAGATGGAGGGAGGCCTCAGTGACATGTTCGCCCTCCAGCGTACTTAGAGGACTATGAACTCACAGCCACACGGTGGAAACAGGTCAGTCAGCCTTTGGCACGGTATGATGAGGAGGTAGGAGGGTAACCAGCTGGATGATGTCGGGAGAGTTTCTTCATTGTTGGGCAGAGCCTCCAGCACTATTAGTCAATATTCTTGGAACATTATGGACGAGTGGTCTGCACCTACCTACAACCTAGGGCCTCTCTTCCTCTCCTTCTGCAACATGTACTTCCGTCTCTCTTTCTATGCTTTCCTGCTCCACTGTGGCACATACTTCAATCCCTCTATCTGCCTCAGCGTGCTCTTCCCCTACGTGCATTTGTCCCTCTTCTACTTCCACTTCTCTTTCTTCAGATTCTCTAGCCGGTGCTTGTGGATCTTCTCCTTCCTCGGGTTCTTGGTTTTGTGCTTGCTGCTCTTCTTCGTCTGAATCTTGCCTCGTATTCATCATTGGGAAGTCCATATTCATAGTTACTTCAATACAGTCCGTCAAGTGCTCTGTACTTTCTGAATTCACTTTCTGGAGTATTTTGTTTTAGTTCAGCTTCATTGGAAAGTCCATCCAAGATCCCCAAGGCTGATTGTAGGGAACCCACTCTGCAGTGTGCTTTCTTAGAATTGTTCATCTGGGGATCCTGGTCCTTCTTGGGATGTTTCTGCGGTAGGCCTTGTATTGGGGGCAACACTTGTCTCAAGTATGTCAGTAATAACATCATCCATATTAATATGTCTTTCTAATTCATTGGTATTGTAGGCCTCAATTGTTTTCCACCTTCTCTCCTTCAGTGGGTCATCCTGTCCCAACTTGCTTCAATGATGGCAACAGCATTACAATTTCATTTTATATGCATAAAGCACACTGTAATCAACTCATATGGTTACTTGTTTTATATTAACTAACAATCATTACTTTCTGCATTCATTTGATTAGTATATTAAATGATTTCCCTTATTACAGTCATTGGCTACACACATTCTTGTAAGAGAGGAAATGTGTGCACACACACATACATTTGTTGCATCTCGTTTGTAGCACTAAATTACACATGGTTCCTCTGCCTCCTCCAGGCAGGTGCCAGGCAGAGTCTGGCTTTGTTTCAATTAAAAATATTAGATCATCCCTTTAGTATCTATACACAATATTTTTCATGGTCATTCACAGAGAGGCTATAAATCTCCCCAGAAGAGGGAAACTACCACAGGTGTTCCTTATCTTAAAACTCCCTATTCATGCACTTATCACATACATTTCATTTCCTCCTGTTTCCCAAGGTCTCTCAATGTCTGTATCATATTAATTAATTTTCCCTGCAAGCTAAGCTGTTTTTCATAGCTTCAGACTGCATCAGAGTAAATCAGAGTATTAAATCAATAAAAGAATGATCAAATATATAACATATGATTCATCTCCTCATAAATATCTTTATTGGAGGAATCAATTTCCTCCCATTTTGGTCTTTCTTTTGCATTGGACCATTCACATTGATCAGTGTCATCTGCTTGTTTGGATAAATAATTATCTAATCAATGGTAACACACAATAGAATATTATTCCCCTCACAAGAATTGCTGTTTCAATCATTATACCAATTTTAGCCAATCCTATTTCTTAAACAGTTCCATTTATATTGCTACAAGTAAACAAGACAAGCAATCTTAATCTTTTTAGTCATCACCCTGTTTCTTTTCCATTCTTCATTACTTTTAAAATGTACATGAGTTCAATTAAAGCTTAAGTAAAAGTAATAAATCATCTTCCAGTCTAAATTAATTATCATACAAACATTCCCATGTTTGTTTAATACTTCTATAATAAGTCAGGCACTCCTTTGTCTGCAACGGTTCTCAAAACTTTACCCCCAAAACCAATCTATAAATAATCCTCTACACAGTGTATGATCCCCTGACAACACAGTGACAGAATGCTTTGTTATTAAAATCCAGTCGGGTTCAGTGGAACTTTCCATTTTCGGGCAGGTCTCTTCTAGACCTCCCTTTTGATGCTTCTGATCTAAGAGCATTCATCCACTTCCTTAAAACCCTTTCAAACCTTCTTGGGCAGGTTTTCCAGGGCGGTGACGCCCCTGCCTTAGGTCGCTCAACATTTTTTGCCATTGTCAAGTCTTACCCGTCATCGGACCTTCACCTCTTGCCACTGGTCTTGATACTGCTCTGTCCTCAATCCTTAATAATTTGGTATCAGTAAACAGATATTTTCTTTTTCAGGGAGTATCACCAGAGAACCAACACAGCCAATGGAACCATCTACAAATGCTTAAATATGGAGACAATTCAAAACATAGTTAAATTCAAAAAGCATTATTAAATATTCATCAATCTATTAAAATTGTCCAAATTAAAAGTAAAATATGCTAAAATTGAACTCATTTATAGATCACTAATTTCCATTCAGGTTGTATTTCTGCAACTTTAGCAAATGTCACAAAAGACCATGCATCATGGTTGGGAATAACATCAGTACAAAGCCCTGTCAAGCTTCTAGGAAGCTTAATTTAAAAACATCACCTTAATTCAATAATAGTCTCTAGACAGTTTTTGAACCTACATTTATTCTTTCAAATGAATTTTTAACTTAATCTCTTGTCTTTAGTCTAAACCCATAACTTTAGATTGCCCTCTGAATATATAAAGTCATTAATCATTGATGAGCTGTTTGAATATCTCCTTCATATCACTCTATCTAACAATATTGTGAAAGCATCATTTTACATATAAAAATCAAATCAAATTAAAATAAAACAACTTAGAGATATTTCTTCAAAATCTGCTCTTGTGTTTCTGTTCCAAGCAGACACTTATCAATTTTAGACCAAGAGTGAGGAGTGAGGGGGGGCATTCCACTCCCTCACACTGTCATTACAGCTATTTCTTCTTCTTCGTTTTAGAATCTCACAATAATATATTTCATTTATTATTCAACAGTAAAAATAGTGATATTTATAATAATTGATTATATTAACTGCTTTCAAACTTTCTCATCTCACACCATTTAAAAACAAAAACTACTCTCAGCTCACTTCTTTCCATTTAAACAACATACATAAAACCTTCAAATCTTTAATAAAACAGAACACAATTTATTTTTTGACATTCCCTATATAATCAATACAACTTACTTTTAACCTTCTGTTCAAGCAGAGCTTTACATTTACAACACCTATCTTATTATTAATATATTATAATCCCTTTTTTACTATTAAGTAATAATTCATTATTACTGCTTTCTCCATTTCTTACACTTTCTCAGGTTAAGGAACTTCCATTCTATTTAATAAAATAATATAAATCAAGTTTTTAAACTAACAGAAAAGTAAGTAAAAGTTTAAACAGAATAAAGTCATAAAGAGGCACAATGGAAATTCATACATATCTCTTGTCTTGTGTTTGAAATAATTGCTCAGTAAAATACATTCTAAAATACACTACGCTCTTTTAAGTTCTCATTACTCTTACTTTTTTTTTTTATCCAAATGTTTCAGCATCATTTGACAGGTATCATTATTATACCTCTAAAATTATACTTTCATGTATTAACTATGGCAAATAGACACTCAATCAACTCTTTTTAGAACCAACTAACCTCTTTTTTATTTTTAATTATGAGGGTATTCTCTGGAAAATTTGGGGGAGTAACCAATCCAATAGGTAACTCTATAACTTTGCCATACATTTGTAATATTTACTCTTCATATCAATAAATCAGTGGTTAGCTGATGGATTTAAATTTAGACCCTCAGAACAATTAAGACACGGGTTTGAACACCATTGATGGCATTTTAGAAAATCATAAAGTGATCGTATAAGACTGAAATCAACTTTTCCAGATAAATTTTAATCCACATCATAAATGGCAGATCAGTAATGATTGCCAGCAGTGAGTGCAGGAGGATCAATCAGATAATAGTCCACATCATTTTCAGGCTTCTTTGTCTCCGGATTTCCTCCTGCATTAGTAACTTCTATAAAACCATCTTGCCCATCCATCTGCAATGGTGAGAAACTAGTTCCAGAATGAGTTAGTGAAACAACATACACATAATGATGACAAAAGAAGTTTCTAACATTCATATTTGAGGAAGTTATGATGTTCAATTTAATCTTAACCTTTCTCCATGGGTTTCACCTGCCCCAAAGACCAATTTTTAAATGATCCAAATCATTCTTAAATTTATTTTCCTTTAATTTTAGTCTCAAATGCAGCTTCTCAGTGTACTCATGTGGTCAGTGTACAACCAAGACCTATTCTGTGTATACCAAACAAAAAACAAATAAAAGAAAAATGAAATATCTATCTATCTGCTATCTATCTTTTTCTAAAGTCGGGCCCCTTTCTGTCTGTCTGAAGACATCAAGAGAGGCCTGTTCCCCTCAAAGTCATCCTCAATCCCTTCATCAGACAGTCCCTAACAAAAATAAAAAATCTCTGTCTATCTTTTGTTGGTTGATCAAGTCTACACCGACAACGCTGCACTCACATTTAAATTGTTCTCCAGACACTTTTAAATTCATAGAAAAATCAAAAACAACTTTCTAGTGTATAATTTAATAATGTTAAAATAATTTTTCTCTCATAAACTGGACCAGACAAAACAAAAAACAGACACATGAATGTGAAGTTTTCACATTTTAAGGTTTACTTTCATAAAATACAAAATATAATTTTCTTATTAGTTATTTTGTCATCATATCATTGATCCTCTTTTGCCATTTGCTTGAATATAACAACATTTATCTTAAATACAACCTTTGTTTACAATCCAATTACTTATTTGACTTTAGTTTAATGCAATACATACACTAGACTCAAAGCTTTATTGTTTCTCCAGATAATGGGATTTCCCAAATGGAATTCAATCGCTTTAAAGTGATTTTTTTTTAAATTTGTATATAATCTAAATATTCTTACTTGTCACTTTGATATAAAAGGGGTTATGATCTGGCACATGTCCATTCAACAGCTGCTCCCTCTCAGTTTAGTTAATCTCACATCAGGCTTCCTTCATGGCATGAAAAGAACAGCCCAAGAATAAACATTGTCCAGTCAGCTAAGCGTTAACTTTTTGATTTCATGCACATTTTTGTTTTACAGCTATTTATTTGTTTATACTGTATTATATTTATCCTTATACATACATATATATACATACATGCACACATACATACACATACACAAATACATACATACATATATATATATATATATATATATATATATATATATATATATATATATATATATATATATATATATATATATATATATATATACCTACATGCACACATACATACACATACACACATACATACACAGACACACATATTTTTTTATCATTGGTTTTAATTCTACAACCAGAACATTCATTAATTGCCCTTTTTGTTTTTAATCATCAGATCTCTTCTGCCTCTCATATTGATGGAAGTTTGAAAATAGCCTAAATAGATTTTCTTTGCTGTAAATTACATATATATACCTCATTAATTATGCAGCAGAGGATCAATCTCTCTATCTGGATCCCAAATTCTAGAATTTTGATTATACTAAAACAAACCTATTACTTCTGCCCCTCCTTTTGCTCTCTTTCTATCCCTCTCCTTTATTTCCATAAAAAAACACTCATTATTTCCAGTGGTTGATTACTATATCTGTTACTTCTTTTTTATATTAAAACCCATGTACTTCCACCCACAGCTGTCTCATCCATTTTGGGCCTCTGTTCAAGACAATTTCTACATTGGTGCTAATTCTCCTTTACTCTCTCAATTAAAAATCACCTTAAACATTTTATTTATTTATTTTTTTTTTGTAGTTAATTTGTTCATAACTCCAGAAATGATCACTAATTCCTTGTGTTTCTATTATTAATCTTTTTAATTATATTTCTTTTCTCCTCTCAGCCTGCCACCACATTAGGATTTCTGTTTCATGAGGAAAACTGAGACAAGAAAAAAAAGTCTTCTCCGTTTCTGTGCATGCTCACAGCCCTCCCTTTACAGCACCGTCTCTGCTCAGCAGCCCCTCCCCTACAGACAACAAACGGATAAAACTCTCTTGTCCCTGCATTTTTCTCTAGTCTTGTTCACTGCAATGGAAAACATTTTGCCTTTTCTTTATCTTTTTCCAATTATTCAATTTCTCTATTCTAAGTTTCCTCTCTCTTTCTCTCCCTCCCATGGGGCTGTCCGTTCAGCCAACCAGTGAGCGAGAGCAAGGCAAGGAAATAACAGAGAATCAGATACCATTTGTTTCTATAATTTTCAACAGTCATTTTACTCAGTCAATTTGTTTCAGTTAATTTCTCCCATTTCATTCTTGGGCATTTCTTTATTGTATCTGATTCTCCGCGCCACTCCGCCTCTGCACACAATACCTCATCAACGCTAAAATCATGCATTTAAACAAACACACAAAACCAGCGCAATTAGTATTTTTAAGTACACAGGCACTAACAACATAGTTAGTCATGCACATTATTTATTATATCAAACATGCACAGAGTTCAACAATTCCCCGTTTTCTGCTCAGTCCGGGTTCCGTCAAAACACTGCAATAAATAATCTAATCTACCACCTGGAGGAATTTTTGCGCAAATTTTCACTTCTCACCTCTATCTTAGCCAATTTAGTCCAAATTATTCTATGTCCGGACCGGCAAAAGTCTTAGGGAAGCTACTTACTGGGACTTGCTATCACAGATCACACAAAAACACCAAGTTAGATGCCTCGTAGGAATGCTAGAGACATTAGGTCCCAAGGGCAAATCTGAGTTAAAGTGCGGGTCGCATGTTGAGAGGCTACTCGGTAAACTACCCCTGAGATGCGGTCAGAATTCAGGCGACACATGTTCCGCAATCCTGGGGCAGTTTACAACCTCCTAGACTTCTCAGAATGGCTGCAGTATGAGTCATGGTGCCAGAGCAGTGATGCCCACATCCTTGAACGGCGACGAAAGTCAGAGACCCATGCAGACCGTGGGAGAGTCAGAGCCCTTGCCAGACGGTCAGCCACAGTTCTCCATGGAGCAGACGCTAGCCCTGTTAAGCCACCTGCCGCAACAGGCCCTGTAGTTCCCTCAGTCAGTTCGAGGGCCACCAAAGTGGCACCTAAAGCCTTCTGTCCCTACTGTGATTCAGAAGATCACTACCTTAGTCAATGCCCCACTTTCAAATCCTTTAATAAGCAACAGATCACCGACTTGGTTACGGTGAATCATTGCTGCTGGCACTGCGGATGCGCCCATCAAGCAGCTAAGTGCACGCTTAGGAAACGCTGTAGTCTCTGTAAAGGTCGGCATCTCCAGATCCTACATGATGTCAACATTAAGCCTATGACAGAGGGTTCTTGTTTAATTAGTTACTGACACATTGTACCTAGACAAACCAGCTACGGACAAGCGGGTACTTTTGAAGGTTGTCAGAGTCCTACTCTGCTACCAAGGCAAGACCCTTGACACTTATGCCATTCTGGATGATGGCTCGGAGAGGACAAATCTTCTATCACTTGCTGCTAAAGAGCTGGGGGTCTGCGGTCACAGGATGTGCAGATAGTCAATGGCTTTTCAGTCTCTTTCCATATCTCGCCTCTGATGAAGCCCCAGAATGTATTCGAGATCACTGCTGCCTTCACAGCTGAGCGCTTAGACCTGGCCAATCATTCTTACTCTCAAAGTGTTATGGAAAGATACAAGCACCTAAGGGACCTGTCACTGCAAGCCTTTGAGAGAGTGCACCCACTTCTGCTCATTGGTGCCGATAATACTCACCTCATTACACCTATATCCCCTGTCCACTTAGGCCCAGCTGGAGGAACTGCTGCTATTCAGGCTAGGCTTGGATGGACTCTGCAAGGACCTGTGAGACTGCTGAAGAGTCAGATAGGCCCGCAGAACTGCTTTTTTCTATCCTACACTCCTGCTGATCTTGCATTGCGGAAGGATGTCGAAAGGCTGTGGCAAGTCAATGTTCTACCCTACCGCTGTGAGGAACAAGTTGCCAGATCTAAAGAGGATCAAGAAGCTATCCGCCTCCTGGAAGCAGCGATCACCCGAGTGGAGGTGGATGGAGTACTTCGTTATGCTACTCCCTTGTTACGCAGGAAAGACTTCCCTTTCTTCCATGCCCCTAAGGAGGCAGTGATGCCTAATCTCTGAGGAATGGAGCGACGGCTCACCCAGATCCCTGCCATGGTGGAAGTGTACAAGGCAGAGATCAAGAAGTTGGAGGATAATGGGGCGGCTGTCAAACTGTCAGAGGCGGAGAATGGGGCCTCAGGTGAGAACTGGTTCATTCCGCACCACATGGTTCACCACAACGGTAAGGACCGCTTAGTATTTAACTGCTCCTTTCAATATGAGGGTCTGAACCTTAATGACTCTCTCTTACCTGGCCCTATGTTGAGTCCTTCAGTGCTAGGGGTCCTCTTGCGGTTCCGAGAGCATGCTGTGGCAATAAGCGGGGATATCCGTGGGATGTTTCACCAGGTCCTACTCCTACCTGAGGACCGGGCCCTACTACGCTTCCTATGGCGTGACATGCGCAGAGATTAACCTCCTGATGTCTACGAATGGCGAGTCCTGCCATTCGGGACTACTTGCAGCCCCTGCTGCGCATCATTCGCACTCCAGCATCATGTGGTAAAGCACAGTGCCCCGGGTGATGACGTGAGAGCCTCAGTAGAACGATGCATCTACGTACACAACTGTTTACAGAGCCTACCTTCAGCACAAGAGGCGCAATGGTTATTGGACAAGTTGAGAAAGATTCTAGCCTCTGGAGGATTTGATATCCGTCAGTGGGCTAGCAATGTGCCTGAGGTCGTTAAGCACTTACCCCAAGAGGCCCGGTCCACTGAGCTGGAGCTGTGGCTCTCCCATGACAGAGCCGACCCAAGAGAGTCTACCTTAGGCCTGAGTTGGCACTGCAAGCTGGACTGCCTGGGATTTAAGCACCGACCTATCACGTACAAGACTTTGACCATGCAGAATAGGCCTATGTCACACTTCCTGCTTCCGGAATGCGGAGTAGGGATTCAGAACTTCCGGTCAACAGTATTTCTCGATACGGATTTAGATTATCAGCCATAATGTCTAAACCATCCGAGGTAGACTGACCACGAGCTATGAGGTGGTGAAACGAAGGTTTTTGCTCCTGTAGAAGCTATAAGTTAGTATGAAATCAACCTTGTTTTAAGAAAAACATGTTTTATCAGCGATCTTATGAAAAAAAAAAACTACACTACCCACAATCCTAAGCGTAGCAGCAACGTCTGCTGATTGGTCCAACTCGCTGTTACCATAGAAACGTTTACCTTACTGGCGAACGGCTAGAGCTATAACAACAATGGCAGGCTACACCCGCAGCTGTTGTTGTAGTGTACCGGGTTGCTCTGCATCAGGACGTAGACAGCCATATCTCAGCTTTCACACTTTCCCGAAGGACGAAACACTCCGCAAGTCTTGGGTTATGTTAATAAGGAGGGATGAGGGGCCTTCTTTTAATATTCTCCGGGGCAGCACTTTCGTTTGCAGTTTGCATTTTGAAAAGGAGAGCATCTACGTCTTGGAAAGTGATCGGAATAGACTTAACGCCAATACTATACCAACCCGGTTTCCCTGGAATAACTGGGGGGATAATCAGCCCCGTCGTTGGTCAGTTTTTGACCGTGTTAACACACGCCTAGAAGTAGCGGAGGGCGTTCAGGCTAGGCTGAGTCTGAGGTGGAGGAGGATGAACAGTCTGCCGCCGGTAATCACGAACCTGCCTCAGAACACAACTATAACCACGCGGATGTGGACGCAGATATGCATGTAGTGGATGCTGCTGCTCATGTGACTTCAGGCAGGTTGCGGAGAGATTTGGTCCAGTGGTATCTATCGGACTCCGCCATTGTAAAAAGCTAACCGGAAGAGCCGTATCCCTACTAAAAGACGTACTTCTGGTCTTCAATTTGTTCGTGACATAGGCCTATATCTACCGGGTACTGGTGAGCGAGTATGACCCTCTCGGAGTCATCCTTCCCTATACCACTCGGGCAAAGATTGTAGTGCAATCTTTGCAGCAGCTATGGGCCAGCCATCGGGACTGGGATGATCCGCAGCTACCCAATGAGCTCCAGCAGGCCATGACAGCCTGGGAGGATGAGCTACAATACCTACCACAGATAACACTCTCTAGATGTTACACTCCTATCGCAATGGATCGGCCAGATACCCGCCATGAGATTCACATCTTTAGTGATGTCTCGGAGAAGGCATACGGGGCTGTCGCCTACTTATGTTCGAAGAATCTCCAAGGAGGATTCCATGTCGCCTTCTTACTAGCCCGTTCCAGGGTCGCCCCACGAAAGCAGCAATCGATTCCCAGGTTGGAGCTCTGTGCAGCCCTGACAGGAGCACAGCTGGCGAAACTGCTCACGGATGAGCTTACCCGCTGGACAGATTCCATGAACGTCCTCCATTGGCTGCATTCCGAGTCCTGCCGCTATAAGGTCTTCGTAGGCACCCGAGTACCGGAAATTCAGGAGTTAACTGACCTACAGAACTGGCGATATGTAGACTCTGCAAATAACCCTGCTGATGATCTTACCCGAGGCTGGAACCTGAAAGACTTTGCCAGTCCTAATCGATGGATAAAAGGCCTATTATTCCTACTACGACCTCCAGCAGAGTGGCCCTCTCCTCCAACCCTGCACCTTTCCAAAGCTGAGGACACCACTGAGCTAAAAGGGAGCTTGTTCTGTGGAATCATGACTGAGACCCTAGCTGCTTCTGATGAGAGAAAGTACGATAGGTGGGAGGACATGGTAGAGGCTGTCGCTTGAGAGCTACATGGGGTGGCTGCGCAGGATGACTTTCCCCCAGCGAGTGCCTACAGAGAAGCCGAAACAGTTGTTCTAAGGAGGGCACAGATGGGCAGTTTTCCCAAAGAGTACCAGGCACTGAAGGACAGTAAATCAGTTCACCATACCAGCCGTTTACTCTGCCTCTCTCCAGAATTTGACCCAGACCACCAGCTCATCCGTGTCGGAGGCCGCTTAAGACGAGTGGAAATCCTTGATCCTACCACTGTACATCCTGTGGTTCTGGATCCCAAACATCCTAGTACTCAACTCCTAATCAAGGACTACGACACTCGACTCCACCATCCTGGACCCGAGCGAGTGTTTGTTGAGCTCCGCAGGAGAGTATGGATCCAGAAGGGTAGAGAGCCAGTTCGGAAGCATCAAAGGAACTGTCTTGAGTGCTGTAAATGGAGATCGAAGCCAGCGAAGCAGAAAATTAGTGATCTGCCCCTGCCGCATCTCCGACTGTACGAGCCGGCATTCTATTCGACCAGAATGGACCGTTTCGGCCCCTTCCTAGTCAAAGTGGGCCAGCGAACAGAAAAGCGATGGGGTCTCTTATTTAAGTGCCTAACCACGAGAGCAGTGCACCTGGAGGTGCTAACGTCCATGGACACTGATGCCTTCCTGATGGCACTAAGGAGATTCATTAGCCGACAGGCCCAGCCACTGGAGTTGTACTCTGATCAGGGCACTAACTTCAAGGGCGGGGAGACCGAACTCAGGGAAGCCTTCGACCAATTAAGTCATGACCTGCGTAGACTGTTAGCCAAGAGACAGAGCAGTTTCCATTTCAATCCTCCAGCAGCTTCACACTTTGGAGGGGTGTGGGAAAGGGAGATTCAGTCCATCAAGGCTGCCCTTCGTACTTAGATGCTGTCACCCCTAACTGTCTCCTGATAGGGCGGCCTGATGGAGCTTTGCCACAATTAGTGTATCCTGAATCTGAGCTCCTATCGAGACGCCGATGGAGGCACTCCCAAATGCTAGCAGACAGGTTCAGGGCTTCCTTCATAAGGCACTACTTACCAAACATGCAGACAAGAGGGAAATGGCAGCAACTTTTTCCTGATATCACACAACTGTAGTCATGTTAGCTGACCCTCAACTTCCCCGTTCCCTGTGGCACATCGGGAAAGTTAAGAGAGTCTTCCCGGGTAAAGATGGTCATGTCAGAACAGCTGAGATAGAGATAAAGGACAAGGTGTACACTCGGCCCATAGCACGCCTAATAGTTCTCCCTGAAATTCCCAAAGGGGAGGACGATCCCCAGACCAGTAGTAAATTCAAGGGGGTGTCCGTACTCCAAAGGGACATATTTGCACACAAATCTGGGGGCGGCAACATTGCAGCTTAGAGTGCCTGCCAGTCAATGGCGTTATACAGCGGAGCAAGGCAGACGAAATACATGCCCGTGATATGTGCTTGATAACTTGTGGGTGCTAAAGTGTGCGTCCATGAGTGACTAACCACACACACACATATAGACACGTACACACAAGTATAAACTTGTTAAAATACTCTCCTATACCTTCATATCAACTACCTGAATATGCAACCTGTCATGTGCCTGTAAATTGTGACTTCTTCTATGTAAATAAACCCATTTTGAAAGGAACCTGGCTGTTTGGATCTTATCCTGTGTTCTGACCGACACGCCAGGAGGCGAATGGATAATTAGGAACCTCCTTAGTATACCGCATTTGTTCCTTCCCCAAACTATCAAACAGTTGTGAATGTGAACTTATTTATCCTTATGGAGTTGCAGTGTTTGGTTGTTTAATTTTGAATGTTTTATTATTATATTATTGTTTTTATATGAATAGTTCCATAATGTCTGTCTTAGCTAAACTTTAGTAATATTCTTTATAAAGCAAATAAATAGCAGCAGTTTTTACAGTCTTTTGTGTGTGTGTGTGTGTGTGTGTGTGTGTGTGTGTGTGTGTGTGTGTGTGTGTGTGTGTGTGTTTACGTTAACTTCAATTATGCCACAATAGTATTCAACAACAACAAAAAAAAATCAGTTGGTAATAATTATTTATGAATATTGGTTTTGTAAATAACATCCTAGAAGAGAATCTGTTAAAATAAATATTTTAAGATTTGCGCATTTCAATTCAATTACAAAGAGTAAATAAGATAAAATAAACCATTGCATTTTAAGTTTTAATTTAACATAATTTGATGGAATTTTGTTATGAAATTGAATATGTGTAAATCTTTAAAATATTTTTTATTTATTTATTTTATGGTGAGAGGCCACACTGGTCCTGTTTCACAACACAAACGATGAGGAAAATGGCTAGTTCTTTATCATAGTAAAGATATATTACTTATTACATGAAGGTAGATGCACATTTAAAACGGGTATGGCTTGTTTCAACGTTGGGGCTGTATTTTGTTTGATATTAGTGAAGATAATATTCATCACATTTTGAATTGTTCACAAATGATTGAAACAATAATCAAAACAACACAACATTTTTATTCTGAATTTATTTGTTTGTTTTATGATAATTATTATTTTAGCAAAATTGCTGGTCTGACACAGCGGGTATATGTGACCATCTCTATGGCAACACGTGTAAACAAACTTCTGCATGAGGAACTTGTATTGAGCACTGAACAGCTGAGTCGACCATAGAACGATGCCGCTTAAAAAAGGGAAAAGGCCAAAGAAGGGCAAGGGGTGAGTAAAAACATTTATTGCTCTGCATATTGATAATAATGTATACTTACATTTGTTTGTGTGGGAAAACTGTAGATAATTAAATGGATTTGAAGTGTATTTGAGTATATAATAAACGTTCTTGCGAAGTAGCGAAAGGCTTTCGTATTGTTATTGGTTTTCCATACAGAAAAGGAAAGAAAGATAGCAAGCAAGAGTCCAAAAGGGATACAGAGTCCGACATTGAGAAGGCGAAAGCCAACGCTGCTCTGTGGGAGGCCAGGTATGATATGACCGAGACTTCACGCGTTGAGTATCATGAAGCAGCTCGAAGACTGACCAAAACCAACGAGCAGCTCACAGATCTACAGCACAAGACCGAGAAGCACACCATTAATGTCATTGCTGTTCTAAGGGCAAAAGACCAGGGAAATGAGGATAAGGTATTTTAACACAGATGGTCAATGTATAGTAGCATTTGTTTGTAATCATATTCTCATATACAGTTAATGAAGCATTGTCTTTGCAGATTGCTGCATTGAAACAACAAATACAGCTTGAGAAAACAAGGGCCTCTCAAGAAAAAGAGAATTTAGTGAGTAATGCCTCTGTGTTTCCAGTTTGTTCCTCGTGTGGGAAAGCAGGAATATGTTCTCATCATAAACGAGAGTAATTCATTTATTAAAAATAAAATAGGGAATTGTTTCAAAACTATCTTAATATTATTACATGCCTACACATGTATTTATATCTTGATTAATATGATTTTTATATGATATAAAATATAATCTGAATTATATGTTGCTTCGGACAGCAGTTTTTTTTTCTTTCTTAATATCTTCTTACCATTACTGACTAGACAGAAAATCAACATGATGTGAATGACTTTCCACATTCCCATATACTGAACAATGAATTGTCACATTTGACAGTAACGTTACCTTAAAGGGATTATTCATCTAAAAATGAAAATTCTCTCATGATTTACTCACCATCATGCCATCCCAGATGTGTATGACTTTCTTTCTTCTGCAGAACACAAATTAAGATTTTTAGAAGAATATTCAGCTATGTAGGTCCATACAAGTGAATAGTGATCTGACCTTTGTAGCTCCAAAAAGCACATAAAGCAAGTTTGGTTATAAGAATATCTCAGCTCTGTTGGTCCATTCAGTGGAAGTGAATGGGTACCAGAACGTTGAAGCTCCAAAAAGGGGTTTAATCCATAACGTCAGAACCAATAGGATAGGTGATTGTTAGAAACAGATCAATACTGAAGTCCTTTTTTTTTACCTGCCTGCCCAGTAAGTAGTGATATGCTTGAAGAATGCAAATAGCCAAAAACAGCAGTAGAAGTATGTGAAATTGAAAGTGGAGATTAATAGCAAAAAAGGACTTATTATTGGAATATTGTTCTGTTTCTCACCCACATTTATCATATTACTTCTGAAGATGAGGGTTTAACCAGTGGAGTCATTTGGATTACTTTTATGCTGCCTTTATGTGATATTTGGAGCTTCAAATATTTGGTACCCATTTACTTCCATTGACTTGACCAACAGCTGAGATATTCTTCTAAAAATCTTTGTTTGTGTTCTGCTGTTGAAAGAAAGCCATACAGCACATCTGGGATGGCATTAGGTGGAGTTAATGATGAGACCATTTTCATTTTTGGGTGAACTATTCCTTTCAAAATGTTGTGTTGCATGCACAAAGATGTCAAGAATAATTCTTTCAATTGTGCAAAGGAGATGACTGGTCGCCCTTGTAATCTCTGATTGGTCATTACAGATCGCTGAGTATACACTGAAGATGGGTGAGCTAGAGAAGACGTTTAACAAGAAATCTAGTGAGTTCAGCATGATTGAAGAGGATCTTAAGATCATCAATGAGTTCCGTAAGAAGAAGCCCCAAATGGAGCAAGAACTTAAAAATGTAAAATACAATTTATTGATTTCATGTAGTCAGTCATGTAGAACTGTTACAATAAAGCTTTATGTCTATTATAATGTCACCATTGTATTGTACAGATGAAAGAAACTATGGACAATGTAGACCTGGAACAGAAGAAAATGCTTGCAAGAATGGAGCAAAAGTTCTTCAATGAGAAGGTATAAGGGTAGTTGATGCATAACAGGTCCATGGACTTTTTGTTATGAATATCAAGATTTTAGGCTTAAATGTATATGCATTCACTTGTTCATTTTAAATGGTCCTGCAGATTGACAAATTAATGTTTAAAAGTACAGTACATTGTTGTGAAACTTCCCTGGACTGGACAGGGGAAACAGGACACGATAACAGGAGGGTGAACTCAAAGGTATGGGTTTTAATTTCCAAAACAAAAAGTACAACACCGAACATAAATTGTCTAAAAGAACACAGGAACGATCTCTCTATAAACAAAACTTCTTTGGGCTCCGGATGGCAACGCTAGACTGCCCTCCCCACTGGCGTTGTTGTGGCTCTTATATGCCACTCTCCCCGTGCTTACTGAAATCAGAGACAGGTGTTAGACATATTTTAGCTCAGGTGCAAGCGCCCTTACCGCTCCCTCTCTCCGAACGGGCGCTTGACCACGCCCCCGCTGCCACATACCCCCACCGCCCGACTCAGGCCGGGGCGTCATCCGGCCCGCCTACCACTCCCCCCCCATTTCTGGAAAGGAAGTCGGCGACAGCCATCTGCACCCCCCGGTCTGTGGACCACCTCGAACTTAAAAGGCTGGAGAGCCAGATACCAACGGGTGATCCGGGCGTTAGTATCCTTCATGCGGTGGAGCCACTGCAGTGGGGCATGATCCGAGCAGAGGGTGAAGGCCCGCCCCAGCAGGTAGTAGCGGAGTGTGAGGACCGCCCACTTGATGGCTAGACACTCCTTCTCCACGGTGCTATACTTAGTTTCCCTCAGTGAGAGCTTCCTGCTGATGTATAGCACCGGGCGCTCCTCCTCCTCCACCACCTGCGAGAGTACGGCCCCCAGCCCTCTGTCTGAAGCGTCCGTCTGTAATAGAAAAGGGAGAGAGAAGTTAGGGGAATACAAGAGCGGCCCCCCACAGAGTGCGGCTTTAATTTGTGAGAACGCCTGCTGGCACTGTTCCGACCATTGGATCGGGTCTGGAGCCCCCTTTTTAGTGAGGTCAGTCAGCGGGCTGGTGACGTCCGAATAATTAGGTACGAACCTTCTGTAGTAGCCAGCCAGCCCCAGGAACTGCCTCACCCCCTTTTTGGTCTTGGGCCTAGGGCAAGTCGCAATCGCCGCGGTTTTATCAATTTGGGGCCGCACCTGGCCATGGCCCAAGTGGAACCCCAGATACCGTACCTCCACACGCCCAACCGCGCACTTCTTAGGGTTTGCAGTGAGCCCTGCCCGCCACAGCGACTTCAGGACCGCCCTCAGGTGTTGTATATGCCGCTGCCAGTCATTACTATAGATAATAATATCGTCTATGTAGGCAGCGGCGTAAGCAGAGTGCGGCCGGAGGACACGGTCCATCAAACGCTGGAACGTGGCTGGGGCCCCGAACAAACCGAACGGAAGTGTCACAAATTGGTGTAATCCGAACGGCGTGGTGAAGGCTGTTTTTTCGCGGGATATTGGTGTCAAGGGGATCTGCCAATAACCCTTTGTTAAATCCAATGTCGAATAAAAGCGAGCAGTACCTAACCGATCGAGCAGTTCATCAACGCGGGGCATTGGATACGCGTCAAATTTAGACACCGCGTTGACTTTTCTATAATCCACACAGAACCGCACCGACCCGTCACTCTTGGGAACAAGAACGACTGGGCTGGACCAGTCGCTGTGGGATTCTTCTATTACTCCCATATCAAGCATGGCATCTAATTCGTCCCGGACAATTTTCTTTCTATGCTCGGGGAGGCGATAAGGGCGGCAACGAACGACCGCCCCTCGCTCGGTCTCGATATGGTGCTGGATGAGGTTCGTGCGGCCCGGCAGGGGAGAGAATACGTCCGCAAACTCCTTCTGCAAACTGGCAACCTCTGCTCGTTGACACGGGGAGAGGTGGTCTCCACAAATGACCGGGGTATTGAAGTCTGGATTTGGATTTACCTCCGGTCCGAGCTCCGCCCTCTCCGGGACCACCGTAGCCAACGATACAGGGACCGCCTCCCTCCATAATTTAAGGAGGTTGAGGTGGTAGATTTGACGCGCATTCCCTCTGTCGGTTCGCTTAACTTCATAATCGAGATCCCCCACTCGTCGTGTGACCTCAAAGGGCCCTTGCCACTTGGCGAGTAATTTGGAGCTCGATGTGGGAAGCAATACAAGAACTTTATCTCCCAGTGCAAATTCCCTCAGCCGCGTTCCCCTGTCGTACAGCCGGCATTGACGTTCTTGGGCCCGGAGCAAATTCTCCTGTGTTAGTTTCCCCAAAGTGTGGAGTTTTGCTCGGAGGTCAAGAATGTATTGAATTTCATTTTTGCTATTTGTAGGTCCCTCCTCCCAAGCTTCTCGTAAAACATCTAAGATGCTGCGCGGGCATCGCCCGTACAATAGCTCAAATGGAGAGAAGCCGGTTGAGGCTTGCGGGACCTCTCGCACTGCAAACAACAGGGGATCGATCCATCTGTCCCAGTTTTTAGCATCCTCGTGCACGAACTTACGAATCATGTTCTTAAGGGTTTTGTTAAAGCGTTCCACTAGGCCATCTGTCTGCGGATGATACACGCTAGTGCGAATCGATTTAATGCCCAATAGATCGTAAAGTTCGCGAAGTGTGCGTGACATAAACGTTGTGCCTTGATCGGTGAGGATTTCTTTTGGAATCCCCACCCGGGAGATTATTTTGAAGAGCGCCCCAGCAACACTACGTGCTGAAATGTTGCTTAGAGGCACTGCTTCCGGATATCGCGTTGCGTAATCCACTAGGACTAACACAAAGCGATGTCCGCGTGCTGTCCGCTCTAATGGCCCGACGAGGTCCATTCCAATTCTCTCGAAGGGGACCTCGATCAACGGAAGAGGGCGCAATGGCGCTTTTGGGGTGGCCGGTGGGTTTACCAGCTGGCATTCACGGCACGCCGCACACCACCTGCGGACGTCACCGCTAATGCCCGGCCAATAAAACCGGGCTATTAGGCGGAGCAGTGTCTTTCTTTCCCCTAGATGACCCGCCATGGGATTATAATGAGCCGCTTGGAATAACATTTCCCGGCGGCTCCGTGGAATCAAAAGCTGTGTCCTATTTTCTTTAGTTTGAGTGTCCTGCGTCACTCTATACAGTCGGTCATTTATAATTGAGAAATAGGGGTATGCGAGTGCGATGTCTGGCCGGAGACGTTGACCATCGATCACTTCCACCCGACCAAAGGCATGTTTGAGGGTTTCGTCCCGCGATTGCTCCAAAGGGAAATCCTCGTCAGGGAATTCCCTGCGAAGAGGAGGGGTGGAAGCCCCGCCCCTCTCCTCGTCATCCCGATCTGGAGCAGCCGAGGACGGACCCGGCTCCGCCTCCCCTGTCAGAGCATCGCACATCGCACATCTCCCTACTTTAGTGCAGGACCCATCCGTACAAACTCCCCCTAACACATCTTTAAATGCTGGCCAATCGGTTCCCAAAATCAGAGGATGGGTGAGGCGGGGACTAACCGCTGCCTCTACTCTATGCTTTTTTCCCCGGAATTTCATTAACAAGGTCACCATCGGGTACTTGTGAATATCCCCATGCACACACCTCACCCTCACCCGTCTAGCTATGCCCAAAGCCCCGGGTTGAACCAAGCGTTGATGGATGGTGGTCTGATTGCAACCGGTATCCAGCAATGCTTGGTGTGTACCCCCCTGGATTCTTACCGGAATCCGGTACGCTCCAGCCCGATCGGGGGCAGCATGCGGTGGATCGGAGACCCGAACCACCGTCCCCACTTCCATCATCGGACACTGATCGCGGAAGTGGCCCGGGTCCCCGCACCTCCAACAGGCTGGCCCAGGCGCCACACCCGTACCTGCGTCGGCGGACGCCCCCACCTGAGGGGGAGAGCGGCTGAATGTGGCGGGGGGGGTGTGCGATGCCACCGTGGGTCTCTGCCAGGCTCCTCGCCTGCGGGGGGCAGGAACGGACCCTGGAAGAAAGACAGAGCGAGAAGGGGGAGGGGGATGGGGAAGAGCGGAAAAAAACACAGGGGAAGGGGAGGGAGAAAGAGAGGGCTCGTCCGCCCTCGGGATCGCCGCCATGTGGTCCTCCGCCAGCTGCACGGCTGCCTCCAGCGACGTCGGGCGGTGGCACTGGACCCACTCCGCCGTTCTCCTGGGTAGCCGCTGAGTGAATTGCTCCAGCACCACCTGATCGATGAGACCCTCGACGCCGCGGTCCCCCACTAGCAGCCACCTCCGGCAGGCATCGCGGAGCCGCTGAGCAAACGCGAACGGGCGGTCGGCTTTGTCCAGCTTCATGGCCCGGAAGAGCTGACGATTCTCCTCGGGGCTCCGACCAACCCGCTGCATGATGGCTCTCCTCAGATCGGGGTAGGCCAGGAGGTTCGCTGTCGGCAGTTGTTGAGCCGCGAGTTGGGCTTCCCCGGACAATAATGGGATGAGGCGGGCTGCCCATTGGTCGCGCGGCCAGGCCCAGATCTCCGCCGTGCGTTCGAACAAATCGAGGAACGCCTCAGGGTCGTCCCCGCCCCCATTTTCTGCAACATGGGAGGGGGTAACGGAGGGTGATTGTCCGGGGTCGCGGCTGTGGCGGGAGCGACCTCCCGGCTGAGGAGGCTCCGGATGGCCAGTCGGTCCTCTGCTTGAGCCCGCATGATCTCAAAGAACCGTCGATCCTGGTCCTCCCGGAGCTCAAGCAGGGAGTGCTGGTGGCTTTGATGGAGTGTAGCGAGGGACTGGAGGACTTCGGTCAGCTGGGTGGACTCTACGGGGCGACCTTCCATAACTAATTTCCCGGCTTTCGGCACCACTGTGAAACTTCACTGGACTGGACAGGGGAAACAGGACACGATAACAGGAGGGTGAACTCAAAGGTATGGGTTTTAATTTCCAAAACAAAAAGTACAACACCGAACATAAATTGTCTAAAAGAACACAGGAACGATCTCTCTATAAACAAAACTTCTTTGGGCTCCGGATGGCAACGCTAGACTGCCCTCCCCACTGGCGTTGTTGTGGCTCTTATATGCCGCTCTCCCCGTGCTTACTGAAATCAGAGACAGGTGTTAGACATATTTTAGCTCAGGTGCAAGCGCCCTTACCGCTCCCTCTCTCCGAACGGGCGCTTGACCACGCCCCCGCTGCCACAATTGTATTCCATGTAGTTTCTTATGTAACATGAGATTGTATAAGCTACATGCATAATAATGATAAATTAATAACACAATGATATTTACAGTAGTTTTAGATTTGCCCTTTTAAAGGTAATGTTCACCCACAAATTACATTTTTACAATCGTATAATTTACTCTGCCTCATGCCATCCCAGATGTGTTTGACTTTCTTTCTTCTGCACTACACAGACAAAGATTTTTAAAAGAGCATTTCTGCTCTGTCGGTCCTCACAATGCAGGTGAAAGGTAACCAGAACTTTGAAGGCCCAAAAGGCATTATAAAAGTAATCCATATGACTCCAGCTGTTAAATTAATTTCTTCTGAAGTGATATAAAAGGTGTGGGTGAGAAACAGATCAATGTTTTAAGTCCTTCTTTAAATCTAAATCTACACTTTCAGTTTCACATTCAGCCACCTACTGGTTTGGACTAGTCATAGGTGGAGATTTATAGTAAAAAGGGACTTAAATATTGATCTGTTTCTCACCCACACAACTATCACATCATATCATATAACTTCTTAACATATGGATTTAAACACTGGAGTCATATGGATTACTTTTATGCTGCCTTAATGTATTTTTTGGACCTTCTGAGTTCTGGTGGCCATTCTCCTGTGTTGTGAGGACCAACAGAGCTGAAATATTCTTTTAAAAATCTTATATACTTATTTATTTACTTATATACAGTATAAAGAAGAAAAACACTTGGCGTAACAATATATATCTTTCATCCTTGATGACTCTCTCTGTCTCCCTCTCCCTATATATTTTGTATTTAGGTTCACCTTGAGAAAGAAGCTGAACAAAAGATTGCTGTGCTTGCAGAGAGAGCCCACAATGAAGCGATTGTGTAAGTATCTACTCCATCTCTCCCTGTTCTCCCTGCATACTAACAGCACTTTACCCTTCTACCCAATGCCATTGGAACTGTTTGTTAGATATACATGTGGTAATTGGGATGACATCTTCTGTCTTGGACCTAACAGACATCTGGATAATACTTCTCGCTCGGTGTTCAAGGAGAATGTACGTTTAAATAAGGCATTGGGTTACCACATCAAAGAAGTTGAGGATCTGCGGAAGAGAAATGCAGTGCTGGCTGTGGAAAACGACACCCTCACTCTGCATGAGGTGACAACACAACACCCCACAGTTACCATCATAAAACAGTTGTGCAACTTATAGCATATAAACTACCAGTCTTAACTGCTCTACAAATACAAAATGCAGAAACTATGCCAACACTAAAATGTATGAAAATATATTTATATAGTTTTGGATTGAATTTTGATTGATTTTATTTTCATTTTCGCACTCTGTTTTCTTTGAATCTTAGTTCTGTCACAGGACAGATCATAGAGACTATGAAATTTCATGCTTCTTATGATCTTTGAAACCTTTCGATCTAAAGACTTTCGCTTAAATGCTTGAAGCAAATTTGTAGACAAATATAAATGGTGCCTATGTGTGAATTTATTTTTATTTATTTATTATAATTTATGTTATTATTTTGTATTTTTATAACTTTTTCAATTGATGAGATGGACCAGATTGATACAAGTGCCTAGCTTCAATGGATCCTTTTCATAGGCTTGTCACCCGTTTCCGCCTTATTTATCAGTGTATATCCATCAAACACCTTTAAAATTGGCAACTTTTGTTGCTGTAAAAAAGTATTTGCCCCATCCTGATTTCATCTGTTTTTTTGTATATCTCATACTAAATTGTTTCAAAAATTAATTCAAAATCTAACATAAAACAAAGGCAATCTGAGTAAACATAAAAATAATTTTTTAAATGATAATGTTATTTACTTAAGCAAAAAAGTTATCCAATACCAACTGGGCCTGTGTGCAAAAGTATTTGCCCCCTTAGTTACTAAATCCCAAAATCTATTATTCATAATGGGATTCAGCTGGACTAGACACACCCAGGCCTGCCAGCCTTGTTCAATCAAATCAACTTTTTCAGCAGCATGAAATTTGCTAATAGGTCTCACCCAATAGCACACTATGCCAAGGTAAAAAGAAATTCAAGAAATTATGAGGAAAAAGGTGGCTGAAATACATCAGTCTGGGAAGAGTTGCAAAGCTATTCCAAAGGCTCTGGGACTCCAAAGAACCACAGTGAGAGCCATTATCTCTGAATGGAGAAAACTTGGCACAGTAGGGAACCTTCCCAGAAGTGGCCGACCTTCCAAAATTACTCCAACATCATAGCGATGACTCATCCAAGAAGTCACAAAAAAGCCATGGACAACATCCAAGGAACTGTAGGCCTCATCAAAAAAGGTCACTGTTCATGACTCCACTATCACAAAGACATTGGTCAAAAATGCCATCCATGGAAGAGTTGCAAGGTGAAAACCCAGAAGAACATTAAGGCTCATCTGAATTTTGCCAAAATACGTCTTGATGTTCCTCAGACCTTTTGGGAGAATGTTCTGTGGACTGATGAGTCGAAAGTGGAACTGTTTGGAAGACAGGGTTCCTGTTACATCAGGTGTAAAACAAACACAGAATTCCACAAAAAGAACATCATACCTACAGTCAAGCATGGTTGTGGTAGTGTGATGGTGTGGGGATGCTTTGCTGCTTCAGGGCTAGGGCGACTTGAAATAATTGAGGGAAACATGGATTCTGCTCCCTACCAGAATATTCTAAAGGAGAACATCCAGTCATCTGTCCGTGAGTTGAAGCTCAAGTGCAACTGGATTATGCAGCAAGACAATGATCCAACTCATAAGATAAGTCCACCTCTGAATGGCTCAAAAGAATTAAAGTTTTGAAGTGGCCTTGTCCTGACTTGAACCGATTGAGATGCTGGCGGAAGGACCTTAAAACGGGCAGTTCATGCTTGAAAATCATCCAATATGGCTGAACTTTAGTTAAGAAGAGTGGCCAAATTTCCACCACAGCATTATGAAAGTCTGATCTCCAGTTATCGGAAGCCTTTGGTTGCAGTTGTTGCTGCTAAAGATGGCACAACCAGCTATTAAGTTTAAGGTGGCAGTTACTTTTTCACATGGGTGAAATAGGTGTTGGATAACTTTTTTGGTTCAATAAAATCAGGGGGGAACCAGGAGTGGGCAAATACTTTTTCACACAACTGTAACATTGTACTTTGTATTATATTACCCTGGAAGTAGTTTTGAAAAACGGGTTACCACAGATGTGATGAGGCTTCTAATGCAGCTGCTGAGAGAGTGACAGACAATTTAACTCTGACTGTCATAATCCACCGCTCTATTTTTTTCTTAATTTGAAAAGTTGTGACAATGTAATTGTGCCATTTTTCTTTTGACATTGGAGCAAATGAATAAACAAAAATTATATTTGCTGTGGTCTGCCATTCACTCCCATTCACAGCTATTAAGGTTTACCCTGCATTCCTTTACTTCTGCGTTCCAAAACCCAGAAGTGTGAAAAGGGTTCATACTGTTTAAAACCTCTGGTGGCACCACATGAAGTTGGTTGAAAGAGTGTGTAGAGCTATGATCTAGACAAAGGGTGACTTTGAAGAAGCTAAAATATAAGATAGTTTTTATTTGTTTCCATTTTTGTTCACTGCACAATACCCATACTTCAATGTGTTATTTCATAGTTTAGATTACTTTACAATGTCCAAACTTTTGCCTGATAGTGTACAAATAATAGACTATGAATACTGTGTAGTTTGCCTATTGAACAACAACCATTGGAAATGAAAAATTTAAGTGGAACCCATAGTTTAATTGCCCCCACAGGAAAGGAGTCAGATGATTACGAATGACACGGTATCTCAGATTATGACCCAACGGAGCACAATTTCGGATCTCAAGACCAAGGTATCCACCCTGGAGCAGGCCCTGGCCAGCATGGTGGCAGAGTTTGAATGGAAGAAGGCTGACATCAAGCAGCTTGCTTTGGTCAGAACTCAGGCCAGCAGTGTAGAGCTGGATAAACTCCAGAAGCTCCTGAGCATACGGGAGAGGGAGCTGAGCCGAGTGAAAAGACTAGCACGCAGCGTAGTGGAGCAGCGCACAGACATGGAGATCCTCTTCCATGAGGCTCTGAACCAACTGAAACAGGAGATTCTAATGGAAAGACAACAGAACAGGTTAACTTCATTATTGATTTTAGAGATAAATAGCTATTTAGTTCACCCAAAAATGAAAATATTGTCATCATTTACTCATGTTGAGTAATGTTGTTCCAAATGCATATGACTGTCTGTCTTCCATAGAACACTTAAGGAGATTTTGAGCAGAATTCACTGTCATTGTAGGAAAAAGATGCAAATAAGAAGTGAATGGTGACCGAGAATAACATTCTGCCTGATATTTCCTTTTGTGTTACGGAGAAAGTCATACAAGTTTGGAACATGAGAAAATGAATAAACGATTTAAATTTTTAGGTGAACTGTTCCTTTAATAAGCAAGAGTTTGAGTTAAGCTACATGCACTATTTTTAATAGTGAACCATTTAGATGATACTGTATTTGCAGACAGGAAGCAGAGGTAAATCATAGCAGGAGGATGAATGATGTTCTATTAGGTAGAAGGGAGTACGCTCACATTCGAACTTTCAAAAAAACTCCCCACAATACCAACAGCATTTCTACAGGAATGGAAGAGGCTGAGAAAAGGTAAGGGTATTTATGCCTAATTTGTGTTTCTTTAGCAAGCATTTTATTAGTTATTTACTATCTTAAAAATTATTTCAGTAACAACGTTGTGTTCTTTCATCAGCAATCTGAAGAATCCCAAAGTGAAAATATTAGAAATGACCTGGGAGCAAAGAGAGAGAGTGCTCAGACTGCTCTTTGCTAAAATGAATGGCCTGAAATCCAAGTAAGCATCTTCTAGTAGATACTACATTTTGGATGACAAACAATTTACTGTATGCCCGTAATTTACATGCTGCCCGTAGTGACAACGACCAAAAAAGTCTTCCTCCCAATCTAATTTAGACTTCTCAGCTTACTGTTAGCACCCACTCAAAAGTGCAGCAAATGTATAAACTTCTCTGGCATCTCTGTGTTTTCTACTTCCCTTTAAGGAAACCAACACAAGCTCTAGCTTTGACAGAGTCTGAAGGGAACCAGAGTAGCAGTGATCCAGGGTGAGACATTAACATGCCAATAGATGCAGTATGTTTGGCTTTCTGCTAACAATTATGGTTAGGATAATGGATAATGCATTGATCTTTCTGTCCTCTACACAGGAATGCAGACGAGGAATCTAATGCAACCTTTTTAACCCAGGCACCAGTTTCCAATATGAGCTCCAGTACTAACTCCAGTGCTCTGCTAGACTTGCAGATCACCTGACCTCATCATAGTATCTCAAGAGAACCTCAAAATCTCCCAGATGAAAATATTACACATTTTTTGCATTCAAAGGATCTGTCCTACTTTAATGATGTATAGACCATTTCAAGGGCTATTCGTCAGTTTAATGATGTGATATCTTTGTTCCATGAACAGTTCCTTCTAGTTGTCATACTCATTAACACAATTAATGTTACTTATATTAACACGATTGTCAAAAAATGCCATTATTAGAATGTGAACCATGTGGTTTTTGTGGCTGGATGCTCCCTAGATGCCTGGAACTAACGGAAATTAAAGTGTTTAGATATCCGAAAGAGCAACCGCAAATGGATGCATTATCTGCAGAAGTGAAGCTAGACTGCAGGATACATGCAATATTAAAGGAATGTTCCTGGTTCAATACAAGTTAAAGGGATAGTTCTCCCAAAAATGAACATTCTTTCATAATTAACTCACCCTCATGCCATCCCAGATGTGTATGACTTTCTTTCATCTGTAGAACTTAGATGAAGATTTTTAGAAGAATATTTCAGCTCTTTTGGTCCATACAATGCAAGTGAATGGGCACCAAAATTTTTAAGTTCCAAAAATCACATAAGTCAGAATAAAAGTTATCCACATGACTCCAGTAGTTAAATAAATGTCTTCAGAAACAATGTGATAGGTGTGGATGAGAAACAGATCACTTTTACGTTCTTCCTGTTGTGTTTTTGTTGATTCACATTCTTCATGCATATCACCTCCTACTGGGCTGGGAGAAGAATATCTAGAAAAAGAAGGACTTAAATATTGATCTGTTTCTCACCCACACATATCATATCACTAGTGGATTAAAACACTGGAGTCTTGTGGATTACTTTTATGATGTCTTCATGTGATTTTTGGGGCATCATTCACTTGCATTGTACCGACTTAAAGAGCTGAAATATTCTTCTAAAATTCATAATTTGTGTTCTGCAAAAGAAAGAAAGTATTACACATCTGGGATGACATGAGGGTGAGTAAATGATCAGAGAATTTTCATTTTTGGGGTGAACTATCCCTTTAATCTCCATTGACAGCATTTGTGTCATAATATTTAGTACCACAAAAAATTATTTCGAATTGTCCCTCCTTTTCTTAAAAAAAAGCAAAAATCTGGGTTACAGTGAGTCGGTTACTATGGAAGTGATTGTGGCAAACCTTTAAGTTACAATTCTCACTGTTTCAGAAGTATAGCTCCAAGATATAAAGGATATGTGTGTAAACATGATTTTAGTGTGATAAAATCACTTACTAACATTTTCAATGTAAAGTTATTGCCAATTTTACTATGTTTCCATGATGATGTAATGTCAACAAATCCTAAAACGACTGTAAAAATGGCAATTTAAACAAATTCACAGCTCAAATAATACACAAGTTTTAACAGAAGAATTAATGCAAGTGCTTTTATAAAATTATAAGTTTCATATTTCTGTGTTTATACCATCAGAAATTGGCAACATTCACTTTCATTGTCCCCATTCACTTTGTGACAGTGCCTCACTGTAATCTCGATTTTTGCTTCTTCTTTCTTTTTTTTAAGAAAAGTAGGAACTACTTAATATACATTTTTGTGGTAATTAACATGCTGTCGATTGATCTTAACTTGTTCTGAACCTGGACTATTCCTTTAACAACCGTAGGTGAACAACATTTATACCAACTAATTGTAAGTTTGATAGGTAGAGCTCTAAAAGTGACTATAGATGGCTCCCATTATAATGAATGAAGCTGCATAAGTAACTTACTATTACATTTAGTCATTTAACAGATGGAATTAGGAACACAAAAAAGTAATCCTTTCCATGCCCACAGGTCACGCAGACAGCTTCATTGAACAGCTTTATTGATTACACCGATTAGCCACAACCACCTGCCTAATATTGTGTAAGTCCTTTTCGTGCAGACAAAACAGCGCTAACCCGCATCTCAGAATAGCCTTCTAAGATGATATTCTTCTCAGCACAATTGTACAGAGCGGTTATCTGAGTTACTGTAGACTTTGTCACGGACCAGTCTGGCCATTCTCTGTTGATCTCTCTCATCGACAAGGCATTTTTGTCCACAGAACTACCCGTCACTGGATGTTTTTTGTTTCTGGCCAATTCAAAGTAAATTCTAGAGACGGTTTTGTACTATACTAATACACAAACCAGCCCGTCAGGCACCAACAATCATGCCATGGTCTAAATCACTTAAATCTATTTTTTTTATGCACTGCTGCCACCCGGTTGACTGATTAGATAATCGCATGGATGATTGTTGATGCCAGATGGGCTGGTTTGAGTATTTCTGTAACTGTTGATCTGGGATTTTCACACACAGCAGTCTCTAGAAAAGAACATTTGATGTTGTTTGAGAAAATATGTTAACTCAGAGCCTTATTTAAAGGATCTGTATATACCAGTAGTGCTCCAAGGCCAGTAGTGTTCTAGTTACTTTGTTAATGTTTACATCCTTGAAATGGTCTGTATGTAGCTACATAAAGTTGGATTTGCATTTACTGTAAATTGTTAATATATAGTTTTGTTAGAATGCCAGGAAGTATTCTTGTCACAGGGTCACAGACTATCAACGCCACAGCTTAAAAAGTATGAAAAATGTACTTATTTTTATTAGAACATGTAGCAATGCTTGTATATCAACACTGTTATACTAACATTGAAGCACTTTCATCAATTACACATAAGGGAAGTTGGATATAGGAGGTTCACTTAACTAGAGACAGTATTCACATGGAAACCACCTGAAAATGTTTTTCCTAACAGACCGATTAAAATTTGCATATGATTTAATATAACAGAAAATGTATTTAACATGGCCAAAGTTTCTGTACACCAATCAATTTGACATTGCTGAATTTTTGGGACACCTGATTCAGTTTGGAGCTATTGAGATGAGCCTTTTACTGAATACACTGTAA
Organism: Moxostoma hubbsi; assembly: GCA_032164185.1. NCBI lineage: Eukaryota > Metazoa > Chordata > Actinopteri > Cypriniformes > Catostomidae > Moxostoma > Moxostoma hubbsi. Next base: position 28,264,539 of record JAVLUX010000021.1, read on the forward strand.
TTATTATGTAAAAGCAGAATAATGTTTTCCAACCTACACAGTTACATAAAGAAGTTGTTTTGTAATTGAAAATATTAACATCACTGTTGAAAAATAATGTGAGTCAAAATTATTTTTGCAGTAATAGGCAGCATGCCACAGTTGCATTTAAAGAATATTTCTTTAATTGTTGAATGCAGATTTTAGCTCATTACCTAAACATTTTAGTGGGAAGAAGAGTGATGAAATTGTAATCATGTAAGCTTAGTGATTCCGACAAAACCTGTCAAGGTAATTTCCTATTACACCCAAAATCAATACATAAAAATAAATAAATGAAAAAAATGAAACCTTCATTTAAGACCATAAAGATTTTTGCATAGGAATATTTTCAGGACACTTTTACAATTTCCATTGTTTTCAAGGATGATTCTCATTACAGTTCTTGTTTTACTGTATTACAAGGGAGTACTATGATACATTACAGTTTAAATAATAAATTATATATTTTTTTCACATTGCGGTAATAATAATATAATTGTAGGCCTATTATATTTTTATTTTAATAATATATAAAAAAAATTGTGGTAAGGAGAATTGGGGGGGAATAAAATGTGCATAATTATAATGAAAATAATGTCACTATTTAAAAAAAATTGAATGGCTCTAAAAATAGGTTATTTATTATTTATTTGTTTATTGTTATTATTATTATTATAGTAACAGGAAATTTTCATGACAGATTTTGTGAGAAAATTAAATTTTTGGAATATGCAGATGAGTTGTATTAAAGTGGGGAAAATGTACTGCAGTTTAAGGGCGATTTCACACTTGGTTCGATTGCTTGGACCGAACCTGCAGTTCATTTCCTCCCCCTGCCGGTCTCTGTTCACATCATATTTGGGTCCGATCCGCGTCCGATTACGTAATCAACGTGAGTACAAGCGGCATCTGTTTACCACTGTAACTAGGACACAGTTCAAGAAGACGTCAGCATCTTTGTGTTATTAGAGTATTTATCTCTTGGATTCATCACCAAAACTTCACATGCACAAAACGACATGTTTGTCTGCCATGGGTGCATTGAATGTGCAATGATGTGAATGTGCAAATATGAATGTGTAATATTTGAATGTGCAAATATTAGCGTTTGTCTGCCAATATGAGCTGCACTCTGACGGAGATTTAGTTGGACACAAGCAGTTATGAAATGCATTGTACCATACGTATACCACCCATGGCTATGAGTCCTTTGCTTTAAAAAACGAATAAGAATTATTATGAAGGTAATTACCAATATGTTTTAGCATTTTTACAGACATTCTTAAATGTCGTATAAAAATAAGCTTTAAAACAGCTAGAAATATCTATCATCTATCTATATAATTTTTTACTACCGTTTTATCTGCAATTTAAGCTCATTTTGTATTAGCAAATAAATATTTTTTTCTATAATCATGTTAAAAGAATCACCTCTCTTGCACAGATAATCTAGGATATAAATTGTGTAATTGTACTGAACAATAAGAATGCCAGCAGTCAGTGCATGAGTGCTCAGATCTGTAGATCATAAGGATGCAAGATACCTCCCAGCAGAGTCACAGTGCTTCTAATGTCCCTCAAGTAAATATAGAAGACTATTAATATCTCATATACACACAACAAACAGCTGCTCAGTGACCAAATAAACCCCCAGTACAAACAAGTTCTTCTAATCAAACCCAGGATGACTTCAAAGGACATGCAAAGGTAGGAACTTGTTCAAACGTGTATTTTACACTAACTGAGAACTGTATTCTAGCACTTGCAGTGCCAACTTGGTCATTCCTATGTGACATGCCTCATTTTATTAAGCAGCATGGGAGACTTTCAAAACTTTGAACAAGACTTCTATCAGTCTGGGTATAATATGGATGGCCAGCAAGAAGAGGTATACGGCTATGATCCAGGCTACGTCCATCCAGAATACCATGATGTGTAAGTGTAACTGCACCAATTGCATACATGCAGTATGTTTCCTATACATTTTCATCTCATGTGTGAAGTGTTTCTGTGTGGAGTCATGTTGGTGCAGTTGTAGAGTTGTAATTGTTCACTGTCTGGATGGCAGTGACGGTGATGCACCCTCACCAGATGAATATACCACTCATGGACCTACTGGGCAAATGTTCCAGCCTGTAGCACAACCTGGGCAAACAGAGAAGGAACCGCCACTCTTAGAAGGTAATCACACACAAAAAAAGATTTATGATAAAGATAATTGAATACTTAGTCATTTTTTATTTGAATAGTCTAACCATTACATAACATAATTTAATCTACAAAATCAGCAAACAAATAAAAACATCTGTATGTGTTTGTGTGTTTTTCCCCCAGAGTTGGGCATTAACTTTGACCATATCTGGCAGAAGACTCTGACTGTGTTAAATCCACTGAAGCCGGCTGATGGTAGTATTATGAATGAGACAGACCTCACTGGCCCTATTCTCTTCTGCATTGCCCTGGGGGCCACACTTTTGATGGTATAAACTACACCTTGGACATTTGGGCAATAACATTTCACCAGAAGTGAAATGGTTAAACCATTAGGTACACAGTGATTTGTATTGGACAGTGACATGTCCAGAGCATAAACCAGTGTATTTGTGCATGTGTCTGTATTCTGTGTCCATGTCCATGTATTCTCTTTGCAGGCAGGGAAAGCACACTTTGGATATGTGTATGGCACCAGTGCCCTGGGATGTGCTGCGATGTACATGCTGTTGAACCTGATGAGTGGCTACAGCATATCCTGTGGATGTGTGGCAAGTGTGCTAGGATACTGTCTCCTGCCAATGGTTGCACTTTCTGCCTTTGCTGTTGTTTATTCCCTTCAGTGAGTATTGACACCTACAAAAACAGTTTGACTGTTGTGTATCCATACCTCAGTGTTTAGGCAGCTGCATTGAAAAAAGTCAGCAGATGATTTCAGTTACATTGTATTTCAATAAGCACATGGCTTTGTTTATTTAAATGCAGAGGACCCCTAGGCACGTTGTTGGCCTTGTTCGTGATTGGCTGGTGCAGTCTTTCAGCTTCTAAGATGTTCAGTTCCACTCTTGACATGAGTGGGCAACAGCTTCTTGTGGCCTACCCCTGTGCTCTCCTATACGGCGTCTTCGCTCTTCTCACCGTCTTCTGATCATTCAGTTAAAAATGTTAACATTTATAAGAAAATCACACAAGAAGTAAATAATATCACATTTGCACATTTGTATTGCATGTCAAAGTGGCAACAAAGCAAGTTACATTGAATCTTTGACAAAGTAATAAAAAAACTTTCATTATGTATAATATTTATTTATTGTTACATTAAGAACTTGGAGACCTGGCAATGTCATACAAACATGTTTACATACATGCATAAACACATGCTTACATCAGATAGCTACTGGTTACATTGTACAGCAATAATCTAATGATACACTCTCTCTCTCTGGGATCAAGTTAAATAATGCAGAGGAAGCTGAGCTATTTGACCCTACAATCTTATTCATTATTGAGTATATTCATGTGTATGAAGGAAGCAGCTGTTTGAATTTAAATTAATATACAGAGTTGACTTATTTCAAAAACAGACATATTTAATTTCACCCACAGGCTAACTGAGCCTAAATATTTTGCAGAATTAAAAAAAAAAATCACAAATGTAATAGTTTATAGTATTATTCTTATTATTATATTAAATTAGCCTTTGCATGTGGGATGTGGACATGTTGTTCATGAAAGGTGTTTCCACTAGGTTCTTTGAACTATTGAATTGAACTATTAAACTGCTTTAATCAAACAGCAGAATACAATAATGTTGGTGTGACTAGGGACTAAAAACGGTTCAAGGAATGAAAACCAAAAAACAAATGAAATTTTTAGCAGAACATAAGCAAAAAAATGGAACAAAAGTGATTATCAATTGTTCTGGAGTAAAAACTTTATTTTTAAATGCTGGTAAATGATAATAATCAGTTATTCATGAAACTAAAGGACCAAATGCTTTATCACAGTACATTTTTAGAACTACATGTTGCCTGAAAAAATGAAACATGTGCTTTGATCCTGAAGGAAACTGCTACATCACACATTTCTTTGCTTAATTGTTGGTTGTGGATGTCAAATTCTGTGAATGAAGTCCTTTTTACAACTATGTATAATTACTACATTTACATGCACAGCAGGTACAAGCAAAACATTATTAGAGGTAAAAATACATTTTCTCAGTTGTTTCCGAGTCTTCACAGAATTATTGTTAGATATGACGTATTGATACAGATTTGATGCTGAATGTAAAGCAAATCTGTAATTCAGATTATACTGTTATAATTTCTATGCTGATAAATCCACCACACAGAAAAAATGTTTTGGTGAGGCAAGTGGCTTATTTTTGGCTTGTTTTTCCAGAACAGGTCGCTTGTTCTTTTGTGAGATCTCGCAACACTGCAATTGGTATTTCACCCACCCATTAGTGCAGAGTACTTTCATTTTAAAAAGAACGTTACTCAGCATTATTTATTAAGGCAGCGCAGGTGTCCCGTCCCATCCCCGGCAAGATACCGCCCAGGGTGGTTGCCCATGTCGCCTATGCCTAAATCTAGAGGCAGCATCTTGCCAGGGGCAGAAAGAGGCGCCCACGTGAACAAGTGGGCGCACTGTTCACCAGCCATCTCACCTCCAACTTTGTTGGGGGTGGGTGCTGAAGGGAGTTTCGCCCAGGGAGCCATACAAGCTAGAACCGCAACTCAAACTTCTGAACCGGAACGAAAAAATACTGGCTCTGCTCAGAACGAACCATAATTAAAAACATTTTGTTTTTAGTCCCTGGGTGTGACTTTTTCATATTTTATTGCATGAAAACCTAACCGAGATATGTATACATTTTAAACACAACATTGCATTTTCTATAAAATAAAAATCAAATAATTTTATCAAAAACATTTCAAAAGTGTAATAAAAGGGCAAACACCATCGAAAAAATAATATTACAAACCATTTGATTATAGATCAATTCCTTTGATCCCTTATTTAAAAAAAAAAACATTTTTTTTTTTTTTTGTTGCAAAGATCTATTATAAAATATATTTAAATAACTACAATATACACAAATAATTAAAAGCAAAAAAACATTGGCCCCTTTTCATTGCTTCAACTGAATCCTATACACATCCTCCCAGGGTTACACCTTGTGACCCCATGCGCCACTGCAGGACATCCAAGCTGGTTTCAGGCAAAGTCTTATTGTCTTTTTGGCCGGTTCAAACTAGAGTCCTTTGAGAGACACAAGTTTGTTAGAAATGATAGATTCATAGGCTTTAACACTCAATATGCTGTAACAACCTAAAACATTTTACACTGACAAGTTAACTATAACAAATACTGTCTTGATCAAAAGTTTCAATTGACATCAAGTCTGAAATTAGCTGTCACTGAGTTAGGGGAGTAAATAATCAAATTGAATTAAAATGTAAGTTTCTTTGCCAGTGCAATATGTACTGTATTGGGTAATAGTAACAATACATTGCGACTGCATACCATCTAACTAAAGTTAAATAATAATAATAATTTAAAGAACTTACACCTCTTGTTAATGTATTAATATATTCATTATTTAATAACAATCCTCTGTTCGTGGCGATATTTATGGTTTTATATATATATATATCAGGCCCGTAGCACTCATAACAAAATCTGTGAGCGCGGGAAAGTTAGTTTGACGTTCGACATTCGTTGGACATTCGGTTTCGCAGATGTAAGGGATCGTCTGAAAACTCCACTCACTACGCTAAAACATAGAAGATGTCCACACATTCATTCAATTCACGTGCAAGTTATACATGAAAACAAAAAAAAATAAAATACATTTTCACATTCAGAATGTTCTTATATCTTCCCAGAGGACAGACAGACATACAGGTGATATTATTACAGTATTATCAATTATATAAGTACAGTAATCAATTATTTTAGAAAAATATTCACTAGAATTCACCAAAATTATGTTTTCTCATTTTTAAGGCTGTGGTAACTTCCCAGATGATTTTTTTTAATTGACTACAGGTAAAATTATTACAGTATCATCAATTATATACGTACAGTAATCAATTATTTTAGAAAAAAAAAATCAAAACAATTCACCAAAATATTATTTTTTCATTCTAAAGGTTGTAGTAACTTCCAGGAGGATAGACGGACTTATTACAGGATTATTACAGTATAATCAATTATATAAGTACAGTAATCAATTATTTTATAGAAAAAAAATCACTAAAATTCCCCAACATTTTTTTTTCTCATTCTAAAGGTTGTAGTAACTTCCAGGAGGATAGAAGGACTTATTACAGGATTACAGTATCATCATTTTAAAGGCTGTATTTTCAAGTTAAATCAAGTTATTATTATTATTTTTTTATATATATAATTTTACTGATTAAATAGTAAGTCCTTCTATCCTCTAAAATTGATTGCTGTACTTATATAATTGATCATACTGTTATAATCTCACTTGTAGTATGTCTGCCTGCCCTCTGGGAAGGTATAAGAAGGTATGTATTTTACAGTTTTTTAAATGTATAAATCGAACGTCAAACATTTCCGCGCTAAATCAGTGAGGGCAACGACATCCAGCAGGATAGTGAGTAGGCCCTATGGGGCAAAAAGAGCAGGAGAGACGGAAGAGAAGCAGGCAGCAGCGTCATTGTCGCAGAATCTTGAAAAGACAGTTCAAAAAGACTGTACGGTTGTTAAGCAATTTGACAACATTGTAGTAAATATTTTCAGTGCATCAAAAAGCGTACTCGTTAAAATACCAGTACCAGCAGACAAACTAATCCAGCACAAATTAGTGCATAAAAAGTCACCAAAATGAATTATTTGAACCTCATAATTAAATACAAAATGAGGGGGAAAACTGAAAAAAATGTCCACATTAAAAAAAAAAAAAAAAACAACTATTAGAGAACGAACGTATTAGGCTGCCACAAAAAAATAATAAATAGGCCTAATAAATAATAATATTATTAGAGTGCCTGCAACACTCTGAGGACATTAGATATTCATATTTTATTGATTATGGGAAATCATGTTGGCCTATATAACTTTGTTATTATGTAAACAAAGCCTCTTTATTCAACAACTCGATAGTCATAGACTTATCCTAAATGTTTCAATAAAGGCGACGGAGTTGTTTTTCCCCAGTCATTAAAAGCGCACCCCTTTTCTTTCACCCTTAAATACGTTTTATGCATCGCCGCTATATTAAACAACAGTAAATAGATTGCATTGTCCAATTGCTCTAAAATGCAACTTACCCCATACATTTTGGATAGGTGGTTAAATAACACCTGTCCCGCGCTCACTTTGTCTCGCACGCCCCGTACAGTTCCATTCTTACTGAAGATGTTCACGCGTTTTCCAGTGAAATGTTTATTAATCGCAGCACTCGCGTACATGAGTAGCTCGTCCGGTTCGCTGCCGCTGTCGTCCGGTTCTGGTCCGACAAGGCCACACAGATGGCTGTTGGCCTCACTGATGACGGGCGAGCTGGCGCGCTCCGGCTCTGAGCTGACAGAGGTGTCTGTTTCAGCGGAGTCCTCGAGCGCGTCCTCTCTGAACACCTCCTTCAGGACGCGACCGCTATGCGCTGACGCAACGCGGAATCGCACTCTCCTCTCTGCTCTGTCTTCCTCAGCCCTCGATGTGCGTCTCTCCATCCTGCTGTTAAAAAGCTACATTATACAATTTTTGCTGGACGCCCAAGGTTGTGTGCATTGCCATCACACTGAAGGTCTATCTTGATCTTCAGATAAAAGGCTTGTGTCATAAGGGTGTCAATTTGACACCAAATGCGTTAATATTTAATAAACGTTATCCATGGAAACTGTGCAAACCGACTTCTGTGGAACCTTTGTTCTCTTATGAATAAAAGATAATTCACGTTTTGGTGATAGGGAGGGAACACATTGTGTATAAAAAGTTAAACAGGTTTCAGCTCCTTTATCGCTCTTGAAGTTCATCAGGATGGGTGTAGCTAGGCTATATTCAATATGAGAGACTAATCCTACTATATATCAGTGCTAAATAAACAATATAACACAAGCTGTTGTTCCATATATCAGCACAGCTGGGATTTGATGTCAGCTGAAATTGAAATGACTCTCTTGGTCAAAACACTCATTTTGTATACAGTTTGTTATCTGGCATTACCTCATGTATATGCTCCCTTCATATTTTTTTTGTAACCAATGGATTCTGTCTGCCACCATTATTTCACAGAGCCTCTGACTTATTTTTAATGGTGGACACCTGGCTTTAAGTCCATTATTTTGAAATTAAATGTTAAATATATATATATATATATTTTTATAAAAGTATACATTTTGAGTACATAAAATATCACAATCTGAGCATAATATGGTCATTTTGATCATTGGTTGTGTTAATCTTAACTTAGTTTTGCTTCCCAGTGCTTTCGCGTATCATTGACACCATTGTGTCAGCTATGGCTGAGTGTGTTTCTTGCAACATCAGCACTTCTAGTAACCTCATATACCCTCTCCTGGGTCACACAAAGTCCAGCTATTCTATATTAGTACTTTTCTATGTTTATATAAAAATCTGCTATAATATACAGAACAACTGCAGGATATCAGTTGCCCTCTGATCCAACTGGTCCCAGACCTTAGCAGGGTTGCGCAGTATAAAGGATCCTCCGCTTAAATGGACTCCTTTACATATGGAAATGGCACCTTTAGATTTGTGAAAGACAGGGGCCCCCATTCTGTGCACGTAAGTATGGAAAAACCATAATGTTGTAATCCTCCCAGCACAGCTTGACTTGCCCTTTATTACATATATTTACATATATATGTAAAAAGTCTCTGTCTGCCGACTTCAAGAATTTTGACAGAATGGATCATGGTCTGTCACCTTGGAATAAGCTTGTCCTGGAACTTGACCAAATCTTGGCCTTCCTTTCCCTCGTGGATTCCAGCGAAACAAACATTATTACGTCTGCTTCGATTTTCCATATCCTCTAATTTTTCCCACACCTGATCCATATTGTTTTGGTGGCCGGGGGTTCATCTGCAGCTCTTTTCCGGCTGCTTCCAGAGACTCGATTCGCTTTTCAGCCTCGTCCATTCTTGTGATCAGGGCAGAAAGTTTTGCCTCCATAGATGTGGTCGCTCAGCGTATTTCTGCGAGGCCCTCCATGTCGGTAAAGATTTTCATTAGCACTACATTAATGTTCACAATATCTTGACCTATAACCTGAGTTGCACTATCATTCCCAACCAGACCCCCGCCATCTTGCTCTTGAGAGGCATCAAACGTGTGTTACATCATACACTCCCTGCGCAGTTTAACAATCAAAACTAAATCAGTTCTCACAGAGTAATGTTGATTGAAAGGATAATTGTAGCAAAGTGTAGAGGAGAAAACCACTAGGCTGCTTCCACTGGCATACCGTTACGTGAAAATAATATCATTACTCATGGGAATACCCATACTTCTTAAAAAAAAAAAAAAAAGAAAAATAGTAAAAGTTATATTTTTTATATCTGTAACTGCCTTTTCACTTGTAGAATTTCACCATGATCTGTCATTAACACCTCAAAACACAATTACAGATATCTATAATTAATTTCTTACTATCTGTAATTCCAAATGCACATATCAGCTATGTAAGATTTTTCATATCAATAATTACATTGTTTCTAGTGCAAATGTCCATTCCTGATATCAACAATTAAATTATAACTAGAGAGAAATAAATGCAATTTCTTTTTAATATCTGTAATTAGTTGCAATGTTAATTTCAAATATCTGGAAATGGATTTCAGATATCAATAAACTGAAGAGTAATTAAAGATATCTTTAAAGTATGCGAAATTAACATTACCACAACAAAGCTAAATGTGTCATTTATTATAGGGTTTGGGGAGTAACTAAATATATGTAACAGGATTACATATTTAAATACAAAATATAAGTAACTGTTCTCCACTACAGTTACAATTTAAATCATTGTAATTAGAACACAGTTACATTCAAAAAGTATTTAGATTACTGAACAGATTACTTTATTATCATTTGTTTCATTTAATATTTAGTCCTTTCAGATGGAAAACATTTATAAATATAAATGATGCGATCCAAAGTGCATTTGAACAGTGGTGAAACACTTTCTTATGATGTGTTACATTCTTACGAGCAGACAGAGAAGTACGTTTGAAGCAGAATAAATAGAAATAAACCTTGTGTAAATTGTCAGCATTATGCTAAGCTAAAATGCTATTTCTAACCATTTTACATGCACATTACCAGTCACAATCATATTTATTATCAAGAAAATTCACGTTGGATCATCATTTCTTTTTTTTCTAGTAAGACCTTTGATCTTATAGGGCAGAAATCTTATTCTTAATAATAATTTTTTTTTATTGTTTTCCTATAAAAATGTCTAAAAATGCTTAAAACAAGATCAGTTTGACTGATCTTGTTTTAGAAACAACACAGCATAAGATATTTATTTTTTTCAGAGAATGTATTTTTAATGTGTATTTTGTCTTGATGTACTGGCAGAGTTTTTAATGTCAAAACAAGAGAAAACAATCTACCAGTGCTGAAGAAGTAATCCAAAGTATTTTGAATACGTTACAGACCTTGAGTAATCAAACGGAATATGTTACAAATGACATTTTACAGCATGTGTTCTGTAATCTGTAATCTGTAGTGGAATACATTTCAAAAGTAACCCTCCCAAACATGTTTATTATAGGACTAATGTATGTGCTTTTACATTTGTTATTTTACATAAAAATTAATTGTGTATTGAATTTATGATACACAAGAGCAGACTCTGATCATTTGCATTTCAAAATGATGGTTTCTCAGAAACCATATGTATTGATATATCTGCGATTTTGTCCTTTGTAGTACCTGGTCGAAAAGACAATAACTGATATCGCCCATCCCAACAGAAGACTGAAGCCATAAACGGGCCTTTTTGTCGACCGTGTGGTTGTTATGGTGATGGCGCTAGATGGCGATATGTATGTCTGACACAGTGAAGTACTCTTATCAACTTCGTCGAGCAAGACAATACGGAAGAACAACATAGAGGTAAATGGAAACGTGGAGTATTAAAATCAAGTTATTAAACGCATTTTCGAAAAGAAAATAAGTGCTCTGAAAACCATATGAACAGAGGACATAGTGTCTGCCGATGGTGAAGCAATATACTTATTCTCATGCATATCATTGTTTTGAAAGCATAAGTTGATTAAATAAGATCAGATTGGACCTCTGTTTAAAACTGATGTTTATTTTGAAGTAGCTTTCTGCTTAACACATTTACCTAAGTTATTAAAACAGAAGGTTTACTTTAGACAGCGTGTTTGATGAAAGTTAACTCTCAAATAATTCCCCAAAATCCATCTGACTAAAAGAAAGCCTTTTCAAAGTCTTTATGGATGTGAGCTGTGATTAAATACCTTTATTTTATTATCTTATTTTCCTTATCTTATAGTTTTCATTTTCCACTTGTATTTAAAGATTTATCTGAAATATCGTAACTTTTTCCGATCAACAGGTTAAGATGTCAGTATGGTTGGCACTGCTACCTATGGCACAAGGTGTGGACTGCCTGCAGTTTTGCTTTGCCTTGCAGCTCTTCTCTGTGCCAATGTGCTGCTGTATATCTATCTAGATGCCCTGTACCAGGACACTAATCCTCTCTCGGCACACACGCAGTGCCCACCTCGCCACTTTAAAGTGGGCACTATGACCACATGTACTCCTTGGCTGCAGTGCCCAGAAATTCATGCTGAAGTCCACCGTGTAAAACTCATTGGAAAAGGGGCTGTAAAGATGGTGAGAAGTTTATTTCTTTTTTTTTTTTTTCTTGGTGCATCTTTAGAGACTAACACAAATGCATAATTATGGTTTCTAGGTTTATCTGTCAGAGTGGCGAGGGCAGAAGGTAGCCCTGTCAGTCTTGTCTTCGGAGCAGTATAAAGAGGATTTTCTCCATGGAGTGTCAATGCTACGTTCCTTGCAGTGCACCCACGTTGTAACGCTTGTTGGGGTATGCGAGGAGGAAGGTGTGTTTGTTACAGAGTACCATCCTCTTGGATCAGCTCTGACTCTCGATGCCACCCTTGCCCAAGACAGATATCGCTGGCGAAACTCATGGCATACTCGGCTACAGCTGGCAATAGACTATGTTGCCTTCATGGCATACCTGCACAGCAGTCCGGTGGGTATCCGTGTGATGTGTGACTCAAATGACCTACACAAAACTCTTAGCCAGTTTCTTCTGGCATCTGACATGCATCTGTTGGCCAACGACCTGGATGCACTGCCTGAGGTGGAAAGAGGACATAAGGGGGTGAAGTGTGGCCACCATGAGCTAACTGGAGACTTTGTTGCTCCTGAGCAATTATGGCCTCATGGCGAGGATGTTCCTTTCTCAGATGAGCTCATGCCTGACTACGATGAAAAGACAGACATCTGGAAGATTCCAGATGTGACACGTTTCTTATTGGGGAATGTCCTAGGAAGTGATGTCATCCATTTCCACTTGTTTCAGATCTATACAGAGTGCAAAAGGAAGGATCCTCATTTGCGGCCCTCGGCACTTGAGGTTCTCAACGTTTATCGCTCTGTCTATGACAGTATGACCGAGAGCCAATCACAGAGAGTTAGAGAAATGTTGTAAAGAATTAATAGCCTCTTATGATTCTAAGGTTTTAGAAAGTATAAAGTTATAAAAGTGGTCCTTATTTCATATACATTAAGTTATGTCATTGAGAAGAATATACAGTTAAATCTGTATTCTGTTGATGAGAACAACATCTAACAGAGGATGAGTTGCAGCATCTCAGGGTTTCAGATATGAAGTCAGCTCCAAATTCATTCTTAAAGGGATAGTTCACCCCAAAATTAAGATTCTCCCATCATTTACTCACCCTCATCCCAGATGTGAAGGATTTCCTTTCTTCTGCAAAACACATATTATGATTTTTAGAAGGATATTTCAGCTCTGCAGGTTCATACAATGCAAGTGAATGGTGACCAGACCTTTGAAGCACATAAAGGCAGCATAAAAGTAATCCATATGACTCTTTTAGTTAAATCTACGTCTACTTAAGCAATATGGTAGGTAAGAGTGAGATACAGATCAATATTAAAGTCAGTTTTTACTATAAATTTTCCCTGCTAGAAGAGTGCACAGGTGAATGTGGACAGTTATAGTAAAAAATGACTTAAGTATTGTTCTGTTTCTCACCCACACCTATCATATCGCTTCTGAAGACATGGATTTAAATACTGGAGTCATATGGATTACTTTTATGATGCCTTTGTGCTTTTTGTAGCTTCAAAGTTTTGGTCACCATTCACTTGCATTGTGTGGACCTACAGTGCACAAATATTCTTCTAAAAATCTATCAATGTGTTCTACAGAAGAAAGAAAGTCATCCACATCTGAAATGGCATGAGAGTGAGTAAATGATGAGAGAATTTTCATATATTGGGTGAACTATCCCTTTAAACTAAGAAGGTTTGTCAAGCAATACCTCATAAACATTATTTTCACCTGAGTGCTGATGCTTTAATCTGTTTATTTTAATTTTCGGAGGATTACACTTTACACTGAACCTGATTTGGTAATTTGATTGTTCTTTTTCAACATCTGGGAGCATTTAATAAAAAGAAAATTCTCAAGACCACACTGTGATTGTGTTTATCAGTAATGTGAATTAACTGCTTGCTGAGAAGGGCCTCATCCAGTTAATGTAGAAAGTCACAGAAGGGGATTTTGGTTGGGTTTCAGTCTGTCATTAAAAATAGAAAAATATAGTACAAAACGCTTCTGATATTCAAGTTAAAGCCTTTTATTTTATTCTGGCTCATGAGACTCTAAATGGATGCAAACTCGGGTAAACAAGGTGAGAAAGTAGGCAGGTTTTAAAGGAGTATACAGTATTTTCAGATAAATTGTTTGCATTTAAAGTTTTTTTAAGTTCAAGCTTAAAGTATCACTTTCAAGAGATATTAATAAGTAAACTGTATAAAAGTTTACCAATCAATTTGGGCAAATTAACTTGCAAAAATTGTCTTTAGCCAAAAGTTGAGCAATTTGGATACCTGATAAAAAAGGTACAAACCTAAGAGGGATCTGTTGCTGAATTGTATCAGAGTGCAGTAACTGTATGTATCTATGTGTGTGTGTGTATATATATATATATATATATATATATATATATATATATAAACAGTGTTAGCTCCATGTGTCAAGCAAAATGAAGGCTTTTTAAAGGGATAGTTCTCCCCATTCTGTCATCGATTCACATTTATGTTGTTCTAAACCGTATGATTGTCTTTTTCTTTTTTTTTCTATTGTAGAAACACAATAGGAGATGTTAGGCCAAGAGACATCCTTAGTCACCATTCACTTTCATTGTAAAGCTACTAATGAACTAATAAAGCTGCAATGAAAGTTAATGGTGACCGAGTCTGTGAGTTTCTAAGATTCTGCAACGCACCTTCTTTTGTGTTCCGCAAAAAAAATGCATTCAAGTTTGGATGGAACAACATGAGGTTGAGTAAATGATGACATTTTTTCTCCTTTTTTTTTTCTCTGTGAACTATTAAACTTATATAGCCTTGGACTGTCATCATTTTATATGATAAGCTTTGCTATACTTTAATTTTGCCATATTATGCGTAGTGAAGAAGACAAATCTTTTAACACATCTGATTCAACAAGCGTCAGTGTGGAATTAATTTATGCGTAGGAGGAACCGGAAATACGCAGCTGTTGTATGTGCACACATCCGCATGACTCTTATGTTTGTATTAATGGGTGTTTAATCGGCATCTGTACGCACTGCAAGACGGCCTGGCTTGCATGTCTAGTGCCTGTCCCCCACCACAGGAGGGTAAGTTAGGAGAACACAGCCGCTTCTTTTCTCTCTCTCGGGCGTTCAAAACGGAGCCACCAGCAGCGTTCGCGCAACAATGAGCTCGGAACAGCCGAGCGACAATGAGGAGCCCGAAGAGCCGCGCACCACCATCGTCCGTGAGTTGGACCACGAGAGGCAGAAAAGCGATGAGGACAGGGGCTCCACGAGACCATCATCTCCGCAAGCGGGCAACGAGAGTGCCGGTGTGTCGGGCAGCTCCAGGCTCGAGTTGGCTGGAGACGGCGGGACGAGCTCGAGGTGCAGGGGCTCGAGCGCGGGTGACTCTCTGTTCTCGTGGATCTGCAATAGGACAATCCGCAGGGGGCCGCTCGTAGACCCGGCGCGAGATCATTACCGTACCATGACACGGCTTTACTCTTCCATGAGTCCGGCTGCGGATTCGGTCAACCTCAGTACACAAACACACGGTGCTGTCTTTAACCTGGAGTACTCTCCGGACGGGTAAGTAAAGAAGAGGCAGTGACTGAGTTTAGTTTAGCTAATGTTCATTTGTCGATCGTGGCCTTTATGAAACTTCAAGTGGATTTTTGGTGTTGTGCGTGTGACAGTGTTGTTATAGTTAATGAAAACTAACTAAAACCATTTTCGTTTACTAAAATAAGAACTGGAATTATTTTAAAAAACAAAAATTAAACTAATACTTTTTCTTAACTCCAAAACTAACTAAAGTAAATATGATATCGTATTAATTTCCCTTTTAGTTTTGGGCAAAGTAGGACACTTTTGGAAATGTCTTGGCCCTGATTCAAACACACATAACCTGTCATTATACCTTTGAGAAAATCTTAGATGTCTTCTAACATGAAGAAATTCTTAATACTGAGAAGTAGAACCTTTGAAGATCCTCTGTTGACCAAATGCCAGAGAAATTATTATCTAGAAAAGATCTACTACGTGTTTTGAATAAATATTTAATTTTTTGTAACACTTACATCTTAAGTCATAATGTAACATTTACAAACATGACTTCTCAAATTTCTGTTATTTGCTTTCCCCACCAGTGGACATGAAATGTCTGCCACACATCCCAAAGAAAACCTGGTCAATTTAAATCTTAAAAAGCTTTAAAAAATAAAATAAAAATAAAATAAAAAGAGAGGGCAAGATTTTGCCCAAAAATGACAATTCTCTTATTTACACACCTTCATGCCATCCCAGATGTGTTTGACTGTCTTCTGCTGAACACAAAGATATGATAAGAATATCTCCGCTCTGTAGGTCCATACAACATGTGTCAAAAGGGTCCAAAGCTTTGATGCTCTAAAAAGCACACAAAGGTAACAAAGTAATCCTTAAGTGCTTTATTTCATGTCTTCTGAAGAAAGCTAATCGGGTTTGGATGAGTACAGGCCAAAATGTAACTCCTTTTTCACCATAAATCTTGCGCTTGCAGTCTACAGTAAAGATCGGCAATGAGACTGATGTAAAGATTTACAGTAAAAAAGGATGCTACCTTTATGTGCTTTTTGGAGCTTCATGGTTTTGTACCGTGATGACTTGCATTGTATGGAACTACAGAGCAGAAATATTCTTCTAAAAATCTTACTTCATGTTCTGCAGAAGAAAGTCATCCACATCTGGGATGACATGAGAATGAGTAAATGATGAGAGAATTAAAATTTGAGGGTGAAATATCCCTTTAATTGTTTACTTCCCAAAGATTAGTTAAGAAATTATTTATAATCTTTGAAGGAAATTCATATGGATGCAATGGGGATCAAGTTTAAATGTCCTATTTAACCTATGTTATTAAATTGGCAACATTTACTATCCAAATTAAACCTCATAATACAAATAGATAGCGGTTACATGAGACTTCCCTGAGAAATGTAATGATGTTTGACATTTTTAAATGATACCAGTAAATGCTTCTCCTTTGGCAGCCAAAAAATTATAAAACTAAAACCAGCAGACAAAGTGTGAAACAAAAACTAATTTGGAATTACAGATTGATATAAAATAGAAATAAAACAAAATTAAAAATCCAAAACTATAATGGCACTGGTGTGTGATGATAAACTACATTTTTTCAGTTCTTCAGAAACAAAAGTTGGAAAAGCCTTGGACTTGCTAACACCATAAGCTAGCAATCAGTTAACTTTGAGTTGGAAACATAAACAGACTTTCTGAATACAAATGTGAAGTACTAACAATAATGGTAATGGCTCATAAAATTACTCTCAGATGTTGAAGTGGAAATCTTTTTAAGTCAGTTCATTTCTGATCTTTAAACTGTCACTCTGTTGTTCTGAAAGACAGAAATGGGCTCACCTGTCATTTCTCATTTGCATAATTACCAAATAATGCAACTGTTATTTTGTATCTTTATATATTGTTATTAAAAATACAAATTGTGCACACACATACCAAATTAATTGAAAATATAATTTTTTAAAGTTCTTTGCCAAGTACATAATACAATTTCCCTAGTCCAAAATAGAGAAATATTGGCAAATTCAATCTTTCAACACTATTAAAAAATGAGGAAGGTAACTAAGGAGACACAGTATGTGTGTGTGTATATATATATATATCCTTTAAAATGAAAGGAATCTCGAGCGACAGACATTCTCCAAATTGAAGGATCACCCTCATATGTCTTTTATAGGTCAGTTTTGACGGTTGCTTGTGAGCAGACAGAGGTGCTTTTGTTCGACCCTGTTTCCTCCAGACATATCAAAACACTGGTGGAGGCTCACGAGGACTGTGTAAACAACATAAGGTACATGTGCACATGAATATAATTGATTGCAATGTGGGAATACATCAGTTACACATGCAAAAACTGTTTCAGGAACAATTTCATATAAAGCCAAATTCACAGCATTTACACTGGCAACCAAAGTTTGGAATAATGTACAGATTTTGCTCTTATGGAAATAAATTGGTACTTTAATTCACCAAAGTGGCATTCAACTGATCACAATGTATAGTCAGAAATCCTCCACATGCTGCAATGATAGCTTTGCAGGTCCTTGACATTCTAGCTGCCAGTTTGTCCAGATCCTCAGGTGATATTTCACCCCACACTTCCTGTAGCTCTTGCCATAGATGTGACTGTCTTGTCGGGCACTTCTCATTCACATTACAGTCTAGCTCATCCCACAAAAGCTCAATGGGGTTAAGATCCATAACACTCTTTTCCAATTATCTGTTGTCCAATGTCTGTTTCTTTGCCCACTCTAACCTTTTCTTTTTCTGTTTCAAAAGTGGATTTTTCTTTGCAATTCTTCCCATAAGGCTGCACCCCTGAGTCTTCTCTTTACTGTTGTACATGAAACTGGTGTTGAATGGGTAGAATTCAATGACTCTGTCAGCTGAGGACATGTGAGGCGTCTATTTCTCAAACTAGAGACTCTGATGTACTTATCCTCTTGTTTAGTTGCACATCTGGCCTTCCACATCTCTTTCTGTCCTTGTTAGAGCCAGTTGTCCTTTGTCTTTGAAGACTGTAGTGTACACCTTTGTATGAAATCTTCAGTTTGTTTTGGCAATTTCAAGCATTGTATATCCTTCAATCCTCAAAACAGCAATTGACTGATGAGTTTCAAGAGAAAGCGGTTTCTTTTTTGCCATTGTTGACCTTAAGACATGCCAGTATATTGCATACTGTGGCAACTCAAAAACAAAGACAATGTTAAGCTTCATTTAATGAACCAAATAGCTTTCAGCTGTGTTTGATATAATGGCAATTGATTTTCTAGAACCAAATGAGCAATTTAGCGTGATTACTCCAGAATAATGTGTTGGAGTGTTGGTTGCTGAAATGGGTTCTGTCTAGATTTGATCAAAATTGACTTTTTTTCAAATAGTGATGGTGCTGTTTTTTTTTTTTTACATCATTAATGTCCTGACTATACTTTGTGATCAGTTGAAAGACACTTTGGTGAATTAAAGTACAAATTCTCTTCCGAAACGGCAACATCTGTACGTTATTCCAAACTTTAGGCTGCCAGTGCACATGTTGAACACTGACATTTGCATAATTTTGTTCATCCAAAAATTTAAATTGTCATCACTGACTCATCCAAACCTGGAGGATTTTCTATCTTCCATGGATCACAAAAAGAGATGTTAGGTGGAATGTCAACCTCAGTCATTATTCGCTTTCATTGCATCCTTTTATCCACACATTGAAAGTGAGTGGTGTATGAGGCTGACATTCTGACTAACATCTCTTTTTGGGTTCCAAGGGTTTGGAACAAGAGGAGGGTGAGTAAATGATGACAGAATTTTCACTTTTAGGCAATCAATCCCCTTGATGAGGATGACCACTGTGTTGTCTGTGTGTGAGATTTTATAGCTGATGTTGTATACTGTTCAGGTTTCTTGACAACCGACTGTTTGCGACCTGCTCCGACGATACCACTATTGCATTGTGGGACTTGCGGAATCTCAACTCGAAGGTGTGCTCATTGCATGGCCACGCCAGCTGGGTCAAGAACATAGAGTATGACACGCACACACGTCTGCTTGTCACATCTGGATTTGATGGAAATGTCATCACCTGGGATACCAACAGGTATGTGGGTTGTGGTTGGGGGGGGGGGGGGGTGTAAGTGTGTGTTTCCGGTCTCAATTGAGGTTGCTTATGTTAGGATTGTGTGTGACTGCGAGTTAACCTGCCTGCTGTGTGTTTAGGTTCACAGAAGAAGGCTGCCCCCACAAGAAGTTCTTCCACACACGATATCTAATGCGGATGCGTTTGACTCCAGACTGCAGTAAGATGTTGATCTCCACATCCTCTGGTTACCTGCTCATCTTGCATGACCTCGACCTCACCCAGAGCCTTGAGGTTGGCAGCTACCGCATCCTACGAGCCCGCAGAGCTTCACTCAGCACAGGTATAGACATGCCATAAAGCACAAGGGTAGGTGGCATGAAATTTCAAGCAGTGACAGCAGTGTTTTGCGGTGTGACATGCTATAAGTTTTATTTTAAAGACTTTATAATTATTATTGGGGCTGCTGATTTAATGCATGAATTCAGTGTGTTTAAATATAAAAAATTATGTGTTTAAAAAATTCACCCAATTAATCATGCCCCTGGACTGTAATAAAGTTTCTACCATCTGAACAATTCAAGCTTAAAGTACTGTAAAGCCCTGTTCACACTGCCAGCAACATTGTCACTTGAATTCACTAGTCCCTGTACTGTAAAGTCTCTAGTGGGCATTCCCACTGCTGTGTCTCTAAGGTTATTTGGGAAAATTAATGGGAAATATTCTTATTTTTCCTACTTGAGAATGGAAAATATTTTTATCCAATGGAACTGCCGTGGACTCGTAATTTTGTCGTACATTTTGCAGAGTTGCAATACCTAGCTACAATTCTCAACCCCGTTGGTTTTTGTCTTCAGGAGACAAAAATACCACCAGATTTTACCTTCTCTTTTAAAATGTTACAATTGTAAATTATTTTGGTCCTACTAATAGACAGACCACAGGTGGTACAGCCATTTTAATCAGAAATGATTCATTGTTGCGTCAATGTGAACAGTAATTAACAGGTAACAGCATTGCATTTGACTGCAGAGAACTGTTACAATATGTTCCATATACATTCCTCCAAATCTTACAGTAACACATAAGGACCTGGATGGCCTAGTACTCCCAACTCCCTCCTACATGTGTACTCATGGGAGACTTTAATAGTCACAACACTCTGGGGAAATACCCATTATGGGGAAGAGGATAGAAGAATTCCTAGATAATCATGCCTTATGTCTTCTAAATGATGGATCCAGCACTTACCTACACCCAGGTCATGGAACATACTCTGCAATTGACCTAACAATTTGCAGACCTGAATTATTTTTAGACCTCTCATGGAAAGTATGGCAGGACCTATGTGGTAGTGACCACTTTCCATTAATACTAACCCTAAAAGGAAAAGAAGAATCTCTAAGAATACCAAGATGGCAGTTTCATTTTCAAACGCTTTGCTTTGAAAGTTTTAATGATGTCTCTGAAGATGATCCAGATGCTATTAAACCGTTCACCAGCACACTCATCTCCGTTGCAAATGAGACCATTCCAAAAACATAAACAAACGCAAACGGATGCCATGGTTTGCTGTGAAAAGCAAGACCACTATAAAAGAACGGAAGAAAGCGGAAAGACTATTCTTCAGAATGCCAACAAATTAAAATCTTATTAAGGTTAAAATAAGTAGGGCACAAGCTCAAAGAATAATAAATGAAGCTAAAAGGAAAAGTTGGATACAGTGTGTATCTGGTCTGACATGAAGTACCTCAACAAGAAAGGTCTGGAATCTGATTTGAAGTATGAAGGGCAGGAATGATGGAGCTCAAATCCAGCACATCAAATATCAACACTCTATTCTAACTTCAAAACAACAGATTGCAAAAACCCTAGCAGAGAATTTTGAAAAGAACTCCTGCATTTTTCATCTAATAATAAGGAACCCTATAATCACAACCCTGTTCACAATGGAAGAATTGTCACAAGCTATAAACGGAGCACATGATACGGCAGTGGGACCAGATGATATACATATGCCTCACATTATCCTGTCTCTACTTTTAAAACTTTTTAACTCTCTTTGGATTTCAGCGAATATTCCACTCTCTTGGAAAGAAGCAATAATCATTCCCATCCCAAAAACAGGAAAAGATCATAATGACCCCAACAATTACTGCCCAATATCTCTGACAAGTTGCTTATGCAAAACCATGGGGAGAATGGTTAATGAACGTCTAGTATGGATCCTGGATTCGCAACATCTCATAAGTAAAGTTCAGTGTGGCTTCAGAAAGGGAGAAGCCTTGAAAGAGATGCTTTCATCAGAAAAGAGCATGAAGTGGCTGTCTTTTTTGACTTGGAGAAAGCTTATGACACCGCTTGGAAGTTGGTTTTAGAGGACACTTCTAATTTTCTATCAAACAGACATTTTAAATTCAGAGTAGGTAATACCCTATCTGACCCTCATAAACAAGAGCTAGGAGTACCACAAGCAAGCATTTTATCAGTTACCCTTTTTAGTATCACAATCAACAGCATTGCAAATGCCATCAGGTCGGGTGTCCATTGCAGTCTTTATAAGCCTAGACAAACAAAAACCAAGACATATCCATCCTTTTGGACTACGGAGCAAACCACATTTACAAAATCTCAAAGTAGATCTGAGCATACTGGAACAGACATACTTCAGTAAAATTCTTCCCTGGAAGATTAAAAAAACAAAAAGACTTAACAAGAAACAAATCCATCCATCCATCCATCCATCCATCCATCCATCCATCCATCCATCCATCCATCCATCCATCCATCCATCCATCCATCCATCCATCCATCCATCCATCCATCCATCCATCCATCCATCCATCCATCCATCCATCCATCCATCCATCCATCCATCCATCCATCCATCCATCCATCCATCCATCCATCCATCCATCCATCCATCCATCCATCCATCCATCCATCCATCCATCCATCCATCCATCCATCCATCCATCCATCCATCCATCCATCCATCCATCCATCCATCCATCCATCCATCCATCCATCCATCCATCCATCCATCCATCCATCCATCCATCCATCCATCCATCCATCCATCCATCCATCCATCCATCCATCCATCCATCCATCCATCCATCCATCCATCCATCCATCCATCCATCCATCCATCCATCCATCCATCCATCCATCCATCCATCCATCCATCCATCCATCCATCCATCCATCCATCCATCCATCCATCCATCCATCCATCCATCCATCCATCCATCCATCCATCCATCCATCCATCCATCCATCCATCCATCCATCCATCCATCCATCCATCCATCCATCCATCCATCCATCCATCCATCCATCCATCCATCCATCCATCCATCCATCCATCCATCCATCCATCCATCCATCCATCCATCCATCCATCCATCCATCCATCCATCCATCCATCCATCCATCCATCCATCCATCCATCCATCCATCCATCCATCCATCCATCCATCCATCCATCCATCCATCCATCCATCCATCCATCCATCCATCCATCCATCCATCCATCCATCCATCCATCCATCCATCCATCCATCCATCCATCCATCCATCCATCCATCCATCCATCCATCCATCCATCCATCCATCCATCCATCCATCCATCCATCCATCCATCCATCCATCCATCCATCCATCCATCCATCCATCCATCCATCCATCCATCCATCCATCCATCCATCCATCCATCCATCCATCCATCCATCCATCCATCCATCCATCCATCCATCCATCCATCCATCCATCCATCCATCCATCCATCCATCCATCCATCCATCCATCCATCCATAGCCCAATCACAGTTCCATTTTTACAGCTGAGGCAAACGCTATCGTCTTAGCACTGGACTTTGTAAAGACTATGCAACAGAGAAACTTTCTAATAATTTCAGATTTGAAATCATGTCTTCAAGCAATGTCATCTTTAAAAAAATGATCACCCAATGCTTGTAAAGATTCTATGCAAACTGCTGGATTTGGAGGCCCAAAATATCAATATCTGGTTCTGCTGGGTACCTGGACACTGTGGAATGCCAGGAAATGAGGAAACAGACACTGCTGCATAAGAGGCTTTAATCAGTGGATTTCAAAAAGTGTCCAATACCTCCCACTGACATAAAACACATTATAAATTAATATATTAAAAACAAACTGCAAACTGAGTGGGATCAATGCATCATGAACAAACTCTATGAAATCAGCCCTATTGTTGGCAAAATAAATTCCTCTCTGTTTTCAAATCGCTGGGACCAGATTGTCTATAACCGCTGTCGTATTGGTCACTCCAGGTTGACACAAGTTTTTAAAATTAGGAGAAGATTCACCAACATGTACCTTCTGCCAGAAACCATTATACCTGAAACATGTTTTATTAGACTGTACTGGTCTTAACTTGGCACTCCAGACATTTTTAACAAAGTCAAACAAAATGCAATTTTAGAGTTTTTTTAGGAAAAAAAATAGAATTCCTTACACATTTCTCGCCATGGAAATAGCCATAGAAGATGGCATGGCATTAAAAACAAACAAACAAACTAAGGTTATATGTGAACTCCACAACTGCCCATGGCTATGGAAAATCTGATCACAGATTAAATGTAATGCTGGTTTAAAAAAAAAAATTGTAATTGACAAGGAATCGGTTATCTTGCCTCTACAAATGAACATTCTACAGAGTGTAGTAAAGTGTTTTATAAAACCTGCAGCAGTGCTCAATGCATCATATCACGGACAAGATTAACAATCTATCAATGTATGAATCAAAATCACTCAATTCCAGCAGATTCTGACATGGTTTTCCAGGCATCGTGGTTTTGCTATATCTGCTATATCCATTCATGGGAGTACAGACATATGATACTGAACAGTGAAATCACTCACAGCTTTATAACTTCTGATGTGTATTTCTAAGTTTAAAACTACATTTAAATTGACAGCACCCTAATAACACTGTCTATAACACAATGCACCCAAATTACCGTGTCTTTAAAAAAGCCATTATAATATAAATCAAATTAAATTGCAAAATGCGTTCCTGTGGACTGTAGGCCAATGAAAGGCTTATGTTCAATGAAATGGAAATAAACATCAATTGCCTTCTAAAGCAACTTTTTGTATAGCCTAATCATTGCTTTACTGCTCTGCCACAATAATGTGTATATATATTTAAATGATCTCTTATGTTATATTACTTTTATGCTTACTGTATATGATGTCATGTATTTGAATTATCTATTATTATATTTATTATACGTGTGTGTGTGTGTGTGTGTGTGTGTGTGTGTATGTATGCATGTATGTATGTATATTATGTGTATAATTATTTAATTATAATATATTGAATAATTTTTATTTGGTAGTTGTTCTTGGCATATAATGACATGTGTGATTAATTGTAAGTAATTAATCTGCATGTACAATAATTTGATTTAAAAATAGATTGGCAGCCTTAATGATTAAACATGCAGTTTTTATGTCCTCATATAAATTGATAGATAAAAAGGGATAAAAAATTGTGGAAAAACATAGGAAATGGTGAGTAGTTACAGCACATAAAATATACACTTTCCCTTATGTATTCATAGATGTATATTTAAAGAATAGTTCACCCAAAAATGAAACACGTGTGACTAACTTATATTACTTTTTTTTTATTTATTGTGTGGTAATCAACAGGAGATGTTAGGCTGAACTACAGACTCGCCATTCACTTTAATTTTATTGAAAAAATATTTTAAATAAAAGTGAATTGTGTCTGATGAAATTAAATGAGCTTGTACGTTCAACCTAAAATCTCCTTTAGGCAGAATTTTAACTATCCCATAAACCTAAAATCTTGGTATTGATTATAGTTTATGTCAATGTTATTTGTCAACTGGCCATTAATAAATACTGTAAGGCATGAGTCTGAAATGGACACTGAGATCTGAAATTAGGAGATGAAATGCAATATGAAAATGTATTATTAGTATTTAAGGGTTGATATTTGCTATAGAACCGCCTGATCTGACACAATGATGCAACCATAAAGGTTGATTGTGTGGCAAAAAGTAATCTTGTACTTTGTATTATCATAATTATTGATTATAAAATTTGTTTTTTCTCTCAGAAGGTTCATCAGCAGGCTCCAGGTCAGGAGGTTCTCGTCATACCATTGACAGCAAAGCCCATCCCCACAGAGAAGGTTAATTGGAATGCTTTCATTACACTAATATAAAAGTTAAGCAAATATTAGTAGTTTAGTCCCTTTATTTTTGCAGACGTTCCTTGTCTTAGCAGTTTAGTTTGCACATTTTTCAAATCAACTAATGGTACCATTCACAGTTACTGCATGTGCTACTTTTTAATCTGTTTAAAATTAGTAGCAGTGTGTCTAGCATTCTTTTGCATTTTGCAGTCTTTTTTTATTCTCCCCAATTTGGCATGCCCAATTCCTAATACACTCAAGTCCTCATGGTGGCATTGTGATTCGCCTCAATCCGGGTGGTGGAGGACGAATCTCAGTTGCCTCTGTTGGTGAGACCATCAATCCGTTTATCTTATGTGGTTTGTTGAGCGTGTTACCTTAGAGACCTAGGCTTCACGCAATTCTCCAAGGCATCCACGCACAACTCGCCACCCGCTCCACTGAGAGCGAGAACCACATTATAACGAACACGAGAAGGTTAACCCAACGTGACTACACACCCTAGCAACTGGGCCAATTAGTTGCTTAGAAAGCCTGACTGGAGTAACTTAGCATGCCCTGGATTCGAACTTGCAACTCCAGGTGTGGTAGTCAGCGTCTTTACTTGATGAGCTACCCGGGCCCCCCTTGCATTTGCAGTCTTAACAGTTAAGTAATTGCATTTAAGGTAGTGCTCATCCACCAGTGATAACGTCTTGTATCACCTTAATGGGTTTATTTTGCAATAACAATCGGCTAGCTGTACATTATCCCACTTTTTACACAGCTACTAACCAAATAAATAAACATTAATTATTGATTTGCATTGAAATTATGTGATAAGTAATAAATTGCTGAAATCCACCTCTGGTTTGCATTGGAGTTCAGTTTGTTTATTTTGTAACGAATGACTGTCTGAGTGCTCATTATGCGTCATCTTACAAGGCTACCTTCAAAATAAATAAATGCATATGAAACATTGATATAAATTGGAATCATTTTATTAGCTTACTTCTAGAGAGATCGCACAGTGATCTGAGAAACAGGAAAGATGACTCCTAATACCCGGATGAGTGGTCTGATATGTGGAAGTGCAGTTGTTACTCAGAGATATCAGACCACTAGATGGCACCATTCAGAATCGAGTACTCCAGAGCGTAGTGTAATAAGTGTCATAATTTTGGCTCTGAAGTAATTCTTTAACTCCAGTGTCCTCTTTTCCCAGGGTTGTCACCCAGAAACAGTCTTGAGGTTTTAACCCCAGAGATCCCAGGTGAGAGGGACCGTGGGAACTGCATCACCTCCTTGCAACTGCATCCTAAAGGCTGGGCCACACTGCTGCGCTGCTCCAGCAACATGGACGACCAGGAGGTCAGTGACTTAACCTAAACAATGGGTGGAATGTACAAAGAAGTACAGCATGATCATCTTGGCCATAGACGCCATGCCCACGCTCAGATAATCCCAACCCTAAATTACAAATAAAAACAAAACAAACTGTGGGTGGTTGCTTGACATTTAATTCAGGTGGTCTTATCCTGTCTCAGTTTGTGGGTACTGTCCAGAATGTGCTGCAATTTGGACCAGATATTATGCCACTAAATTAGGTCTGGCTATGTGAGACTAGCACGATGATGGAAACACACTTCTGTTGAAATGTGAAAAATAATTTTATATTAACCACTTTTAAAGTCTTGTTTGTTTTTCTGTCTTTCTACAGTGGACTTGTGTGTACGAGTTTCAAGAGGGAGCCCCACCTCGACCCCCAGTGTCTCCTCGCTGCTCTCTGCGTCTCACGCACTACATTGAGGAGGCCAACGTTGGTCGTGGCTACATTAAGGAGTTGTGCTTCAGCCCTGATGGACGGCTCATTTGCTCACCGTACGGTTACGGTGTACGCTTGCTGGCCTTCGATGAGCACTGCGCAGAGCTGACAGACTGCATGCCTGTACGGACGGCTCTGCTGCGGGAGGTCCACTCCATCTACTCTCACAGCGACGTGGTGCTCACCACAAAGTTCTCGCCCACTCACTGTCAGTTCGCATCAGGCTGCCTCAGTGGACGTGTCGCTTTGTATCAACCACACTTTTAACCATAAACGCACACAAATTCATTAGAATTTAAGTTGATTACTAAACTATATCTTGGACTTTGTAGCTGTTGCAAGTAGGAGAGGCATTTGATTGGTCACACAAATGTTGATGGTGCATAATGGGAGAAGGAAACTACTGGATAGTTCATCCAAAAATGAAAATTATCATTATTTACTCACTCTCATGCCATCCCAGATGTGTCTGACTTTCTTCTGCAGAACACAATGAAGATTTTTAGAAGAAAATTTCAGCTCTGTAGGTCCTCGTGAATGGTGGCCAGAACTTTGAAGCTAAAAAAGCAAAGATTTATACAAAAAGGACTTAAATATTAGATATTAAATATATCTGTTTCTCACCCACACCTATCATATTTTTTCTGACTATATGTATTAAAACACTGGAGTCATATGCATTACTTTTATGATGACTTTATGTGCTTTTTGGACCTTGTGAGTTCTGGTCATCATTCACTTGCTTTGTATGGACCTATAGAGCATACACATCAGGGATATCATGAGAGTGAGTAAATGATGAGGGAATTCATTTTGGGGTGAAATATCCCTTAAGCAGTGTGTGTGATTTTTCTGTTTCAGTCACGGCATTGTGTATGCATGTGTTTGACCTTGTACAAGTGAATATCATTTTTAGATGTAATTGTTTTTTTACACTGTAAACTGTTGTGCAGTAAAGAAAGAAAACAACATTCGTTTTTCCTCACAGTGAAGGAGGTTGAAAGTGGTCTGTCACAAATGTGAGCATTACACTAACAGGTACAACACGATAAAGTGGCAAGTGCTAAAAGTTTGTTCTGTATAAATCTTATTCTGACCTAACTTACTGTATACTTTGTAACCCCGCCCACTGAAAAAAATATCAAAACAGGTGAAGAATTGACTGTATTTTTGATCGCTTTTACTGTTCTGTGTAGCCCCGCCCACTGAGAAATCTCATTGTCCCAAAATCCCACTTCACATAACTGTAGATTGATTGTCAGTTATCTTTCAGTGTGTACAAATTGCTTGTCGCTGGAAACTTGATGCATCACATTGCTAAAGGATTGTCGAATGCATTACGTGTTCATTACATTACACTCATCCCTTCAGCAATGCTGTAAAGGCTTAAGCCAATCATTTTCATGTACAACTCACCTGAATGTAAGTTGGTAATTTTGTCCATGGTGGCAATTTTTGCATTTTGCCAAACATTTTAGTCATTGCAATGCCATATTTGTTTTCAGAAAAAAAAATTCTGGAAATAAGTTGCATTTTTCTTACTAATTGTTTGTGTTTTTTTTACTTTTGGTGGACTGCTTGTCCTTAACACTAACTGAGGTATGATTTGTAGATTGTCAATGCAGTATGTACCGTGTGAGTGTTAGTATGAACACCATTACTGTTGACTGAATGGCCTGGAATTATTTTGTATTGCATACACTCCTGGAACCTACATGGACAATCAACGGTCAAGGGTTCATCCCAAAACGTTCTGATGCTCATGACAATGGGATTTTGCAGTTTTGATGCAGGTTTAACTATTGAATGAGTGTTTTATATTGTAGGATAACTTGAATTTAGCATTCTCAGAATAAAAAATGGAAATCTGGATGTTGAGCTTTTCTGGAACTGTACCAGTTGCTCCTGCTTACGAGTTACTAAATAGTGACCATGCTCCAAGATTAAAATTGTAAAAAGCAAAGTAACAGTGAATGTTACCTTTACTCCATCCATGAATCTCATACTTATGTTAACATTACTAAGGAAGCAGTGATAAAGATAAATAAAGGAACTTTTTCACAAGCCAGTGTAAGTTCTGTTTGACATAGGAAAGATTTGTGTTGTAAACAAAAGAGATGTTTGGAATTTGTTAAAATAATAATTAGACAACATGTATTGGCATACTTTGGGCAGCTAGAGTGCACTAAATGAACATTGGTATGTAGCCCAGATCAAGCAGGACAGTGATGTAAAACTAATTTTAGGTCAAGGCTGGCAAGGGGGAAAGTGTCACCTTTTGTGGGCTGAAATTTGTATTTGTTGAACCTTGGTGTGCAAGATCAACACAGTCTTATGAAAATAAAAAAGTCCAGAACAAAGTAAATATGGAATTTACTCATTTCATACACCAGAGGGTTTTGCACAACATAAGAAAATGATAATAGGGAGGGAGGTATGAAAAAAGATATAGGAGAATGAACTCAAAATGTCACTCCATAAAAGAAACTGGTCATGGAAAACCTGGAAATATCAATGAATTTAAAAACAGATGCAAAATAATGAGAGGTGAAAAAGGAGAGAAAGTTATAGCAGGTGTGTGTGTATGTATGTATGTGCTGTATAACACTTTTGGCTGCAGTTTTCCAGTGAAATGTCCGGGGCGGGGGGGGGGCCAAATGCAAGTAAAATTATGTCATATTCAGATGCAGTTTTAAGGTGAATTTTAGATCATTTGTTTTAAAAAATACCTAGAAGAGAATCTATAAAACAAACTCCAGCCAATAGGCAGAATTAACACAAAGAACATGTAGAACATGTCATTCATACCTATAATGTCAGATGAAGCAAAAAATATCATTTTAGTATAACATATAATCTAATTTTATATAATAATATATAAGGAACAAAGCTTATGTCCCTATTCAATAGTATTCTCATTTGGGTGAAGTATTCCTTTACTTGTAGTACATGAAAATTATTGAAAAAGGTGATTATCAGTTTGTTCTCTGTGTGTGCATGTTTGTTGTTTACTCACTCCCTGGAACAGTGTGCCGATCAGCTCCATTGATGATGATGTTGTGCTGCAGGAGGTCTTCTGAGTGACAGATTCTCCTCTCTGCGTTTGCATCACCAGATTGCTGGATGCATAGACAGTAGCCAACCAATGAAAGAAATTGTTGGCTGGGGTAGGTGTGTCTTGGTGAGGGATCCAATCACGTGTACAGTCGAAAGGGTAAGTGACCACCAGCTCTCCCCCATGCAGATTAGCACTCAGAACAAAGGTATGTCTTGCATTCAGCTGATTACAGCACATGTCTCTGGAGCAATCTTCAACACGAGCAAGCA
Source organism: Moxostoma hubbsi (assembly GCA_032164185.1). Taxonomy (NCBI): domain Eukaryota; kingdom Metazoa; phylum Chordata; class Actinopteri; order Cypriniformes; family Catostomidae; genus Moxostoma; species Moxostoma hubbsi. Next base: position 28,295,380 of record JAVLUX010000021.1, read on the forward strand.
CAATATAGTCCAAAATAAATACAGTAGGCTATATATCCAATATTTATTCAAAAGTGAAAGTTTTTCATATAACATTTTTGCTTTTGCCAAATTTTAACCAATTTAATTTGGCTCTGGGCTGCTTTCAAATTTTGTGTAAAGGTGCAATGCTGTATAAAGCATGCTAATATACCAGGTATCACTTGACATGTCTGCAAACATGAAGAGTACCTCCACAAATGGATTTTCACTAGCATTGTTGTTAGCGTTGTACTATTTACAATAATCCTGTCTAAGCACAGGTTTGAGTTGAATTTCTAAACTGTTAGTCTAAGTCCTGTCAAACTGACTCAGGATGCCTTTACAAAATACTGTAAGTTTCCACCCATTAACCTATGACCTCATCACATGACTCTCAACTCTAACTGGATTGGATGTCACACTAACAGGTTAGTAAATTAAATAAACAATAATAATAAATAAATATGTTTTACCAAAAATATTTCAACCAAACTTACATGTATAAATCCTTATAAACAAGTAAACAAATAAAATATGAAAATGAAAAATACGAGTTACACAATTTTGGCTCTTTTTATAAAAATAATCGACAAATCTATGACAGTGAGCACACCTTAGTGAACTATTTCATTAAGAATAAAATTGCATAAATTATTACTACGGTAATAAATATATTATTATGCTATAATTACTATGGTAATGAATCTAAATTATTACTATACTGTTACTATAGAAATAAATAAATGCTTTTCTTTCTATGGTAATGAATATATTAGTACTATATTATTACAATGGTAATAAATCTATGATTATACTACTATTACTATATTATTACTTTGTAAATAATCTATTACTACAATATTATGTAGTGCACCAATTGATATTATAACTATGTATTGAATTTATTATTACTATCTTATTATAATGTAAATAAATTATTATGTATTTGTTACTATATTTTTTTTACTATGTTAATACATGTATTGTTATACTATTATTACTTTGCTATTACTGTGGTAATAAATGCATTACTATACTATTACTACTATATTATTACTATGTAATACATTTTATTAATCAATCAGTTATTACTAATAATAGCTATAATTTTAAATACTTTATATTTGTTATTGTTATGTCTTAGGGAAAATTGTTACCTTGACTGGTTCTATATTAGGTAATAATGAAACATAAATCAGTAATGTTTAATATGTAACTAATAAAGTTGCTTTAAGTACATCAAACCTTTTATCACACAAATTAAAGTCTTCATTAAAGCATTAATTGTGTTTTCATTTGATTATTTTTCTCCCTTGACCCTTACCTTCTCATAGGCTGCCTCATATCCATCTGGGGTTCATAGATGGCAACAGATGGATGTGCGTGTCCTTTACCAGCTGTATTACATGTTGATTTCCTCTCTTATATTCATGGCAGATGTACTGCATAAGATTTAGCAAGAGCTCCTGGCCCAAAAATTCATTACCATGCATCCCAGCAACATAACGGAACTCTGGCTCACCTATACATTGGACACCATAAGAGAATAAATTGTGTGTGATTTCAAACAAGGGCTAATTTAACACTTTCTACCCTTACAGAGGGAAAAGGAAAGTATTCTGCTGACAGTGTGCTTTTGGTTCGTCCCATACAACATCCGATCAAAGTTGGAATGTTTATTCTGGCCACATAAAGGATGAAAAGAAGAAGTGTGGCAACAACATGTTAGATAAAGTTACGATGAACGACTGGAATCAAGCCTGAAAACAAGAAAGCACATTCTATTATATGGGTTAAGGAAGAGATATTATTAGTATGTGTGTAGTCTATTAGACTTGGCCTTAGGAACAGGGACATTAGCCACAGGGGCCTGAAATAACCTCAAACTATTAAGCACCACTGCCTTAACAAAGTGAATGCTTACAGAGCTCATGTTTTGCTGGGTTATCAGAAATCTCCATAACATAAAGCTTCAGTCCAGTGTAACTCCTCCCAATAGTATAGATCCGTGTGATATCTGGACACTCATCATTCACAGACTTCATTAACTAGAGAGAGAGTGACATTTTTCAGTTCACTTGAAGGGATATTTTGCTCTGAAATTAAAATTCTGTCATCGTTTACTTGCAGTATGTTAGTCTCAAATGGCATTCATTTTCAATTAATACTTTTGCAAATAGGATTGTCATGAAGACTAAGGGCTGACATCTAAAACAGTCCTTCCTTCCTCATCTCATTGTAATTGTGGTGTCTGAAGTCGGAAGTCCAGGTCATCTGATGATCTGCTCTCAGAATATGGAAATGTGGGTTGTCCGTATCTACACATATAGAAAAATGTTGTTAAAACCTAATATTACTAGTAAATACATATGTATAGTAATATGTAAAAACACATTTTACGTTGTGGCCATTGATTGGTTCTTTATGTTGCCTTAATCTATTCTCTGTTAAAGGAAGTCCAAGTGTGGAGGTCTGACGAATGCTGCTTTATGTTGTGACAGTTTTAAAGCCTTGTAAAAATGACATATTTACCAGAAAAATCTACTCGTAAAGATCCTATATGTTTTTTCTTAAAAAAGTTTCCATATGCCTTGACCAAAGCCATGATCTCCACCAAAACATTTCAAATATACAGTAGTGTAATGTTGAACCTGGCACTGGGCAACCCAGCACTTCAGCTCGGAGGCAAATTGTGCCATTGCGAAACCAGGTCTGTGGATTAATACGAATGTACTGTGCCACCGAGGGCTCAGGGAACAGAGCCAGAACTGGCGTTTCCAACTCTTCATTCCCGACAAACACCTGGATAGAGATTCTCAGATCAGCATTTCAAACTATGATTTAAATTCCCTCTCTACTGTAACCAAATCCCAAAAGCATATTTAAAAGAGATTTATTTTGAGGCAAAGTTCTGTGATGTAGAGTTGACAAAAGTAGGTTAGCAGTACATAAAAAAGTAATAAACTTACCACCTCCTCTCTGATCCATTCATGCAGGGCTGCCAGACCAAAGAGTCATTACTGAAGTGCATCTAAAAGTGTGTACACAGTTTAAGCACACACACACACACACACACACACAAAATAAAAATAGCATAAACACTTGCTTATCACCCTATTCCTCAAGCAATGCTTTCTTATGACGTCTACACTTTTAAAATAATGCACGACTTGCAAAGAGATTCTTGCATAAGGCTGTCACATTTCTAATCTAATTAATTACATGACATGCTGATTAATGAATCAAATTAATTGCAATTAATTGCACACATCGCTATCTGCAGAGAAAGAACCCAAATACAGATCATTAATATAAATAGTGTGTAATACTGCAAATATTTATAGATATAATATGTAGGGCCTATAATAAATCTATATTACAGATTGGAATTCAGTTTGAAATAAATGACATTATTGTGGCAGATGAATAAAGCTTTGAATACAAATAGAGGTTTTAGAACTCAGTATATTGTTAGTTTTACTCTCAAATCATTGAACAAGGCTAAAGTTGACAGCATTCTGTTTTGTGTGCAGTTCTAGCATTCCGTCTGTGCTATTTTTGCGTGAAATAGTGCAGACAGAACAATGGTAATGTCCTTCAGCGAGCATACATGTGCGTGCCTCAGGTGGACGCGTTTGGAGCATTTAGCTGGTATTGAGCATCATAAATGCCACTTTTTTGGATGCTGTGTCAAGTTAAAAGTCGAGGAAACTTTGAAGATCACATCTCAAGATTCCTGTATTCTGTTGTGCTGTATTTATTAACTTCCTCCTAAGTTTTCATTTAGTGGCTGTGCTGCTTGTGAGGTTTGTTGAGGCCCACTGCCATATATAGCTGTGGATCATAAAACAGTTGTACTTCATGCTTGAATTGCTCATATGGTGAGAAAATCAGTACTTTTATTACAGAATTTAATCACACATAATTAACATGTTAAATCGACAGCTAGGGCTGGGCGACATGGCCAAAAATATTATTACGATATTCTTTTTATCAAATCGTTCAATATCAATATTTATCAAGATACTGCATATATTTACATTTGCACATTTTCTTTTTTTTTTTTTTACATTTCCAAGTTGGCAGAAGAAAAGAAACTGCACTGGGGCCCAGAGACAGCCGAAGCAATGGTGTCTGAGGGATCTTCTACCAAAATATTAAAATATTTGATAGAGTTCATCAATCGAGTGCAGAATGTTAAAAGATCATCTGTTCGTTTTAAAGCAAATTCATATTTTTACATTCAAAATATATTTTTATATTTCTTTACATTCAGATACCCAATTATTAAGGCATAGCAGCCCTCATGACTGAGGAATGATACTGTATGTAGAAAATGTAAAAGACTGAATGGGCCATTTGTATATGTTCATTAAAGTGAGAAAGACTAGACTTCCAACTAATTTCTTTGTCTTTGCTTGTCATCCAGGGATAATGAGATCAGATTAATTTTCACAAAATTAGAACAGAAATCTATTTGTTTATTATTAAAGGCTCGTAACATTATGACGTTATGATCTAAAGAGCTTTGCAACGTTAACTTAAGCTTTGCCTCATATCTATCATATACCATGAAGTCTTGCGGTACGGATGGAATCAATCCAGGGTCTGAACCAGGACTGCGGTGACTGACGTAGCCTAATCGTTAGCAAGGCAGCTAATGTTTGGAACTTTTTAGCGACATGGACCTGATCATCTAGATGTAGAACAAAGGATAAATACAGAAAAATACTCAAAAGCTTATCATCGATATTGAGGATTTTTTTATCGCGATAAATATTGAGATCGTTTTATCACCCAGTCCTTTCGACAGCCCTCATTTTAAGATTTGCATTACATAACTAACTATATTTAGAAGTGTGTTAGAGCATGAACAAATTGCGTTGTTGCTCTGACTGGGCATTACACTTGCAATGCAATGAACCGAGATAGGAGTCCTAAAGAACACTTGAGTCGACACGTAGGCCAAAAGTGTAAAAGAAGCACCACAAAATTACATGGTTGCTTCAGCCATTTAATTTGCTTTCTATGAAACTATCGGTTAGGTTTTGGTTTAAGGTTTAGGGTAGAGAGTTAGGTTTAATACTCGATAGAGCATTAACCTTAAAAACCTTTCAGCTTTTTTGGAAGAAAATTTAACTTGCTTTTAGTGCGAAACTGCTGCAATACATGTTATTTTGCAAAAATGTTGCCACAGTCACATAATTCTGAATGCTTCTGCATAGCAAGCACTCTAATAAAAGAATTTGAGTAATATGAATGATGTCATCATCCTCTAGACCAGACGACACAAACAGACACACATACAGTAAAACCCTTCACCAATCTCTGAACACAAAAACCTAGGATCATGACATAACAATCATTTATAATTGTGCTTACAGTCACAAGCTATAACAGAGTAGGTTCTTCTCAATGGCAAGTGGGCTGACCTGTATATTAAGGCGTCCTTGGTGAGGACCTAACCCAACGCTCAAATACGAGGAGGACTCTAGCTGATCATCTGTGACTTTCAGAGACTCCAAACCCAATGGTGGACAATCTGATACAGTGGTATTGAGACAGGGACAAACAAATTACAAAAAGAGTACAATTACTGAAAAATATATATTACTCAAGTAGAAGTAAATGTAGTAATGTAAAAAACTACTCAAATAATAGTAAAAAAGTATCCAATTAAAAGAATACTCAAATAGTGAGTAACTAGTTACTTCCACATAAAACATAATGAATGATTATGTCCCAATATTCAGTTACATAATACATATTTCATATGTATTCCAGAATAATAATAATTATACTACTACTACTAATAATAATAATTACTATTATTTTTAATGGAAACTGTCATCATACACCCTCAAGTTGTTTCAAATCATATGACTTTCTTCAATGTAACACAATTAAGGAGATGTCAGACAGGATGTTAGTCTTATAGACACCATTTACTGTCACTGCATGTTTTTTTCCCTCCATATTTTAAAAGCAAATGGTGACTGAGACTGTCACCATTCTGTCTAACGTTGTGTCTGATATCTGTTTTGGGTTCCCCAAAATACACAAAGTCACACAGGTTTGGAACAACATGAGGGCGGGAAATTACAACCCCAATTCTGAAAAAGCTGGGATAGTATGAAAGATGCTAATAAAACCAAAAATTAATGATTTGTAGATTATATTAACCATTTGCTATATTGGAAGCACAACAGTTACACATTACATGATGTTTTACCATGTGAATCTTTAAATGTACAGTCATTTCAAATCAGATGATTGCAACACGCTTCAAAAAATTTGAGACATGGGCAATTTAAGACTAATAACAATTTGATGAGTTAAAATTACAAGGTGATGTGAAACAGGAGATGTTAAACAGGTGAGTTAATCGTGTCATAGTAGATAAGGAGCCTCCATAAACAGCCTAGTCCTTCAAGAGCAATTTGCCAATTTGCCAACAGATGCTTCAGCAATATGATAACAATGTTCCCCAATGACAAATTGGAAGGATTTTGGGCATTTCACCCTCTACAGTGTACAATATTGTTAAAAGATTCAAGGAATCTGGTCAAATCTTGGTGCGTAAAGGCCAAGACAAAAACCACTTCTGAATGCGTGTGATCTCTGATTCCTCAGACGTCACTGTCTTAAAAATCATTATTCATCAGTAATGAATATCATGAACATGGGCTTGGGATAACTTTAGTAAACCTCAGTTAGTGAACACCACTCGCCGCTGCATCCACAGATGCAAGTTAAGATTTTACTATACAAAGCAGAATCTCTACATCAACACTGTTCTGATGCGCTGCTGACTTCTCTGGCCTCCGTCTCATCATAGATGGAAAGTAAAACAGTGGAACTGTGTTTTTTGGTCTGAAGAGTCCACATTTCCAAAACTTTTTGAAAATCAAAGCCATCGTGTTCTCTGGGCCAAAAATACCCTGTACATTTGTGCAGCTAACGACCTACATAATGGATGAATGGGGGAAAATTACACTTTTTAAACTTAACAAACTTGTGTCTTCAGTGCCCAAATGCTTAATAAGTGTCATTAGAAGAAATGATGTTTCACTGTGGTAAACACTCGACTCTCCCAACTTTTGTAACATGGCGCATGTTACAATCATCTGATTTTAAATTACTGTACATAAAAAAAAATAAAAAATAAAACTCTGAAATTCACAGGTTAAAACATCATAAAATGTGTAGTTGTAGTGCTTTCATTATAGCAAAAGGTGAATATTAATTTACAAATCACACATTTTTGTTTTTATTAGAATTTTTCATACTGTCTCAACTGTTTCAGAATTGGGGATGTATGACAGAACATTAATTTATGGTTGAACTATCACTTTAAGGACACTTGTCAGATTTGGACGAATCTGTCAATTATAAGAAAAGTTTGGAAACCAGCTTTTTAGTCATTATTATGGTGAAAAGATAATGCTTTATTAATGCCTACTGTCACTATTTCAAAGTCCTGATGCTTTCCTGTGGATTCTTCAGTGTAGTAACAGTATTTTAAGTGTCGAAAGAATTTAAATTATTAGTTTTGTACAGTATGGGTAAACTGCACCTTACTGATCTTTGTATTTAGAAGCGTAATGGGCTTATTTAAGTTCAGAGCTCTGTTGTCCATGAGAAAAACGCGTCGCACCTGTCAAAAGCAGAAATGCTGTGCAGGCACAGACATACTGTCAGCTAGTGCTCCAGAAGTCTAGCATGTGATCCGCAAAGCACGACACATTTACACTTAATGCAGATGCAAATGCAACACTGAAATAAAAATGTGTACTTATAAACTGAGGTCATAAGAGCCCATAGTTACAGAATCCCCCTGAAAATGACAATGACACAGACAAGCCCACGTTATCATAATCGCCAAAATTTTCCACGCTGCAATTTCAATCTTGAAATATCTGCTTGTCTTGGTGTAAAATGAAGTCACTTCATGACGAAAATTCTCTTTTTCATGGTGACAGAGCGCAGCTGTAAAGATCCACTGTCGTAAAAGTCCCTTTTAAAAAATGTCTTCGTAAATTATGCATTTATTTACAGGTACTACATTAAAACCGTTACATTTTTTGTTTGTTTCTTTACACATTTACTTGAATAAGAATGAAATATACCCACCTTTAAATATACTCATAATAAAACAAACCTATTTTTTTCCAAAAAGTTTCTCAAGTAAATGTAATGGAGTAAATGTAGTGCATTACTACCCACCTCTGCTTATGGTTATTTTCCACAACCTCAGTTCTACACTTTATCGTTTGATAAAGGATTTCTCTGTTCACCTTAAAATGTATATTTTGTGTTGTATACATAAATGAAAATTAAGTAAAGCTAAAAATGCTATAAATATGTACATTTCTTAATAGAAGCTATTTCTTTTCATATTATTGAGCAAACAAATCTTTAGTGGTAACCTGCAATTGGTACCTTAAAGAGCTATTTCTACCTGATCTAACTTTTAAAATGAGTTCTTAATTTATTCAGGTTGATTCTGATGTAAAATAATAGATTTGACTTGAATAAAAACTTAAAATTTAGATGTAGAAGCATCAATGTACCTTGCACAAGAAAGAAACCTCAGATCAGATTTAGATTTAATAAAAAGACACATAATGTGGATCAGTGTCCCTTTCTCTCATATTTCACACGGTGAGATTTTGATATATGTTCAAGAACTTTTTAAAATAGTTACAGGAAAGCTGAGTCAACAAATGTGAAATTGATTTACCACTGTTGCATTTAATCAAATGCAGGTGATGGTGAATTAGCATGATTTTTTGCTACTAAGCATTCCCATATTCCCAACCCTTCTTGTACTAAATTCTCCTGAAGTAGGCTACATACAGCATGGTACCATACAGATGACCACAACAAGAGCTTAGGATAAAATTGGGCAAATCAGCCTTCTCTCTAACACATTATAATAATTTTACAAAATCCCAAACTATTCTTTTCCATGTCTCTACAAAAAGCAAATTGTTAATCAGGGTAAATGACATTTTAATGAAAGAACCCTACCCCCCCAAGTTCCTCAACTCAATTCCATACAGACAGATGTTGAACTCACCTTGTTTTGTATGGAGCCAGAAATTCGACAAAACAATTTGAATTTGAATTGTGTACATTTTTTTGAATTTGAATTATAAGTGTGATTTTGCCAAATGTAATATTACGTTGTACTTTAAATCGGTTTGAATTTGAATTTTTTAAACTCCAATCCTGGACATTTCACATTTAACCAAATTGAATTGGTTTTTTTATGGCACAATTTTATAAATAATTATTTTCAAACAGCAAATTTTTGGTTTTGAATTCTTACACTGTAAATATTCCGTTTTAAAAAATACAGCTTCAAGTTTTCAAAATGAAGAAGAAATTCAGACCACCAAATTCAATATCTAAAATTCAAACCACTGAAATTCAGATCTACAGAAAGTGGGTCAGAGATCACGCTTAAGAATTCAGAACCAAAAATTTGCTGTTTGAAAATACATATTTATAAAATTGTGCCATAAAAAAAAAAACAATTCAGTTTGGTTAAATGTGAAATGTCCAGGATTGGAGTTTAAAAAAAATCAAATTCAAACCGATTTAAAATACAACGTAATATTACATTTGGCAAAAGTCTAGAATTTAAATGTACACAATTCAAATTCAAATAGTTTTGTCGCATTTCTGGCTCCATAGTTTTGCTCCATGCGTCTCTTCGTTCATCTGTTCTCCATCTTTACTGAGCGGGTTCACTTCACTGCTGTAACCCTGCGCTGCAGTGTTGTTTTCAACAGACACATTGGTGGGGTTTTCTTTATCCAAACTTTAACTCACATTTTGAGCTATATATATATATATATATATATATATATATATATATATATATATATATATATATATATATATATATATATATATATATATATAGCTATATTTAATATGACTATATATTTAATATAGTCATTATATTCATGCTTTAGTACTATTGGAGCTGTGTGGAATGCAAAGTATTATTGCAAAACAAAAGTAAACACTTTACCTGAGCTTTGTTCTTCACCAATAAACTATATTGGGTTTAAAGGAACATTTAAAACGCTAATATTTAAAGAACGCCCCATAACTTAAACCATACTGTCGCCAGTACCGTATATTGTCGAATAGACGCCGTGTGGATACGTGTTTTCAAGAAATGTACCAACATAGAGGGCTCCAGTTTGATTTCACATTTATACTCTCTAACGCTACTGGGATCGCAAAGTGTATAAAATTAAGCTGGCCAAGATGTCAGCTTTATTCACATTTCTTTTTGGAGGTATGTTGAACTAGATATTAAACGCTATTGACGAGGACATCAACAGTTGTTTTTGCGGTTAACTAGACAGTTACCACGTGTAAAATAATAATAATAATAATAATAATAATAATAATAATAATAATAATAATAATAATAATAAATAGATTAAAAAGTTGGTACATAATAGATTTTCCTTGCATAACCATCACATTATGTGGTTACTCAAGCGAAAAAGCGAAAATACGAAAAAAAAAAAAAAAAAAAATGTTGCTTTTTATTTGAATGGTAATTTAAATAAGAAATTAATTGCCTACATACTAAATACATATTTTTATATTGTCACGTTTTATTTATTTGATCTTTTTTATTTATTTATTTGATCTAATTTCTTTTTTTTTTTACTAAGATGAAACTATATTTTTGTCGTTCCTGTCATCTAAAAATGGACTCTTAAAATAACCAATCTTTCTATTAATTGTTTATGTTGGCGCGCACACTAAATACCTCCTAGTGGCCATTTCCGTGAATTACATTATTCGCTCCTCCTACCTACAGATGGCGGCTCCTGAGGACCAGAACGGCATAGTCGTCATGGAGTTGATCAAATAAATCACCGCGATGGCCGGTACAGTTTGTACGTCGTCATATTGAGACCATTTCTATTGGTTAACTGTATAGATGTTTGGTGTTTCAGAATTTAACGCCGCATAAGGTAAAATAAACGTTTGGCAGCTAGTAAGTTGTTTGTTTGTTAACAAAATAACTGGATTTCTAGAGTGGTTGTTTGTTTGTGTGTGCTTTTTTTAACAACTGTACCCTCTGTGTGCTTTTTTAAACAACTGTACCCTCTGTGTAAATCAACTTGGACTGGTAACTTGAAATTGAAACCTTTATAGTAGTTTCGTTTCTCAAGCATTGCCCACTAGCTGTGGTTAAATTGCGCTCTGTTTGTAAGCGAAAGCGATTAAATAGTCAAAGTCAGCATTGAGATAGAAGCACTGAAACCAGGTGCATTCTTCTGTTACATCAATTGACAGCGAAAACCTCCCGGACTATTTTGATGTCAACCTTTGATCTGTTTTTCCTTTTGTTTGTTTGTTTCTTATTTGCAGACACGCCCACTTGCCAACCTGGAACCTTGTAGCACAGGTAAGCTAAATAGAAAATATATTGACTACCATAGTTAAGTATAGATTATTAGTATTGGTAAGTACACTGGTGGCCAAAAGTTTGGAATAATGTACAGTCTGTTTTGGAAGGAAATCGTTACTTAATTCACCAAAGTGGCATTCAACTGATCACAAAGTATAGTCAGGACATTACTGATGTAAAAAAACAGCACCATCACTATTTGAAAAAAGTCATTTTTTTTTAATCAAAACGAGACAGACCCCATTTCAGCAGCCATCACTCCAACACATTATTCTTGAGCAATCATGCTAAATTGCTCATTAGGTACCAGAAAATAACTTGCCATTATATCAAACACAGTTAAAAGTTATTGAAGCTTAACATTGTCTTTGTGTGTGTTTTTGAGTTGCCACAGTATGCAATAGACTGGCATGTCTTGAGGTCAATATTAGGTAAAAAAAGAAACAGCTTTCTATAGAAACTCATCAGTCAATCATTGTTTTGAGGATTGAAGGATATACAATGCTTGAAATTGCATCGAAAATTTTAAACAAAGTTTTACACTGCAGTCTTCAAAGACAAAGGACAGCTGGCTCTAACAAGGACAGAAGGAGATGTGGAAGGTCAGATGTGCAACTAAACAAGAGGATAAGTACATCAGAGTCTCTAGTTTGAGAAATAGACACCTCACATGTCCTCAGCTGACAGAGTCATTGAATTCTACCCATTCAACACCAGTTTCATGTACAACAGTAAAGAGAAGACTCAGGGGTACAGACCTTATGGGAAGAATTGCAAAGAAAAAGCCACTTTTGAAACAGAAAGACAAAAAGAAAAGGTTAGAGCGGGCAAAGAAACACAGACATTGGACAACAGATAATTGGAAAAGAGTGTTATGGATCTTAACCCCATTGTGATTTTGTGGGATCAGCTACCAGGGGTGTCAAACTCGGTTCCTGGAGGGCCACAGTCCAGCAGAGTTTAGCTCCAACCCCAATTAAACACACCTGAAGAAGCTTATAAAGGTCTTCAGGAGTGCTTGGATATTACAAGGAGGCATTTTGGATCAGGGCTGGAACCATAATCTGCTGGGCTGCGGCCCTCCAGGAACTGAGTTTGACACCCCTGAGCTAGACTGTAATGTGAATGAGAAGTGCCCGACAAGACAGTCTCATCTATGGGAAGTGCTACAGGAAGTGTGGGGTGAAATGTCACATGAGTATCTGGACAAACTGACAGCTAGTATGCCAAGGATTTGCAAAGCTGTCATTGCAGCATGTGGAGGATTATATGATGAGAACTCTTTGTAGTTAAAGAAGTTCTGAACAATTGTAAATTGTAATAGTAATTGTTTACATCAGTAGTGTCCCGACTGTACATTGTGATCAGTTGAATGCCACTTTGGTGAATAAAAGTACCAATTTCTTTCCATAAGAGCAAAATCTGTACATTATTCCAAATTTTGGCCGCCAGTGCATGTTAAGTAACAGTGTTAAAATGACGCAGTTTACAAAGCAGTTTTTTAACTAAACAAATGAGAGTTTTGTATTCTCATGTACAACACATGATACATGCATCTCGCTCCGTGCAGATGACACAGAAGACCTTTAACATCACAATAAAATGTCAAGTAGGCTCAAGCAACGCTTCACCACTGAGGGTGAGATACAGTTCACCAGTGTTTTATATAAACTGTACAGGGATGCTTGGTCTGTTGGGCTGCTGTTGATCTGCTTGTGGGCTTACTGCGCAGTATGGCACAATGGTAATGTCCTTCAGCGAATGGCCATGTGCAATATCTTCCTTTATCCTAGCTTATTTTCCCCCTTTTATTCTAGACTTATCAACTGTCAATTCTCTTTCTTATTTGCCGGTCTGATTTGTGGCTACTAACAATTTTAAATTAACATGCACTTGCATTTAATGCAGGTTAGCAAGGTGATTGAGCTACCATGGTGATATGGAGGAGGGTGCTGTTGCGTTTAAATTTCTTGCTTGCATGTCTGACTTTTTTTTTTGCATGTCTTTTCTTCTTTAAGTGAAAGAAATCATTCCACTTGGTACACCACGGCATCAAAGTTTAAATGGCACATCCCATCCTATATCATGCGGAGCACGACTTGAACCTCACGAGAAGTCGCCAAAACTGTTAAGTTCACTGAATAAACGTGTGCTGCCAGTCAAAAACCCTGAGCAGAAGCAGAGGGACAAGTCCACTACATCCTCCAACAAGAGCTCTAGGACAGAACAGGACAGCAGTATTGCTGTGAGAAGACTACAACCAAACAATGGAAACATTCACTCCTTTATGGATGGGCCCCTCAATCCCATAGTTAAAAAGGAGGTGAAACGGACCAGTTCTTACAACAGAGCCAGAGAAGATTCTATAGCTCTCAGCAAGGAGCTAAATGAAAACCTGAGGGTAAACGCAACTGTCAATAATTGTTATTGTTCACGGTTTTAACACCCACTCCTATGTTGTTCATTTTCATTGAACCGCTTTTATTTATTTATGATGCTGTGGTCAATGGTCATGACATTGACATCTGGCATTTCTGATCACTGTTTCTTCTAGTAAAGAAATTCAGGGTTCTCATGACCATGAAAAACCTGGAAATATCAAGGAATTTTAAGTTTATAACAGTCATGGCCATTAATAAAAACTTTGACGTTTTGGAAAAGTCCTTAAAATGTTTATAGTGAATATACATTTTTCTAGTTTTCTTTTGCTCTAGAATATCTAGAAAGTGATGTTTGGTTTGTGAGCAAATCAAAAAAAAAATTGCCTGGGGAGGGAGCAAATTTGTCTGAATTAAACTGATTTTTCAAGAAATCATAAATGACTGGAAAGTTCGTGAAAAATGTCATTAATTTGTCAAAAAAAATCTGGGAACCTGATAATTGTATTGAAACTGTTGTTGCTATCTGCATTTCTGGCATTTAACTTCTTAACCAATGATGCTCTGAAATTCCTTATTCAGGTTGGAGGAGGTATGTATCATTTAGCTTGTGCTACAACGTTTCGGAGGCGTTCTGTTCCTCAGTCATCTCATTCCAGGCCTAAACTTGAAAACTATAGTGCCAACTCATTCAAGCAAAGGCATAAAAGCTCAGTTAGCACAGGGGAGCGATACGTCCACCGCCCTGATCAGAGGAAAGATAGACAGGAGAATAGAGACGACAACGCATTTAGCAACATGTCCTCACAGAAGGTACAGTAAGAGCTCTCAATTTGTGTTTCATAATTTGATCTACAATTTTCCAGTGACTGTGTGCAGGTTAAGGAGAAGTGTGTAATTTTTTAGATGTCAAAATACCTATCCCAGGTTATTAAGTCAAACTAGAAGCAAGCATGCATATGTTGATTTCCCCAAAAAGTGTAAACACTGGCATGTTCAACTTGGCACTGTTTGTTTGAGCATCCCAACCAGCCTGACAGAGCAAAATTGGCTCAACCAATGGCTTGGACTTTGGGGCAGGACTGTCTTTTTGTCCAATCAATGCCAGATGGGGAGTGTTTGAGAAACCTGTTTGAAATGTTGCTAGTGGCATATAAATTGCACACTTCCCCTTTAAGAATGTTCAAGTCTTGTCCCATATGGGTAATTGTCTGTCTTCTTTTCATTGGTTTTATTTCAGGAATTAAGCACCCCTCACCGGAACACTACCCGGGGTAAAGATTGTTACCTTTTGTTGCATTAGGGATACTGCTCAGCTATTTCAGTTGTGCTTTTCTAACTAAACTGGTGCTCTGTCAATTACCCCCTTTTGCCAACAGAGGGCAGGCTGTCCCTTTCTGCAAAGAGAAAAAGGGAGGCTAGCACAGGCAGTGAGAGGGAAATTAAACGGCCTAGTCTAGATAACCTGCTCACACCCAGCTCTTCAAGTATAAACTCGCCACCAAAATCAGTCAGATGTGCTTTCTTGAACTGCAGCAGTGATTCTGTGCTAACTATAAAGGAGAAAGAGTCCCCTAAACTGCTCAATCCCACATCAGATACCAACAAACCAAGACCTCCATCCTCCCTCCCCAGGCAGCTGTTTAAACCCTGTAAGGAGCCCAGCAGTAAGTCAAACGCAGAGAGTGGCAAACCACACTCATTTCAGTTAACTAAATTCCCTCAAACTGGAGAGCCTAAAGACGCTATGTTGGCACATGCTAACAAAAGTCTCAGAACTCCACCTAGCCAACCAGATTTTCGCAAAATCTCTCCAAAGTCAAGCACAATGTTTGACAAAATGTATGGAGAAAGAGAAGGTTGTACTATCTCCACACTCACAAGCTCCTCATCCAGCCACAAGGAGAGCATTAAAAATCGCTCACCCCCGCATCAGCCCAAACTAGGAACACCCTGCTTTGCTGAGCAAGCCAGTTCATGTAAGATGGAACCGGATGAAATAATTCCGTTGCAAGTGGAGCACTCACGCTGCCTCAAGGCTAACATGTCTGCCCCAGCTGTGTCTGTGAAAGTAGAAGGATCAGCAGAAAAGAAGTGCTGCCCCCAGTGGAAAGATCCCTTAAATATTGAGCTGGAAGATGACTCGGGAGATGATCTGAGAGAAAGCTGTGCTATCAGCCTGAGCAGCAGCAGCAGTGGTCATGACAAGGATCAATTGCCCTCCCTGAGGGAGATCATGGATTGGAGTGTCCATGTGCCTGTTACCCCTGAGAAAGATGCTATTTCTGAGCCCATGACACCAGTCCCAAAAGAAGCAGTAAGTTAAAGGCTAAAGATGTGGAATAACAGAGGAAAACACAATATATATACTCATAGTAACTCATAAGTGTCATTAATCCCTCTTCAATGTTTCTGATCTCATTGTAAACACCTGCGTTTTTCTTATTTGTCTACATTAGCCCGAGGCAGTGAAAACCAAAGCAGTTAGTTATAGAAATACTCTGGAACAGATGCTGCAAGAGAAGGAACAATATAAAAGGTTGGTCTTCAAAGATATCAAAGATGTGTTTTAACTTTACCATTGTTTTTTATTTAATTTTTATTTTTAAACACTTTGTGTTTTACAACCCTTTGAATGCTAGAGTGCTTTTGCTGTATATGACCGAGTTATCAAAATCACTTTAATCACTGTTACTAATGCTCATAGTTAGGGTTAGTGAATTTTCAGAATCCATACATCAAAGTATTACACTTTTCGTGGCTTTGCTGATGGAAGATGTGATTTTAGAGTTTTTTTTACTAAGCCATTGACACTAACAGGTTTTGCTAGGCCAAATTTTTTTTTATATATTTAAATTAAAGGAATTACCCAAGCCATATCATAGAGAACATCATAAAGACATACAACTACCTAGTTATGTGCTTAAATCCTTCCAGAACACCCTATCAACCGTCCTCCACACACTAGCATGAACGAGGCGAGTTTTGTATGGGCAAGCACCACTCACTTTGATATATTTAAAAAAAAAAGTCTAGTCTGAATGGCTGTTCACTTATTCTTCTATATGTGTATTCTTGGTGCCAGGACCTCTGGTTGAAATTAACACTTTGGAAGTGTAAAATTGACAGGTTAAACCAAACCTGTCATTATGTATTGGTCATGGCAGAATTTGTCAAGGCACACTGCATTTATCATAGAGCCTTACCATAATAAATGGCAAATAATTGCACACTTTGTAATACACAGGTCAAAAGAGCTGGAGAGGCAGTTACTTGCATCTTGTGAAGAGGACCTGCTGAATTTCAATGATGATGAGAACAGTGAAAGTAAAGAGGAAGAAATTTCACATGAGCAAAGGTATTTTGTTCATACTGTAAGTGTTTGTCAGTTAGTTAGTTAGTTAGGCTCCGTTTACACAGCACATTATTCTGATTTGCCAGTTCAGATCAGTTTGTTCAGACAATGTAGTGAATTTCAGATATATCCAAATTGGTTGCTATTGTAACGAGTTATCAGAAAGATGCCAACTCATTTTCTTCTACAACAATTGGGAGCAGATAGTGGACATTATGAAAGAGAGGGATATGATATTTAAGCAGGTCCAGACAGAATTTGACTTGTTCAAATTTTGTGGGAAAATCTGTGGAATGGATCTAAAAATGGTAAAATGTGCTAAACTCTGTACTATACTCTTACTGGCAGTTGAAAGCGTAATCAAATAAGAGAAAATAGATTATAAATATACATGTTGGGGGCAGGAAATGTGTATAATTTTGGGTTGAATGACTGCGATGATGTGGGCATAGAATCTATGTGGATTTGGACATAAGTGATGGAGGGAGCATTGCTCTGTTTTTATACCCATTCCTTAACACGTTTGTGCACGGTGTATGATGATGAATGTCATTTTCCAAAAGAGGAAAAACTACTTGAGTTCTGTTCTGATGATTCAGTCTGAAATGCATACCTCTTAATCAGATTTCTGTGGTTTGAATTGGTTTTGAAAAAGGCTACTTTCAGTCTGTTAATGAAGCCCTATTTTGTTTCATTTATGTTTTTAAGTGGAATTATTTTATTTTTTTTACATTTACATTGTTTTATAAATGCTTGTGTAGGCATATTAATTTGGAAAAATTAGCAGTTATAAGTAGCTCTAGTGCCATTATGTTGAATACAGTCAGCCTCTTGAAAAATTTATCATCATTCATATCTGTTCATATTTAGGGCATTTTTGCAAAGGTTCTCGGTTGCCTCATGTGCCATTAAGGACATCCACCCAGGAGAGGAAGTGTTCACACCTGCTAAGTTTGGCCGACTCTTCAGTCATCAGACTCTGGACCTGAGGAAGATTATTGTAACTCCACACAACAGATCACAACAAATCCTCCTTCAGTAAGAGTGTCACAATTTAATAGTCAACATAATTATGCTTAAAACCCTAAAACAACTTGTATCCAGTTTTGTCTTGCTTATAATATAATTTAAAAAGGTATTCCGTGAAGTACCAAAATATGCTAGTTTATGACATGGAAAATTAAAGGTGCATGAAGTGGGGGCCTGGGTAGCTCAGCGAGTATTGATGCTTACTATCATCACTGGAGTCACGAGATCGAATCTAGGGCATGCTGATTGACACCAGCCAGGTCTCCTAAGCAACCAAATTGGCCCGGTTGCTTTGAGTTACATTGGGTTAACCTCCTCGCGAGCCACGCGATAAGATGTCTCTCGGACGCGGAGGCAACTGAGACCGTCCTCTGCCACCCGGATTGAGGCGAGTCACTACGCCACCACGAGGACTTGGAGTGCACTGGGAAATGGCCATTCCAAATTGGGGAGAAAAGGGGAGGATTTTTATTGTTATTTTTCACATTTAATATATTTACCCCTAAAAAAAAATTATATAATCAATCCTTAATTATATTATAATGTAATGTTTTTTTTTTTGTAATTTATGTACACTCACATGAGATAAAGACTCAATATCATATCAGTAGCCTAATAAAAGTAGTTTTATTTTAAATGGAGCTGCTCTGCCATTTGGTGAAATAGAAATGAATATTGATGATTTATTTTCAGTAATACAGGAGACGCTTTTGTGATTTGTCTCCAGTTCATTTGGAAGGTGTTTTTTGTCATGTGTTAGTATCAAATGATAGAGAAGTGCTGTTTGAGATTTGAGTTTTTTTTTTTTTCCTTTGTAGGGCCAGTACTGAGAAAGTGTTGCATCTGATCAGTGCAGGCTTGTTGAGGAAAGCCTACTGTTCTTTCCCTTGTCAGCCTGAGGTTACACGCTGGCTTTTTCAGGTAAAGCCGCCCACCTGCCTCATATTTTATACTTAAACACACGCTCCCACCAACCCTATGCTTAGTCAACAATATATGGAAGTAAATACAGTGGTCCCAAAAAGTACTTAGGCACTTAAGCCACAATTAAAAATCTATTCATGACGTCATACTTCTATATTGGAAATGACAGTGCTTCCCACAAGATTTTGAGAGACTTTGGTGGATGGACTTCGGACCCTCTAGGGGTGTCCAGGGGCACACTCCCCCATAAGAAACTTTTGTACATTTTAAAGTTAAATGCATCAATCTGGTGCACTTTGAGAGCAAAATTAAGAGGCTAGATCTATGAATGCTCAAGTAACATGTCATATAGTGTCCCTATGCAATCAACTCCATTTTCTGTTGTCATATGATAATTATTTTATGTTATGTTTGGTATTCAAATAAAGAAAAGCCTCCATCGCCACCATTAATAGCAGCATTGCTCACACTTATATGGAATGAGATATACTTTTTCATCACGTTATTGCAGCAAGACCTATCATGTACAATCAGTGTTGGGGATTAACGGAATAGATGTAACAGGAATACGTATTTAAAATACAAAATATAAGTAACTGTTCTCCACTACAGTTACAATTTAAATCATTGGTAATTAGAACACAGTTACATTCAAAAAGTATTTCGATTACTGAACAGATTACTTTATTGTCATTTGTTTCATTTAATATTTAGTCCATTCAGATGGAAAACATTTATACATAAATATGATGCGATCCAAAGTGCTTTTGAACAGCGGCGAAACACTTTCTTATGTTGTGTTACATTCATACGAGCAGACAGAGAAATACGTTTGAAGTAAGTTTGGAGCAGAAGAAATAGAAATAAACCTTGTGTAAATTGTCAGCTTTACGCTAAGCTAAAATGCTATTTCTAGCCATTTTACATGCACGTTACCAGGCACTAGGGCTGCAACTAACGATTATTTTGTTAAGTGTTTTTGTCTTGTTTTCCAATTAACATCGTCTAAAAATTCTTATAACATTATACATTTACTTGAGAAGAATTTTAGACTTGCTTTAAGAGAATGTATCTTAAATATAAGTGTATTTTTTTATATACAGTACATGCATTTTTTTCACTTGGTTATACTATGCGCATGTTCAGCAGTCCGCACACACACATACGCCACCTGTCAATCAAACAGGGCGCTGCTGTTACTAGATCACTTGCGAATGTTAAAATTATGCGCACTGGATTTATTTTTAACAGCAGAATAAGAATATGAACTTTCTAAGTTCACTTTCTATAACTGTGATAGCCTAGGCTTTCACAAATATAGCTGGATATTTTGTTGTTATTGACGTTTTAATCAGTCTGCTTGTCCGGTCGGGCACATAAAATTCCCTTTCACTTGCACCTTCAAAAATCCACTCATCACGGACTAGCGTTAATGTCGATCCCTGTGAGCCATCAAAGAAATTAAGCAAAAGTGGTTACCTATGTTGAACTTGCTCCTCAGATGCTGAAAATAGTTACGTTATCAGAGCCGCTGGTAATAGCATTAATGTTAGACCGTTTGTGTGTGTGTGTGTGTGTGTGTGTGTGTGTGTGTGTGTGTGTGTACGCGCATGTGTGCGGGCATGTGTGGGCAGGTCCGAGTGGTTTACGAGGACTTTTTTTTTTTTTTTTAGGTTACAAACTGGTAGTTACAAGGGTATTATGCTATTAATGTGGTTTATGAGACCTTTCTAGTGTCCCCATAATTTAAATCGATTAAAACATACTAAACTATGATTTATTGAAAATGTAAAAATGCAGAACATTTTTGTGTGGGTTGGGTTTAGGGGTAGAGTTGGGGGGATATAATCTATAGTTCATACAGTATCAAAATCATTATGTATATGGAGAGTCCTCATAATGATAGCTGCACCAAGGTGAGAGAGAGCGAGCGCGAGCATGCACGTGTACAGCAGGGGGCTGTCTGACTGAGAGTAACAGATGCTTTGTCAAAGCAATTGTGCAAAACACAAGGTTGGAGATCTTTTATGTTATTATGAGAAGTGTAAAAATATTTTCAGTTCATTATGAAACTGTGGCGGGACAAATTAGACAGGCCGCCACAGTCTAGGTAATTAATAGGAAACACTGAATTTCTTTGCCAGCTCAGAAGTTAGTTGAGGAAAGGTCTAGCATAATTTGTTCACACTTCCCACTTGGTTTGATTTTTTTTTTTAATGAAATGTTGGTCTAGTTGCCTAATTTGTCTAATGCAGAGCCACTCATATATTTTTAAATGTGTCATATGTGTCCAAATAGTTTTTTTTTGGGCCACTGTACAGTAGATTTTTATCTCATGCCATATATATTTGGCTTTCTGTTGTATTGTTATATCATTTTGTTGAAGTTTTATGACCTGCTGCTCTCTTTAGATACATCTAACGTGAGTTATAAAATGTGCATAGTTACATTTTGTTAATGTTTGCTTATATTCTCCCATGTAAATCCTGCATACCCTTGGGAATTTTGGGACTCAACTTAAAATCCTTTCAAAATAATTTTAATTTATTCAATACAAATGTCATCTTTAATAGCAACATACACTTTACAGAGTGTACAGTCATCTGCTTGAAATGTACAGTATGTGCAATTATATAACTATGATGCTTTTCCAGATGATGTCAGTTGACCCAAATCCCATCACTTCTTCACGAATCCTACAGTCTTTGCAAACCATCGCTTTGTCTGCTGCTGAACACATGGGTATGCTCAAATAACCTCATATTGGCTAGATGTGATGTTGTTGAACTGCAAGAGGTACTAACATATACGGTTGTTTTGTAGTGGAAAACCAGAGCCGAACGTTTAAAGTGTGGGTGCCCACTGTAAAGGATATTGCAACGGTGTTCCTAAACATGGGAGCATCATTCATCAGTCTCTTCCCTCTGGAGGCCCTGCAACCCCCTTTTACTGAAGGAGACCTTTTGTGAGCGTTTAACCATTCTAACTTCAGCATTAGGACTTTGACAAGCATTTGCACAAGCATTAACAAGCTATATGTTTTTGGCATTTTAGAATAGTTGATATTAACCATGAATTATACCTATAACCATGACCTATAATTCTGAATGGTGAGCCAAGTTTGAAGCCATTGTAAAATGTTGAATGTTTTTCATGAAAAATGTTGCTATTTATTGAACTTTAGTTCCTTTTATCATATTGCTCTTAATGCCATTTTTTAAAAGCAATAATCCACTTGGGCTGTGCTTCGACGTGATTCTACCATGGTTAATGGGGGTTTTAAGCACTCCACTAAATCGTGCATAAGAACACCCCTTACCCATGGTAAAATAGCTTGGCCTCTCATGGCTTAGTGCTTTATTGTAACACAATCAGTACGAGTATTGTTATTTTTCAAACATTTCTTTGTCTTGGCAGAGAGAACTTTCAGGTGGAAGAGACCAGCCAAGAAAGACTGATTTCTGATTTGAAAGACTATGCCACTTTACCAGTGCATAATTTGGAGAGTGTTGTCAAGGTTTGATGAATATTTTGAGGAATTTGTGTCGTGTATGGTTGGTGTGTATAGTTGCATTGTTTTTCGAATGAATGGTTAGTCAGTTCTGAATTGAAAAGACATTGTCAGTGTTATTTGTGCCTGTGTTTGTGAAACTTTCTGTATACACTCAGTACCTGTCCCTGTGCACTGCGCTGTGTCCAAAAGCGTATACTGATGAGGAGTTGCTGTTGCTTCTAACAGTGGCATGTAGAATCGCACTGGAGACTCATTTCCAGTTGCTGCCAACTGGACACTTCAGCCTCCTCCTCCAGAACATGCTTAAGAACATCACACACTGGGAAGTACAGGTCAGAAAGCAACCTAGTCTCATAAACTGAACATTACTGTAACTACATTTTTGAAAACTGACTTTTAGGTGCCGCACTTTACATTTCACCGCAGTTTCCTGGGAAAATTGACACCAGAGGTTCTTCAACAACAGTGTGTTTTATTCAATTTCACACAAATCACGACTGCAATGGCTGATTATGACTTTATAAACTTTTATTTATTAAACAGTTATTCACACACTGCTGTGTTATGACATTGAAACACTATTACGCATCATTTAAAATTACAACACATTTTAGCACTTGTTTTACAGACCTATGTAAAACATTTACACATGTTTTCTACATGATTAG
This sequence comes from Moxostoma hubbsi, assembly GCA_032164185.1. Lineage (NCBI taxonomy): Eukaryota > Metazoa > Chordata > Actinopteri > Cypriniformes > Catostomidae > Moxostoma > Moxostoma hubbsi. The sequence goes on from JAVLUX010000021.1 coordinate 28,318,700, forward strand.
CTTACGTCTTAGCACACCTCGTAGAGTGTTGGACTTTGGGACTTTGGGACTGAGCCCAGCCAATCACACATGCTGACATGTGAGACCAAATTGTCATAGAAGTGACACAAAATGACATTGTTGCTTCAGAAAATGGGTTTCATGTCGCATTTGTTTTTGGACATTAGCTTTAGGTTTAGGTGTTGGTTTAGGGTAAGGATGTCTGTTTTGTTTACCTCTCATTTGCTTTTAAAACTCTATTGGTTAGGTTTAGGTTAAAAGTTTTAGGTTTTGGAAGTATGTTTTACTCATTAAAACACCCATCAAACATTCACCTTAACCTTATCTGATTACAAAACCATTTCACTCGCTTTGTTTTATTCTTACAAATTATTCTCACGTTAGTCAGCTAGATAACTAGATCTAAATTTGTATAAATTGGTGACGTTTAAATCTAATTTAAAGAATTTTAGAATTTGCAACAAATAAGTTCAATTCATCCCAGAACAAGTTTCCAAGGAAAAAAAACACAAGAGCAAAAGATGTAAGTAGTAGTGACAATGCAACACTAGCCTCGGGTCATCGAGCCATCTATACTGTTGAGCACTGAATTCATTCAATATCAGTTCCCTTTACAATGGATCCATTTCTTCAGTTAACACAGCTTTTCTGTTGTATATCTACAGATATCTAAAGCTTGCCAGACCCTGACTTATTTATCGGAAGATCATCACAACCTTAGGCGGCTCGTTTATCTTCTGCCAGAAAGCAGTCGTGGAAAGTGAGTGAAAACCTGTAATGCAATATAAATGTTGTTGCTACTTGTTGACTTTAATGTGGACTGTAGCAGATCAATCAACATTAAAATAAATATTTGCAGTAATTATTCATTTGTCTTTTCATCAAAAGGCAATTAAAACGACACCTGAGTTTGTCTATCATCTCAAAGCTTTTGAATCACACCTGCACCTACAAACCCTCAGGCACAGAGTTTAAGGTAAAAAAAATAATAAATTACAACATAAGCAGCTTTCATTGCTGGACTTTTGAAGTATTGATAATTATACAAAAGATATGAAGTCATCTTTGTTTTCTGACACTGTATTTTTCTAGCTAGCTGAGCTGAAACCTTATCTACCTCAAATGCGTCCTTCATCCCTGCTGAAAAGCCTCAGGTGTGCAAGAAGAGCAGAGGATCGTGATGCCACTCTAGACCAACAAGTGAGCATGAAGTTCTCTGTGGACTGAGGGCCATCATTACTTAATATCCAGGAGTGATATAGCAAACCCACTTAGAGTTTATTAACTTATAAATGATCTAATTTCATACAGGCATATTACCTCTGCTACAGCCTTTTGACGTTGACAAATGAAGCCTCCAATTTTGAGTTTTTACCCTCAAACCAAAGAGTAAGTGTTTTTATAGTTAAGTCATGAAGAAGCTGTGTCATTGAATCAGTCACAAACGGACCCTGTCAATGGACAGCTCCACTCTTTCTTCTCGTACCACTCTCACCCTCAGGGACCAATTATGAGCATAACTAATTTTTCTGTCTATAGAAAAAGGAGCTCTTCTGTGAATTGAAATGAGGGATGATTTTAAAGACTAGAGGAGTGATGTCTTGTGAAAGAGGATAGTGTTCATTGTGCATCGTCATGATTTTACCGACTTTCTTTTCCACAGTAAAAATGTTGGGGAAAATAATCTGCACTGTTTTTCACTAACACAAGGAAGATTATTTAACAATTTTAATTTAAATGCACCAAAATAACAATACAAAGTTATAAACAGAATTATTTAACTATATGTATTTTAATATATGAAAGATGCCACACAAAGACTTAAAGGGATAGTTCACCCAAAAATTTTAATTCTCTAATTATTTACTCACCCTCATGATATCACAGGTTTGTATGACTTTCTTTCTTCACCAGAACACATTTGAAGAAAAATAGAAAAACTTTCTTAGCTCAGTAGGTCCTTAAAATGCAAGTGAATGGAGATTTCTCTTTTGATGCTCCAAAAATCACAGACAGTCAGCATAAACATCATCGCTACAACTCCAGTCTTCTAAAGGGACATGATAAATTTTGGTGCCAAAATGATAAATATCGAAGTCCTTTTTAAACTCTAAATCATGCTTCCATTCAGCAGCGGTATGCACGTTTGAAGTTTTTGTGTTGGCATTTGAAACACGAGTACTGAAGCACTTCTGTCACAGCACTGTTTACACCCGTGTTGGAGGAACACTGTACAGAAGCTTCATTGGTTTTGTTTAAATCTGTATTTATCTGTTTCTTTACTTACAATGGTGCGTTTGTGTGCTTATCCTGGATGTCTCAACCGAGAGGAGAACGTGAGATTACATCAATATTCATGGCAACGCGAATATGAGAGACCACTTGTACTCCACTCTTTTGTGAAGCCTAACTTAAGCAATGGTTTATAGTTAAAAAGTACTTAAATATTTATATATTTTATTCGCACCAAACGCGATCGTGTCACTTTAGAATTTAACCGCTGTAGTTATATCAATGATGTTTATGCTGACTGTGTGAATTTTGGAGTTTCAAAAGAGAAATTGCATTTAAAACGCAAGTCAATTTTGAGACCTACTGAGCTGAGATATTTTCCTACAGTATTTTTCTTCAAATGTGTTCTGGTGAAGAAAGAAAGTCACCTGGGATATCATGAGGGTGAGTAAATGATGAGAGAATTTTCATTTTTGGGTGAACTATCCCTTTAAGAGAATTTCTGAGTGATATACAAATGAGTCATTGATTCAGTGCTTTGAATTTTGAATTTGAATGCTTCATTTAAAATGGCAGTTTGAACTGATTCACAATAATTAACCAAACTTGCCAATTCTAATGCTGTTTTTGAGACAAGTTTCAATCGGAGTTGCTATTAATACAAATAAGTCTTAATGTTGTCCTGCTTGCAAGTTGTGAGAGTGTGATGCTATTATAATGAGACAGTTTTTTGGAATCTTAGTCAAATTAAAAACCCATTAAATTGATTATGTACAATGTTGCTTAATATTACATTTATTACGACATTATAGCTTACGATAAAAATTGTAAAAAAATATACACTCAGTGCTATCATCTGATCATTCCTTAGTCTTTGTCACTTTTTTTTATATCACAATTTGAATACTTCCTTTGGACTAACTTAAGACCTCTGTCATTGCCAGAACGATCTGCGCAGTCTTTCTTCTCAACTGGAGAAACACATTAAATGTGACATTAGGGAGAGCGAGAAGATGCTGTACAGGAGTAAGGTAAAGAACAATCTTTTTCTGTACATTGTTCTGAGAATCCCTTGTTCTTTTGTTATCAGAGAAGTTCTGATTATTATAGACAGCATGCTTGTGTTTTCATCTGTAGGTGAAAGACTTTGTGGCAAGGATATACACCAAGTGGCAGGTGCTTCTCACACGATCAAGGCCTCAAGAGGTAATATCACTTACATGAAGAATGTGTCAACTGATACTGATGAAAGATATGAATACGTTTGTCTAACTTTGAACAGCACCTTTTTATGGTTTGAAAAGCACCATGGGTCCTTTGCAGTCACAATCTACAATTTATCTGAAGCGAAATAGAAAGTATTGTGCTTGTAAACAGACATATGGTGTCAGCCTGGAAGAACTGTGCTATTGTTTTAATGTTTGTTTGTTTGTTGTGTCTTTGATGGGCATTTTTGAAGCAGCCCTGCTTTGTACCCTTAAAACAATCCCCAAAAATGAAAATTATGTCAAAAAATGTTCACCCCCATTTTGTTCCAAACCCATAGGTCTTTCTACTGTTGAACCCAAGGGAGAATTGTCTTAATTTGGCCTCTTTTTATATTCACAGGGAAAGCTGTATGATTACTGGAAGCCTCCACCAGAGGATGAGGTGCCCAACAGTCCTAAGGGCCAGTCCTGCCTCACAGCAGAAGACACTTCAGAGAGTGCGGAAGAAACTCCAACCACAGAGTCAAGTTGTACAGAGTCAGATGAGGATGCTGAGAGCAAAGAAGATGAGGAGTGGGCTAAAGAATGTGAGGAACCTGAGAACACCGAGGAGAACAAGGCATGCCAGAATGAAGAACGTGGGATGGTAGAGATGAAAAGTGATGAGCAACAGCTGATGGAGCTAGATGAAGAAGAGGGACAGTTGGAAGAAACCCCTGATGAAGAGCTGTTTAAAAGCCTTGAAGAGTTCATGAAGAGTGAAGACGACGAAGATCTCATAAATGGAGAGGAGGAGCTTTTTAAGGACGAAGAGCCACATGAAGAAGACAGAAAGCACATCGAATCAAACAATGAGCTAGAAGAACTTGAGGATGGAGAGCTGTTAGAATTTCAAGAGCAAAATAAGGATGATATTTGCGAGATGTCGTCTCTGGACTCTTTTTGAGAGGATTTTACATGGCACCTTTGGTAGCATTAACACTCATACCTTGTGCAAGCAATTTTTATATGGGTTTTTTGTGCATTCATTAATGGTCTTTAACAACACTTATGCAATGCATGTCAGTGTTTACATATTGTTCATAGGTCCATTATGCAAGTTCTGTCTTTACCATTTGTGTCCTCAATTTGTTTTTACAAGATTCTTATTTTATATATCCACCGTCTTACTGAATGTTTGAACTGAACGTATTTTAACGTACATATACTGCTAAGTTCATTTTGTTTCAAGGCTTTTCTAGACATATCATTAGTGAAAACATGTATGTGGTCATTGTGCACACTGATATATCTCAGGATCAGGGTGCTTGCTGTCTTTTTATATTTCTTGCATATTTCTGCAGTTTAAAAAATATCTGGGGCATCTTTATCCAGAAACACCATATGTGATTCTGTTTAGCATTTATTAATATTACTTTTTTAATTCACAAAACAAAGGCTTAATGTAATTAACTGAGAACTTTGCAGTATAAATTATTTAAAATTAATTCTGCATTTCTTCAAAATATATTACATATATTTTTGTAAATTGTTTAAAAATAAATACCTGTTCTGATTAAAAAAATAAAAGAAGTTTGTTTTTGTTAAACTGTCCACCCTCACTTCAGATCAGCATGGTCTTGCAAGCATTTACATCAGTCTTGCATTGTGCAATTCTTGTGGTAGTAAAGGAGCAAAAGGAAGTTGATCAAGGCAACATCACTTGCTTGCAAATATTCAATATTTGATGTGTGTTTGTATTGTAATGCTTATCGGTCTATCCTGCAGCAAAAAATATAAGAATGTTCTGCTTTACAATGAACGTTCTAAACAGAATACAAATGTTGCATTTAATCGAATGCACTTTGTTTATTATTATTATTCATGATTAGATTTTATGTAGTCTATTAATTCGTGCGCTGACTTCAGATCAGATGATTGGCTTAATGAAACCGAAGTGAGCTTTCTGCAATGCATTGCTAAGGAATGTGGCAACAAAGATTTTTCCCTGGAACCCAGTTGTTTTCCCCCCAAATTTCCGTCAGCAGAGTGTTGCTCTTCCAGCTCATTTTGAAACCGGCAGCACAAACATTCAGCAGATGTGGCCAAACGAGAGTTGCGCAGGAGGGCGTACCTGTGACGAAGGTTTTGTGCCGATGGCAGAGCAGAGATCAGGAGGGGACTATCATTATCACTATCACAGTTGGAGTAGATCCCGTGTCTCAGCCGTATCTCTCATTACTGGATATACAACCACTCATTCCCGACTTTTCCGGCGTTTTGGACGATTTGTGTCGAAAGGCACTACTGTAAGTAGGCAGAACAATTTAATACATTATATTCTGTCCGCTTTTATTCTTTTTACAGTCTTAATATTGCGGGAACATGAAAGGCTGTGAAGTTCTGTCTGACAGTTCGCTATTTAAACGACTACAGGGGCCGTTCACACCGAACACGTCTTCGCGTCCGTCCGCGCTGTTTTTCAATGGTCCAATGTAAAATTGTTTATTTTGTTTTCAGCGTCCCGCACAGCAGCGTCAAGTTAAAAAGAACTTCAAACGTTAAAACACCTGCGTTCTCTTTTATTTGTTGTGCCGCAATATCGCATTCTGTGTGAACGGCCCCTATAATGATGGGTAACTCGTAGACAATACCTATAACACACAAAAGTTCAAATATAACACAAATTATGGTTTCGGTCAGTGTCTAACTTCAACGTTTAAGCTGTTCATTAGAAGTTAACCGTTAAACTGTGTAAAATGGTTGACTGAGACTGAATGTCTGAGAGACTGTGGAGACGTTTAATCGTCTGTTTCACCTGAGAGAATTACAGGGCAGGTTTTCTTGGCACAGACACATTTGACTGTCAGAAGACATCTGGGAGGGGAAGTGTTTGAGTTACGCCTTATGTCCTTAACAGAATGTGTCTGGCAAGAATGTAACAAATTAAAATGCCTGTAATTATAATGCACTTGCATGCAATGTGGCATTCCTCTAATTAAACATGAGTGTGACATGAGTGTGTACTGTATCCTAAAATAAGTGTTTGTTTATTACATTATTATCTTGTACACATTATTGATGGATATTTTTTTTAAACACTGCTATTTAGCTTTATTGTGCTCAATAGTCCTCTATTATAGAGAGATGCTTTATTGGACTCCTTTTATAGTTCAACAGAATCTCTTTTTTTATTCTCAGTTAAATAGAGACATGTGATTCAACATGCGGTCAATGACCCAGTGTACTAACCAGCACTGTCCTTGCTCATACTCAATGTCCTTTCCATGCAAGAATAACAGTTTTGTGAAAGACTGCTTTCATATTTATGCAATTCTTAATCATGAGCCAAATATTGGTTTAGTAGTTCTACTGTATGGGACATTTGGGAACAACTGGGGAATTGTTTTTTATTTACTGACTTTATTGGTTTACTGAAATTGGTTTGTGGTGCAATATTTATGGAACATGTTTCATTGAAGATGAACTAGATGGCGGATGCGCACTTGAATTGCTGTGAAAGATTACTAGGTTGATTTACCCTGAAATAATTTTTGGCTAAAGATACTCAGAATTCCTTACACTGTTTTTAGATTGCACTTTCTAGATTGTGAGTTGCTATGAGCTCAGGTAGACCAGAACTACAGAACTTATAGAATTAAAAATTATTCGAGGCTTAGGGACCTGGGTAGCTCAGCAAGTATTGACGCTAACTACCACCCCTGGAGTCGCAAGTTTGAATCCAGGGCATGCTGAGTGACTCCAGTCAGGTCTCCTAAGCAACCAAATTGGCCCAGTTGCCAGGGAGGGTAGAGTCACATGGGGTAACCTCCTCATGGTCGCGATTAGCGGTTCTCGCTCTCAGTGGGGCGCGTGTTAAGTTGTGCATGGATAGCGGAGAATAGCATGAGCCTCCACATGCTGTGAGTCTTTGCTGTGTCACGCACAACAAGAGACATGATAAGATGCGTTGATTGACTGTTTCAGAAGCGAAGGCAATTATGACTTGTCCTCCACCACCTGGATTGAGGTGAGTAACCGTAACACCATGAGGACCTAGTAAGTAGTGGGAATTGGGCATTCCAAACTGGGGAGAAAAGGGGATCAAATTTAAATAAATATCAAACACAGTTAAAAGCTATTTTGTTTGTTAAATGAAGCTTAACGTTGTCTTTGTCTTTGTTTTTGAGTTGCCAAAGTATGCAATAGACTGGCATGTCTTAAGGTCAACAATGGCAAAAAAGAAACTGCTTTCTCTAAAAACTCATCAGTCAATCATTGTTTTGAGGAATGAAGGATATACAATGCTTGAAATTGCCAAAAACTGATGATTTCATACAAAGGTGTACACTACAGTCTTCAAAGACAAAGGACAACTGGCTCTAACAAGGACAGAGGATAAGTACATCAGAGTCCCTAGTTTGAGAAATAGATACCTCACATGTCCTCAGCTGACAGCTTCATTGAATTCCACTCGCTCAACACCAGTTTCATGTACAACAGAAAAGAGAAGTCTCAGGGTTGCAGGCCTTATGGGAAGAATTGCAATGAATAAGCCACTTCTGAAACAGAAAAACAAAAAGAAAAGGTTAGAGCGGGCAAAGAAACACAGACATTGGACAGAAGATAATTGGAAAAAAGTGTTATGGATCAGCAAAGCTGTCATTGCTGCATGTAGAGGATTTTTAGATGAGAACTCTTTGAAGTAGTTTCAGAAGTTCTGAATTTTTTTTCCAATTGTAATAGTAATTTTTCACGTTATTAATGTCCTGATTATACATTGTGATCTGTTAAATGCCACTTTGGTGAATAAAAGTACCAATTTCTTTCCATAATAGCAAAATCTTTACAATAATCCAAACTTTTGGCCGCCATTGTATGTAAAGCACATAATGACAGTAATGACATGATACTGAAAGTAATTCAGTTAGATGTCTGAAATCATGATATGAACAAATTTAGAGTGCTTGCCTTTAAATGTCCACAAAGTTAATGACAGCTGCTTAAACATGTATGAATGGTCTCAACCAGTCTCTGTCCAGCTGAGCTGTTTGCAGAAACTGAGCTATCTCTATGAGATGTTTGAGTTTTTCTCTCTGCAGCTGGTCAATTCTTATCACTTAATTTGGGATATAGACTGATACCATGTACCCTGTTGTACAACTCTTTATTATTAAATTAACTTGCAGCTGATCTTCTATTTTTTAGGAGTCTTGAATTGGCTTTGACCTTATCAAATGGAGCCACTGCTTTGAGAGCAGAATAAAGAATTGCAGTGTGTTTTTGACTGAGCTCTCCAGTATTCTGTGTCAGCATAAGTTCAGCACATAAGCAGTGTGCTGAATCTGTCACAGTGGGTGTCAATTGATATGCTTTCCTATGGTGACCTAGTGCTAAGAGACTGGAAAGAACTGGTCACACAAGGCTGAAGTAAGATAGACTGATCTATCTATAGTCTTCTTTCTTTCTTTGACTGCATTCAGAATACAATTTTCAGTGCTGTTTCAGAGTGCTAAATACAGTTATACAGTTAAGTTCGGTTACAAAAGAGAGTGACAACTGTATTCTACACTGTAAACCCTAAAGAGTTCATTGCTTGAAATATCAAGTTGTCTTAATTAAGTATCACTTAAATTTTTTTAAAAAAATAATTAAAAAGCAAGTCTGAGTTAAGTATACTTACATCTAGTTAACTCAACTTATAAAGTGAAGTTCATTCTATTTCAAAACCAAGTTAATTAAACTTAAATACTAAAGTTTTGGGAGACCCTAATAGTCAATGGAATTGAGGGAACAAGTTTAATCAATCAAATGAGTGCAGTGAACTTTAGAGGGTTTTCAGTGTATAATTTATGTGACTAGCCTAGCACTAAACTAACCATCAGTGGAGTAAAAATGTAATCTCTGCATTGCACTCACCATTGTTTATGTGAACTCAATTAATTCCTGGTTCCCATGGCACCAAAACAGAGTTTTGGAGGATGCTGGCAGAACACACAGTCAGTAGTACAAACACGCCTCCTTTCTATTTAGATTAGGCTCATTAAAGGGTCTGTTCCAAAACTTATTGAGCTACCTCGCTGTCTACTGCCTATATAGTCAGCTATCTTCTATGGCAACTTCTTTGCTGAAATTATGCCTCATAATAGGCTGATTTGGAACGCACTACATAGGTGGCAGCTCTGTGCATCATTCAAATAGTGCTCTTCATGCACAGCGCATGGGACACTAGACTCGCAACTGATTTCAATACAGGTGACGTAAGAGAAACTAAGCAATCTTCAAATGAGCATAAATACGCACAATACACATATTTTGTGTAGTAATTTTTGTGTCATATTAAACTGTAATTTATTGATACTTTTCAGTATTTATTGGATTTTAAGTATATTTAAAATAAAAATGTATCTCGCTTCATCCACCATCTTTGCTTTATTTTTCCGCCGGCTCATCGCGGTGCATTCTATGATCGCTTGAGGCAGGCATGGACTGGGAAGAGAAATCGGCCTGTGATTTTACATGGCAACTGGCCCAAAACTTGGTGTGTTCGCTGTCCTTTTCTGCATATTGAGTCGCCATTTTGTGGTCTGTTCTGCATATCGCGGTGGCTCATTTTAGCTAATCTTGGGCCATTCGGCACATTTTCCACCGGTCCGCTCGGTTCTCCCGATGGCCAGTTCACCCCTGATCAGCCCCAAAGAGTGTCGGCCCACCGGGAAAATACCCGATATGCCAGATTACCAATCTGGCCTAAGGATACATCCAATGCTTCCTTAAAACTTGGCCAAACTTAGTTCTACCAGAAAGACTCGGGAGAATAAAGCTAGTGCAATTAACCATTTATTGACAGCTCAACAAACAATATAATGATAAGTTCTTTGGCGTAGGCCCCGTCCGAAGCTCGCAGTCCGGGGGTCCGGACTCTGCATTTCCTGCCTGGCGGTGGAGGCAGGGGCGCAGCCGACCCCCCAATGAGGTATGGGAAGGGACCATCCTGGTGGTGGTGGGGAGGAAGGAAGGGAAGAAATCGTCTTGGTGGTGGGGAGGGTGGAGGTGAATGAAAGCGTCAGCATCTGCGAACTCAGACAAGTGTAAGTACCCATCTTTTATACTGCAAGTGTTAGAACGCGATTGGATAGAAGAGAAGGAATGAGTGACGTAACAATTGAGTCTTCCTGGCAGAACTTATGCTAGAGCTTCCATATATCTTATGAGGCAGCATAATGAAGATACCTACCTTTTGCGGCTATGATGTCTTAAAATACTGCCTCTGGGGGATGCTCAATAGTTTTGGAAAAGACCCATAGATTGCACTTCATTCACAAAAATTGCCCGCATCAATTTACATTATTTTACATTTAGCTATTACCGCCAAACGAAAGCAGGCAGTAAAATGTATTTTATTTAAACGAGATGTATGTGTACATTTTCTATTGACCATATCAGCAGTAGCCTAATTTATTAAATAATGATCAAATTATGGAGAAGAGCATTAGAACTTGACACATTTCCAGATGTGCAGTGTAGTCAAGCACACTTCCGTCATGTTTAAGAGACGATTCGGGTGTCTGGATCAAAGTGATGCTCTACAGTTCTGGCAGAGTGTGTCAGATCATGATGGCCTGCTGCATCCTCCGCTATATAGCCCTAAGAGTCGCCCCACAGGTTTGGAAATGTGCGTGGAAATTGTGTTCAGCAGCGACAATTGCAACCATTTTGTGGACACATTTGTGCCGTTACCTTATCTGCATACATCCTTTACTGAATCGGGTGCTAAACCACCATGTGCAGATAACCAGTGCTTTACAAGGCGCAATTGATTTTCAGTGAATTCCCCTCAAAATGTCTTATAGGGCACGGCACTGGAGGAAGGTTATTCAGCTGAATGGTGTTGTTTTTAGAGTACATGAACATTTGGAAACAGCAGGACAATTTGGCTGCACACATGCTTGTCTCTTTTGTGTGTGTATCTTGTTGGATTCCCTACGATTATCACAAGAATAGAAAGGGCTATGACTTTAGTTATTTGTTCATACAGACAGTATTCAAGCTGCTTTAGTTAGCTGTTTTACTGGACAATTTTAGATTCACGATTGCTGTAAATACAATGTCAATCCCAAACTCAGAATGTGTGAACGTAGCCTGTGAGATTCTTTGAATTGGCAGAATAATAAAAAAATGAATGATTGTGCAGTTATAATCCTGTAATGGATTTCTTGCATAAACCTCTTACAGATAAACTGGATTGTAGTTTTGGACCAAACAATATTTAATCCACACAGCTCTGTGATTGAGTGTGTTCAGCTGAAACGTTATTTGATTCCTGAAACTTTTAGTGAAATTTAAAACCACATACTGTAATACTTGCTAACGATTTTTTGACATAAAATTCCCATAGGGATATGTCTGATTTTTGCATAGACCTTTCAAAGTGTCTTTTTGTGATTCAATTTGTCAGAATTATTTGAGAAATATGTAATGATATGATTTAACTACACATATGTCAAGTCCACAAGGAAATCCAGGAATTTCATATCTGGATAATTTACCGCTTATATGCAATGCTTTTCTACACTAGGGATGCTGATTTGATAAACTCATCAGCATTGGTGTTTTACACTGTACTGTTGATTCTTGCCATACAGCAGGTGTGAATTCAAGCACATCTGTGCAGTTATGTTTGAGACAGAGGGGAGGGCCAAAACATGTTTGTTTTGTATGTGATTTACATAGTGAAAAGGAGTGAAATAGAGGAGGGATTTGAATGAACGAGAGTACAGAGGAGTAGAAGGCCACTGGGAATATGGCCTCTGAAGAGGAGATAGAGGCAAAAGAAAACACTGCTCATCTGGTGTGCAAGCTTGTTTCATGGAAAAAGGGAGAGCGAGCATGTTTATCTGAGAGTGGGGGAGAAGTCTGGAGTGTTTACAGAAGACAGGGACTGAGTGCGTTAGAGAAATGGACTGAGGGAAGCAAAGAGAATGGTTGGATGTTACGGCCACTGTCCTCCTAAATCACATCAGACTGTCAGGATCCTGTCGCTATGTCAGTCTGGGTTTTGTGGTGACAGGAACCTGACACTCTTGTTCTGTGTCTGTGTTGTGTTTCATTTTTTGTCTCTGTGTGAGCGCACGGCGTTGGGTTGTGGTTTCCCTGCCATGCGCTCTTGTGTTTCATGTTCGGAGCATGGTGTCCGGATCCGGACTCTCCTGTCTGGTTTGGTTTCAGTTCTGGTTACGGGATCCGGACACTCATGCTTCATGTCTTGTCTTTTATTGGTGTGAGTGCATTGCTTTTATGTCATCTTGGTGACGTGCACTCGTGTCAATTGTTTGTGTCTGTCTCTCATGACCACGGGTGTGCTTTGCGTTACGCTCGCTTTTCGCTGCGCGTCTGGGTCGTGAGCCGTCTTCACATTGTGCTGGGGTTCGGTCACTTTTGTCTTAGATGTCAGTTTTATTTGTGGCCGAACTCTCGCACGGGTGTATTGTCTCGTTTTGTATTGTCTGTTGCATGCATTGCGTGGTGTTTGCCTTATGATGTACGCTCAGGCTTAGTGTAGTGTGAGAGTGCATGGCATTGCTTTGTTGGAGTTGCCATGCATTCTCTCATCCTGTCTGTCGGTTGGCATGAGCGCATGTTGCTTTATTGTCTTGGCAACATGCGCTCGTGCCATTCGGGGTTAGTGTTTTGTGAGAGCATGTGGCTTTGATTTGTTTCTGTTTTGCCTGGTGTCTCTCAGTCCTGCGTATCAATTAATTTGTCTCACCTGGCCTGCCTATTAACCTGTTGATTTCTCTCATGATTTTAGTCTCCTCATGTGCGCTGTCCTGTGTCAGTTCATCTTGTTCTCTCATCATGTCGGTCCCTGACGTTTTTTTGTCCTGCTTCTCTTTTGACCCTGCCTGTATTCTTGCCATCCTGGACTGTGTTTTTCCCCTGTGGAGTAGTTTTTGTTGGTTTTGTTTATTTTTGTATTAATAAATCCTTTGTTTCACTCTGCTTTTAGGTCCTGCCTATACAAATCATGACACAGAGAGTAAGGGTGTCTGTGAGAGAAGTGTAAATGTGTGTGCGTGTGTGTCAGGGTAATATATATATATATATATATATATATATATATATATATATATATATATATATGCTCAGGGTAAAAATAACACATAAAGTAAAAACAAAAAACAAAAATGACCCAGATATTTATTTATAATGTGGGCGCAAAAAAAAATGCCCCTTTAGTGATTAAACCTGTTTGTTTTTATCTGTGATATTACATTTGATATATTTCATATTATTCTATTTTAGACATATCCATTTATGGGTTTAGTGCCTCTGCAAACACCATATTAACTTTAAACTGTCATTTATCTGTAATCGTTGGCTTTAATTTGAGTTTTGCTGAATATGAGATCATTTTAGTTTGAAAATCAGCTGTGAAAGCACTGATCATGAAGAATACACTTCCAACAATTAGACAACTCGAATGGGAATTACATAAAAATACACTGTGATGATATAGACAGTAGAGAGCTGTAAAATCTAAAATAGGGACTGGCATAGATGATGAAAAAAAAATTATTCTAGCAGAGCGTTTACTTTTTGTGAGCTTAATTTAAACTTAAAAGAACTTAAATTATTTAATTGAAGTATGAATTGGGCATAAATAGACCATGTTTTATATAGTTAGAGTAAAATGTCCTCATATAGGCAAAAAATGCCTCTGTAAATCAAATATTTCCCTTTACAAAAAATAAATAAGAAATATATATACATTTCTTAAATTGGTAAAAGTGCAAGGGAAGGGGAATTTGAAGAATTTTATGAATGACAGGAGTTCCAATAGTGCACAAATCGGTAGAAAATTTCTGCAGCTGCTTATAGAGTATTTCTAATTCTAATCTGTGCTGAAAACTTTGCTTTTGAGTAATGCAGCATCCATGTTGATAGACATGAGTATAAAGTCCTAGACCACTGTCAAATTGGTCAGCAAAACATAAAGCACCTCACTTAACCTTTATGTACCTCCTCACATCAACAAACCTTCTCAACTTTCACATATTATTCTGTGTGTTAGTTAAGCAATATCACACGAGCAACAGTGCAATATGGCCCAAGTGCCGTAGGTAATCACAGCAGTGCTGATGTAGGGCCATATAGCAGGATTGCGAGTGTGATTTGGCTTTGGCTTCAACCACTAAACCATTATTTTTGTTTAACGTCCACGAGGTGATATTGCTACAGTTGTGTGTGATACTATGTATTTCAATGGGTAACATGTCTTTATTCAGCTCCTAATTTCTAATGAAGGCTTTGAGTTTTGCAGTATTCTCATGAAATCACATCTCAAGAGCATTTTCAGATGAAGCCAATGTGCTTTTTCCATCTTAATTGGAATTTTCCACTTGATTTTTCTACTTGAAGGTGAGAGAGGACAGAGATGAGGATGTAGGTAAGCTCTGGGGGAGTTTGTGATATGTAGGTGAAGTTCTCTTTTGGACAAGGGCTCTAACTATTCACTTGTCATACATTAATCACCATCTTAGTATTCGATGCACCTCAGACAGAGCTCAGGATAAAAGATGTGTAAGGTTGATGTCATTGGACATGGCTCTGCGTCCAGCGAAAACTTTTGATCTTTGCATGCTGTGTCATTTAGACTTTTTTGAAACTTCATTTCTGTTAGGGTAACCCTTTAATGCCACAGGGGTTTCCTTTTGAAACACCCACTCTCCTTTGTTCTGTGCAAACACAAGAATCTTGATAGTTAGTGTTCCTTGGGCAATCTGGGCAGATTACTGCAGTTAAATCTATTTGAGAATTGAGATTCACAGCCTGTGCAATGCACACTCTTTGTTTGATCATCCATCAGTCTAACCATTAGACTGGGTGATTCTCAGGAAACCTGTCATGAAAATGTCCTGGTCATATTTTAAATCATATAATCAATACAATAAAATAAAATAAAAAATCTTAATATGATAATATTTAATATATGATGAAATTATTTATGTCATTGTGATATTAGTTTTAAGAACACATATTTTCACTTATAAACACTTACTTTTACTATTCCCGTTGTTTTTAATGATGATTCTCATTATCTGAACATAGTCTGTTTGTTTAACTGTATTAATGTAATAAAGATGCTGTTGTACAATGGTTTTTTAAAATGGGAAAATGAATGGCAGTATCAAAATTCTAAAAGCAAGCCATTAATAGGTACATTTCCTCAATAACTGTAAACACTGTGTCTCTGTGGCACTTTGAAAAACGCTTTGTTTTTTTTGAGTGATCCGCTTAGACCCTCCTCAGCAACGTTACTCAAACAATGGCATGAGTTGGCATGACTATTTCTTTGTTTGTCCAACGCAGGTATTGGGGGGGAGGGGGGGGGGGTTTGGGGGTATTCAGAAAACTGTTTTGAAAACAAAGTTTACTTTTGCAATTCTGTTTGGTAGCAGTAGTGGCACAAAATTTACATCAGCTTTGATGTCGTGAGATGGTAAACTTTTAATCTTTTCCATGAATCAGTTCAAACTCTCCATTTAAATTAATCAATTCCAACGATTCCTTTGTGTCATCAAAATGTTCATTAAAGTCTCTGCGGTAAAGTCTTTATTTAAAAATGTATATTAAAATGTATTAGAATGTGTAAGTAAATATTTTCAATGCATTGTTATTTTGATGCGTTTAAATGAAAATGATTGAATATCATTCTTTCTTATGTTCATTTCACTGTTCATGAAAAACATTGTGGAAACATGACTTCAGTTTTTTAAACTCGATTTATACTTCATTCTAAAATCACCATTTTAAGTAATTTCGAAGCGAAATACATAAATGTTGAGATCTAGAATATTGTCAAAAGTCCACTATACTGTATTACCCAGCAAAGATGAGTAATTTCTTTACCTGTCTTAACGGGTCTTTGTTTTGTTTTTGCTTGTTTTTCAGAGTGAATCCACTTGAGCGAATGAGGACGGAGTGCCATTTTACTTTTAAGTGAAGAAAAGTACAACAGCTGCATTCCTGCGAGAGGGTCACAAGGGAGACGGTTTGAGTGACCTGCTCTCTTGAGGGGTGGGGGGTGGGGGGGTGGACTTGTGATACTCACCCCTCCTGGTCACACTGCTGATGTTCAGCATGATGACCCACAGTGCATGGCTGCTCTTCCAGCTATTGCTGTGTATTGTGCCCACCCTGTGGGGTTACCCCTTTAGACCCCCACTAGACCTGGATGTGACCCCCAGAACTACAGTCCTCTCTAATGGTATGTCCCACTTTAATGTTAAACTCTTCTATTCATTCATTCATGTAAAAAACACAGAACTCTTTCCGGAAGGATTATATATATTGTCATCCTGTCCCTATAACAGGGTATTACCATGGTATTCTATGAAGTACATTGGGATACAATGATAATACCATGGAATATGAATATGCTAATTATTCAGTACCATGATGCAGATTAAAGAACTATACCATGGTAATGCCACAATACTTATTTGTAAGGGTCTTAAAGACCCCATGAATACAAAATGGATTTTTTTGCCATTCAGTACATTTCTTTTAGGTTTGAGGACAATGTTGTGCTAGTGTACTCCTAAAAGTTGACAAAATGAACTTTAAGCAGATATACATGTTTCAAATGTTGAATTGAATTATACAATTTCAAGCAATCTGTTGGTATTGGTTGTGGCAGTACAGTTCTGTTCAGGGCAAACTGGACAGCAGTGAATCAATTCTTTCTCTTTTGGAAAAACAGATCTTGCTGTCATAGGCATATACACATTTTTGTCCTATAGCATGATCTGTTGAATGAGATTGTCCCTTTCCCTAACATCACATGCATCCAATTAGCAATAGCAAAGAGCAAATCATGGTTCATGGCTGTGACGGATCTTAGAGCTTCAATATGTCCCGCCCCAACTTCCTGTTTCAAAAGGTAATACGTTAACACATGAAAGAAGTCTGTGCTCATCAAGCCATTTTATGTGTTCTTTAAGGGTTCATTTTCAAGTAAAGAAAAAGAGCCACATTGCAGATGCATGGGAGCTGCATTATCTTTGGATAAGTGTGTGGGGGTGGATTTACGGACTGTTTATGACTCTGTACCGATTAATTCAGATGGTACGGATTGCTCTATCAAAGTTTTTATGATTTGGTGCTTGCCAGCTTGAATTATTTATCTCTCCTCACTTTTGAACAGTTAAAACAACTTTCTCAAACATCTGTGAAGTAGAAATGCTGGAGAGAAGGCACAATAAGCCAACCCAAGTTGTCCCTTTATCTACAGTGTTACATAGCGTTACAGAGGTCAGATGGCTAAGAGGCCTGAGGCCTGTTTTTACTTAAAAAACATTGAGAACAACAGGTTCAGTCTCCAAGACCTGTCCTGCTCTTCCCTGCCAGTTTAGATACCTAGAGTAGGAGTGTTAGGAGAGCAGAATTTCACTCCAGAATAATAGTCACAAGCAGTGTCGGACATTGTTACTAAGTTTTTGACAAGTGTATAAAAGTCTCTTTTAAAAATATTATAGAGGTGGTATTTTTTTGCTTTGGACAAGGGCTTGTCTCCCAACATAGTTTGCATGTAACAATGACCCCATTTACACCTGGTATTAAGATGCGTCTCGGGTAAGCCGATCACATGTTGTCAGGCGAGACACATCGCTGTTTACACCTGGTCACTTAAATACGCCTCCTGTGACCTCTTGTGTTTGGATTTTGAGGGGAGGGTCTCAGATTTCATGATGACATGCATCAATCACTATGGCAGTGTGTTACTGCATGACATTAAAGTGCAACAAAGTCAGAAAAGTCAAAGAAAGTGTGAAAAATGGTATGCTTTTTCTCCTAAATGCATCTGAAATTTTATCTAAGCGCAAATGCAACATTTCAAACAGAATTCTCTGTTATTTCAGTGAGTTACCTGTATTAAAAGAGCTTCAGATGTTTGTGCTTCTCATCCGTGTCCCTGCATGGTGATATCAGGCACAGTAACCACAGCAACCACAGTTTTGGTTCCGTTTTATTTTTTTATTGTTTGTAATTTCACTGATTTGACAAACTTTACCTGCATATAGGCCACTGTTAAAGGAATAGAACTAGAGAACTTGTGTTGTTTAGTGCTAAAACAATACAAATTCACATTTGAACATGTGAGGCACTGTGAATGAGCTTCTTTCATGAATGACCAATGGATGTCAAGATTTCCAATGCAAAATGACACAAATTGCAGGCTGTTTCTCACCAAAACCAATTGTATACCTTCAGAAGACTGAATATGATGCATAAAAAGCGTAATAAGTCACATGGACTATTTTTATGATACTTTTGGGTTTTAAAGCTTTAAAGTAAAGCACTATCAACAGACATTGTATTGGAAAGAAGGTTTCATGAGGTTCACGAGATTTATTAAAACATCTTTTTGTGTTCTGCATCCCCTGTGTTCCGCACAAGAAAAAAGCCAGACTTGCAAAAAGTAATGAGCTCATCACTCCTCTCTTCAATCCTCCCATCATTTCAGTCAACATCCCTGTGCAGGCCTGAGCTCAGATTAGCACTGTGAGTGCAAAATGGGAGTTAAATTACTTAGGAGTTACTATCAAGTCCCTTCTTAGCAACAGATGAGAGACAAGAAGTGTAAAGAATTAAGGGTGTAGTTAAGGAAAGGTGAGAGAGTGATGGAAAAGATATACATGAAGATGCATCCTAGTGCAGAGGTTTCTTACAGTGGGTAAGAAATGGTGATTTTTTATGTTCCTCCAACCGGAACCTTACGTCAGACTTTTCTGATTTATTGATTGTCTACAGACAACTAAAACACACATATCCATTCTTTGTTCAAGTATGCATAGTATAATGTACAGCCAGCCAGTCATCACTTAATAAATGCTATAAATGTTTCTCACCCTGACTGGGTGACCAGAACCCAACAAAATGTTGTATCATCCTGAAGAGGTTTATTTTGTGGTAATGACTGGATGATTGCATATTATCCCACTTATTATACAGGTACATCCCAAATAAATGAAATTTGTTATTTGAATTGAAATGATTGTATTATGTGAGATGAAAGAGTTCACATGAGTTGAGAAAGACTATCCCAGTGTGAGAAACTTGCTGCAAGGGGCAGCAGTCAATTAACTGTTAAGTGGACATTGCCCAATCAGAATTAAGTTTTTGTATAATTACCACTAAACTGATCTATGTCGCTGGAAACTGAGTTCTTTCATGACTGGGTTAGATTAATAGATTATACAAGATTTGATCAGCCTCTCTGGGTTTATTTTGAGATTTGGTTAAATTGTCAAAAGAGACTTGCACGCTTATAGCATCTTGCTTTAAAATCATTGTCCTTGACAACAGACACAAAATTATTTTATACTCACTTATGCGCACCCATTAATATTTTTGTTAATTTGGACAATTGTGTTTTAGCAATCCCAAGAGTTTAAATTGCAGAATGAGTCAGCATCCACCACTTACGATCACATTTCTTTATGTCTGGTTAATTATTAATGAGTTCAGAGAACTTTATTCCCTAGTAAACCCTAAGAGACATAATGAGCTTTAGAGCCAAGATAGTTACAAGCTACTGGGGAGACGAGTGGAAATTATGTTTGCTCTGTATGTATTGTCAAGACAAAGACAGTTTGAAGACACTCATTATGGTCCTGTCAAATATGAAAGCTCACACTGCTGAAAAACAACATGAAGTGACTGGTTGAAACGTGAAGGCCAACACTGTGTTCCACACAGATTCTCAGAAGACCTCCACTCATTTATTTAGTAAATACACAGTCTCTCTGTCTCTCTCTTTCTCAAGGCCCCTGGGAAGACAACCCAAATCATGTTGTGGATCTCACATTGATTAGCTAATTAGCTGTGGCAGATTTTCACTTCAATCGCCTGTCTATTTGTTTCAGCGAGGGGTGTGTGTGTGTGCATGCAGATAGAAGGGGAGTGTCTCGGTTTAATGTGCTGTAATGTCAGTTGGACAGGTCTGTGGGGATGGTTGTCATTTTGCTGTTTATTTACATGTGAATGGTCAATTTATATTGGTACCACATGGTATTTTAATCACATTGCAAAAAAAATATTTTCTTACTCTGCATTTTTGTCTTGTTTTCCAGTAAAAATATCTTAACATCCTTAAAACAAGATACACTTACTTAAGAAGCCAAATGAAAAATGACATTAAAGGAATCATTCATCAAAAAAAAAAAAATTCTGTTATAATTTAATCAACCTCATGTCACTCCAAACCCTTTCGAACTTTCTGTCTTAAGTGGCGGTCACACTACACTTCACATTACAGTCACTCCCATTCAAACACATCCGAATGCGGGTGAACGGAAGCGCAAGCTCATGCAAAGAAGTGTCGTATTACGTTGCGTCAGACACTGACAAAGAATACATATTTCAAAGCTGTGAGGTGGAAAGTGAGTAGAGGGCATATTTTAAAATTTTTAATATAATATATTATTTGTTTTTTTTAAATGTTTTTTAATAAAACATGTGAAATTCTATCCTGGTCCGTTGCGTTGTCCAAAAGTAGCTTGTTCACAGTGGCACGTGTTTAACTTTCGCTGTTTAGCACTGAAAACAATGCTTTTTCTGGTGTGAACATGCAAGCTTCTGTAAATTAGCTTCTATCGGGAAGACACGCAGGCTTGAGTGAGGTTTAAGATGCCATTTATTTGATGAATGTAGAACAGAAAAGTAATGTCTCTCTTTGGCGTAGGCCCCATCTGGCGGTCCGAGGGAGTTGTACACGGAACCATCATATCCTGCCGGAGATAGGAGGCAGGGGCGAGGAGCCTACCCCCGTGCGGGACGGGGCTCAACTGGTGGTGGTGGGGTGGTGGAGGTTGCCGTGTTAGCGCACTGAAACAGCAATGTGATAGATTGTGAGCAGACTTATAAAGCAATGGCTTACCTGCGGTTGGCTAGGAATTACCCAGCTAATAGTGTGATTATGGACAGCTGCTAGTCTTCCCGCTAGAACTACGCTGCGCTTACATTTCTCTCATGCACAAATCTCACTGCAAATTGATTTCTTAAAAAACAAGGCTATTTATCTTAATATATAATTTTGCTAGTAAGTAAATGCTTATTGTTTTTAAGATTTATTTTGGACCAAAATACTAATTAAGTAAATTAGTTTATGCAGTGCAGAGTTGCTTACAAAAAACCTTCACTGTCTTCATAGTCTCATGGCAGGGGATGACAAATAAAATATGCTACACTCGGTTGGCTTTTCATGAAGTGGGTGAGTCATTTTGGTGGGCTGCTGCCTCAACTTACCTGTCACAATGCTTGGATTATACTTTAGCCAGAGAACAGGAAATTAAGGTATTGTTCTCTGTTGCTTTATTGTTACTCCACAATACGAATTGTTACAGAATGAAATACAGGAATCTGTGATAATGGAGGCAAGAGTGCACATCAGTTGGCTTTGTACTGAGGGTCAGTGGTTTCATTGCTATATTGAATGCTTACTTGCTTTTTTTTTTGTTGCCATTTTAATAATTAATAATACTTGACCCATTTGTATTTCCAGAAGCCTGAATAATTAGACAGATGACCCTGAAAAGTATCATGGGACAGTTATGGTGTCAGACGGTATATACAATGGTACTGAATGATTACCATATTCAAATACCACGTTATTTACATGTACTCCAAGATTCTTCTAACAATACAATGTATTAGCATCTCACTATGTTAAAAAAAACATTTCACAACCATGGCACTTTTATATAAGTGGAGCTGCTTTGATAATCCCAAAATTTCTGTTGGTAGAATGTCATGGACACTGAAGCGATAACTCCTTCCCATTGAATAAACTCATTGTCTGCTGTGTACCCTTTCATTGACCTCTTTCAGTTCCTTTTAAGATTCCATGACCATGCTGAAAAGACACACGTTTGTGCAGCTTGGAAATCCTGAGAAGTTCCATTTGAGCAATCAGGAAAACAAGTTATTCTGGTTTTGGGAAATAATAGCATGCCTAGTTCAGAGAGCTATAATCCCATGTGCCTGAGAATGACAAGCCCGCCCGGGTCATGTGGTTTGTGTCTGTTTAATAGCAGGGCTGCAAACTGCTGTCATTCAGGTTGCTGGTCTGGTTGGGATGGCCATTGCTTCATGCCGGGCCGGAGACATTTTTATGCATCTCTTGACATTAGTTTGAAATACAAAGCTCGTCTACTCCACCCAAAGCCAGAATATTGTGAAGGTCTCTGTGCTGTGCAAATGTAAACCCAGTTCTGTTTGAATAACCTTGGCTTGTAATTTGTTGACCATTTTGAACTGCTGTTTGGATAATGGTTTAGTTGAATCTGGTGTCCAATGGCAAAGTTCAGCCTACATGTGATGTGGTCCTCTAGCATGGGATGCTGGTGTCTCCACTGGGCTGCTTAAACCTTAAATGAAAATTCATCAAAAAGTCATCATTTACTCGCTTTCATGTTGCTCCAAATCCATCATTCTGCCTAAAATCTATGTTTAACTACCCAAGCCAACAAGACTTCCTTGGTAAACCAGTTTCACCTGAAAGATAACTATGGTGGTCCACTAGCTAGAATTCATGGTGGTCTAAGCTGGTCATTTCAACAAGAAGAATATAGATAAAGTGTGTGATGTGTAAATGACCACATGTGTGCTTTTCTGCATGTGAATATGTTTGTGAATGTGTGTGTATACTGAGTATTTGCTCTAATAATCTGTGCACACTCAGCTGGGCTTGAGATTGCTGCTGTGTTTCTCTGAACTAACAATGCCCATTGCAGAGTGCAGGTCACAGCAGAATAATTGCTGGAGGATTGTGGGTACTTACTGTGATCTGATACTCAATGTCTGAGTGGATCTTCTCCATTCACATTCTGTTGGCCCTGGGTCGGCTTGTATAGATATTTAGAGGAGAGATGACAGCCATTGAAATAGAGTACAGAGTGGATCATTCTGCTATTTAACGTTCAGCCAGAGGATTAGACTCTAGGCTTGTCTTAAGGTTCAAGAAATTAAAAAATTGTTCCTCATGACCTTTTTTTAACACTCAGCCCATCTGCCATTGGTCAAACAGATCGTCCTGTCCCAAAGTTACACAATTGGTTGAGTCAGTTTCACTGTGTCGAGCTGGTTGGGACTCTCAAACAAGCAAAGTTTTGCTAGGTGTTGAGAGATGAAATGTAAGTTCCCTGCAGTTATAAAATTGTTCAGAAAATATCTTTAGACTGGTATGCGTTAGTAAACCCTCACCATTCCTACCACAATCAACTTGAATGAACGAATAGGACTGCTTTGGCATTCAAGATAGGTTTAATCAAATGTAGTGAGCATCTGTGCGTGTGTGTGTGTGTGTGTGTGTTAGAGAGAAAGAAAGAGAGAATGTTGTGAACAGGAGGCATGAAGCAAATGTGAAGATTTCACATATTGTGCAACCCAGCACTGTGTCAGCAGGGAGTCAGAGGGCACCTTAAATATCCTCTCTTCTTTCTCTCTCTCTCTCTCTCTCTCTCTCTCTCTCTCTCTCTCTCTCTCTCTATCTCTCTCCCTCTCTCTCACTTCTTCCGTATGTCTCTCTTATGCTTTCCAAGTAACTGACTCCCCGCTGTGTCTCCATGGCTTTATTTGTCAGTTCTGCTGTCATTGTAATTCCCTGGGTTCTTAGCCAAATCTATCTGTGCAGCATAACCTGTCTTGTCCCTGCATGCAATCCTGCCACACACTGCTACCCACATATTATTGGAGACGTCTGTCCTGTGATGTGTGCATATGTTGATGCTCTACAGCATGTGGGGCTATTTTTGCAGTAGACACATTGAATGTGTCATGAATACATTATCACAGTTAGCTTGATAAACAACACACAATTGTGCAATCAAGGAATTTGTTTACTGTCTACTCTTAAGGAACTAAAGTAGTGCTTATTGCCTTGTAAACTTGGAGTAGCCCACAAGTTGTACTTTTGAATAATCTCCTACTTTAATACATATCGTAAACTTGAAAACCACCAGTTTTAACAGCAAATTTCGTTTTGTTAGACATATGGTGTTCGCATATCAAGAACATACTGTGTACTTCTCACATTGGATCCAACTGAACTTCAAAGCAATCACATTTTTCTACAAAATGGATCCGACAATCAAAATGGATTTGACATACTAAAGTAATTGTATCAAAAAGACTTGAGATTTTTGGAATTAATTAGTATGAAAAAATAATTATATTATTTGGTGTAAGCCTCATCCTACATTTCAAATGCTGCTTGAACCATCAGATACTGCCTGAGGCGATGACGGCTGGCGAGAGGAGCTTACCCCCGCCCAGGATGGGACCTAAACTGGTGGAGATGGGGTGGGATGGTGGGTGAAAACATGGAAGTATGCAAACAATGAGAGTCAGCCGGCAGGCTTATACAGTGAAAGCTGTATTGTGATTGGATGAGATGCTTGATAAAATGAATCCTAATATCTCCCTGCTAGAACTACACATATGCTTACATTTTTTATCAGAAAGAATTGAGATTTTTGGAAATAATACAAATGAAAAGATACTTATATCATTTGGCAAATGCCAAATCTCCAGAGTGCATGTGTAGAACGATGTTGTTACTCATCCCAAACTTCCTCAGTCATCTCAGGAAGAAGAGCAGCTGGTGTGCCTTCTTCACTACAGCCTCTGTGTGGATGCACTCTGAGGAATTTGAAGCTACTGACCCTCTCCACTGGTGTTCTGTCAATAGAGATGGAGCTGTGTCTTTGTCCAGTCTCCTGAAGTCCACCACAAGCTCCTTGGTCTTGTTAAAGTTGAGAGAGAAATTGTTCTCCTGGCACCAGCATTTAGGGAACGCACCTCTTCTCTGTAGCCTGTCTCGTCATCATCTGTGATCAGGCCTACCACCGTTGTGTCATCTGCAAATTTGAAGATGATGTTGGAGCTATGTGTGGCCACACTGTCATGGGTGTAAAGAGAAAAGGGCTGCAACTATTTGATAATCGGTTAATCAAACGATTATTAGAACGATTATTTGACTATTTAGTGATCATTGCAACGATTAATATTAGCTTTTAACCGATTATGCAGCTTGTGCCCCAACATAAAAGGTTGCATTATACGTGCTTACTAACAATAAAGAGGACAAAATCATCTTTTCAAAATACCTCTAAATGATATTCACCAAAACAAATCATAAACGTATTTTGTTGCAGTGTATAATTGGGTGAAGTCTACCTCTCTCACCTTTCTATTCACTTCAATCCATCTTCAACTCACTAAAAACAAACTCTCAATTATTAATAAAGCTGCTTATTGCCAATTTTCTTCATGATAAGAAATGCACAGTGATATATATTATGATTTAATAAGTTGCGATCCTTCACGTTCTAATCAGCAAGCGTGTGCATCCCCATGACAAAGTGTCTCTCAGCCGGGTGCCTCCCCCTTAGATCGAGACATTCTCATAGAAGAACTCATAGAAGAGGTACTGACCACACAGAGAAATGCCAGTTTCGAAGTTTGTAGTTAATTACATGAACTGCTTCCGTATTATTTGAGCTTTAATAAAGCTATAACGTGTTAAATATAACAGCATTTAAGATGTAACTCCGGGGTGTTTCCTTTAAAGAGCTCCGACTCCACTTATTCCACAACGAGAGTGCTTCTGTATTTACTTACTATTTTTGTATAATTCCTACTTGTTTGGTATTTTTGTATAATTCCCTTATATTTTGTGATCTACATAAGCTGAAACTGTTTGGAACGTTTAGAGTGCGGCTGACCCACCGGTTCCCTCGGTTCTCCCAATGGCCAGTCCTCCCCTGATCGGCCCCAAAGTGCGTTGGCCCACCGGGAAAATGGCCAGTATGCCAGATTACCAGTCCAGCCCTGTTTTAACCCTAAAAAAGAGTGCAGGAGTGGGCTGAGAACACAGCCCTGTGGAGCTCCAGTGATGAGGTTCAGTGGAGTAGAGATATTGCAGCCCTTTCTGACCACCTGGTCTGCCTGACAAGAAGTCCAGGATCCAGCTGCACAGCAAGCCATTCAAGACCAGAGCCTGAAGCTTGACGTGTGTAGAGTGAAAGCGATGGCATCATCAGTGTAGCGGTTGCCAGGGTAAGAAAACTGTAGTGCCAGAGCCAAAGCGCAGGCAGCAAAGAGCAAATGTTATCTCTAACCATTCTCTCAAAGCATTTGCTTATTACGGGAGTCAGAGCAACAGGACGCCAGTCATTTAAGCAGGTGATTTTAATTTGCTTCGGTACAGGCACAGTGGTGGACGTTTTGAAGCATGTGGGAATTGTAGACAGGGAGATGGAGAGGTTGAAAATGTCCATAAAAACACCCGCTAGTTGGCCCGCATATGCTCTGAGGACATGGCCTGGGATGCCGTCTGTACCCGAAGATGTTAAGAACGTCTGGAAGAGAGGCATCATTTTTGGGATTGTCCGTGATGTTACTGATTCCCTGCCACAAGCTCCTGCTGTCACTGGTTTTAAACTGTAACTCCACTTTGTTCCTGTACTAAGGTTTTTCTGCTCTGATGGTTTTACAGAGGAAAAACTGACTTATTTTTGCTCCTGCTCATTCCCAAAATAGGGAATGTAAGGGATAGCAACAGTGTTCCAAAGCCCGTTCTCCTCATGTGTTGCATGTAAAATGCTGAGAGCATCTTGGTGTTATTTTCCTTAAATTGGCTTTGTTAAAATCCCCTGCAACAACAATCGCGAACTCAGGGTGTGTGGTTTCCTGTCTGCTTATGTTCCCTGGTTCCCTTGCCTGGTCTGTGTTGGCTTGTGGGGGAATGTAATGCTTGTGTATTATTACACAGCTGTAATAATAACTGATGTGAATTCCCTCAGTAGCCAGAATGGTCAGCACAGTAGTGTGAGGTATTCCAGATCAGGGGAGCAAATGGACTTCTTAGAGTGCACATTCCTTTGGTCACACCAAGTGTTGTTGATAATGAAACATACACATCATCCACTGCTTTTCCCTAAAAGTTAATTAGCTCTGTCCACATGGTACACGGAGAACCCCGTGGGCTTGATAGCTGAGTCTGGAACATCCACCGACATCCAGGTCTCTGTGAGGCAGATAAAGCAGCAGTTCCTCGTCTCTCATTGGAAGGAGATTTGCGCCCTTAGCTCACAAAGTTTGTTGTCCAGTGACTGAAAATTTGACAGTAAAATGCTGGGGAGCAGGGGTCAGCTAACGTGGTTTCTCAGTCTGACGAGGAAGCCAGCTCTCCTTCCCCTTTTCTGCTTTTGAGGTCACGGTCGGGTGGTCCAGACAAAGTACTCTGATGCCGTGTTTGTAAACGCAGTGTCGGCGTTGACGAACTCAAAGTCTGGTTTGTGATGAGCAACAGATGAACCAATATCCAAAAGTGTTTGGCTGTCATAGGCAAAAAGACAGATGACATCCAGAACAAAAAACGCAAGAATAAGTTGAAAAAAAACTGCAGCGTTGTGTCGGAACTTGTGGCACGGCTGCCCTACTCTGCACCATCTTGTGCTGTTTCCTCAAACAGTAAACAGATCGATATTTTTTAACCTAAGCTCGGTTCCTTGCGTGTGTGCCCACCATGCAGTGGAACGCCCCATCATCTAACATGACATGAGAACCAAATACTCTAGTAAAATATTTTCCAAACAAAGTTTGGGAGGAGCTTGTTAATTCAATCTAACCAACCACTGTTGTTCATGCCCTGCTTATATGCGGTGATGGTCCTCCTGTTCGGATGCTGCGAGTATCTCTCCCGCTAGATCTGGAGCCCTCCCATTCAAATCGCTGCAAAGGCCCTCCTGCATGCTACGAGGTCCATCCCATCCAGATGCTGCTAAGATCTCCTCGGCCTGAGCAGGAGCCCTCCCATATGAATCTCCTTGAAGACCCTTCCATTTAAGTACGTTTGGGGCTCTCCCATTCTAATCGCAGTGGGGGTCCTCCCATTCGGTCACCACGTGAGTCAACTTATGTTTATGTGTATTGCTCTCCCGTCTGATGTGCTGTGAAGGATCCACCGTACAAATGCAGTGAGGGCACATTTGATCGCAGGACATGCTCGACCTGCTCCAGCGGCAGCCGGGCCCCACACCTGTGGGGTTCGCCCACTTGAGTCGCTGCACGGGCCCCTCCCGTCGAACGAATTGTGTCTTTAGGTGACTGTGACGAGGAGGAGGGCATGGCCGGGCCATGATGATGCACGGCCGGAGCTGAATCAGCTGATCATTGGGAGACCGAGATAAAGGGGAGCTGGAGGCGCCAGTTAGAGAGAGAGAGAGACACACACACGGCCATGCTGCATGTGTGTTCATCTTAAGGTTTATGTTCTATGTTGTTTTAGTTTATTTATACCATTAAAATTCTGATTTCGTTCAAGATTAAATATTGCCGCTTGAAAGTGATATTGATGCAGTATAAGGAGTATGATGAATAGGTTATTGAGAACATTGATAGCAGAAAGCCTAGAAATGTCCCAGATTTTCTCCTAAATGATGACATCCTGTGTGGGTCTCTTATTGTCTCATATTTTAGCAGTGAGGCACTCAGGTATATGGGAACCATATGCCCCTATTTTTGTTTTGTTTTGTTAAACCATATCATTATTTTGGTTTAAAAAGAGAAAGTTTAGAAAGTTCTCAAATTAAATGCTTACAAGGAGGACACACTTTTCTCCTCTGCAGCTTGTCTTAAACAAAGACCTAGGAACATATAAACAACTGGCAAATTGACCTAAGCCATGCCACCTTACTGTTGCTAGCTGATAAGCTTTCCTACTAGCACTTTTTCTGCAGTGTAGTGAGAATCACCTTGACACTAATTGAAATGAACTGGGCCTCACACAAGACACCAAAGTATGTGGTGATTTTATATCACACTTCACTTAAGGGGAATGTGATTATTAATATCAGATTGCCCCACCTTCCATCCTCAGGGCACCAGCTAAGTAGTTTCACCTTATCAGTAAAATAATGATCCAAATGGACCATTCAATAAATTAGAAATATGTAAATTGGTGGGAGCTTGTTATCTGATTAATCTGAAGGATTCATGAGTTTTGGCTTAACACTTTAGAAATCTTCTGTATCATCAACACAAGGAACACACAGTTGTAATAAAATTTGTTTTATTTACAAAATATAAATGAGAGAAACTAACAAAAACTACAAAATGGTACAAATATGCTAAAAGATCAAATAAATGAATAGGTAAGTAAACTGCATAGGATGGAAAGATGCAAGTGGTTGAATTGGAAGTAGCAATGGAAAAGTTTGACAATTATCTTATGAAAGATAAGTTGCTGTTTCTCAGTTAATTACTTGAAAACCTTATTCCTAATTAAACAATGCAAAGATTATTTGCAAGACATTTGATATGCAGGTTACGTAATCTAAAGAACATAAGGAAATTATAAACTGATAGTAGTATACATTACACAGCCAATGCCTCTGGAGGGAAGTTTGGATAGTTATATGTTAACATTCTGCTTGATCAATCAACGAGTTTGGTGAAGGCAACATCTTCCACTGGGGCTCAGGGCCACGTTACAGTTGGGAAGGAGCTTGATTCAATTTCTTGATTCAAAACTGTCTTGGACATGAAGGAGAAGAGGAATGCTGATCTCCTGGAAGCACCGAGAGGGTTTTTGCAATCTGGAATGCGCAGATATCGCCCTTATGTCGGTGCATGCTTCTATATCTGTAACACGTATACAGTATTCATGAAACTTGAAGAGAGGTTTTGCTTGCCAGATCTAAACCTTGTTGTTGTAGTTGTCCCCTTGGTATAGGGATTCCAAACTTGCCATTGCAACAGTCTCTTAT
Organism: Moxostoma hubbsi; assembly: GCA_032164185.1. Lineage (NCBI taxonomy): Eukaryota > Metazoa > Chordata > Actinopteri > Cypriniformes > Catostomidae > Moxostoma > Moxostoma hubbsi. The sequence continues at coordinate 28,348,956 of JAVLUX010000021.1, forward strand.
AGTAAGACTTGTTACTTGGTCGATTTTTTACTGTCTGTCGGCTGGATACTAAAAACACTGGCTGATCTGTTATCCTTTCTCAGAACGGAGAAGTGTTATAAAAGTGAATCCTGTTAACGACTCTCTGGACAGGGACTCAGGACTAATTTATATCACCATAGCTATACCATATTCATATCACAATGGTCTTAGGACAAACCTTAGGATGGGGGAGGGGGGGCAATGAGAAGTCTTTTCCAATGTGTTGGAAGATCGTTCCTGCCTTGTGAGGTGTGTCTGGTAGTTGGTGGAGTGGCTTATCTGATGGCTGCACTTGGCATTTGTTTGTGTTGGTCCTGCCATGATCCAATCAAAATAGAACCACTCTTCTTTGCCTTGTAAGTTCGAGATGGGCTCTGGCATAAACTGGCTCCTGGAATGTCATCTGGTCTGATTGTTCACCACAGCAGCTTCAAAACATTGACTGAGAAGCAATTGGATTGAGTAAAAAGAAGTCAATAGAAGTGTCCTTAACATTTCTACAATCTACTCAATATAGTACTGTGAATTCCTTATCATTGCCTCTATAATGACCTGAATTAATACGTGAATCAATTTGTGAGTTCGATCAAAAGTTATTTAAAATGAATTAATATACAGTACATGTACAAAATACGGATGTTATTAAGTTAAAAATGAACCAGTTCAGCATGTCAAAACAGCATGTCTTCACAGCACAAAGAACCCACTGATCTTAGGACCCCAATGTGTCTTTTAAGTGGTATGTCCTGTGTGTTTTAGGGCTGTTGGGCTGCAGACGCTTCAGAGGTTCAACTCTCAACTACAGTTTATTGCTCCTGGAGGAGGAGGCAGACATGCTGTACGTGGGAGCAAGAGGGGCTTTATTTGTCCTGCAGGCTAGTGACATCTCCAGCAGCTCACTGCGGAATGTATGTACTCACAAACACACCACTTAATTAGAGAAATTGCAAGGCAGCACCATGATGATATTATTCAAACATTTTGTTTTTCTTTCTCTTCATCTCCACAATTTTCTGCAATTAATTAAGCCTGAACCACTTAACATACAGACCATGTTTTGTACCTCCATTGTTTTGTAGATTTCAGCAACAGGAAGACTGTGCTATCCAAAAATAGATAGTCCTCCTATTGCTGAAATAAACCAAAGTAAACCTAAACCAAAAACGTTTTACTCTATACATTTTAAATGAATTAAAGATTAAAGATTGAAAATCTCTTTTGAAAATTGTTAGGAACCGTTCACACAAGATACTTTTTGCATTCAAAATTAGCTAGATGCAGCTTACAAACCACATTTAACACTATTCTTTTGATGCCTTGCAGACACTGGTATTTTCTTCACAAAATGCAAATCTAGATTATTTTGTTTAGTTATTTGTTTCTTTTTGAATATTTAGTAGATATTTTTCCTCCCCAAAAAATAAAATAAATTTATAATAATTAAAAAAAAAAAAAAAAAAAAAAAAAAAAATATATATATATATATATATATATATATATATATATATATATATATATATATATATATATATATATATACCACAATCAACTTGAATGAATGAATGAACGAATAGGACTGCTTTGGCATTCAAGATAGGTTTAATCAAATGTAGTGAGCATTTGTGCGTGTACGTGTGTGTGTTTGTGTGTGAGTGTGTGTGTGTGTGTGTGTGTGTGTGTTTGTGTGTTTGTGTAATTACTCTATATTTTTGTGTTTTCCTTATTTGTGTTCCTACTATTAAGCAGTGACAAACACTGCAATTTGGCTCTGCGAAATAGAGCAGGAAGTTGGTTTTCCAGGAAAGCAATTTTAGTCTTGACATTTCAAGAATACTTGTTAATCTTTTACTTGGACAGATTGACTGGGAGGCATCAGACGAACAGAAGCAACAATGCTTGAGGAAAGGGAAAGATAACAAGGTAGGTCAAGGTCTCATCAGTTGTTGTCATTATTACCTCTTGTTTAGTTACTGACCTAGACTTCCTCACCCTGACAGACGGAGTGCTACAACCACATACGTTTCCTCCAAAGGTTCAACAGCACACACTTGTACACTTGTGGCACACATGCTTTCAGCCCTCTGTGTGCATACATTGTAAGTAACTATGATGCCAGACAGCTGCCATTTTTAAGCTTCTTGACATTGTATTTTTAGATGAAAACCTTCAGATTTAGGACAGAGTAAATAACTTTGTTGTGTTTTGCCAGGATGGGGAGCAGTTTAAGATCTCGTCGGCCTTCGAGGAGGGTCGAGAGAAATGTCCATATGACCCCAACAAAGGATACACTGGACTGCTGATTGGTATGGCATCAAAGAAGCAATACACTGTACATTTGTTCCTTAGTTTTTCTTATTAAAATAAAATTCTTATTGTATTAATGATATTTAAATTGTTATGTTGTTATGGTAAACATGGTAAACATTCTATTCCGATATATTGTACCTCTGTTTTTCATAGATCAACAGATGTACACAGCAACACAGTATGACTTTCGGAGCTTTCCAGATATCCGACGCAACTCTCCGAATCCCACTTTGAAAACAGAAGAGGCTCCCACTCCATGGCTGCAGGGTCAGTTTACGGCAATACATTTTATTTGTACAAATATTTTGTCCCACACCATGCACATTGCAGTAATGACATATTGTGTGTTAAATGTTTGGTCCTCAACTGATAATAGGTTAATAGAGTTGTTAATAGTTTTGTATTAGTATTGTATTGTATTATTATAGTATTGTTAAATTTTTAAATTAAACTTTTCACTTAAATTGTTATGCTGATAATACTGTATAATGTGTAATGAAAAAATCTGTATTACATTTGAAAAGAATGTCAAATAGAAGCATTTTCACTAGTGGTCTCAGACTTTTTGACCACACTGCATGTGTTTACGGAGCTAAAAATAAACTGGTCATTTTAATGTGCAACATTTTAATACAAGCAGCTATTTTTGGAGTAATGCACTAACAGCAGTCTACTGTCCCTTGCAGAGGCTGATTTTGTTGGGTCAGCGTTGGTGAGAGAGAGTGTGAGCAGCTCAGCTGGAGATGACGATAAGATTTACTTCTTTTTCACGGAGAAGAGCCAAGAGCTCAGTCCATACTTGAGCCACAGCAGAGTAGCGTGTGTTGCTCGTGTGTGCAAGGTATGAAGCTCCCATGTCTACAAGAGGGGGTTGGTCAGACAGCAAAACGACTAAGGAGCATATTTAGAGTATTTATTTGTATTTAATTTGAACAATTATAGCTATAGTTAAGTGGATACTCACACATTGAAGAGCTTCTTGAGTTTGTTTTAGAGAACCACAAGTGTTTCATAGCAGCAGGGTAACAGCTTTGCTTTTGGAACACTCCATATTTGAAGTGTGGTGTTCTACAGGTTTCATAATAGGGTTGGAAAGCAGCATTGTTGCCAGGAATCTCACTTTAACGGCTCCATTCCCATGAGACAGTTGTCTCTGTTTCGCCTTTCAACCTATCAGTCTAGCTCTACACACTCACATCAAAGTGCCAATCAAAAATGTCTCTAACCTCACATCTTGTAGACTGTTTTTGTGTGTATTCAGTGTGCTGTTCAAGGATCAATGCATATACTGTAAGCAGTTTCAGTGTTCGCAACTAGCACACTTCAGATTTTGTCTCAGGCACGGGGAAAGGTCTGAAAAGTCAGGATTTTACTGCATATTTAAATTATGTTTGATGTTGATAGTTGGCCTAGAAAATTTGATAGTGCCCGCCCACTTTTTCAGCAGTCTTGGTTCTTGAATTTGTTTTTCATTGATTGTTTTTAAAGGGATTTCATACAAAGGTTCCTGATAAAAGAGTTCAAAGGCATGAACCAAACCAATCAGCTCCGAGGTGAATCGCAACATTACAAATTTAATTTGATGCCAAATAGTATTTGAAAATCTGACAAAAATACAAATGTTCAAAATTGTGTACAATCCCATGAAGCATTGCAAATGATGTAAAAAGCAGTGTAAATGATGAAAAAAAAACAAGTTTATTGCTAAATATTCATATATATACAATATATATATATACAGGTATATCTGTATGTACTGTAGTTTGAGAGTGTAGGGAGACCGACTTGTTTGTGCCCATAAGAGTGCATGGTCGCTGCAGAGCTCTTTAACAGCTGTTTGTTTACCAAGACTCACTGACTGGAGGATCTTTGCTCTTTATCAACGTGGGAAGTGTAGGTCTTCAAGAGAAATTTTTCATTTGAATTTTTTTTCAAATTAAGTTAACATGGACTGGTTGCTTCAACAGAAGTATATAACATTGATTAACAACCTCAGAGTCTGTCTTTTTTTTTAAACTATTTATAAGTTATAGTTAAAAATTTAAACAAATACAGAGAAAATGAATGGGATTTTTACTGTCCGGAACCTGACTGCTGCGCTCTATTGGGATAGCCATAATTAAATGTGCAAAAAATAAATAAAAATTAAGGCTTGCTAGTTGCTTATATATATATATATATATATATATATATATATATAGTATTTTTAATGTAATTCTTTTAGTTTTTATGTATTTTCTTCAGACTGATTTTAAATGTTTTAAATTTCCAAAAAGATCCGAAGTGCATTATCATACCAGTGCCAGTGCATTGTGCACTGGTTTCATATGACCATCTGCTTCTGAATTAAAGGTTATACAGTATAATTTAATTGTTATTACTGGAAACTGATTACTGGAGAAACTACCATAACAACTGCCGTAAAAAGCTTTGGGGTCCAGTTAAAGTAATTCCTCGATTAAGATGTATTCTCATCTTGGGAGGCAGCATGGAAATGTCTCCCTGACATGGGGGATTCCTTTATATACAGAAAAAGTAATCCAATTTAGCCCATTTCCCCTTCCCACAGTCACACTGGCAATAATGTTTCCACCACTCATGCCAAAAACCAGAAGTCACAGTCTCTCTTGTACTGTTGTTTTGCAGCAATCTTGAGTTTTTCTTAAAGCCTAGTGTTGAATTTTTATGAAGTTGAGCCTTTTCTAACTAGTCTTAGCAAGTGCCCTAGAGAGCGAATGATTTTTCTTTTTTTGATTTTATAGAGAGATAGAGGAGGTCTCCTCACCCTACAGAAGAAGTGGACCTCCTTCCTGAAGGCACGGCTGGTGTGTTCTTTACCTGACTATGAATTTCACTTCAATGTGTTGCGGAGTGTGTTTTTGCTGGAGGGTGTCCACTCTCAGGACTCTATTCTCTATGGAATCTTTGGCTTGGAATGGTAAGATGTCCGAATGTTGGGGACAGTCACTTTGTTATTGACCATGTTTTGCATGAAAAGTGTGTTTGTGCTAAATTTCTTTCAAATAACTGCCACTTGGTTTGATTTTTTAATATAATGCAAAAACATCCATACACTTTTAAGTGTGGCATAAGTGTCCAAATACTTCTTTGGGCCACTGTGTCTTTTATTTGCAAAATGGACCTGTGGTGATTAAGGAGGAGCCGAGCGGTGTCTGGGCAGAGCGAGGCCGGGAAGATAAGTGGCAAATGACTTTCACCTGCATGCCACACCAGTCTCACGTTCCAGCGAGGGGCGGCGGGAGTACTTTAGGAGAAGAGACAGCGGCAGACAGGAGAGAGAGAGACACAGGAAGCTGTTTGTGTGGGTCTGCATGTCAGAATCGCGAGTGCTGAAATGCAGCGCATATGTTGAATGTAGAGCCTCAGTCTTATTGTGGAACACTGAAAAGTCTTCGACAACAAATGTCTATGTGCCCTCTCAACCCAACCCAGCTTCCTCCTTTCCCCTCATTGAGTGTTACAGGGCCACTTATAGATTTGCAGATGTTTTTGATTAAAAATGTGAGATTACATTGTGGGAAACCATTACATTTATTAACTGTCACATGATTGACGTCACTTCTTCTGCACTTTATGGTACTGTTATCCTACACAGAAGAGCCATGATCTACAGTGCTCTCAGGTAAAACTCTTGAATGAATCAACCAGATTTTTGAAATAGAAGTAAACCATCTGTCTAACATTATCCTGGCAGTTGTGTGAGGAAGCTTAAAGTGTTGCATTGCCGAGCAAGTAGGGTGGCATGCAAATGCCTCATCAGTCAATACCAATTAATGGATTCTGCCAGGACGCATCATGTCATTCTGCTATGACTGTTGGGTTTGTTGAAATAGATTTAGTGTGTGGCCTGTCTATTAATAAGTTCATCTATCTGCCTGGACACACTCCTCGCTTTGGTTTGCTCCTCACCCAGGTTGCTTACATCTTATGAGTCTTTTACTCATTTACAGTCCGCCAGGATCATCAGAATGAAATTCGCTGACACATTCTCTTGCTGCCTGGAGCACAAGGTATGTTTTATTCATAAGCAGGTTACATTCTCTCAGGAGATCAGAGGATCTACTCCGGACAAGTGCAGAGGAGCCCCTGAGCTAGGCTTTGACTTGTCATTGATAAGACTGCAGTATCCAAAATCTGGATGATTTTTGTACTGGCAGATTGTGTACTTTGAAGCTTTGAAGTCTCTGCCTCAGATGGCCGCCAACAGATTGTCCACAGTCCATTCACTGATTGTCTGATGCATATTGCATACAAAAAAGGCAAGAGATGGCAGATGTCACAAGTTCAAATCTCATTGAAAACAGGTTTTGTAGTCGGTCTGCTTGGAATCAAAGTCGTGTTTTTTTTAGGTACCGGGTTGAACAATAAAAACTTTTGTGGAAGATAGGGATTTGCCAAAGTTTGCCCGCTTAGGGGCATCAAATCTTAATAAGATATTCAGATTTTCTTTGTTTGTTTTTTTTTAGGCATTTAGTAACTAGATATTCACAAGCAGAACTTTATATTCAACTGTACTTTATTTTCATCTAAATAATCATACAGAAATTCTAATCACAAAGTCTGTACACTTTTTACGACACTCCATTATTAGATTTTTTGTCTGTTATTGTGGTATAATCAAAATTTTCAAATAAACCAGATCCTAAACAGCACGTAAAACAAAAACTGTGGTTGTTTGCTTTACATATAATTATCAATACACCTACATTTTTGCTAAATTATTTCAATGTGGCTCCTTGTATCGCAACAGTTTCCTTTTTAAATTAATACTAGAGCTACAACAACAGTCATTTTATTCCCTTTCACACAAATCACAAGTAAAAGGGCAGATTATCAGTTTATAAACACTTTTCACATTGATTGCTTTATTACGCATGGTGAGGTGTAAAGGAAGGCTTTCTTGGAAGAACCACAACATTTTCTTGTTCCCAGACTTTGCGAATTCGAAAAGAGAGAAATGTGATAGATTCAAGGAATGCAAGAAACTCTTATACTAATGGAAGGATACATTTGCGCTGATGTTCCCAGCCAAATTGAGAATAGATACTAAGGATGGCCGCAAAATATTTACATGCCCACAGCAAGTCAATGACTGAGTAAGTTATCTGTGGTTCTCACCGTCCGAGGAAACTGGGCTCCTTCTTTGTTTCTGTTTGTGTTGGTTCTGCCTAGCGGCTGGAGTTAATTTTTTGGAATAACAATCCATCGGGACAGTTTGTGTAAGTATCTGCATGTTCTTTGTATGTATGCCTCCTAAAACAGTATGCCAGTGGAATAGTATGTCCGAATCCATAGTATTCATTAGACTGTAATTGAGAAATGCCTCGATTACCTACTCTTTCCTATCACACAATGAATCACGAGCTGAGGAGACATCATGTTCAAATGCTGGATTTAAAACAAATGGTGGAGAACTGTGGGGCGGAAGGCTGTTTTAAACAGTAAGTTCTGTATCGACAAAGATTGTTGCGCATTGTGCTTAAATGGCGCTTGTTTAATTGAACTTAAGTGGATTATTTTCATAGTTTTGTTGTCTAGCCATATATTCTGGTCATGGGACCATGTGTACATTCCCAGATGTTAGTATGTCCGTATTGTATTCATACTACCTCTCGCATACCTAAAGAGCATAATGTTTTACTGGCTGAGAAGTGCGTTTCTCATCAAATACAGTAAATACTGTTACAGTCCGCGGTTTGGATGCAGGGAGAATGATTTCATAATTTGGTAACTAACTGACTAAAATTTCTTATTTCTAAATATTTCTTCCCCAAAATTACTAAAAGCAATTGTTAATGGAACTGTTAAAGAATCGTTTAATTCCTTGTGATTCCCATCCCTATCATGTACTGTATTGCAAGGCTTCTAAAACCCTTCGAGAAACAAACCGAAATAAAAATGTCACTAATTTAAAATATTGTCGTATGAACACATTTTTCTGGTACTTTTTATTTTTATTTTTGATGCTTTACAGCCCATATTCCAATCTACTTTACACTGTGTGGAAAGAAGCAACATGGACATATTTTATTAACTATAATGTTTCATGGAAAAGTAAAAATAATATGGGTCTTGAAAGACAAGGGGTTTGAGCTGATAATGACAGAATTATTAAATAACTGTCTTTAAGCTACTATTGAAAACACTCTTTTCCCTGCAGTGTGGAATCTTTTTGCAGTCATTGCTAATAAGAGCCCTTTTTCTTTGTTCTTGTCTTGCCCCCTTCACCAATCTCTCGATCGTCCCTCACTAATCTCACACACTTTTTGATAAATTTTGAATACATTTTTCTTGTTGTCATGGTTACGCAGTGGGCTTACAGGGGTTTTATGCTGGCATGCCAAGACCTTGAGAAACAAAGAAAACAGTACAGCCAGAGAGACTCTTCGGCTAATAAAGCCACTGGAAACACGATGAGATGCAAAGTGCTCACACCTTGTGTTATTCACTGAATGCACCTTCTATTCACAAATTTTCATTGTGCTGCCTTGAAATATATACTCAAGGGGTGGCTGGATGTGGGTGTTCAAAGTCTCTGCATTGGCTGAAGGATTTACTTGACGTCATGTTGTGTTGGATTTCAACACTTCTTTGTACTGATACTTTGCAAGAGTAGTAGAGTACTAACCAGCCTCATCTTTTTTTCTTTATCCCTTTAGTTCAACCTCTTTCTCTTCATGAATATCATCTGATCAACTAAATCAATTACATTTTTTTTAATTCAAACAGAGAAAAAGTAAATCATACACATTGATTTACTTTTTCTTTTGCTGAACACAAACAAAGATTCTTAGAAGAATACAATATAATTTAATGCAAGTGAATGGTGACCATAACTTGGAATCTTAAAAACAAAAACAGCATATGAAGTCAGCATATAAAGTAATCCACACAACTCCAGTGGTTTAATCCTTGTTGTCATAAGTGATATAATAGTTGTGGGTGAAAAACAGATCAATATTTAAGTACTTTATCCACTATAAATCTCCACTATCGCTTCCACATTCTTCTTCTTTTGTTTTTTAGTTATTCCCATTCTTTGTGCATTTCACTTCCTACTGGACAGGGCTGGTCAAAGGTGGAGATTTATAGTAAAAAGGACTTAAATATTGACCTATTTCTCACCTACACCTATCATATCACTTCAGAAGATCCAGATTTAACCACCAGTGACTTAAGGATTAGTTTTATGTTGCCTTTTATGATTTTTGGGATTCACAATTTTGGCCATCATTCAATTGCATAGAAAGGAAGGACCTACAGAGCTGAAATAATCTTGTAAAAATCTTCATTTTTGTTCATCAGAAGAAAGTCATCAGTAAATGATAAGAGATTTTTAACTTTTGGGTAAACTATCCCTTTAAGGAGCTATTTCTACCTGACAAAACCCTTAAAATGTATTTTGTTTGTGTACTTTAATGTAGTCAGGTTGATTCAGTGAGGATAAATAATATTTTTGTCTAAAATCAAACCAATTTTTACCACACAAAGCACATTTTTTGTTAGAAAAGATTTTAGTGTATTAACCAGTGCTTCTTTTTCAGGAAAAATGTAAAAGCCTCTGCTATCTGCCAGTACTCCATTTCGGATATCCAGTGGGCCTTTGAGGGGCCTTACATGGAGAGCACGGAGGACTCCAGCTCTAAATGGACCCAGTACATGGGGAAGGTTCCGGAACCGCGACCTGGCTCGGTAAGACCAAAAGTAGCTGTACAGGATTACAGCTGTACTGATCCCCAGTTTCATTTTACACTGGCCTTATTATCCTCTTCTTCCACTGCAACTCTACCTGCCCGCTGACTGCAACACTGAAGTCAGCACTTCGTAGGTGGAGCTGCAAAATTTCTCTAATCGCTGTTTATGCTTTGGGCACAAGTCTCTGCGTCAAAGAGCACGGTGAGGTACAGATAAAGTGTCAACCTTTTTTCTTCCTGAAATCAGACACTGATGAGCAATATTGTAGAGTGCACCCAGAAGAAAAGGGGCTTATTTCATCAAAGCTAATTGCCATGGAGATTAGTAGCAGGCAGAAAAGCTTTGCTGATTGGCTGCATAATGATTTTTAAATCTGTGACATTTGCAATGAGCGAGTCAGTATGTAAGTGAAGGTTAATATTACAGTTTTGATTGATGTTTGGAAGTATTTTAGGAAAGATAGATTTATCTTTTCATTCCCTGGCCAGTTTTAAATTTGTCCAAAAAGAATATGCTGTCTTTGTAAAACATTTGGTTTCTTTAAGCCTTTCTTCAATAACACATGAACAGTTTCTGTCAGATAAATGAAACGGTGGTTCAGTCAAGAGTCTGAGAATACTGACACTGAATGTCCTATATTCTCTTCTTTTACATGACAATACTCTTTGCAGCTGAGAAAATACGAAAGCATTTATTTATCAATTTCTTTTATATATTACCTGCAATTCTTTGCTCATTCTTTCCATTGCTCTCCAGTGCATCACAGATCAACTTAGAGCAAGAGGCATCAACTCATCCACCAACCTACCTGATGATGTGCTTCACTTTGTCCGTCGCCATCCGCTCATGTACAGGCAGATCCTTCCACAAGGACAACGCCCCCTGCTGTTGAGGAGGAATGTGGACTATACTAAAATTGCAGTTCACAGAGTGACCGGTCTAGATAGTCAGATATACCACATGCTCTTCATTGGGACAGGTGTGCTACATTGACCTGCTGTTAGCAAACACTACTTTTGAGAGTTTAATTGTAAATTTATAGTGGCCTAAAATATACTTAGATTATTTTGCAAGACTTAATAATGCATGAATTTGTTTGCATTATATAGCAAAATATCAAACCAAGTGCTATTTATTTTATACACAAATTATAAAATAATAGATTTATTGTTTAAAATTAAGACAAAATATAAGAGGAACATGTCCATAGTTTATGTGATGAACTACACCTGTGGTTACTTTGCTAGGATACCTGTGTGAACTTGAGGGAGATTGACCTCAGGACCTGTTAAAGTAGTTAAAAGCAAAAATGGCTTAGAAAAGAGAAGTTAGTTCTGAGAAAAGATCTAGCATCATGAATTTGAGTGTGACTTCAGTGTCCAAACTCTTTTACGGGCCAATGTATATGTATATATTTACAAGTGGTTCATGAAGGCAGCTCTTGTACCATTTTGTTCTTAGTTGAACTGGTGTGATACTGTGGTGTGTTTATGTTTTGATTGTACAGATGAAGGTTGGCTGCAGCGGACTGTGATGGTCAATGGTCAACTGCACATCATTGAGGAAATGCAGTTGTTTGAGGAGCCCCAGCCAGTGGAAAGTATAGTCATCTCTGAGAAACATGTGAGAAATAAATCTATGTACATTCTGTAAAAGTTTAATACAATAAAAACTTATACATAGTGTTGCATCTATTTAGTTAATTTTAATGGCAACAATGTAATTCGTACTACCCAATTGAACCTTTCTTCATCAGATGAGTGTTTATGTGGGTTCGCCCACCTCAGTGGTACAGATGCCCTTGTTCACATGCAACAGATACGCCTCATGCTTTGACTGTGTTATGGCGCGCGATCCCTTCTGTGCCTGGGATGGGCTAGAGTGTGTGCAGATTACATCACACAACAGCAGGTAGGAGTGCATGTTAATGGATGCTTTCCCTTCTCAGCACTAATGAATTGAGTAAAAAGGTACCATTGTGTTTGACATCATGTCTTTTATTTATGTTTACACCATGGAAGCACTGTCTTGATGCTTCTTGGATACAGTTAAGTATCTGAATAATAATTAAAACATTTATAAAATTTCTATATCTGCAGAGCCAATCTGAAGCAGGATATTTTGAATGGAAATAAGGGCTGTGATGAATCTACAGCAGATGGTATGAACACATTTGTTTCAATAGTCGGTGTTGAGGTGGTGATATTTCCTAACTCTGTGTATTCAATGCAACCTCTTAATTCCTTAATGAATCACAGCTTATGGTAAATGTGAGATGAAGTAGGTCGGGGTGGGGTGGATATTAGCCAACATGTAAGGTTTAGGATTGGGTCCCAATTATAGTAACAATATCAGGCCCAGATGGAATTGCATTTTCTGCACTGATTTTTAGGGAAAAGCTGCAGAATTCTGTGTAAGGGATTTAAACATAGCAAAATGTATTAAATGGACTTGATAGGACCTCACTCTACTCTTATTGGTAGCTGAAATCATCATAAAATTACCCAAAATATTTCATAAACAAAAAGGCAAGGTATGGGAAATACATAGAACTTTAATGAATGACAGATTTAATAATAATTTGCAGAGGTTTATGCAGAGTTCTGCAGACTGAGATGCTGTCTGGGCCTGCCAATGTCCAATAAATTACTAATTATTATCAATAAAGGCGGACCAAATAGCAAAGTTCAAGAATCTCCCATTGAAAACCTCATATTGACGGAAAATGGGATATGCCTTCCAGCAATATCTATAGTGGTTTCGGCCCTGACTCAAATCTGCTGTGCTGCGAGTCAAACATTTTATTCAAGATGACTGAATCATCCTGACAGCAATTAATGTTAAGGGTCAGATCAGGTAACAATATCTCCTTATGGTAACAACCACATTTTAAAAAGTTTTACAATGAAGCGCTTAAACCTGACTAATTTTCCTGAGGGAAAATGTCATTATTATTGGTATAGGCTGGGCAATATGTAAGGGATAATGTACAGTCAGCTGGCTGTAATCATAAAATAAACCCCAACAGGGTGATCAACCTGACCTGAGGGGGTTTATATTGAGATAACAACAGGCTAAACGGGTGGATCTAGACATTTTTTCATGGGGTGGCAAGGGGGATGGCATAAAGTCTATTAGGTGTGGCAACACCAAAGTAAGCGCCCATGCCTAATTCTGATGGATTTAAGTACCAGTCTCTATTAAATCGCTATTGAACACATTAAAAATTCTAAATGTTCCTTAGCTTGACATATACAACTGGCAGTATGAACTAAAAGTCACCTTATGCAGGCCAAATTGTTTTATTTTGTCAAGTGTACCTATGGATGGAAAATGCATGCGTATCCCATGTTGTTGTTCTTATAAAGAACTGTAGACCTCTCACATTTGTAACAGATGGAATAAGCCATTTGAAAGCGAACAGTAACCAAAGTTAGGCCTAATAAAATAAACACTGTATGACAATTGTACTGTGGGGGCAGTGCTGTGAAACTCATGAATATTAATGATTTTATGCAAAGTAAAAGATTGTATTAAATGACCGATTCAAGCACTCAAATATTTCACATCATATAGTAATTTCATCTCTACAACTGCCACTATCAGTCATGGGATTGTGTTATTCAGTAGATGAACACATAGATAAGCACTTTAATTAAGAACAAGACTGTAACTTACCATCGGTAAGCATATGGTCAAGCCATATTTGAATTACGGACCTGGCCAGTGCCGAGGGGCCTGACTACTAGGGGCCTGGGGGGCCCATCAACTTTGAAAACAAATGTTTGTGTATGCTTAAATATGTGGGCCCCACAGCTTATACTAGGCCTCTTCAACAGGGCCATGTGACTATGAGGGCCCCCAGCCCTCTTAGGACCCTTTTGCCTTTCTGTTTCTAATTTAAAAAAAATTGAGCCACTCTTTAATCTTAGAACAGCACCTGGTGAAAGTTTCCATGGTTTTCTGGAAGTAGAAGACTTTGTAAAATAATTTCCAAAATAGCTACTTTCATATTTTGATGTACTCATCTTGTTTATGTGAAATCTTTGCTGATTTTGATAAAGTAAAATTAACAATAACATTTATATTCTTTCTGATGTTTCAAAAGTAGTATTTATTGAATTCAAGCAACATGTGCTTAATTTTTTATTGAAAAACAGGTTTAAACAGGTTAAAAATATTGAAATATATTAAATATAATAAATAAATACAATCTTCTGAATTTATTTCATATGCTTTAAATAGCTATATTATATAATATAAGCTTCATTCGTTGTATAAATGGGCTGTTAAACAAATACGTTTATTATGAAATTCATTGCTATAACTGCATGTATGCCATACATTATAAAAATAACTTGGTTTATAGGTGGTTGGGGAAAAGAAAATATTGATATTTTACTTTGTGTGGTTCAAAAGTACTTATTAAACTAGAAACAACATGTATGTTGAGACAAACTATAATGTTGGTCTGACAAAAACTTGTTTGAAAGTTTTAAATAGTTTTAAATGCTTGAAGTTATACATTTTACAGGTTTGAAAGAAAGAAAGAAGAGAGCATCTTAAAGTAGATTAAAGATGAAGTTTGAAATTACGAACAATCCAAAACAGGCTTGTAGCGCATTTTAACATTCTGCCAATGTGATGTAGTCTAGGGCATTTTTGGACACTTTTTAGTACTATTTTTGAGCCCCACACCTTTCAGCGCATCAAAGCTTTCACAATGTAGGGTAAAGTCTTTGAAGAAAATGTAGGGATGATCACTTCTGAATGGAACGCACCCCATTAATCAGACGAGTTAGAAAGAATATAGCAGCATGATCCAAAACTGCCTTAACTCTTTGCCGAATTTTACAAAACCCTTGCATAGATACTGTAAGAGCCTACTGTATTCGTTAAATTCATCAATATTTAAAGTGTTATAATAGTTCATCATTTATTTTGGCCTCTTTAAAAAATGCATTTTGTACTCATAATTTGTAGTATTTACACTGAGTTTACATTATGTATTACAAACATTATAAATGGCACTGTCTCTTTAAGAACAGTGACAAACATGTTTCGGTTGATCTGTTACTTTACCACATCTGTGCTGTGTGTTTAAATTAATCTGACTATAAATAACAGAACAGTTAATAAAAGAGTCTTAAATCAACGAAAATAGATTGTGTAGATTTCAACTTTAAAAGATAATTAGCTACCTTACAGCTTGAGGTATACATACTTATAGTTGCACACTGTTAATAAAAAGGTATTTACGGGGAGGTAACATACTGATTGATGTTTTTTTGCATCCAAACCGTTCATATACAAAAAAAAGTGCTGATAATTTTCCCCTCAGTTGTCAAACTACTACTCACGTTTCCATGGCAACCTATAGGACCCTACACACAATCTAATCTGATGCCTGATTACATTTTTGATATGTTGATTTGATTGTAATACATATAATTGTGCCCAAATATAACTTTTTATATATAATAAACCAAGATTGCATCTGCATCTGTACATCAGAGATGTAGAACATATTTTCCTTTTCTATTCCACTGGAAAAGAGCACAAGCTGAATAAAAACTGCTGACACTAAACAACACTAATAACAGCTGCAACAACACTCATCATAACATTCAAAATAACTTTCCAACGCTGAGTTGCCAGTCAAAACACACACAGATCAGATGAAATAGAAACTCAAGAACTGGAGATGTTTCAACTGTATTATTCACATACCTGACGAAAGCACCCTTAATTGAAAGCGATGTATCTAATAATAATTCAGTGACGACAGAAATAACTGAGATATTAATCTTTTACCTCTTTTTTTTCATGTATCTGTTTATGTTGTCGTTGTTGTGGTGTGTGTGGGTCAACCTGCACCGTGAGTGCCCAAACACAGTACACGCTCTGCAGCAGCACAGCACATTCATGATTGGCCATTTATGTAATCTTATCACACGATTGGGCGCTGATATAATCTATCATGCATTTGGGTGCTGATGTAATCTATCATGCGTTTGATCGCTAATGTAATCTATCATCCGATTGGCTGCTGCTGTGGTCACTCACTCAATAGGTCTTTGTTGTGGGCTCGGTTAAGGCAGTTTGAAATGAATAAACCCTACACAATGCACATTTATTTTTTATACATCGGGATACTAATGCTGGGGTGGCAGATGGGGGTGGCAATGCTTTTTCTTATGGTGGCATTTATCACCCGATGCCACCACGGTAGATCCGCCCGAGGCTAAATGTACTTTATTTAGCTTATTACATGGCTACTAACCAAATTAATGGACATAAAAGATTGAATTGCATGAAAAACTATGTAATTACATGAGAAGTAATAACTCTATGAACAGCTGAAATCCAGTTCTCTTGGTGTTTATTCCATGCAAATAACCATCTGACTGTTGACTTTCCAGCCTATTAAAAGACTACTTGCCAAATAAATGAATAAATGCTTATGAAACATTGATTTGCATTGAAATAGTTTTATTAGCTTAAATGTAGCGATTGCATAGTGATCCGAGAAGCAGGAAAGATGACTCGCAATACCTGAATGACCGGCCTGACACATTTTAAAGGAATATTACGGGTTCAACACAAGCTATGCTCAATCAACAGTATTTGTGGCATAATACTGATTACTACAAAAAATAATTTTGACTCATCTGGGTTACACTGAGGCACTTACAATAGAAGTGAATGGGGCCAATCTGTAAACGTAAAAATACTCACCGTTCCTAAGTATAGCCACAATACATAAACAATATGTGTAATATGAATTTAGTTTAATAAAATCACTCACTAACCTTATATATGTAAAGTTATCTCCACTTTTACAACTTTGTTGCCATGATGATGTGATGTCAGCAAACCCTAAAACATTAAATGTATTCCAGATCACCATGTAATGAAGATAAAAAAAAATCAATATTTTTCAATGTTTTCATGCAAGTCAATAAATATTGCGATACTTATGTATTTGCATATAAATGGCATAAAAGGATGTTGTTGTTTTTCATTCAGAGGAATTTCATTCAAATCAACCGGACAGCCTTTGTTGCCAAATAGATTCAAAATGTTAATGGCAAGAAGTAGTAATACAGTAAAAATCTAATAATATATATTTAAGGCATAATTTTCTACACTGGTTTTCATAGATTTATTTTTGTTGTAATTTTCATTTACCAGTGGACCATTTAATCCCACTCTGGGATTTTTTTTTTTTGATTATGCAAATGTTATGTATGAAGGAATTGAATGGAACTATAAGATTTGGACACTATTAAAACATTTCTATTCTAGCAACCTCATATTTGAAAGTCGTGAGGCAAGGAAAAATTGCAAAACTAGTTTAACGAGAAATCGTTAGGAAACTTAATGGCCAAATTATAATTTTCACAAAATAGTCTTGATTTTAATATCACCACCAAAATGATCATGAATATTGTAATTATTTTATAAATACAATTTTTTGTGTGTGTGTGTGTGTGTGTGTGTGTGTCTCTCATAGTCCTAATGTTACACCGCTCTCGCTCTGTGATGGCGGGCGATGATGTACTGCTTCAGTGTGAGCTCAGCTCCAATCTGGCCACTCCTGAGTGGACCTTGGATGGCAAGAAACTGCAGGGATACGGGTTGAACTCCGGCTACCGCATTGGCACAGACGGTCTTCTGGTCATTGAGGCACGGCCCTTCCAGAGTGGTGACTATTGTTGCATTGCCATCGAGAATGGAGTCCATATTCCTGTTGTTATCTACAGCTTGACTGTTCGCCAGGACCTGCCTCCACCTTCTCCTGTAGAGCCAACTCATCCACTCATGACTACTGCAATCTTCTGGCCTGATCAAACTTCTCAAAGTGACTCCCTGGATGAATTCAATCCAACCCCACTGTCTCCTCGCTTTGAGTTCCTGTCCCTGAGGAACATGGAGGCCATGTATCTATCCCTAATCACAATCTTAGGAGGACTCTGTCTTGTTCTCACAGTTGTCCTACTTTATGTTGGATTCTGTTTGCAAGGGCGGAGGGGTAAGTACTCTTTGCGATCTGCTGCTCGTGCTGAAAGGAATAGAGGTGCGCACATGGAGCTAAATACCATTTCCAGCCACTGCAGTGGGAAACATGATGCTCATGATGGTCTACTGCAGATCGTCCCTGGAGAAGCTCCAACTTCACCCAATAAGGAGCTTCCTCCTGCTCCACCTCTCCCACCTCCTCCTTCAGAATCAGAGTATATAAATGGACTCTCTGCCACCCTGCCCAGTGTCTTGCGCAAGATGAATGGCAACAGTTATGTGCTACTGAGACAGACTGATGGAGACACCACGTCCCCTCTATATTATTCCTTCACGGAAGAGCTCAACAGGATCCTGGAGAAGCGGAAGCACACGCAGCTGTGTAGTAAACCTGATGAGAGCTCAGTGTGAACTTTGGGGCACAATACAAACATCCTACCATGTGGAGATATGTGCAAGAGTCCTCAGAAGTGTCAAAGGACAGCATTATCATTTACAAGCCCTGCTTTACTCAGATTGACATTATTGGGATGATAATAATTGACCTAAACTCCTATTATTGGAAGATAAACAAAGCATCAATATTCCTCTAAAAAAAATAACAAATTGCTTCTCGGTTTACATTTCAAATGTAACATTTGTAACTTTTGACATTCAGCAGACTGAGGAGTGCCCACTGGTCACAAAAAAGCGAAGATTGCAACACATACAATGGAAATTCTACCTCAGCTGGATATCGCACAAGTCTCAACTCATTTCAGTATACTTGCTATAAAATTTGGGTTGGAATAGGGTGGAAGGTCAAGGACATGCAGCAGAGAATTTTTAAAGCAAGAGTCTCAGTATTGGGGGAATCAAGCTACTTATTCAATAATGAACTTGTAAAGTTTGTTCAAATAAATTTTAAGACTTTTAAAAGGCAGCAAAAGAATATTGCAAGTGGCAACATGAACTTTATATATCCAGATGCAAGAATCATACCTGGACTGAGCGAGCCACTTTAAAACCAGTGATATAGTGCACTGAACGTCTTTGCATATGTTCATTATTTAATATTTCCTCATTTATGCCAAGACTGACCATATCAGTAACAGCTTGTAATAATAATTACAATTAAAAACAGCAGGGATAACAGACTTTAAAAAATGAGAAATGCACTTGATGGAACTAATAGTTTGAATATGGCTTTTATTAATAGTTTCACAAGGGTGGGAAACTGGGAAGATGACAGTATTAACCACTGGGTTGCACTTTATGGACAGGTAGCATTTGTTTCTATGAGGTGCTGCTTATTCTGACCGATCTAGAGAGGACGAAATGGACCACAAGGACAGTCATGTTTGCAATAGATGTGAATCGCTGATTTAGCAACAATATGATAGAACTATATTGTATGCTGAATTAAAAATGCTATGAAGGGAAGACTATGTACAATATACTTTTATAACCCTGGGAAATGAACCACTAATTCTGGTCATTCTCTAAATCTGGATGTGTGTGTTTCTGCATTTCATATAGCAGGGTTGTATTGTCCCTTGCAGTATGATTAACAAATCAGCGTTCATAGGAACTGACGTGATCCTTGGTGGGACTTCGTCAGAATTCGACAGTCATTGGCTGCCTGGTTTCCATGGCAACCACAGCGACGAGGTAAATCTGATGCTGATCTTCTTAGATTATCCTTTGGATTTGAACAATTATTACACCACCTTTTACAGTCAGGATTTATAATCTTAATAGGATTAGAGAATTTGCGAAAAAAAATGAAATTGGGTTTCTAGTGCCAGTAAATGAAGTCAATGCAGTTCTAGTTGGGGCATAACAAACAATGAGTATTGTGATATTGCTGTTTAATGATTCCTTCATTTTCAGTATGTCTATTCAATGGTTGTGTAGTCTAAATGTTCAAGCTTGAGACTACCCACACTTGCGTGCGAGAGCATTTTGGCGTTTCTCCCACTACTTAAGTGGGTAAAGCACCTGGTTCTGTCTGTTTAGATCACATTATGCAGATTGCAGTGAAGCCGAGCGGAGAACATTAAGGCCACATGTTCAGAGCAGAGCTCTGAGTACTACTGATAATGTATTTTGCTTTCCTCTCTTTCTCTTTTTCCCTAACTTTTTACTCATTGTGTTTTTGAACGATTTTATCTTGTTTAGTATGCATGGGCTAAACTTATTTCTCTCTCTTCACTTTCTGTATTGTTACAAAGCTGTATTGTTCCAAATTTTTGTCTATGGAACACAAAGGAGATTTTTTTTTTTTTTTCTGGAAAAAAAGGACAAAAAAACCCACCCCAAAAGTATCATAAAAGTTTCCCATATAACTTGTGCGCTATATTCAAATTTTTCAGAAACACACCATAGCTTTGCATTAGGAACAGATTTAAATTTAAGCAGATATTCACTGATAATCTTCCTGTTTTAGCCCACTTTCACATCCAGATTAAAAAATGGTTATTCATCATTATCGACAAAGCAGCATTGGTTGCGACATTAATGTGTAGTATCCAAATGTGATATCATTTTTAAATTCCTTTACAATTAGGGCAAGATTATCAAGGATCAATTAATTTTGGTATATTCCTTATAGTGACATTCCCCAGAATCATTTGTACTACTTTTATATACTTTTTTCAATGCTTTTAGGGTCTTTTTTAGGTGTTTTGTCCTTTTTACATATTGACTGATATGGTCACTTTGAACATTAGTTGTATAAACAGAGCAGCGTTAATATTAATAACTGTTTGTGTTACAAAGAAAAAATATAGCATATGAATTTGTATCAAATGTTTGAGTAAATAATGACAGCATTTTCTTGCCATTCTTTTTTCCCCCTCATCTCTCACTCTCTGAGTACCCTCACCACCTTTTTTTATTTCCATTTGACAAATGGCTTTCATGTCTGTACATACTCCTCCATCATAGTCTCAAATGAGAGAGAATAGATCTGCATACACATCTGACCTCCTCTCCCAGAGGGTCACAAGCTGTGTTTAGATGCTTATCGTCATGCTGCTCAATATCGTCTGTGCCTGCAATGTTTACGTCCCGCGAGTCTTATATATTCCTGCGAGTGAACATGCCAGGACAGGTTTGTGGATGAGATATATCTCAACTTTGGCCCTCATTCAAAGCAATTTTAAAGTGTGCAAGAGAGAAAGAGATTGACAGAGAATGGGAGAAAAATATATATAAAAAGAGAGCCTAGAGAATGCGTGGAAATAGTTTGGGAAATGGTTATTAAATCTTTTCAAATTCCTCATTTTGGCAACTACACAGAGGACTCCACAAATAGGAGTCAGGATAACAAAAGATAGCTCTGACACACCAGAATATGGTCATGTAGGCTTATTTGTTAACTTGTTCTAAATTGTAACATGGCATTACAGGTTATTCCCTCTTTAGGTATAGGCCTACTGAAGACCAAAATCAGTAGAGTTTGTGGCCTTAGTCTATGTTTGCTAGCCTTGAGGCCATCTATATGTTAATGTACTCTTAAATTTAGATAAAATTCACTTTCAGAATTCAAATTTGCAGTCTTTCTCTTCCAGGAAAATGGACCGAAAAGAAATTCTAGAATGAGAATGTCCCTCCCCCTAATTCCACCTTCAATGGACTACTTTGCTGTGATGTAACTGAAGCGTATACGCAATTATTTATTTATTTATTTTATGTTAAAAGCCCTTCGATATGTCCCACACAAACTTGCCCTTTAAACAGGAAATGACACAGGAAAGAAAACTGTGCTCATCAAGCCATTTCATTGGGTCTATACAAAAATAATCATAAGACATATGGGCTCTTAAACGTTTTGAATTTATTTTTTGGCAGGACCAGCTGCTATTTGATGTTCAGAGTAAAATAAGGCATTTTGTGGAGTTGAGCACATTTCAATCCTTACAAAGCAATAGACCAATTTGCTAAAATCTCGAGAGCAAAATATGTAAATGCTACAACAGCATTTAGTTTAGTATTTATCATTGAGGTATATGGGAGAATTTGTATAGATTGAGTATTTTTCATTGTTTTGATGTTGTACTATTAATTCAAGGCATTTTGAATATGAGGTTCTTTATGAATTATTAAAGAGGTTTGTGTTCTGTATAGTTCACCAGAAAAGACTGTTGATTGGTTGTGAAATCAGTTTTTTTTTTTTTTTTTTTTTTTTGCTTGGTCCCGCTAGTCATGTATACCTTATTCCAACATACAGTACATGTGAAAAATGTGTGTCTGTGGAAATTTATATTTTACAGCTTTGTACAGTTTATGTATATTCATTTTATGTGTTTCAAATTGATATTTTTCTCATTTGTGGTTGGTTAATGTTGCATGACTACATTTTTGCAAACATGGCCTACACTATGGGGGAAAAAGTGTAATAATAGTAATGGAATTACCCGCAAATAAGTGTAATCTTCATTTTGTGTGTAAATTTACACAACATTCTAAACAACGTGAACCCAAGATGGTATACAGTACTTCCTATTTCCCAAGTAGTGTTCAAAAAATATTGTTAAATCTCCTGCCGAACAGACTATGTCTCAGGATCACTTCAGCACACAGTTGCATGCCTCTTCTGTCGTGGGTAGGATTGTGTGGGCTGCCTGTGGAACTGGATTGAATGAAGCTGGTTAGACTTATGCCTGTCACCATGGTGAAAAAGACTGTAGAATTATTATCAATTCACTCAATGTTTAATTCTCTACTGCTTTCTCCATGTAAAAACATTATCTTGCCCTATACGTGTTCAGACAGTCAGAGCCCAAGATAAACACTTATATATTAGTTTATTCAAGGTTAAGGTGATATGTTTTGTGTTTAATTAACACATAAACACTTCAGGGACATGCTGGCTGGGGAGGAGGCAGAGAAGTGTATCCGTTGCTTCCTATTATGTTTAAAATTTTAAACTTTTATGTCTGAATTTTGGTTTGTTTACATTTTACTCATTTAGTAAATAATTTTAATAAACCGTATTGAATCTTCTGTTCGAGATCCTAATTCTAAATTGCAAGTATTTTTTTTTGTTCAAGTCATACATATTATTTCTCATCACTGAATCAACCTGAATACGTTTAGTTACACCAATAAAACTAATTTTAAGGGTTTGATCAGGTAGCAATAGCGCATTAAAGGAGTAGTTCACCCAAAAATGAAGATTCGCTCATCATTTACTCACCCTCATGCCATCCCCGATGTGTATGACTTTCTTTCTTCTGCTGAACTCAAACGAAGATTATTAGAAGAATATCTCAGCTCTGTAGGTCCATACAATGTAAGTGAATGGGTGCCAGAATTTTGAAGCTCCAAATATCACAAATGTCATAATAAAAGTTATCCACATGACTCCAGTGATTAAATCAACGTCTTCAGAAGTGATGTAATAAGTGTGGGTGAGAAACAGATCGCTTTAAATTTCTTCTTCTTGTGTTTTTGGTGATTCAAGCAAAAAAGATCTTAAATATTGAACTGTTTCTCACCCACACCTATCATATTACTTCTGAAAATATGTGAATTAAAAAACTGGAGTGTTATGGAGAACTTTTATGCTGTGTTTATGTGCTTTTCGTGGAATCAAAATTTTGGCACACATTCACTTGCATTGTATGGACCTACAGAGCAGAAATATTGTTCTAAAATCATAATTTGTGTTCTGCAGAAGAAGGAAAGTCATACATATCTGGGATGGCATGAGGGTGAGTAAATGAATAAATATTTTCAAATATGATCCAAAAGGCAACATCAATGTTACCTCATACTAGCTTAGGATAACCTTAATGTAGATTTTTAATTAAAAACCACATTGAGGTCACACACACACACACACACACACACACACACACATACACACACACATACACGCACTCTGAGTAAACTTCATGTCTGTTCAAGTTTAAAGTCTACTGATCTGTGGTTTAAATCTCTCTTGTTGAACTGTATTCAGATCAGCCCGATGCACTGAGCCCACCCACTTATGCTAGAAATAACAGTTCTGCTACACTTTATGTATCACTGAGTAATTTGTATTTTTTTAAGGTTCTGGCTGGTCAGTGTAAGAGAATACTTGTAAGAGAATAAAACACACTCTGAAGGGAACTCAAGCATACTTATACTGTGGTACATAATGGTCACCAAGCAACCAAATGTGCTTTTTTAGATCTGTACTGTAGTTTATATGCCCAGGTACTGCTGTGAACAGTGATTGAAGAAAAACACTTTTATACACACTCTCCTGGTGTAAGGTAATGATTTAGCCTATGATGCACTTGATTTCATTCTTGTTTCATTGTTGACATGATGCATTTATATGCATGTCTTGTCTTTAAAGCAATTCCTCAAATAACACTGGGATAAAAGTGATGGACAGCAATATATTTTCTTTTACAACCAGAAAAAAAAGATTGCATGCAAAACAAACTAAAACAAATCAGCCATGTCCATTCACTTTGACACTTGTTTGTCAAATTGAAACACTTAAGCTCGCTCAGTGAAATCAGTCTTTCTTTCTTTCTTTCTTGTTTTTACAGGCAACACCCAGAACCAAAGGATCAACATCAGACTATTTCATTTTTCACTGTACACAATTTTTCACCATCATTTTGCAGCACTGTAGCATGTACTCATTCAACTCTCTTCTGAAAGTTTGTTCTGACACTACGTGGCACTTGATAATAATCTTTTACTATCCCTCTGAAGATGAAAAACACACAAGATCCTATTTTGTCTGCCTACGATACCATAAGGGGAAAGTATATTTGTCTAGAATGCATAATGTCAGAGAGGTGTCTTTACTTTAAATATCTAAAAACACCAAAACTGTCATTGACATTCATTAATAATTGCAAGGAAGAGAGTCTCTCTCTCTCTCTCTCTCTCTCTCCCTCTCCCCCACCACCCCACTCGCTTTTTTTTATCTGAGTTTGAACGTATCACGCCATCTAGTGGTAAGATACAAGATACACTACTAACTACTGCATTGAAATAATCATTATTGATGAACATAGCCATAGCATTTTTTTCTTATTTGTTTTTTCAATGGACAATTCTTAACTACTAACCTAATCCTAAATATGTGAATTCAAGGTTGCAGTGTAGGCCTACTGTGTCATTACTAACCCTGTAAATTTCAACCATGTCACAGTATATTTGTTATTTGATTTAGATTTGTTATTTTGATAACATAACTGAATAAATTCTGGTAGTGTCACACACGAACACTGTGTACGTTACAGGCTAATAAATCACAAAATACAATCAAAAGTAAAACAAACAAACATTAATAACCCATTTTTTTTTTTCAAAACATGTTTGTGCCCACCCAGATACATTAAAAATGTTTTTGGGTTGAATTTTATAATGGGGGTTGAAGATCAGTGCAAAACAAATGCCTTAGATAGCAAATATGATTGTATAATACCACATTATTTAGTCTAGAGTCAGTGTACCTTTTCCACTATAACAAATCTAAACTATTGAGGCCATTGTATTTGTAAATATAATAAAATGCTGATAAAGACTGTAAAATAAACTTTTACAGGGAAAATATCACAAGATCAGGGACAAAAAAATTTTTTTTTAGAAAATGCACAAAGAAAAAATTCTGAAAGCAAAATATTTAAATAAAGTCAAAATGAATATTGGTAGATTTTGTTATAACCCTTTATAATGTAATGGTGATAAATGTGGACATAAAACTTTTCTGATATTCTGAGAAAAAAATAAAACATTCGAAGGCAATTGTATTGTATTGTATATGCTTAACTTTTTACTATTCAAAGTGACATATAGGCATGTATTGCACTGATTTACAGATTAAATACACAATGAATAAATGAAAAATAAATAAATAAAACTACCTGACACCACTGTGGAAGTGCACTATTAGCAGTCTGCCATGCTGAATATACTCATCAGACACAACATTAAAACCACTGACAGGTGAAGTGAATAACTGAATAACTAATTATCTCGTTACACTAGCACCTGTCAATGGTGGGATATATTAGGCAGCAAGTGAACAGCCAGTTCAAATGGGCAAGTGTAAGGATCTGAGTGACTTTGACAAGGGCCAAATTGTGATGGCTAGACGACTGGGTCAGAGCATCTCCAAAACTGCAGGTCTTGTGGGGCGTTCCCAGTATGTAGTGGTTAATACCTACAAAATGAACCAACCACAGGGCATGCAATGCTCATTGATGCGTGTGGGGAGAAAAGGCTAGCCCGTCTGGTCCGATCCCACAGAAGAGCTACTGTAGCACAAATTGCTGAAAAACTTTATACTGGCCATGACAGAAAGGTGGCAGAACACCCATTGCATTGCAGCTTGCTGCATATGGGGTTGAGATCTGTCAGAGTGCCCACGCTGACCCCTGTCCACTTCCAAAAGCGCCTACAATGGGCATGTGAGCATCAGAACTGGAGATCATATGGAGGGCCATGTACATGTGTGCCATTTACCTGGGGAAGAGATGGCAGCAGGATGCATTATGGGAAACCTTGTGTCCTGGCATTCATGTGGATGTTACTTTGACACATACCACCAACCTAAAGATTGTTGCAGATCACATATACCCCTTCATGGCAACAGCATTCCCTGATGGCAGTTGCCTCTTTCAGCAGGATAATACGCCCTGCCACACTGCAAAAATTGTTCTGGAATGGTTTGAGGAACATGACAAAGAGTTCAAGGTGTTGACTTGGCCTCTAAATTCCCCAGATCTTAATCCGATTGAGCATCTATGGGATGTGCTGGACCAAAATTCCAATCCATGGGGGTCCCACCTCACAACTTAAAGGACTTGAAGGATCTGCTGCTAAAGAATTGGTGCCAGATACCACAGGACACCTTCAGAGGTCTTGTGGAGTCCATGCCTTGACGGGTCAAAGGTGATTTGTTGGCACGAGGGGGACCTACACGATATTAGGTAGGTGTATTTAATGTTGTGACTGATCGGTGTATATTCTGTAGTGAAAGTGTCTGACAATATGGGGATTAGAGATGGTATAAAGTTTTAATTCTATCTCATCATGGTTGTGACGCCATCACAACAAATTTCCGCAGTCAATATGGACAATTTATTCCAGACCAGTTTCCAACGTGGTCAAATCATGGCGATGACAACATTGTGTGACTTGCAGAGTTAAGGGTTAAAGTTATTTCCTCATCCCCAATAATAGGATGCAAAGAAATATCGTTAATTATCCTACTTGTCTTACCATGAGTTAAGTCAAATTTCCCTCTTGAAAGAAGATTAACACAAAACCCACATAGGTATTAAAACCTGTTATTTTACCTGATAAGCTTGATAAAATTACTAAACATTACTGATAACAGTTTAGTTTTATAACATTGTGCAAACATTATATGGTCATTCTACGACTATCATATAAGTCATATAATGCCAGTTATAAGTATGTGCATAAACATCTGGACTTGTGTATAGCGGAACATCTCCTTATAGTTCAACACGTCTACAAACAACATAGAGTAGCAGTGACAGCTAGCCAGCACGCCCTCGTTCACTTTCATTAAAGGGTTAGTTCCGTCACCGGAAGACAGTGATTATAGTTTATAAAGTTATAAATATGGATATTTTTCTCACAAAAACACATTGCTTCACTTCAGAAGGCCTTTATTAACCCCCTGGAGCCGTATGGATTACTTTATTGATGGATGGATGCGCTTTTTTGGGCTTCAAAATCGAAGGTACCATTCACTCCCATTATAAAGCTTTGAAGAGCCAGGATATTTTTTTAATATTACTCTGATTGTGTTTGGCTGAAAGAAGAAAGTCATATACATCTATGATGGCTTGAGTGTGAGTATATTATGGGATCATTTTCATTTTTGGCTTTTTTTATTCAGGTTCTGGGGCTTTTGTAGATCAATGTTTAGATGGATTGATCAGACCATGGGTGTTTCTAGGATTTCAAAACATGTGGGGTTGAGGCCAAAATATTAGGGGCTCAGGCATCCCCTTAACTATTATAATTAGAAGCAATAAATATAAAAAAATAAACATGCAAACCAAAACAAGTACAAAGATGTTCAAACTTAATGAAAAAAAGAGCATGCCTATATTTTGTTACATGCCTATATAGCCTACATTCAAGGGTTTTTATCATCATTATTCACCCATCAAGTCACATAGTGCTATCTTATTATGTATGGGGGTTTGGTGGCATGAACTTGTGAATGGATGATTTTCATGAAACATTTGTGTAATGGTGATGTATAATTTGAAAAACCTCTCTTTTCCTCAGTGCTGTTTGTAATGTGTGGGCTTTCGGTTCAAGAGGTTTGACTTCCTCCACAGTGCTTAAAATTAGAAAATTCTCAGTAGAATTCAAATTTGTTGCATACATTTTGTTATCTGTGCCATGATATCTAGGGAAGCATGAGCGTGGCGCGAGCATCACAGTACCACTGCCACACATGGAATGATCTGCTCTGGAGTTTCGAACAGAAAACATTCAGGGCTCAACCAAAGTCATTCAGGGCTCAAAGTGTGGCCGCTGAATGGAACTGTTATGTGAGTGTACCTGCTCTGTGAAATCAACCTGTCAAGGGCCAATCAGTAACAGAAACGTGTAGCGTAACATTTTTGGGTGAACTATCCCTTTAAGGGACAAGAGGCTCTATTTGAAGAGTGCTTTAAGTGCAGTGCTATGCTTTAAATCATACGTGCAAAGTCAATGGCCATGAAGTTTTGTTTTTTGTGGAAGCATACGCTAAGTCTAGGCGCAAATGGTAAATGGTCTGCACTTATATAGCACTTTTTTAACCTTAGCGGTTTTTAAAGCACCCATACACACACACACAAATGACGGCAGAGCTGCCATGCATGGCGCTAGCCTGCAATTGGGAGCAACTTGGGGTTCAGTGTCTTGCCCAAGGACACTTCAGCGTGTGGAGTTATGTGGGCCAGGAATTGAACCGCCAACCCTGTGATTAGTGGACAACCCACTCTACCACCTGAGCCACAGCTGCCCCAGCCACAAGTGGGTTAAGCAAAATTGCTTGCACAGCATGCAATTGGGCAGGGTCAAGTGCAGTTTATTGGGAGGTTCTTCTCCAGTTATTGAACCGACTGCATCCTTTTATATATGTAGTCCATTTCATCAAACACCTGTGAAATGAACAAACAAAGCACATTCATAAGAAGTTGGTAGTGTAAATGGACTGTATGAATTAGAAGAATAGAAATATGGACTTACATTCCTTTGTGCATTCTTACAGTATCTTTGTTGAATAAAAGGCATATTCTTACACGCAAAATACGGTTCTTGCAGGATTTGGATGTACGCTCCTTTAAATTATAGATATTGAAAATATTTTTAATTATTTTTATCTACTGACACACAAGTCAAGGCTTGTATAATCAGTGATATCAGCCTTCCAGGTTAGGCTGAGGATCGAGGGATTTTTCCCCGTACTTCACTTCAAACAGTCGATTTTGATTTAGAAAAATGTTCATTTATTTATTGAAACCAAAAATATTTATTTGAAAGTGGTCAAAAAATCATACCAAATCCAAACATTCTACCCTCTCTAACCTTTTACATCGGCCTGTTTTGCAGAAAAACTTAAACATTTTTCTATATAAACAGGTGGAAAAATACCAATATAAATGGAATCATAAATACAATTGTAAATATAGCATGGAAAAGTATAATAATAATTTTAAAAAATTTAATCAAATAATCCATGAACTCTGGAAAGTTTAACACAAATCAGGATGGCTACAGCTCTGATCGTCAGGAACATAATTTGATGTTTTGATACATTTTCAGATTTTGGACATTAACTTTATTACCACCTGCTTGTGGAATCTCCAAACTGCAAATGCAGGAACTGAGTTTGGACTTTGTGCTGAGATTAGACGTGCTTCTCAAATGTCTTAGCACAATGGCCTATTTCTCAGGTAAATAGTAATTTGTGTTTTGCGACACTTCATTAAAATACAATGCACCCACTGTTTGCTTGCATGCATACACCCGTAGATATCTTAAACACTCTCACCCATGGCCACTTGCGCTTTGCGCTGGCATGAACATTTATTTTAGAATTAGCGCTCTCATGAAAAGTAGATTAAACATTGCACACGGTTGTTGTGCATTGCGCTGCACATAGTGCACTCATGAAAATAGAGCCTGTAATGTTACTGATGTCAGAAGTGTGTAGGCTAAAGTCTAAATTTTTTTATCTGTTTTCCACAAATTGTTTGGAAAAGTTTATTGTACTTCAAATCACTGAAAAGGGGTACTTAAAGCTGTAACACTTAAAAAAGCTCTAAAGCAAAAACTAAAAATATCCCCCTATTACACTTGCTATGACTTGCTCACCTTTTTCACTTCTCATGAATTTGTATCCTTACTTTACATCCCTTGGTATTTCTCTCTGAGAGTGAGATCAGCCAGCACAGCCATAACATAACACATCTAACACATAACATGCAGTGTTCAGGAAGAAGCTTACTCTTCTAGTTCACAATGCTAATGGAGTAAACTTTAATTGAGTTTGATCCTGCACAAAAAATCCTGGATTAGAGATTATATCACAGGACATTTATCTCTCAGATGATGTTCCAAAGGGAATTAACCCAGTTAACAATACAGACGTACTCAGTGTGCCATTGGAAGCAGATGGCAATGGGTCTCCACAACTGTATCAACAATAGTGTCCTGAAGTAAAGTTGAAACTGGAATGCAATACAGACCAGTTCAAATTCTGACACCTACTGGCTGCTACCTACCTTAGCCCTCTTACAGAGTTTGTAGGTAATCATGGAACTTTGTCTAAATATTTCTTAATTTAGAATAAATACGCATGCATTGCTATGTGGTTGCTGGTGGTTGCTGTGGGGTATTCTGGGAGATTATTAGGGTGTTATGAGTGTTCGCTAGGTGGTTGGTAAAAAAAAAAAAAAAGAAATCGAGAAAATAAATCT
This sequence comes from Moxostoma hubbsi, assembly GCA_032164185.1. Classification (NCBI taxonomy): domain Eukaryota; kingdom Metazoa; phylum Chordata; class Actinopteri; order Cypriniformes; family Catostomidae; genus Moxostoma; species Moxostoma hubbsi. The sequence goes on from JAVLUX010000021.1 coordinate 28,379,975, forward strand.
GTCATGAATTACTGGAGATGATCTAAATTCACCACAACATAGTCTTAAAGCTTGGGATTGATAACCATTTACCTTTTTGATCAAAGATGCTGATGCAGAACTGTACACTATACTACCATAATCTATGGCAGATATTATCATTGCACAATATGTTCTCTTTAAATTATAACGATTTGCACCCCAGTCTATCGCCACCAAACACCTTAAAATATTGAATACCTTTTTACATTTGTCCAGTAACTGTTGAATGTGTATACTAAAAGTCAATTTCAAATTCACCCACACCCCTAAAAACCTTACCACAGATACTTGTTCCAAAACCTGATCATATAATTTCATGTCAGCTTTGGGAGATATACTTGAGTTTTTGTTACATAAAGATGGAATCCACAGATTTGAGCCCACTTCTCAACTTCTCTTACAGCCTCCAGCATTCTTCTCTCAACATAATGAACATTTCTTCCTCTCTTCCAAAGCTCTATCATCTGCAAAAAGAGATTTTCCTATTCCTGGGCCAACTTTAGAAAATATCTAATTCATCATAATGTTAAAAAGGACAGGACTACATACACTCCCTTGAGGTTTCCATTCATGATGGAGACATTTGAAAGGTCTGATCGTGTAAAAAAGTATTTATCCAATGATTTAACTTCCCTTTTATTCTCATTTGGTCCAGTTTAATTAAAAGCCCTTCCACATCATGTTGTATGCTTTTTCAACATCGAAAAATACCCACACTAAAACTTCTTTATTAACTTGCACTTTCCTTTTGTCAGACCCTAGATTGATTATCACATCCATTGTGTTTTGACCTCTTCTGAAACTGCTCTGATGAGGGCAAAGAAGACCTCTTGCTTCAAGAACATAAGTCAGCCGAGACATAACCATTCTCTCCATTGACTTACATAAACTGGAGGTCAGAGCTATCGGCCTATAGTTGGTTACCACAGAATGATCTTTCCCTGGTTTAGCAATGGGAACAACAACTCCATACTTCCAAGAGAGTGGAAGTTTTCCTAATTCACTTTATTAAAAATGCTTAATATGGAGTATAATGATATATCTGAGAGATGTTTTATCATTTCATTGCTCACTTCATCCTTCCCAGGGGAGGTATAAAACTCCAGCTAAAGCCTGTTTTAATTAATATAATGAAAAATCCTCATGTGTACATCCAGAAGGGCCTCTTTGAACTAAGACCTGTGGATTTTCTCTCATACTCTGATCTCTGTAATTTCAATCTCATTTGGTACATTGTCATTACTATGAACCTTAACAAAGGCCTCACCTAAAACTTCTGCTTTTTCATGATTTGTAACAATCTGTTTATCCCCACTTATAAGGACAGGTATATTACCGCAGGTCTGCATCCCTCCCATCTTCCTAATCATTCTCCATATCTCACTAATACTTATTTTTTCCACCAATACTGTCACAGAAATATCTCCAATGATTTCTCTTGGCATTCCGAATTATTTTTAAAACAATTGCCTGAGCTCACCATCGCTTCACTTTCTACATTTATCTCCACTGTTTTAAACCCTACTCCTAATTTAATAAAAGTAACCCCCCCCCCCCCCACCCCCCCCACCCCCCCCCCCCCCCCGTCTCCTGTATACAAAAAACTATTGGCTTATCATCAAAATCCTCCACAAATTTCTTAAATTCATGTCCATTAATAATTAAAATTCTTGCATTCCACTGCAGTATACCAAAACCATTATAAACCACCATATCCTGCCTGTATATTTGGAACTTGCACCTTGAGTTTTTGATTAAAACATTTTTCAAATTGCTCTACTGACAAATTTTCCACATCCATGTATTTTTCAGCTGCCCTAATATACTAGTCCTTTTATTCCTACTCTCAGTTTGAGCTGCTGAACATGTTTAATTGCTCTGCAAATGTTCAACCCTTCCAAAACCAAACCTTAATATTTTGGACCTTTATAGCATCCTTTCTAACATGACACCATATCCACCATATCCACCATATCCTGCACTATATTCACCTCCACAAATGGAACAATTTGGTTTTAAATTTTGCTCACTCTTTCCGTATTCATAATCCCCACCACACATTACACAACACTGTTTTCCTTTGCATAAAGTTGCCACATGTCATCTGGGTTACTGTTGTAACCTCCGTTCCCTGATGGAGGGAACGAGACGTTGTGTCGAATGAAGCGACACTAGGGGTCTTTCTTGAAGGCCTCGATTACCTCTGAACTTCAAAAAAGGTCAATGAGAAATTGGCAGACAGAATTTGCATATCCCTCCCCCAGACATATGGGTATAAAAGGAGGGAATCGTGCATCTGTCCATTCAGGTTTTGCACTGAGGAGCCGAGAATAAGGTTCGGCCGTTACAGTGGCTTGGAACAGCGTTGTAGCAGGGGGGACACAACGTCTCGTTCCCTCCATCAGGGAACGGAGGTTACAACAGTAACCCAGATGTTCCCTGTCTGTCATTGACTCGACGCTGTGACGAATGAAGTGACACAAGGTATCCCTATTCAATCACACCATGCAGGTGCTGGGACTGCCGATGTTTGGCATTCAGGTTGCCGTGAGCATGGCATTTGCGGGCCAGATGACCCAGGGAACGAGGAAGTAGCTCTTTTATTGAGAATGTGGGTACCACAGCCCGAAGGGTGTGCGGCAAAAGAAATAAAGGAAAATGAGGATTCTCCTCCTGGCCCTCCACTGGGGGTGCAAACATCTCATTCCCTGGGTCGTCCATCTCAGGAACCCTTGAGAGCCTTCCGGGACCTTGAGTACATCCAAGAGACGAGGGGGTGACAGTTGAGTTATAGTCCTTTGTTTGAGACTCTTAAAAATGTCCCCCTCAAAAATAGTGCATATTTAATCATGAGCTTTTATATATTGAGAATGGTACAAGAGACATGGTATTCATTTTCACCAGATTTCTCTTCATACCCAAACAAATGTTTACATACTAAACATGAAATTTTTTCATGACTGTTATACATGTAGGTAATAAAACATGGAAATCCCTGGTTACAAAATCATTTTGGTTTTACACATCATTGTATTTTATCAAGTTAAGCCTTATAGTTACCATTATTTAGTAGAATGAGATATAAAATTTATATTTATCAATTATAGGTGATTGCACATCGCTACACACATTTTAAAGAGTTGCATCAGTCTATAATTCATTTGTCAGGTACAAAAGTTACCACAGTTCAAAGCGATTTTCAGCATTATCTAGCAAGGCTAGATTAAGATGAAATGTCTTAGAGTTGTGCAAATCTGATGGTCTTTTACTTTACACAGCCTGGTTTAACTGTGTGGGGGTGCAGACTGAAGGCCTGTAATTTTCGACGTTGACAAATTCCAAACTGAAAGACTTGGTTTTTCCATAGATTCAAATCTTGTTGCTGCAATTCTTCTGCATATATAATCTTACATCTGAGACAACTGTTTATCTTAAAAGTCGCATTTGAAATTAGACAATTTTTTTTTATTCTCTCCACTTTTCTCATCAATTTGGAATGTCCAATTCCCAGTCCGTCAATCCACAAATCTTATCACGTGGCTTGTTGAGTTACTACAGAGATGTAGCGTGTGGAGGCGTCATGCTATTCTCCGTGGCATCCACGCACAACTCATCACGTACCCCACCACGTACCCCAGAGCAAGAACCGCATTATAGTGACCATGAGGAGGTTAACCAATGTGACTCTACCCTCCCTAGCAATTGGGCAGGTTTGGTTGCTTAGGAGACCTAGCTGGAGTCACTCAACATGCCCTTTATTCAAACTCACGACTCCAGGGGTGGTAGTTAGCCTCCCATGAAATTAGACAATTCTTAACATACAGTAAAAGTACAGAATAATACAAAATATTATGAATAACATGGCTCAGATTTAGATTTAGTGCTCACATTTAGTCTTAAGAATTTAATGAGTTCATATTGTAATGTCAGACTTTTGTTTGCAGACTTTGGAATATTGACAGATCTGACTGGCACAGTCTGTGACATTGTTGAGACCTCTTCTTAAACTCTAGAGGAGACATATGTGAAAGCACCTTTTTCTCAGCAGACTGAAGCAAAAGTCTCCATTTAATCTCATTGCTGTCTAGGAGGAACAATCATGATTTAACAAATCTCTTTTTATGATTTCTCTTTCCATTGGGATCGTAGCTTAACAAAGTGCCATGATGGATTTTAATGAAGCAGTTAAAGGGCCAACATGAAGATGGATATCAGTATTTCTACATGCCCTGGATCAACCCAAATCCTTCAATATCGCAAATTAAAGCTTTAATGTAAGTGGTTGTGGAAGAGGAAGGGTTTTGTTTTTGTTCCTGATGAAAGCCTACTGGGGCTGATGGGGAAAGACGAAGAGGGTGGATGGTAAAATAAAAGAGGGAGGACAGAGACAAAGTGAAGAGCTGCATATACAGAAGTGTTTTTGCAGTTTTTCCCCCATGTGGATCTACAAATGCAATTCCACAACTTGTAAAATGTAAAACAGGCCAGAGGATAACATATACACAGCTGTTGCGGGGAATAACCTCAGTTTCTCAATTCATACAGTGCATATACTTTTTGAATTTCAGTGCAGTCATGCTGACGGTATGTAAACTCAAAAACATAGAAATAACTATATGTCAACAAATAAGCTCCAGTTGTGTTTTTGGTTTGGAAACAGCCCACACCATCCACATCCTAAGCTGCAGACAGGAAACAAATGCAGCCTGAGCTGAAAGCCTTCTCAGACAATTCCACTGAGATAGGACCTAAATCAGGAAAGTGAGAGCACGTGTTAACCACAATGACATTGTTTAGCAGCTTTTAATGCATTTCCCTTTATAAATCCTCAACTGGTGATTACATAAGTTGAAACTAGTGAGTGAAGAGTCAGTGAAAATAAATGTGTGAGTATACAGTATGTACTCAAAAAATATTCCTGGGAAAGTTAGGCTTTAAACAAATGGTTTGAATTAGATTTATTTAAATAATAATAATAATAATATAATATAATAAATGAATTGTGCAATTATTGCAAAAGCTTTTGTAGTTGTTTTGCATTTATCAAACTATATTGTTTTAAACTTGTTTAAAATGTTTGTTTCAAAGTTAATACTCCTCGTTCATTTTAATAGAATTTTTCTGTCATGTACTCTACTTAAAGATTATGCAATTTATTTTGATGACAATTTGTCATACAACTGAAATGTGAGTCTTAAAAATAGCCTGAAATGTTTTTGATTGTGTATGCTTGTGTGCACACTGCATTTATGGAAAAAATAAAAATAAAGAAATTCAAAATTAGTTTTGTATTGTTCTCTAAAATTATCTAAACATCCTTAAAAAATATAAATAATAAAAATGGGTATGATAATAAGACTTTCAGAAAATATGCAGTACAATGAAATTATTATAATTTTTACCCTATTGGCAAATAGTTTTTCTTTTGATTTAACCTTTCACTAAATAAACATTTACACATAAACCTCACTATATTTTGTTAGGTTTTTGTTTAAAACAGGAAAAAAATATTTGCCAATGGTGTGAGAAGCTTTTACTTAAGATTTTTTTCTCTGAAAACAAGTCTTACTGTCTCATGTCATTTTACTTCTCAAGACAACTCGTCTTGGTTTAAGGATGTTAACTGGAAAACAAGACAAAAATACTGATTGATAATTGGTTTTTTTTTTTGTTTTTTTGCAATGTGTGTGTCTGTTAGGTGGCTAAAGGTGCTTGAGGTTCAGAGGGGCTTTTGTAGAGATTTTATTCATGAACTTTCTCACAGCTTGGACTTCTCTGGGATTCTAATCAAAGTCAACCAGGCAGAGTTAAAGATATTGCTTATTGATGATGTTAAATGTGCCCTGAAAGAGTCTTATGAAACCGGCCGTTTAAACTCCTCTCTGGTGGATCTAACCATAGAACATAAAAAGAGCCACTTTACACAAGTGTTCTCAGGCTAAATCGAATCCCCCCAGAGCCGAGAGGGACCTCTTGGCCCTTGCTCCCAAATATTGCCTGCTTTTACTCTAACATTCATTCTCTAATAGTGTGCGTTATGACATGACCATAAGAGCTGCACTTAAAGGTATAGGACACAGTTTACGTATTTTTGCAATAAGATTTCATTTTAGTAAACATGATAATAACTAGACTTGTGTAAGGTTTATAAAATCAAAGAGAGCTCCAGATAATTTCACTCCTGCTCATTTAAGATAGTTCACAAAGTTTTGCACACAGCTGTGTTTACTATTTAACTTTTCTTTTTACTTCCACTAACTTTCAACAGAACTTTAATTAATTCTACCATTCGCTCAAGACATTTATTCATTTGGAATGGCCAAGGTAGGGTCATTTAACTGGGGAATTAGATTCAAACCATGTTTAATATGGCCATATTCCTTTTCCAATTTGTCTTTGTCATCATCGTTAAATTTTATGCTTAATTTATTCTTCAGAATGTCCTATGCAGAATATGAAATGTGAGGCCCTCTATGCTTATCTTTCTAGACAATGCTTACAGCAGATTTATTTGGATATGTGCTTCAATTTCACTTTTCATATTAGCTGGAAGTTACATTCACTCCAGTTACACAATGAAATGTTTGGCGTTATTATAACCACATGTTTGCATGCAGAATTCTACATTTCGTTGCAGTTTCCTGTTGAAGATGTGCTACACTGTTAACCCTTATTGTAGTTTATAGCAGTGCTATAAATAATAATATTTCTTATATTAAATTAATTTTAAGTCGACTTGAGGCTCCCTAGTGGGTCCCAACCCCCTGGTTGAGAACCACTGGTAAATAAATGTAAAATGACCATTAAATTACTATAATGTAATCATACAGTATTTAACCGTAATATGCATTGCATCATGGGTAATTTATGTGACATTACTCATTAATAACTGAACTGGCTCAACATTGCTAGCTTCTGTGGGCAACCAGTCTTGATCTGATATGATATGAGTGTGATATGGCTGCTGGCAGTGTGTGTAGTTGAGCTACAGTACAGAGGGTACAGTACAGTGTGTGTAGCAGAGGGTACAGTACAGTACCCTCTGTCTCTCCTAGTGTACATGACAATATGCATAATCTAATATTTCTAATAACAGCAAATTAATTTTTATCTAATTAATACAGTAACAAACTCTAACTAAACACAGCGTATTACTGCAGATGTATATCAGCATGAAACCCACATCTTTTACTGAGGGATTTACATCTTTCTGTGTTCATACTTTTTTATATCAATAAATGCCTGTAATTATTTGCATTTAATGCACACATAGGCAGAATCCGTTTGATCTCAGAGCATTTCTAGAGGAAAAATGCATTGTCAGTGTTTATTATGGAGGGCACACAGAGTCAACTGCAGGTAAGTTTAATGATGAAACTTTATATATATATATTTATAATCTTTATATATATATATAATATTCGTTTAGTATTGGTAGTAAGATAAACCGTTTATTTGTAACAATAATGAACTTTAATCTTGGCTTGGTCTCTCTCTCGCCCTCTCTCCACACCCGACTTTACCTCAGGTACAAGCCCTTTCCACTCGGAGTCCCAGGGAATCAGTGGATGCGTTCTTGCTTTCCGTCTGCCATATTTTTAAGTGTTGGTACGACGGGTATAAAAGTGGGGAAATACGTCGAGTTCATTCAGAAATTTTCTTCGGAGCCGATGGTCGTGTATGTAGCCAGCTGCGAGTCACACACCAGTTCCTGCTTCTGTTCCTCTGATGCTCTGCTTGCTGTTGGATCTACGGCGCACTTCAGCGGCTTTCTCCTTCTCTGCACGGCAGTGCAGTTTGCCCCTGGATGCTTCGACAGTGCAGAGAGTTAAAAGAGTTGTATTTGAAAGAGTGAAGAGAGAGAAGAGAGAGAAAAGTGTCATTTCCTCTAAAAGAGCTTTACACAGCGGCGTTGAACGTCTCACTACGAGGGCATAACCATGGCAACGTTAAGCACGCCACTCCAGCCGCCCCCCCCCACCCCAGTCGCTCCTTCTTCCCACGGGATTGAGGACGATGCAGCTGGCGCTGGAGGCGATCTGGGGATGGCTATCTCTCATATCCTTCCCCGCCGCAAGCCTGCCGCCATGGCACAACGGTCCCCTTAAAACTTTTCCAGAGGTTCCTGGGGCATATAGCATCCTCCGCGGCGGTCGCGCCACTGGGGTTGATGCATATGAGACCGCTTCAGCACTGGCTTCAGACTCGAGTCCCGAGACGAGCATGGCGCTGCGGTACGCACCCCCGCCTGCCGCCAAACATTCAAACCCTGGACAGACCTCTGTTTTCTACGGGCAGGTGTACCCTTGCAGCAGGTGTCCTGATGCATCTTGGTCACGACCGACGCCTCCAGATTGGGTTGGGGCGCCGTGTGCAGTGGGCGCGCAGTAGCAAGCCGTTGGAAAGGGGCCCCGCTGCACTGGCACATCAAATGCCTGGAGTTGCTGACTGTTTTCTTTGCCCTGTGGAAGTTTCTCCGGTTAGTTCGAGACAAACATGTCCTGATCAGGTCAGACAGCACCACTGCGGTAGTGTACATAAATCTCCAAGGCGGCGTACGCTCCCGCCACACATGTCACGACCCCCTATCGCACCCAGGCCGTAACCCCCCCCCCCCCCCCCACTTGCGGGTCCAAGCGCACTCAACATGGAGTATTGCGTCCTCGTGGGCACTGGCCAGAGGCACCTCCCTAGCAGACATATGTAGAGCAGCGGGTTGGGCAACACCTAATACCTTTGCGAGATTTTACGATCTCAGGGTTGAGTCAGTATCGTCCCGTGTTTTTTCAGGTGTCCGAGCCGGCAGAACTCGGTAACATGCTGACGATCTGGCCGGGCGAATTGCTTGCACCTGGCGCCCTTTCCCTTGGCCGAGGTAAAACTGTGCGCTTTCTCTCCCAGGAGATCCCACCCACCCAGGTCCCTGGTCGATTCCTCCCTAGCCCTTTTGGGTCCGCAGTTCAGCAAAGGAACTTGCCGACCCAGTCCACTATGGGTACTCTAATCTACCATGTACTGGAATAGGTGCTCCACAGATCGGGACTCCTACATGGACTCCCCCTGTGTGTATTTTCCACGGAACGGTCCCCTTACGAAGTGGACCCTCGTCTCCCTTAGGCAGTTTTTACTGCCCTACGGTCGCTATGCTGTAGCAACTCCCCCCTCCTTGAGGTTGGATCTACCACTGCGCCACGTTCCACATGTTGCCTAAAAAAACCCATGTGATGTATTCGCCACCGTTACCTCCCCTTTTGGGCAGGTGTAGACTCCGCAGGGTCTTTTCCCCCTGAAAGAATAGGAAAATGGGTAAGACCCCCCTCGATGCGTGTAAAGGCCCTCCTGTTATTGCTCTATGCCGAGAAATATAGAGAGAATAGAGGCCCAGCCAGGCTTGGCCCGTTCCCAGGTTGGCAAGCGTCGCCTTGTTCCCCTCTAGGGTAACCAGAAGGATTCCGATGACTTTTTGGGGGCATTGGGGAAGGGTAAGTGCAGTCTGAAACACAGTTGGTCGCTTGTGCACGTGAAATACCTGCCTGCTTCTGTGTCAGCAGTACATGTACATGGCTCAGCGCATGAAGTGGACCCCTAGTGTCGCTTCTTCAACACGACGTCGAAGTGAGCGACAGATGGGGAACGTCTCGGTTACGTATGTAACCTCCGTTTCCTGATGGAGGGAACGAGACGTTCGGCTCCTCAGAAAAATCCTGAATGAACTCGACGTATTTCCCCGCTTTTATATCCGGGCGGGGTATACAAATACTGTCTACCAACTTCTCATTGGCCTTTTTTCATAGACCATAGAGGCATATTCGGCGCTCAAGAGAGACCCCTAGTGTCGCTTCTTCGACACGATGTCTCGTTCCCTCCATTAGGGAACGGAGGTTACATATGTAACTGAGACATTTTTAGGACGGTTTGTCAGTTGAAAACGGTTGAACTTTTTAAAATGCATCTCGTGACCCATGTTTCGCTGCTTTTTCTGGCGTCGCGAGATTGTGTTTTTAAGATGGTGTGTCACATTAAACATTAACCTGAAATGAGACCCACACGTTGTGCTCCATCTTGCATTTTAGTAGTTAAAGGAGATTTTGGAGAGTATTGTATGTGATGACTTCATGACTTAACATTCACACTGATATATTTTCTGCACTGACTGACGACAAATTCTCCTTCAATCGGTATACATGTTTTATCCTTGTTAGCTTTTTCATTGCGGTATATGTCAATTAGAGATAGTTCACACACAAAAAAAAAATGTATTCTCTCATTATTTACTCACCCTCATGACATCCCAGATGTGCATGCCTTTCTTTCTTCTGCTGAACACAAACAAAGATTTTTAGAATAATATTTAATTTCTGTAGGTCCATACAATGCAGGTGAATGGTGATCAGAACTTTAAAGCTCCAAAAAAGAATATAAAGGCAGCATAAAACTAATTCATAAGCCTCTAGTGGTTAAATCTCCACTTTTACGTGCACATTCTTCTTCTTTTGTTTTTTGGTGATTCACATTATTTTTGTATATAACCACCTACTAGTTGGGGCTGGTCGAAGGTGGAGCTTTATAGAAAAAAAGGACAGATAAATATTTATCTGTTTCTCACCCACACCTATCATATTACTTCTGAAGACATGGATTAACCACTGGAGTCTTATGGATTACTTTTTGCGGCCTTTATGGGATTTTTTTGAGGTACAAAGATCTAGCCACCGTTCAGTTGCACGAAACACCTTTAATGCATCATTTGAAAAATTATACATTTTAAATGCTTGTATTACAGACTCACCAACATTTACACACTTATTTCTATGTGATTAGCTTCAGCGGTAGCTCATCAAAAAGTGTTAGACAGTTTGAGACCAGTGAAGCACGCAAATTGACAAGGGAGACGAGAGTGTCATACTGTATAAGCGACACGAGGTGATGATGATGTGGTTGCGTTCACCTCCCATTTAATTTTAGATCACTGTTGTTTAGGTTTAGGTTAAAGTTTAAGTATAGGGAGGTAAGACAAACTTTAAGTCACCAAAATGTTAGGTGCAGGCTTTATGCAAATGGACAACTGGAAAATGTCTATGTTACTTCCTCGGCGGACATCCATTCTTCAAATATTAGATTATGCATATTGTCATGTACACTAGGAGAGACAGAGGGTACTGTACTGTACTGTAGCTCAACTACACACACTGCCAGCAGCCATATCACACTCATATCATATCAGATCAAGACTGGTTGCCCAATGAAGATAAGCAATGTTGAGCCTGGTCAGTACTTGGATGGGAGATCACATAGAGAATAGTAAGGTTGCTGTTTGAAGAGGTATTAGGGAGGTAAGTAGGGGGTGCTTACCTGTAGTCTGTCTAGGTCCTAATGCCCCAGTATAGTAATTGGGACACTGTACTTTAAAAAGGCACTGTCTTTTGGCTGAGATGTTAAACCAAGGTCCTGACACTTCCCAGGACAGTTCTCGAAAAGAGTAGGGGTGTAACCTAGGTGTCCTGGTCAATTTCCCCTATGGTCCTTATCAACCATGTCCTCATAATAATTCCCATCCATGTATTGGCTGCATCACTCTACTCTCTCCTCTCAGCTCAGTCATCCAGGTGGATGCTGCATGCTGGTGGTGGTTGAGGAGAGTCCCCTGTTCACTGAGTAAGCGCTTTGAGTGTAGTGTCAGAAAAGCGCTATAAATGTAACATTCATTCATTCATTCATACACAATAACCTGCTGTAATCTGATTATAACTGTGCATGTAAATGTACTGAATGCTGTATCCTTGGCTCCAATAATTCACTGTGTCTCCTTTGCCACTGCCACTCTTCTATAGATGTAATGCACTGTCTGAAATGGCTTCACTCAGCCAGGTTGAGAAGTAATTTATCCATTTTGTCAGGAAGAGATTGGAGATTCACTAGATGGATGCTTGGCAGCGCAGTTCAAAGGCCATGCATTCTGAGCTTGACCAGCGCCAACTCACTTCCCACATTTGCTTCTTTTAGCACGCTTGTACAGCACCACAGCTCCTCCAACTAAAATGTCCAACAGAATGTCCAAATAATAAAAAAATGGTAAAAGATTGTCTGGCGTGTGCTGCCGAATATTCAGCAGATCGTCACTGAGCGCCATACCTCCATACATTTAGTACATTTTAAGTTTATTCAACTTTAAAAGTGTATGCGAGACAGCTTGGGATGGGCCATCACTGGTCTAGGCACTAAGATGGAAAGACAAATAGGAAACAGCGGAGGAAAACTCATAACAACAGATGGTCCCATACCTCTAACCTGTCTCTTCTCATCAGTGCATTAAATCATCTGTGCACTTAGTCCAGAGCTGCTGAAGTCTGTTGTGTCATGAAGTGCCTAATTTTAGTTATGGTTCTAGAAACAGCCAACCTAAGCCCACAGTGCTAAGATTTGAAGCTTGTATCCTTGGATGAATGACAACCTCGCTTAAGGCTTTCTTGTGTCCTTAAAGGGCTTCTATTTACCTTGTAGCCTACTCTCAGTCTCACAACTTTTCTCTGTATTCTCTCTGATGGATGTAAAAGGAAGAAATACTCACTACAATGCAAAATGGCGGAAGCACTGATTCCTGAAATTTGGGCCAAAACATGTCCTACAAATTTACCTGCAATTATTTTAAAAATAGCAACATTTGCACTTTGAAATTGTTCAGAGATGATCACTAGTGTTCTTAACACAAAAATGCTATACTTGTGTATAATAAAAATATACACTGGACTGTGTTCAGACCATGGTCAGAAATTAATGTGAACTTGGGGTAAAAAATGCTAGTGAAAATGACACAAAATGCCCTCAAATTAAAAATCAAAACTTTATTATAAGCCTAACACATACTGTATCATCCAAAAATGGGTAACAGCCATACTAAATTAATTTTGAATATTGTATGCTAATAGTTGATTAAGGTCACACATGCATGCTTTCATGTCAATTGTTTAGCTTTTATGATTGGGCAAAGCTCAACACCATAAGATATCAACTGAGATTTTCAGATTTTCTTAAGTATAGAGCTAACAATCAGTCTGGAACCATCCTGTATTCTCATTTCATTCTTAATCAATGTCAGTATTTGTCATAAATATTTTAAGAATTACATAGCAGTTCAGAGTTTTTTTTTTTTTTTTTTTTTTTTTTGGTATCTGATGGATTTAACTCATAAAGAGTGATAAGGAAGGAAAAACAAAAATGGTGTGAGAAAATGGTAGAAGAAGGTGGTTTTACCAAAACTAACAGGTAATTAAATACCACTTACATGTTTAACAGATTATCACAAAATAGCCTGGTGGAGTGGAGGTGTAGTGGGCTAAACCACATATCTGGTTCGATCCTCACAGCCACCACCATTGTGTCCTTGAGCAAGCCACTTAACTCCAGGTTGCTCCAGGGGAATTGTTCCTGTAGTAAGTGCACTGTAAGTTGCTTTGGCATATGCATAAATATAAATGTAGCCTAATTCATGAATACATTTATGTTTTATATCAGTTTATATCAAGAATCAGTGGATAAAAGGATCAATTAAATGACACAAGATTAAAATGTCATCCTCAACTGTCCCTTTGGTGGCCACACAGAGCCTTTAAACTTCCCATAGATTTGAAGCTGAGCTGCCCCATTTAGCTCAATTCTATAAATTCAGATTATGGCAGTGCTTTACAGGTCACTCAACAAATGCCACTGCTGGAGGCGGAACATTGTTACGCTATTACCATGTGATACACGAACGGATTTGGCTGTTGCATACCGTCTCTGTGTTTACATCAGCAAACGTGTTTCCATATGTGTCCTCCTGGGAGCATTGACAGGGTAGAATAGGGTGGCGGATGCCGAGACTGGACCCCTCCCTGGGAGTTCGGGGCCCCCCTGGGGTTTAAGCCCAGGTAAGCCTGTGCATTAATGCAACCCTGCTAAAAGCTTATAGACATAGACCAAAAACTACAAAACTTCAGTTTGAATATTATTGGGTCTTTAAAGTTAAAGGGCCCAAAAACTAGAAATCAATGTGAATGAGTGAATAATGCCTGCGTTTGTGCAGAATCAGTGCATCATCCATTGGAACATTTAGTCGTTACTGTTTCAGCCAAGCATGACATTTTCACAGCTGCTGTTGCAACTCAGGATCCTGCACATATTCATTCCGCTGTTGAGTTGAGAGACTGTTTTTCAGCCAGTGGCACGCTACATGGTTGTGCTTCACAGAATGAAAGAGGCCAAGTCTTAAACCCACTTTATCCAAGTGTTACATCACTTATTGATGTGTCCACCCACATCATTTGAGCAAAGCTTTCTATGCTGCCAAACGAGAAAGAGAGGAAAAATCCTCTGGACTTTCCTCCCCATAAAGCAGTCTGGTTTGTTTCAGTTGTGTTCTTCTGTGCTAAAGTACTCTCTTGTCATAGATTCTTGTGTGTGTGTGTGTGTGTGTGTGTGTGTGTGAGAGAGAGAGAGAGTCCAAAAGTCTGTGACTATTCTACAGTATATTATTTCCTTTTAAAGTTTTAGGATTTTCAAAAACAAAGAAAAGTTCTGACATAAAATGTATAATGTGCAATATGTATATGTCACTAATCAAATGTATGACATTAAGAATATTAACTGCGTACAGAAGGTCAATTTTATTTGCTTCCAATTAATTTGTCCTGGTAAATTTCCACTTAAATCGTAAGATATACTGATAATATATTTTGGTATGAATAATGCTCTATTAAATAAGAAAAGTGCGAATTAGAGGTGTTTTCCAAGTGGTCTCAGACATTTGCTGTAAATGTGAGTTTTAGCAATATTGTGGCATTTTGTTTTTTTCGAATTACACTACACATATGATGCTTACAGTGTTTAATGTTCAACTGATCAATCGACTTGATCACACTTTGCGTCACAGTATTGTGCAGTAGTTTAGTTGCACTTGTACTATCTAAGCTGCATTTGTAGTTGTTTACTGAGCAGTTACTAATAGTAGTAATAAAATAAATAGTAGTGGTTCTATTCAAATGAAAATTCTTTCATCATTTACTCACCCTCATGTTGTTCTAACCTGTATGACATTTTCTGTTGAACACAATTGATGCTGTATAGCAGGATGTTATCTGCAGTCACCATTTACTTCCTTTGCATTTTTTTCTATTCAAAGAAATGTAATGTTGACTGATGCTGTATAAAGCTACCTTTGTGTTCCACAGAAGAAATGGGTGATATGGGTTTGGAACAACACGAGGATGATTGAATGAAGATAGAATTTGCACTTTTAGATTAACTATCCTTATAACTTTGTTCTCTAAAAGCCTGCATTTGGTCATTGTTATTACTGTTGTAGTTAATTATGTTCATGAGTAGCATAGACAGTGTAATGTAAAGTGTTCACACCTTTTATTTGTGACTAATATTATAACAGCAGTCACCTATACACAGAGTATTTCATTAAAACCCTTGTGGTTTTAAAAGTCCACAGCATACTAGTACTGTATTTGGAGTCTAATTGCATCGACAGAAAAGAGTTGAAGATAACAAAGTTAGAAATGGCTCAAGTATTCCCTGTGGCAGGTTCAAAATGTCACCATAGTCACCCAAACAGTTCAAAGAGTGTGTTTAAATCCCAGTTAAGAGCTGTCAGCACCTGTATGACCTCGCACTTGTGTGGAGGCTGCAAGCTCAATGTTATCATGGACTAATGCTCACATCTGCTCTAGTAAGGAGAGCATAGGTGGGAAAATCATGTGTGTGTTTTGTGCAGTGGCAATGTTATGAGAGATGCAGATGGATTGTGTCTCATAGTGTGATAAAGCACAGCATTATCATTCTCTGTTCTAAAGCTTTCAATGACATCACAGAAAATACTCTTTGTGCCCCACTTCCTCAATTTAGATCTTATCGTCCAGACTGTAGCTGAATGTAAACCTGCATTCCCACTGCACCACATCTTTATTTTCCCCTTCCTCATTAATTGCCCTCCCAAGTTACCACATGTTCCACAGAGAGTCTTTCTATCTCAAGAAACACGCAGTTAAATCGTTATGTGAAATCATTGCCTTACTTGCAGCAAAGGTACTGAGGTATTTTCTCATAAAGTTTAGATGTTTTAGAAGATATTTGGGTCTTTCACTTGCTTTTTGGTTGCCACAGTCTGTCCTGTATTTGCTAAGGATTCTGTTTTATGATTACTTGATTCTACAGAAGCTGATGATGGAGAATTTGTGATTTTCCAACCACATACTGTAGAGAGGAATTCCCATGTAGCGCTGGGACAACCTGTCCTTGACCAGCACAGCAGTGTGAGTGAAATATAAGTTCGTGGTTTTCCTCTGTGTGTGTGACTAACAGTAACACTGTTAGTCTTAAGCTAGTTTAGCAGTGAATAAAAACTTACTTTTCTTCATGTTCCTCACACCATTCTTATGACATTTTACAGTAACACTTTTACTATAGTGAATGACTTGTAAGGTGATACATTTTAACATGTGCATCACATAACCAACTAGATTTACAAGCTTGCTTAAGCACAGTGGTGTAGTATATGTGTATATATATATATATATATATATATATATATATATATATATATATATACATACACACTGGCAGCCAAATGTTTGGAATAATGTACAGATTTTGCTATTTTGGAAGGAAATTGGTACTTTAATTCACCAAAGTGGCATTCAACTGATCACAAAATATAGTGAGGTCATTACTGATGTAATCTAGAAAGGCCCCATTTCCAGCAGTAATCATGCTAAATTGCTTATTTGGTACCAGAAAATCACTTGCCATTATTTCAAACACAGTTCAAAACTATTTGATTCATTAAATTAAGCTTAACATTGTCTTTGTTTTTGAGTTGCCAAAGTATGCAATAGACTGGCATGTATTAAGGACAATATTAGGTAAAAAAAAAAAAAAAAAAAGAAAACAGCTTTCACTTGAAACTCATCAGTCAATCATTGTTTTGAGGAATGAAGGTTATACACTGCTTGAAATTGCCAAAACAAACTGAAGATTTCATTCAAAGATGTACAGTCTTCTAAGACAAAGGACAACTGGCTCTAACAAGGACAGAAAGAGATGTGGAAGGACCAGATGTACAACTAAACAAGAGGAGAAGTACATCAGAGTCTCTAGTTTGAGAAATAGACACCTCACATGTCCTCAGCTGACAGAGTCATTGAATTCCACCCGCTCAACACCAGTTTCATGTACAACAGTAAAGAGAAGTCTCAGGGGTACAGACCTTATGGGAAGAATTGCAAAGAAAAAGCCACTTTTGAAACAGAAAGACAAAAAGAAAAGGTTAGAGTGGGCAAAGAAACACAGACATTGGACAACAGATAATTGGAAAAGAGTGTTACGGATCTTAACCCTATTGAGCTTTTGTGGGATGAGCTAGACTGTAAGGTGCATGTAAAGTGCCCGACAAGACAGCCACATCTAAGGCAAGTGCTACAGGAAGTGTGGGGTGAAATGTCACCTGAGTATCTGGACAAACTGACAGCTAGAATGCCAAAGATCTGCAAAGCTGTCATTGCAGCATGTGGAGGATTGTTTGATGAGAACTCTTTGAAGTTTAAGAAGTTCTGAAAAAAATTGTAATAGTAATTTTTCATATCCTGACTGTACATTGCGATCAGTTGAATGCCACTTTGGTGATTAAAAGTTCCAAACTTTTGACTGCCAGTCTGTGTGTGTGTGTGTGTGTGTGTGTGTGTGTGTGTGTGTGTGGGTATGTTTATGTGGTTTACGGGGACAGTTTTTTAGGTTACAAACTGGTAATTACAAGGGTATTATGTATAAATGTGGTTCACGAGGACATTTCTAGTGTCCCCATAATTTAAATAGCTTAAAAAACATATTAAATTATGTTTTATTGAAAATGTGAGGGTTAGGTTTAGGGGTTAGGTTTAGGGGATAGAACATATGATAGGTAGACCAACATGTGTGTGTGTGTGTGTGTGTGTGTGTGTGTGTGTGTGTGTGTGTGTGTATACAGTTTATATTTATGTTTAGCAGGGAAATCAATTCACAGCGCAAATTCCGGTAACTCCAGGGATGCTTTTGCATCAGCATTAGATGCTGGAAATGTCCCGCCCCTTACTGAAATAGAAAATATGATTGATTAGCAAATATCCAGTCGCGTCTGAAATGAACGTTCTGATTGGTGGATTGGCTCCCGCAGCTGTGTGCACATTTAGAGAGAATCTCTGTACACCTTTTTAGAAAAAAACACTATTCACTCCATGGTGCCGCGGCACTGCAACATTAGACAGTTCCAGGTCAAAATCTCTTTGTACTGGCAGCCATACGTATCATCACTTATTTTATGTGGGCATAAGCAAAATCCTAAGAAAGATAGGTGGGCATATGGCACATGCCTGCGTATGCCCTAGACTACACTACTGTTTAAACATGATCAAATTGTGCTGTAGCTCAACTAGAGCTTTTCGCTTGCAATGCAAATGATCGGGGTACAAGTCCTGAAGAGCACGCGAGTCGTTATGTAAGCCGAAAGTGTCCTAAAAGTACCACAAAATGACGTGGTTGCTACATCAATTATGTTTATCATCTCACATATGCTTTTATGACACAATCAGTTAGGTTTAGGTTTAGGGTAGGAAGGTTTACCTTAAAAAACCTTTAAAAAATTATTAGTTTGAGAGAAAATTTTAGTGGACATTTCCTCTTGGCACTTTCACGATGTATGCCTCACTAGCCGAAAAAGTTAGTTTAATTTCTTCAAGTGACCAATAAGCTTCTTCTTTTACTGAAGAACTGACAAGACGTCAAGCTGATCTGAACTTTTTCATCATACTCAGCTGGATATCATCACAAACGCTGACTGTAATCCACAGTGATTCTGTCACCAAACGTTTTTCCACACTAAAATGACTAATGAAATCAGAAAGAGAAGGCACAGCAGCCTGTTTTATTGAACGTAATTTGTTTTCTCCCTGAAAGCTCCAACTGGAGAAATGCATTCTATGATAAGCCTTGAGGGGATAAATACACACTCACACACATTCACAAGGAATCAATGAATCACATCCTAAATCATTCTTTTACAATTGTTTATGCTCACACGGTGCTCCTGTTGTTTTGGTGTGAGAGAGAGAGTTGCGCTGAGTCACCTCTCCGCCATTCTTAATCGGTAAGTGTCATACCTCCATTTGAAGAGAGGGAGATCTAAGCAGTGTGAAACACTCTAACAAATTACATTTGTTTTGTGTTTGTTAGTGTGGCACCGGCTTAAGAAGCCACATACATTTTACAAAATGTTTTGGCAAAAAATACAGATTTTGTCAGAACACAAGGCTACCTTTGAATGACTGTCAATGGAGAAACAGGCTTATTGCTAGCATAATGGTGTGGTTATGGTGGTCTCCTAGCTCTTGCCTCATTAAATATATTTGACTAATTTGATGATGCTTACAGATACCAACTGTACAAGAAGAGTGTTGTACTCTCAGCTTCATTTAACACATTTAACCATGCACAAATCCATTCCGCAGAATTCCACAGATTTTACCCCAAAATATGTGCAGATAATGCAAAAAAGTCATCAGATTCTGTCTGGTCCTGCTCATTAGTCATTTCATACTGTAAGCAGTTCCTGATTTCCTTCCCTCTCTGGGCTGCAGGGCCAACTTATGTCGCCTTGGCACACATACCCTGCACACATATGTGCACACACATGCTTACAAATGTTTTCTCATATAAAAAATACATTCCTATGTAGATCAGATTTGCCACATCCTGTTTTACTCATGCAAACATCTAGATCCAGCATGCCATTGACAGTAATGGAACACTGTGCTTACTGCTTTGGCAACTAAACAAAGCAGGATTCAGCTGCTCCACACTGCACCCATTGCAGTTTTTCAACTCTCTGCTTTGTTGTTTGTGTGCATATGTGTGTCTATGGGAGGAGGCAATGGAGCCTTGGTGTCTGAAATACACTTACTACTTATCTGAGGCTCCTCTTGTCCTTCTTTGGGGAAATTGTGATAATTGGACAGCAGAGGTATAATCAATCAGTCAAAGCAGTTCACCATACCATGAAAAAGGCCAGATACTCTTAAGAGAGACACGCAACCATACACACAAAGTTCTCCTGAATGCACAGACACTGATGTAGTGCTACTCAGTGGGTCGGTTGGGGATGGGGGTGAGGGGTACAAGCTCTCTGAATTGAAACGATGCTTAGTTTAGCCACACAATGACTCCACTTCACAATGAGCGACTCTGAACTAGTCTACTTTGACTAAAACTGCTCACTGTCAGTCTGCGGTGACCAACTGAAGCAAACCCTAATGGGGAAGCAGTCATTTAAGTAAATGTATAATCCTATTTTGTGCCCATATACAATCACAGGAATGGCAAAAATGTAGGTTACTGGAAAGAGTTCTCCAGAGGAGCAAAATTAATTAAAGTCCGGCTCAGACTCTCGTGTTAGTCTGCACTCATTATATTTGGATTTCCTTTGAAGTAATTTGATAGAGTAATTATGAGCTTGCTCAGATATGTACAGTATGCTGCCCAGTACCCTGCATGTAGCTGTTTGGAGATTTTACATGTAGATTTAGCAATGTTAGATTTATTTTCCATCATCAAATAAGTGAACGTTTAATTTGACTCTTTAAGTCAGAGTCAAACATTCGGGTTTCTTCAACACATTTCACATGAGATTTTTCATCTGGAAGGTCTGTAATAATTATAAATCAATACAAGCTTGTTTCTGATTACTCCTATTATTTGTTGGCAATAGTAATAATGTTGTTTTTTGTTCTGTTGCATTACCACAGCAATTTTGAGCTGAATATATGGGCAGGCTTTTAATTTATGTTCTAAGAGATGTCTGAAAGTTCTCTCCAACAACATGACAAAAGATCACCTACCACGATCAATAAAAATGGATTACAATCTATTACAATTATTGCATATCATGAATTATTTATGTTGACCTTTTTGTTTCCTTTGTGGATGCATTTGTTTCTTTGCTTTCATTCATGACTGCAAAGATAGTTTCTGAGAAACGCTATGCTTAGAAAGTGGTAGGCCTAAACAAATGAGTGTTCAGGACAAGCTATCAAAGTAATAGCTTGAATCTATTCAGAACAAGACATAAATTACACATTATATTAACATTAATGTTATATAATATGGCAACCCGGTATCACGCCGAGGCGTGAAATAGACACGCCGGTCCACTCGCGGATGCGTGTCTATTTCACGCTTTGCCTCCTCCAGGCGTGTACATGACACGCGCGCGTCTACGTAGAATACCGGCAGGGGGCGATCGTTTCCTCGACGCCAACAACTGTCCGCGCACCAAAGAGGAAGCGATACATCGCGTTCTCCACTTCCGGGTTTATTTTTGTATATAAATACACTTTTTAAATATATATATATATATATATATATATATATATATATATATATATATATATATATATATATATATATATATATTTATATATATATATTTATATATATATATTTATATATATATATATATTTATTTGTTTATTTACATCAGCACAAGATACTCGACAGCCCACACACACACACACACACACACACACGTATAACAACGTTAGGCTACAGCAACGTTAGGATTTCTTCATGAAAGCAGCACTATGTAATGAACCTTTATTTGTCACATATGGTCACAAGTGAAAGTAACCGGCGAAATTGGCCGGCATCCCGCCCGCACGAACGTGCAACGCGACGACAACGGTATCGCTTCCTCTCTGGTGCGCGGAGAGTTGTTGGCGTCGAGGAAACGATCGCCCCCTGACGGTATTCTACGTAGACGCGCGCGTGTCATGTACACGCCTGGAGGAGGCAAAGCGTGACACCGACACGCATCCGCGAGTGGACCGGCGTGTCTATTTCACGCCTCGGCGTGATATCGGGTTGTATGGTCACAAGTGAAAGTAACCGGCGAAATTGGCCGGCATCCCGCCCGCACGAACGTGCAACGCGACGACAACGGTATCGCTTCCTCTCTGGTGCGCGGAGAGTTGTTGGCGTCGAGGAAACGATCGCCCCCTGACGGTATTCTACGTAGACGCGCGCGTGTCATGTACACGCCTGGAGGAGGCAAAGCGTGACACCGACACGCATCCGCGAGTGGACCGGCGTGTCTATTTCACGCCTCGGCGTGATATCGGGTTGCAACATGCTGCTGGTGCGAACTTTCAAAAGACCAGATACCTTGTGAAACCTTATACTTCTAGGATATTCATTTCTTTATTGCTGGCTGTTTCAATCAGATTGCAGTTTTTATGAAAAGCTGCTCATATAAGCATAAAACTCTTTGAAAAGAGTTTTTGAAAAGTTATAAGAAGCCAGGAGACAAATAATAAATTCTCCTGCTCATTATCTTTTTTTCTTCACATCTCTCTTCATCCATCTTTGTCTTGCATGTTGTTCTGATTGAGATATTAGTTGAAGGCATAAGGTGTCCTGGCTGTCCTGCCATATTTGGAATTGGTCCACAGATGACATTTACACTTAACTTAGTTACTTTCCAAAGCGGATGATGGATTGGAAAACGTCAAGGAGTTTCTGAGACAAAGTTACAAGGGAGAGAATGGCATTGCCAACTCATTGTTATTCCCTCACAATACTGCCTGGCAATCATTGTCTGAAAAGGTTAGAAGTGAAGAGCAAGGTGTTGTTGTATTAAGTGTTATTTTCACCATCCAGGTTTCTGTAACATAAAAATGAATCTTCAATGTGTAGACTACGGTTGGACAATTATCTTAAAGCTATTTGTTGCTATATAATGTATGTGACAGCTCTGGAAAGTTAACAGGGTATAGCAGTAATTCACAGTGATGGACATCCTCTTTCAACAGTCTGGATCCAATGTGATTTTCCCAAGCACAAGGGGATGAAAGCCAGCTCCTAATAAATTCAAACTTTATAAATTCACTTTTTGGTGAAAATAGTCTTAATACAAACAACTCAACAGTTTCTTATGTCTAAGAAAGTACAGGATATATATGATAAATACTGTATGTGTAACCAATTGTTCTGGAATTCTTAATGTGTGAAATCATTGTTTGACTTCGGTACTCAAATTAAGCAAAGTAACCTTTAATAATAATTGGATAAGGCCGCAATTAACAAAGCTTCAAACATGCAGAAAGCAGGCGAGAAAAATGTATTGTTGTTATTGGCCTAGTTTTATGTCTTTGTTCATTATTGAGAAGCTGTCGGACAAAGGGGTGTGCTTTGTATGAGAGGTCGTACAGTATTAGGGTGTACAGTACATCTGAGTATGTTTATGCTGCAGTGCGCTATGCTGATTTAACAGGTTTTGAATTATGCAAATGAATCCCTTCAGGCTTGCTACATTGCTCTGAAATGGAATGTTTAATTGAGCCCCATGATGTTTTAGTTTAATTAACTCATATAAGATCTCTTTATTTATGTTTATGGATCCTGGCTCTGTACCAGAACTGCAATTGCACTTTATACAACTACAAATGATATGTCTTTTTCATATTTAGTTCAATCACAGGCCGGATATATTGTGCATCACTTCTGTGTGCCTGCATTTGAATACAATCTTTAATGCATGTTCAGATCCTAAACAAAGATACATACAACAGCTGAAATGGATGAGGGGCCGTGATGTTAGAGATAAATGTACACTGGACTCATCTGCACTAATTCTCTCACCACGGAGCATAATTCTACCACTTAACTATATGGTCCAGGGTTGGTCTGACGAGGTTATGATGGGAATAACAAGAAAACAATATTGATATCATAGATTACGATTTTGAAAAATTAGAGTCTCAACAACTAAACATACCCACAAAATGAATATGAACTCGGTTGAGTATTGAAATATATTTTAAATGGTCTCAAAAGCTGATTTATTTATTCATTTTTAGATTTAATGTAGTTATATTTACAGCCAGTAAGGATTTATAACAAATAAGTAATAAATATCAAACAATTACATTATTTTAAGATCCTATAATTATATCCAATACATGGATGCATGTTTCAAAGTCAGGGTTTATCTACAGATGTAGTTTTGTTCATTAAAGAATTAAAATGTTTTAAGACATTGGACACTGTGTCAGTTTTTACTGTGCTTACATGTCATTTGATCTGCCATCCTCTTTGAGTTTTGGTCATGATTTTGAAGCACTATTATTGGCTTTGAAAATTACAAAATGATGAATGAAGAAACATTTTTGTTGTCCAATGGAGAACCCCCGTTTGACCCCCACAGACTTCTTTATACTAAATCTCATACTATTGCTATTTGACATTTATGTTTTTAAGGCTGGGGTCATGTACACATTCTACATATTCACTATCTATTCATCAATACATTTATACATGTTTATTTGTCTGATCTTTTACAAATTCTATTTATCTATTCATCCATCCATCTGAATGAATGAAAATGAATGTAGTCTTATGAAGATCTATGGTTTAGAGAGTTGCAGAATCACTGGATAAAAGCATATTTTACTTTCATGAAAACAACAAATACCACTGCTTTGTGTCTAACCCTCTATGCCCATTTAGTTCTTTTCACTCAAACAAAAATGTGTTATCTTTCAAATACACTGTCCAGAGAACAAATCACAGACTATGTTACACAAAGCAATAAGTAACATGGGGTTGCTTATATGGGTTGGAGATGACTTTATTTCTTAGTGTATTTACTTTCAAAGTTTATCATGACTCATATTGCTTTTTTAAAAAGAGGTAAATCCCACTTCATTTTTTATTTTACCATAACTTTGAGTGGAAAAGCAATTGAAAGGATTTACATTGACACATTCTATTGTTTTAAAAATTAAATTTGATAATTTACTGATGGTTATGATCAGGGATGTGTTGGGGTAAGGGGGTAGGATTAATAAAATATAAATTCCTGTTGACTGTACACCTTTAAATACAACTCAATTTTGCCGCCACTCTGTGGATGTTTCCCAAAATCTGGAACTCACAAGTAGAGGTCTGTGCGGAACTGTTTTTATCATCCTGCTCTCGCAAGTTTCTATCCTGCACCCGAATGCACCTGCTGAATTTACTCCATGTTCACCCGCTCTCTGCCCGCAGTGATTTTTCTTCCCAACATCTCCCGCTCCCGCAGCCCCTCATTTATTTTCCCCATAGGACAAAAGCCATATAAATAGACTACACGTGTACACAAATAACATTTTATTTAGCTGTTTTTGCTAATATCAGATGACGCGTGATATGATGTCAATCTGAGGTTAGTTTCTTAACAATTAATTTAGACCATTTTCCCGTCCCAGCTCTGCTATTCTTGAGCCTTTGACTATAGCCTGCTATAAATATTGTATAATTTGATGCACATGTTGTATGCACATTTTTACATTGGATTTTCTGTTTATTGTTATAAAAAATTAATTAATTGTAAAATTAAATAATAATATTTTTGTTGATGTTTTTTTGCATTCATACATTAATATTATAAGAATACATATCCACTTTGAATGTTTTAGGCTCTTCTCTGACTACACGCTCCCACACACAACTCATGGACGTAACATCCTTGCGGGCCCTGCGGGAGTTCTGCGGGAATGCAGACCTCTATTCACAGAGTCATAAGAGCCCATATTTTCAATAACACTTCCTGCTTTGACAACTGGAGGAAGTAATTCGAATTTCAGTAACCAGAGAACAATTTCAGCAGCAGAACTTTCGACCTACTGTCGCCGAATTCACTGTGTGATCAGTGCGCGGGACCAAAAGTCAGCTCCTAATAAGTTCAGTTATTATAAAGTTACCTATAAACTACATACTGTACATTTGTGATCAATGTATTCTGAATACATATAACTTTAACTATAACTAAAGCTGGTTTAGGTTTGACATCCACGACAAATTACGATCAGACAGTTCAAGTCGCTTCATGAACTTGAACCTGTCGTCCGTCGTGAAGCCCCGAAAATGCCCCCTGTTCTCTCCCATAGCTTGTCGCTCCAGATCAGCGATCGGGACCCAAATGTGAGGCATGTTACTCTTGCGTTCCTGCCAGCGGCGGTCCTGCACGGAGTGATGGGGGCAGGGTCCAGCACGCAGCGGGATTCAACGCAGTTTGCAGCAGTCACTTCCAGGAGGATGGACGTAGAGATGTGTAGCGCCTCCGTGTACAACCCCCTTACAGCAACGCTTATTCCTACAGTGCTTCTGAGAGGAGCAGGGAGACGGTAACTCAGTTTTTCCTGAACTTCCCCAGAGTTGGAAGATTAAAAAACACAAGGACATCGTTTCTTTAGAAGAGCGATTACTTCATGGACGTCATTCTCTTCACGCAGTCAATGGTAAGCGACTCACAATTCTGCTTTGAAACTTCAGTAGCACAATTGAAGCCCACGGCGTTGAACGTGCTTGATGTCGCTTTTGAGATGAGGTTGATAGGAGTAATAAAAACACAGATAGTTCTTAACTAACCAGCTGCAGTTACATTGAATTGAATTGAATTGAATTGAATTGAATTGAATTGGTGGCTCTCTTGGCTTGAGGACTGTGCTGTTTATCACACTTTGCTGTTTTACACGCTTTCTTCCTAATGTAATGGCAATGCATAAATACAACATTTTTTTTATATCAACTTTATTATTCACTATTTCCCTTCAACTTTTTAACTTTACATATCATCTTCAGCATTTGGAGTTAACCCTTGTCTGGAGTGCAATTCTTGAGTTACTCTTAGCTTGTCTATATCATTTGTTCTGTCCTGTATTTATTTAGTTTCTGTTTGGCTGCGAGAGTGTTGCGACTGTGAGTGTTTTGTCTTATTTTGTTGAATGTGGGCAGACACCAATTTATCCCAGCTAATGTAATTATGGTATCCCAGTATATGTGCTAATTACAGCATATGGGAGCGTCCTTCCCTACTGGAGACCCATTGTTTTTAAATGTCTTTGTAATCAGCTCTTTTCACAAATCCTTGATGTTCATTCACTGTAGGTTATAACAGATCTCACACTTGGCTAGTGGTGTGTGTATACTGTATATGATAATTGTAAGCTGTTAAAAAAGCACCTTGAATGTGATCTGAGATTAAAAGCTGTGTGAGTTTGTCACAAAACAATCTATGCAACATCAAAAGGTTTTGAGGGTCATTATTTGTTGCTTAGGTGAATCTCACCTAAAAACACGTCCATCTTACCCTAAAAATGTTTTATTAAATAAATAATATGCGGCTATTTTTGCATTATTACATTATTTCAATGAGTGTTAAGCATATCATATTACAGTCAAACTGTAATACGGCTGTAATACGATGTTTTTTTAAAGCATAAATTAAAAGCAGTACAACAAATACTACCATGATGTATAAATACTTGACAATTTAACAATACATTATAATTTTTCTGCATTACAGTAAAGAGATTTTTTATTATTATTTTTTGCTTTACGGTAACAATAATTGGGATGCAAAAAACGAAAATTGGCCCTAAAGGAGACTTAATTTTCTTTATGCCAATTATAGCGTCTCATTTCTTTCTTTTGTTTTTGAGTGTGACAGACTAGCTTTTGACGTTTTCGTGACATTCACCCGCTTCCACTTTAAACAGTATTTTAAACTGAGGAAAACAACTTTCCTTAGCCAGGCTTATTTTTTCCCTCCCCTTTTCTCTCCAATTTGGAATTCCCAATTCGCTCTAAGTCCTTGTGGTGTTGTGACTCGCCTCAATCCAGGTGGTGGAGGATGATTCCCAGCTGTCTCCATGTCTGAGACAGTCAATCCGCACATCTTATCACTTGGCTTGTTGAGCACATTACCGCGGAGACCTAGCATGTGGAGGCTTCGCACTATTCTCTATTCTCTATAGAAAGGCCTTTGTTTTATCTACTGGATGTGCTGTATGGCAAGTGTTGTGGTATGCATTGCGATAATTGTTTGGCATGGGCCGTTCTTTTTTTGTTCTTAGTGACTGTCATATTGTAAATCTAAGCTAAATATCTATGTTTCAAATCATTGGAACAAATTGTTAAAGTGTAGAAAAGGGGATTTCAAATTTAAATTACCCAAAATTATCCAAGTGTCTGTAATGTTGGGAGAGCCTGAAGTGCATGAAATGCTCTACAAGAACACCTGCCTTGCTTTTCCTCCTCTTGGAAGAAGCAGGCTTAACTCTGACCCACTTACCTGTTCTGTTTCTTCTATCAACAAAGAGCACAAAGTCCTCTGCCATCTTATTAACTGAAAAAAAATAAAGTCCCTTATAGCAAGACTCAGCTCTAGGAAATCGTTTGTGGAAGTTGAAGTATTCCACTAGACATCAGGAGTCTGTTTGGCAAGGGCTTTAAAAGTAATTCAAAACAGGACACGCTGCCTCTATATGCCCTTGTTCTCATTGCTTTAAGCCTTCTTTATGGCTTGGAGGGTCTGAAATACACCTCTGCCAATTTCTAAACCATGACACTGTAATTCCTGGCACTGCGCATGGTGTGCCATACCCAGCTGCTTACAGGCATCTCACTGGTTGTGGAAGCAGACATCATTTCTGGTCAGAGAGGAAATTATTGAAATATTAGGGTAGAAATGTGGGTCCAAGAAAAGGTTGTAAACATTTAAAGGTTATAAAAATTGTCAAAAACATTGTATATGTAAATCCCTAGTCTATATGTCTTTCACCTGCTCTCCTTGTGATGTGTTTGTGTGCTGTTATGAAAACAAGGCATAGTACCAACTTTTAGGATGACTGATCTATGTGAGTCAATTTCTACAGGAAACCATCTGTAACCTCTTCATCATGTACATAATATACTGTATATATATAACTATATACAGTTTCTCTTCTGTACTTCATTTCAAGGAGTTGCAAATATATGAAATAGCTTTGGGATTCAATTTAAAGGGATAGTTCACACAAAAATGAAAATTCTCTCATCATTTACTCATCCTCATGCCATCCCAGATGTGGATGATTTTCTTTCTTCTGCTGAAAACAAATGAAGATTTTTGAATAATATTTCAGCCCTGTTAGTCCTCACAATGCAAGTGAATTGTGATCAAAAATTTAAAGCTCCAAAAAGCACATAAAGGCAGCATGAATGTAAAACATAAGACTATGTGGTTTAACCCATGTCTTCAGAAGCGATATGATAGGTGTGGGTAAAAAACTGATAAATATATGTCCTTTTTTTACTATACTTTACTGTATTTACCAAATTAAATATTTTTTTTCTGAGTATTTAATTTCTCCATTGAGAAAGATTAAATGTAAAATACTCTTTTGTAATATTTTACGTTTCCAAATTCAGGGGTGCCCACACTTCTATGTAATGAAATCTACTTTCTCATAATGTTATAGTAGCAAGATCTACCACACACAATATACTCATAGTCGGTAGTGAAATTTAATAATTCTCTTTGCCTATTTTGATATCACAACAAATAATTATGCATATTTTTTGTTAACATTATTTTATGTTCTCAAGTAATGATTCAAGAAGTCAACAATCTGTAATAAAATAAGAACAAAGAAACAAATTAATAAAAAAGCAATAAATAATATAAATTTTAAACAAGAGGAAAAAATTTTAATGGCTTTAAAAAAAATTAACAGCAATTAAATGGAACATAAAACTAATAGCTATTGGACTTCACTGTTTGATTATATTCCATTAATACTTTTTTAAAGCTATTACATTTATCCAGCCAAGAGCAGTGAGTGGTTTATTTGTTTTCTTGGTATTGTTGTTTGATTAATATTAACAACATACTTATCAGCTGCAGGTTTATTAGGTTACATGTACACTTCTAATCTGACATTTTGACACAAATCCACTTTTTTCCCACTGTTTACATTACATTAATACCTCGCCAAGATGGCCATTTTTGGCCTAATTTAAAAGAGTTTTTGAATGTTTAGGTGTGTATTCGCATTAGATCGAGAACATTATACTAAATGAACCTTCAAAGGTAGGATAGTCCTTATAATTTCACATTAGCTGGCTTTTGGCATGTGTCGCTCTGTAACCTTGCTTGCAATTTTTTTCTTAATTGGAAGTGCACATCGATACACCGCACATGCTTGGTGCACAAAATTTATGACGTTATCTCTTATATGTTCAGTGTGGGAAACATTCAGTGCTGGCTCAGGAAATACCATAAATCTTTGATTTTGTCGCTGGAGTGCTTCTGACATAGCCATTTATTAAATTCACAAAGAGTTTGGTGTCTGTATTTGAAATGAAAAATGGTATCTTTAAGTGATTGGCGCGCGGATCGGAGATCTAGTGTTCCTGAGCTAAAGGCAGCCCTCTTTTAGACTTCTTTTCTGTGACATACATGCATGTATGTGAACAAGAGACGTGTGTGTGAGTCTATTCATGGGTCTGTGTATGTGGAAACAGTAGATCTGTAACATGTTGGGTAAGGAGCTGTCCATTAGTATTCCTGAGAGAAAAATCAATGCGTGATGGGCTGCCCTGAGAAGTTCTCATGGTTTCATCTTTCTCCTTCTAATATATCATATGGATAAAGTTTCTTGATGGATTTACAAATTGAAACAGTATAATATGCATTTCTTGGTGTGATTACTGGGCTTGCTGTGCCTGTCAATCAGAGTGAGGTCCGGAGTATCTGAGTGGTTAAGGATTTACACCTGTGCTAACACCTGTTTTTATTCTCAGTGAGCCGTGGTGGAGATAAAAGGGGAGGAGATGGCAGCAGAAGAGAGAGAGAGAGCAAAGCTTCGAACTGTGTGTGGTTGTGTTCTTCTGTTGAAAAGTGGGAAATTTCGGCTAATAAAGACTGTTTGAGTTGAACAAAATATGTTGTCTCCTGCTTCCTCATTCCCTGAATGAAGGAACTTGTTACAGTGGTGCCGAAACCCAGGATTGAAGGAGATTGCCGTCATGGAGTCCCCGCTGCTGGGCGAAATCGTAGTCACTGGCCGGCATCCACCAAATGCAACATCAGGCCCTCCTGGAGCTGCTGGCGGAACAAGAACAATGATTCCAGGCCCTGATGCAAGCTCAGGTGGAAGACCGACAGGTGATCTGGTGCTTACTGCCGGGGGGGTGCTCCAGCAGCGACCCTGAACGAACCTACTGTGCCCGATCACACTGGGAAAAATGGGGCCCCAGGACAACCCAAAGCTGTTATAGATCTTTTTGAGCATGACGCGGAGGGGTCGGGGTGGCCCCTCAAGCAGGTGGTGTGTCTGTTGCCAATGTTATTGCATCCAAGGAAGACTTTATTTCGAGATATTCCTGAGTTGTTGCTGTTTTTTTTCCATCTCGACCTGCAGAAGAATTGCACTGCAATAGTAGGGTTTACCTCTTAAATAAAACTCCGGGATTCCCCCGGATAGTCTATATTTTACATTGGTATTTATAAATGGGTATAGTTTATAGTTAGGGCCCTATGGTTTCTGCGTTGCGGAAAAAACAGACGGAATCACAGAATCTATAAATAAAAACAGAATTTATTTATAAACACAGAATCTCGCGGAATTTTCATATTTTTCTGTGTTGGTATTCCAAACCTAATTGTTTCACATAACTGACGATAGTGTAAAATACTCGCAAACATAACTAGTCAGAGACTTTTGAATCCGGCTAAAATATGGCCAAATGAGTCAATGTTGCCTAGTAACCATGTCTCGAATATTCACGTTCACATGTGAACTGCCTTCATTGATAAGAAACAGCGGAAAAAATCTAAAAAATTAAGAAACACACAATGAACTGCCAAGTACCGGGCGGAACAATATCCCAATGACTACTATGAGTCTGGCCAACAGCTTTTCTGTAAGTTTTGCCGACACACTATTTACTGGACTCGTAAAGTTACGTGCAATGACCATCTAAAATCGAGAGTCCATCTCAAGAACAAGGCGAAATCAACTACCGGTAGCTCAGCCCTCCAGATTTCTATCGAAGCTACCTCATCATCTATAGATGCTAGACATGAGTTTGTAGAGGATTTTGTTGCAATGTGTGCGGAGACGGACATACCTCTTGAGAAAATGAAGAAGATGCATCCTTTTCTTATGAGGAATTGCAAACAGGGAGGTGCACTCCCAGAAAACGAAAGTAGCCTGAGAAGGATTCACCTGCCGCGCGTATTTGACCAACACATGCAAAAAGTCATGCAAGTGATCCCCGGTAAGAAAATCTTCGTTGTTGTCGATGAGACATCCGAGATCAGAGTGTCCTCAACATTGTAATAGGTGTAAATCGATTGTAGGTTTAACAATGGCTAGGCATTCTATAACTTTGATTTAGCTCACTGTTGCTCGTTATTCATGTACATTTCTAATATTAACACCTAACTGAAGAGCCCATCTCCAGAGCTCAGTGAGGAGTGGGCTGCATATCAACATTGTGTCCAAAATGAAGCCCTCTCAACTTCCCTGGACCTTGCTGAATACTGGAAAGGCACAAGCCAATGATTTCCAAGGGTTGCAGAAATGGCAATGTCTTACATGTATTTTCCAGTCAGTTCAGTTGACTGTGAAAGGAGCTTCAGCAAATACAAGACACTCCTCACTGACAAGAGAGAGTCTCTTACTGAGCTCAACACCAAGCGCCTTACCATCATGTACTTCAATGGAGATGTCTGTGAAAGATGGGAAATGTCCAAGAAAGCAGCACATGTTTAAAATCAATTAAATAACATTATCTGAGGGCATTGAGCCTCCAGAAAGGGACTATAGTTTGAGCTAAATTCAATTTTTAAGTTACACTTTTATTTGTATATTTTATTTGGCCTAATTATTGCAATTTCATTTCTTTTATTCTCTGGTATTAATTATATTTTTGCTCTGAGAACTTTAGAGAGTGCTGAGAGTTTACACAATCCTGGATGTATCCACAGTTTGAATAAAAAATATTGACATATTGCAATTGTTTGTGCACGTAGTTGACTTTTTACAAGTAAATATTAGTTAAAAATGAAAATTCCGAAACAGATGAAAATAAATCAGAAAAAAACGGAATTTCGAAAAAAATTAAATGGAATTTGAGAAAAAAATAAAACTGATTTTATAGGGCCCTATATAGTGTATGTGATTAGTTTTACCCATTGTACTCCCATTAATGTTAAATTGTTTCTGCTGTGTGGACTTGTTGTTGGGTCCTATAACTTTTGATATCTGGTTTGTTTCAAGCACATGCACTCTCCTCAAAAAACTGAATGCAGCTAATTTGTTTACATGGCCACGTAAGCCGTGTACTCTGGGAAAACGCGGGTATGTTAAACTGCTTTCTCTTAATCCGATAAAGGATAAAACATTTTCATGGCAGAGTATGCAAACAATATTCCAGCTCCCTTAAAGATATTAATGAAATAAATGTCCTTAGATATAATCTCTCTGTGATAACTCTAGACTTTGTAAGCAGCAAACAAAAATGTGTCTGCGGACTGTGGAAATTGATGCTTTTCACCGGACTCATTCTCATAGTGTTCTCTATGAAGCAGATCATTGAGGCTATGATTCATAATGTTTATCAGTAGAGGGCGCTATTGTGACACTGTTGAATTTGACACTGTTGAATTTTGAACCGAAAAAACAATTTTTGCGTGATTTTGGTCGCAAAATTATCTTTGGAGGGTGGGGTTTTGGAATGAGTTGGGCTTGGCTTATTCAACGGCTCAGTCTGGTAAAAGCTTCAGAATGCTAAAATCACTTACAGCACCTTTAAGCGGTGTAAGGTGCATTATCATTTACATGATGTTTCAGAATGCTGCTTTCTGCAAAAACCCTGGAAAAAGCCTTTTTCTTAAGTGCATGTAAATGTAGTCAGATATAGTGACAACTTGTCCTCTTGCAAAGATGCCCTGTGAAGTAGCAAGACGTGATTCTTTCAGTCTGATGTAGCAGTTTGGCCATGGGCATGGTGAGAGAATGGCACACTGAACTTGTGCAGCATCTTGTGCTTGGCCTGCTTTTCATTAGTCAGGAATCTGCCCTGTCAAAGGGCTCTAGAAATCTGCACACCCCCACACTGAGAGAAACATTATGAAAACAGTGTCCATATTGTACATCCCCTGATTTATGATTCTTGTTCTGCGAAAGATGCAAAGCATGTTGCATTTTCTCTCTACCAGAGACTCCTAGCTGAAAAAACAGAGGGGTCCTGCATGTTTTCACTTCACTGTATGTCCCATGCCGATGTGTGTTATGATAGGAGACAAACCTCTGGCTCGTTCTTACACTCAACTCTTTCTGCTGTGTTGCTGGCTTGTCCAGTGCAACTCCCACTCACAATCATAGTCATATTGAAGTTGTGTCATTGTTTGTTTGTTTTTTAATATGGTGTTATCTGCTATTTCTGTCTCTGCAGTATCTCTAATTGATATATACACTCACCTAAAGGATTATTAGGAACACCTGTTCAATTTCTCATTAATGCAATTATCTAATCAACCAATCACATGGCAGTTGCTTCAATGCATTTAGGGGTGTGGTCCTGGTCAAGACAATCTCCTGAACTCCAAACTGAATATCAGAATGGGAAAGAAAGGTGATTTAAGCAATTTTGAGCGTGGCATGGTTGTTGGTGCCAGACAGGCCGGTCTGAGTATTTCACAATCTGCTCAGTTACTGGGATTTTCATGCACAACCATTTCTAGGGTTTACAAAGAATGGTGTGAAAAGGGAAAAACATCCAGTATGCGGCAGTCCTGTGGGTGAAAATGCCTTGTTGATGCTAGAAGTCAGAGGAGAATGGGCCGACTGATTCAAGCTGATAGAAGAGCAACTTTGACTGAAATAACCACTCGTTACAACCGAGGTATGCAGCAAAGCATTTGTGAAGCCACAACACGCACAACCTTGAGGCGGATGGGCTACAACAGCAGAAGTCCCCACCGGGTACCACTCATCTCCACTACAAATAGGAAAAAGAGGCTACAATTTGCAAGAGCTCACCAAAATTGGACAGTTGAAGACTGGAAAAATGTTGCCTGGTCTGATGAGTCTCGATTTCTGTTGAGACATTCAGATGGTAGAGTCAGAATTTGGCGTAAACAGAATGAGAACATGGATCCATCATGCCTTGTTACCACTGTGCAGGCTGGTGGTGGTGGAGTAATGGTGTGGGGGATGTTTTCTTGGCACACTTTAGGCCCCTTAGTGCCAATTGGGCATCGTTTAAATGCCACGGCCTACCTGAGCATTGTTTCTGACCATGTCCATCCCTTTATGGCCACCATGTACCCATCCTCTGATGGCTATGTCCAGCAGGATAATGCACCATGTCACAAAGCTTGAATCATTTCAAATTGGTTTCTTGAACATGACAATGAGTTCACTGTACTAAAATGGCCCCCACAGTCACCAGATCTCAACCCAATAGAGCATCTTTGGGATGTGGTGGAACGGGAGCTTCGTGCCCTGGATGTGCATCCCACAAATCTCCATCAACTGCAAGATGCTATCCTATCAATATGGGCCAACATTTCTAAAGAATGCTTTCAGCACCTTGTTGAATCAATGCCACGTAGAATTAAGGCAATTCTGAAGGTGAAAGGGGGTCAAACACAGTATTAGTATGGTGTTCCTAATAATCCTTTAGGTGAGTGTATATATATAGCTATTCCAACATCAGACCCAATGTTTCAGAGCATGGTGAGTAATGGTTCCGGTCTGTGCTCTCGTAGTAGTAAGAGGTGGGCACACTGTGAATATTTTCAAAACGTTACGGGTTAAGAGCCTACTTGTTGTTCTGGCAGCTATACGTATCATTACTATACTATACTGTGTTAGTCATGTTCGTTACGGGCAAGCTCAAAAAATGACATAAAAGAACCATAAAAACACAATTAAAGTAGTTTATGACTTGTGCATTTTATTCAATGTCACTTGAAGACGTGCGATATCTCTGTGAATCACAATAAGTAAAATGTTTAATAAGTAAATATATAAAATGCACACACAGCTCCAGCGTGTCAGTAAGTGAATGGCGCTGCTGCGTTCACACACACACTCGGCTATTTTTAGCCTTCACAGTCACGTGTGCAATATTTGAGCGCTACTCTCGAACAACATCTCAGATGTAGATGCTCAATCGTTCGATTCGCATATATGCATTTAGAATGGCACCGGAGGTGCTTTTTTTTTTTTTTTTTAACCAGATTTTGAATAAGAAGCTAATTAAACTACTGTGAACTTGCCTTCAAACAAACACATACAGGACTTCCTGGAGAGTTCAGAATGTCAAAATAAAAGCGTGAGGGTTTAACAGTTAAAGGTGTCACGAAGGCAGAGACATGAACTCAGTAGCAGGGTTTATTGAACAGATGATTGAAACAGTGATGTAAACATTGTGAGTAAATCCAGTTGAGCAGAGTGGCAAACAGCAGGTGAGTAATATCCAGACAGAGTATAGACATGAATGAACAGATAGCTCACATCAGTCAATAGTCAGATAGGAAGTCAGTCAACAGGCAATAATGAAAACACAGGTATGTTTGACATAGTTTAAAGGTGTGGAGTCTCCGAGATACTATCATTGAGAACAGACAAAGAGTGTGTGTGAAAGTATGTATATATGCAATCCTTGATTAGCCACTAATGATATGCAGGTGCATTTAATCAGAACTCAAAAGGGAAGGGGAGAGTGAGCACTGATGGCAGTGAGGAAGAAAGAGAGAGACCGACTGGTGGATCCGTGACAAAAGGTGCACGATTGAGGTATATTACTATATATATTACTATTAAACTATTGTTTTCAAATTATAATAATATTTAAGTTGAATGGGTTGCTGATATCTTACAACTAAATTGAACAAAAAAGAGATCTGAATCCTTTAAAGGATTATATCCAGATACAAGGTGAAAAAAATTAACAAAAAAAATATTTTCTGCTGATGACTTATTCTGGAATTACTGTTAATTTAGTTAATAATTAAGTGTTTCTTAATAAGTTATGCATTAGTGTTTCTTTACATATTAAAGAGTACCAATTAGTTCCACACAATAATGTAAAGATATTATAAACTGATTATGCAAAAAAAACAACACTGGTATCAGATCGGGAATGGTATCGGACGATACGGAGATTTCCAATATCGGAATCGGATCGGAAGAGAAAAAGTGGTGTCGGTGCATCCCTACTCCTTTTAGGTGAGCATATGCAAAATCCTTAGAAAGATAGTTGGGTATACGGCATATGCCCTGGACTACACTATGGTTCCAGTAATATTTTCACTTTAATATGATTACTGTATGATTACAAACAGTTCTCAGCCTATATTTCTCAGCACAGTTAGCTAACTGCACTCAACTGTGCTGGTAAAAAAACCTCTTAAATGATTGGTCATTTGCTCAGTTAGTCTAATTCAGATTTTGCAGCACCACTGTGGAAAAAGAAACCTTAAGTGAGTCAGTGAGTCTGCATCAATATGGAACAGCAGTGTTTTACAAGAAGCGTTCTGTCTGATGGTGGAAAAGTGCCTAAAGAGTTGCTTAGTAAAACTGATTTGTTCTGTGGGGTCAGTGACATGAAGCTTATTTTCATTTTAATTCTGTTAATTTATTCCAAATAAATTGATAAAAAAAATTATAATAACTTAAATGCAATTCTTGAATTTAGTTTATCCATAGGATAAACATGGTTTAAATGAAAATGCATTTAGATCATTTTTGACGACATTATGTCTTAAGTAATTTGATAAAAAAAATAAAAAAAATAAATTATTCTAACAAAATATGGAAGAAGACATACTGAAATAAATGTATATGTTCTCGCTAATGAACTTCCTATTAGATCACCCCTATGTATTCCTATTAGATCACCCTCCAGCGTGATAGCGATGTCTCGTGGCGTGACCGTGAAATCTGTACTATTGCAACAGTTTTTCATTGCTAAAATGGTCTTAACTGGGTCCTACCTATAGTGAAAAATTCTCATACTATACTCTTCAATTGGTTATATAAACTTATCTTTTTCTTAATTTTTTTTTTTTAGAAACTTTGCAACTCTTAACCTACACTTAAGGTGAAGTTTTCCTAACCTTAAGGTATACTAAGGAAAAGGGCAGTTAAGGGTTTTTTTTGCAACACAATGGTTTTTAAGGGCGTACTCAAGTAAAAATACTTAAATTCAGTACTTAAGGGAAATCATAAGGGAGTATGACGTTTCACCTATAAAAACCCTTAAGTAACACTTAGGGGCTATTTTCTGCAACACCCTTAACTTTAAGGGAAACTTTAGGGTGCTCTATAGGGAAAATAACACTTAAAGTTGGTCGCACACTGGATGTGTCTGGCGGACGACATGGCGCATTCTAAAATTAGAAACAATTGTTTTCTATGAACGTTCCACTCAGATTCAGGGCCGGTCCGTGGCATAGGCGACATAGGCCGTTGCCTAAGGCACAAAATGACATATATTGAGCACTAGCGCTATGTGATTATATTATAATCAGATCCTTTTCATATGTGGACAAAATGAGTAAAAAAAAGAACCAAATTATGCCAAAAAAACAAGGTAAGAATCACAAGTTAATGACTGTTCATGTCAGCCATTGATGTTTATTTACTACTTTTGAAATGGCTAATTTAGAACCTCTTAACTGGCATGGACACTGTGGTCCATTTTTGCTTGTTTTATTTAAGTTTAGTGCAAGTTAAGTGCAGTGTATTTTCTTTAAAATAAACTTCAGCTTCTAAAATTTTGTTTTAATTTAAGTTATATTGCTTCATGCTTTCACTTTACCAAAAAACTCTTAAGTGTCTTCTTTTAAAAGAGACCATGATTAGGACTTTAGTCTAAAGCATTCATGCCAAGCACCCTCAAACGAACCTTAGAGCACCCTTATTTGTAGACCAGGGCAAACTACTGCCCACGGGTCAATTTATCATGAATGTTTTTTATTAAATCTTGACTTTATCTGGCTTTGGAACCTATCGCACGTTCACAAGCTTTTAATATGCTCAGGGTTGCCAGATAATAGATGCAAAACCCCAGTCAGAGATTTATACATGCATAAATAAGAAGTATTTTGCCTTATGTCATACTTACTTCATGCAATCTGGCAACTATGTATGGGAGTGTGCACTTTCTCCTCTTCAGAAAAAAATTATACTTGGAGCTCAATGGTGCAATATTATGCTAGATTAAAGAAAATTAAAGAAAAGTGTGATGCAGCCACTCCATGTCCATTCATGAGCCTGCATGTGCTGCCAAGTCTATGAACAAACCTTTTCAGTGATGAACTTTAGTAAAATCCCAAAAGATCTTCGCATCATGCGCACACGGTGGTGTGACAAGCGAGAGAGAAAATTATTGTTCTTTGTGTTATTTGTAAAATGCTGAAATCCCTGAATGTTGCTCTTGCTGTAATCATTTATCAGTGTCATGCAGCCTGTTTCTCAATTTAATATGTAAGACTAATACTGTAAATTGACAAGCAGCTTTCCTTGAATCCCAGCAAACACACAAAAATCCCTGCACTTTGTAAACACACAAAATGCTGCATCAACATATGTCCTAATCTGCAGATTCAGCATTTTGCAGTCATTTTCAGCTACAGATCATGTGAAAAAAAAAAAATAACAAAAACGATGCAATAAATGTTTTGTACATGGAAAACGTTCTTTACGTTGTTTTAGTAGCATTTAAACATGATTAAATCTATAAAAACAAATTGTAATTATGATACATCTACACTTTACACAGAGCACCCCCACTATTTTCAGAAGCACCCTCAGTGATTTTGATCTGGGGTGAGCCAATCGAAAATCTTGCCTAGGGCACCAACAGTGCCTGGGCCGGCCCTGCTCAGATGCTCGCCGTCTGTCATGGCACCCAGCTACGACTCCGGAAGCTGCTCAAATTTCTGCCGTTCCGAAGAGCGCAACTTGCATAATTTCCATTAAATTCAACCGAAATAATTATCAAAGGACATAGATTATTTATTCTAGCGTTGTTCATTCTTGAAGTAGGGAAATCCTTGGTAAATTGTGTGTGTACTGTCTGCCACCTGATCCGCATCAGCATTCCCTTTGTTTGATACCTGTGCTGTGTCCTAGGTGGGATGCGGTATGGTGCTTCTTGTCCGATGTGCGACTGCCTTAAGGTGTTTTATGCAACCGGGCACTGACCTGTTCACAGAACTTCTATTTGTATCACTCCACAGCACCCATTGATGACAGATATTCTTATCGCATAGCAACGTTCTGTTTACTGCCAGGGATGATATTTTCTGGCGAAAGGATGGCAATTAATAATTTTACTTACAAAATCTAACATTTTATTTAACATTTGTGTCCTTAATATTTTTATTATGTGGTGACTGTTTTATAAAAGCAATAAGGCACTTGTGGCTGTTCCATATTGTGAATAATGTCACAGCTGAATGAGTTGTAGGCACTCCGCTTCTCATTGTGTCTAACATTGTCCTTCAGCTGTGACTATATTCACAATATAGTATGGCCTCTTATGCCTTATTGCTTAATTAATGCATGGTATCTAGCAAAGTATTAATACATTTGCATAAAACAAGTTATTAGCTTTACATAAATTAATAGTATTTAAATAAACCACTGAAATTGAAATTTCATGATGAGATGCCTCTACCAACATCACAATTCAGCAATTGTAAATACGACTTTGCTTGGTCATTCATGTGCTCGGAAATAAAAATTACAATATTTCTAACACCATTTAAAGACCGCAGGGGGGAATCTTGTAGACTGTATCGAAGTCAGTAATAAAAAGCTTCAATGAAAATGTTCTAAAAAAAATTTGAAACCAATATGAATAAAGATAACAAATTAGGTTCAACCTACTGTAGATTTTTGAGATCTTGGCACAGGCACTTTTTTTTTTTAATGATAACTCTCATCTTGAAAATTCTCATTTTTCATTGACCCATGTGCTTCAGAACATAGGTCACATAAAGTTCATGAGATGTAGCAAAGATACGCCATGAAGAGAGCAACTCAGTTATAGAGCTGATGAAACCATATCCTCACATCCCCTCTGAAGGCTTTTACCGACTATGGAAGATAATACAGGAATCAATCTTTAGTGGAATTTGTTGCGTGTATAAATGATGGATCCTTGAGAACCTTCAGTTAAAAGATTGCAAATCACTTTGGAATAATGCTTCTCTGTTTTTACACAGCTAAGTGCATAAACCAATGGCTTATGCTCTGCCCAGTCATGCTAATACATAACGGCAGGCTCTCAAGCATGTCTAAATAGTTGCATAGTCTTAGATTGTCCTGTCTTGTTAGGGGATTACCATCCTCACAAAACAGCACAGCGCAGCAACTTAAACAGCCCTTGTTTCATGTCCCTAAACACCCCCATCACACATCCAGGCAGTCAGACAGACTCATTAGCCGTCTTTAAGTTACGACTTTGTGGAATACTGTGAAACTACAGCATGTTTTC
Organism: Moxostoma hubbsi; assembly: GCA_032164185.1. Lineage (NCBI taxonomy): Eukaryota > Metazoa > Chordata > Actinopteri > Cypriniformes > Catostomidae > Moxostoma > Moxostoma hubbsi. The sequence goes on from JAVLUX010000021.1 coordinate 28,421,387, forward strand.
ACACTTAATCTCCAAAAGCCTGTAGTGACTGCAGTGAGGTTTTTGACCTCTCCCAATGGCCTTGGTAACCTCTCTATTTTTCCCATGATGAGAGGCATGTGTAAAGTGTGTGGAGGTAAATGTGGTCTCTAACAAGGTGATGTGGTGAGGTCATAGTGTCAGGACATGGTCTACCAGACACAATACTGTCTCAGTGTTGTCCATTATAGCTACATTGTTCAGGTAACTCGCATTGAGTTAGCACTAAAACTAACAGGCCAGTATTCAGCTTGGAATGTGTTGACTGATTAAGAAAGCATTTGGTAGGATAGCAGTGTTTAAGAGTAATAGGCAGGACAAAATGCCAGGGTCTAAATTAACGACACATTTTTCTGACATTCCTTTGGCTCACACTGAGGTATTGTGTATGAATTTTGGCTGTGAATTCCTGCATTGCATTCCACACAAACAATGCCTGAATGCTCAGACCTCTCGATTTACCAGTTCATGATCTTGTGATTAAGTGGATTTAAATGGGATTCTGAAGGTGAAGATCAGTTATCGATATGTGCCGAATGCCATCTGGAATCTACTGTTGCACATATAGTTACCCCCCTCCTACTACTCAACCTGCACTTAAGATCTGTGAAGAGGAGGTGTGCTGTGTCTTCCAGAAACAAAAGGTAAGAAAAGTACAAGGCCCAGATGGTGTTTCACACACTTGTCTAAAATCCCGTGCTAACCAGCTGGCCCCCATCTTCACAGTGATCTTCAATCGATCACTGGATCAGTGTGAAGTTCCATACTGTTTCAAATGCTCCATCAACATTCCTGTCCCAAAGAAATCCAAAATCACAGGATTTAATGACTACAGACCCGTCGCTCTGATGACTGTAGTCATGAAATGATTGGAGAGACTGTTGACTGCAGTCAACATGGGATTGCATCATATCCTGCAACATCTGGACAGACCAGGGACATATGCAAGGATCCTTTTTGTGGACTTCAGTTCAGCTTTCATCACCATCCTCCCAGCTATTCTCCAGACTTAATTACACTAACTCTTTTTTTTTTTTTTTTCTCATGTCTGTCTGTCAGTGGATCACCAGCTTTCTGATGGACAGAAAGAAGCTAGTGAGATGGGGGAAATTCAATTCCAACACATGTACAATCAAAACTGGTGCCCCCCAGGGATGTGTGCTCTCCCCACTACTATTCTCCATATATACCAATGACTGCACCGCAAAGGACCCCTCTGTCAAGCTCCTGAAGTTTGCAGATGACATTACTGTCATCGGCTTCATCCAAAATGACGATAGAGTCTGTATACAGAAGGGATGTTGAATGGCTGGCTCACTGGTGCAGTCAAAACAACCTGGAGCTGAACATGCTCAAAACAGTATAGATGATTGTGGACTTTAGGAGGAACACCCCAACATTTACCCAGCTCGCCATTCTAAACAGCACTGTAGCAGCAGTGGAGTCATTCAGGTTCCTGGGCACTACCATCTCACAGAACCTGAAGTGGGAGACCTACATTTACTCCACTGTGAAAAAGGCCCAGCAGAGGTTGCACTTCCTTTGCCAGTTGAGGAAGTTCAACCTGCCACAGGCACTGCTGATACAGATCTACTCAGCAGTTTAATGAATTGAATCTGTACTCTGCACTTCAGTAACTGTCAGGTTTGGTGCAACTATGAATTCTGACATCAGAAGACTACAAAGGACAGTTCGGACTGCTGAGAGGATTATTGGTTGGCCCCTGCCCTCCCTTCAAGGACTATACACTTCCAGAGTGAGGAAAAGGACTGGAAAAATCCCTCTGGACCCCACTCACCCAGCCCACAACCTTTTTGAATGGTTGCCTTTTGGACGTGCTACAGAGCACTGAGCCCCAGAACCGTCAGGCACAGGAACAGATTTTTGCCTCAGGCTATCCATCTCACGAACAGTTAAAACTGCCCCATTGTGCAATAATTATGTGCAATACACAGCTTAGTCTATTTATATTTATCCAACATACAATACCTCTTCTGCCATTCATTCCCTTGCATCTGTATATAACAGATTTGTATTTGATTATTGTACACACACACACACACACGTGTATCAATGGCTTTTCTTTCATCTTTTCTTCAAAATATAATGGTGTTTTTCTACAAACACGTGTCATTGAGTCTAGAAATATTTCTTGTCATGTTAAGACATCATACAGGTCACCCACCTCTATGACAGGTAGCAAAGGTACCCGCCACTACGCATGAAATGCCCACATTTGGCTGTTGACAGGTGTTTATTTTAATACACTGTGCTACTGTTTAATATTTTTGCTGACGTCCTAGCTCCATGGTTTTGTTATTTCCAAAAATTGTTGACATCGTCTGTCAATAAGTGTTACAGTCAGCATTGGGATATTTGTCAGATGTCCATACAATGCAAGTTAATAGGGTCCAAAACTTTTAAGCTCCTAAAGCACGTGAAAGGCAGCTTAAAAGAAATCCATACGACTGCCAAAGATTGATAGTGAATAAAAACGTACATTTTTAAACAGCATAACCATATAAAGCATTCATGTGTGTGGGTGGGGTGTAAAATATAGTGCTTAGTTTAATTGTGGGAAGTAGGGTTACTGTGAGCCCCATGTGGCTGGAGTTTAGTGGATGAATCTGCCAGAAACCCTGTTGTGCTGTTCCCGCTTTGCTTTTCTCTGCAGCCCAGTTCGCCATCAGTTAACTCTCTTCCACTCTCACTGTCTCTTTTCTTCTTTGGCTCAAAATGGAAAAGTAGGGGTGTAACATAAACGACCTCTATGAATCTTGCCTCTGCGCAGATTATCCACATTTTACCATAATTGTGAGCAGCTGAAAAATTGAAAAAAATTTGTTATTTTGTTTCCCTCTCTCTCTTTTCCCACCCCTTCCCACTGAAGCCAGAAGATGAGGAATGGCCTTTTTTGCTGCTGATGTTTTCACAGCTCCGCCTGTGAGCTCTGGAGTTTAGTTCAAGCCCCACAGTAATTTTATTACCTCTCTCATCAACAACATAATTACTAAACCTCTCCTCCCTCCACATAACTCACATTTATGTCACTTCAACCACCTCAGACAAAAAGTTCCCTGACATTTCCAGTAGAATTGGTTTAAAGCAGAAAGATTTCCCTGACACGAAGCATTCACGGCTGAGAGATGAGCTGTCATACAGCAATGATGAGGGCAAACCAAATTGCACTGAAGTGCTCTTGATTTAAATGCATGTATGAAAGATGTTTCTCTTGTTGCTCGGGCACACTGTCTCCTCCACTTATTTTAGTGACATGGTTTGATTGATGGTGTATTTGATGAAGGAATCAAAAAAATTGTGTGTGTGTGTGTGTGTGTGTGTGTGTGTGTGTTTCAGGTTCCCTATCTCTCACTCACACAATGTTGTGTCGATGTAGTGACACTAAGGGTCACTCTTTGGAGCCAATTGGTATTTGCATGCCACTCCCGCGGACATGCGGGTATAAAGGAGCTGGTGTGCATACCGCTCATTCAGATTTTCTCTTCTGAGCCGAGTGGGCGATGATTCAGTGAGCTGAATTTCCCACGGCTTCCATTTCACCTCTTCTGGATCCTTACGGCGCGTTACAGCGGGTTCTCTGTACGGGTTCACTGCAGAGATCCCCTGGTCTCTTCGGAAGATCTACTAGATTCTAAAATAGCGGCACACATCGGAACGTCTTTTTAAAGATGCCCTTCCGGTTGTGTGTTATTCCTGGATTCGGTCATTATCTCTCGCCTTCAGATGGCCACGGTCGCTGTCTTTCATGCCTGGGCGCTGCCCACACTGAGACATATTTTGTGGATGCGTTTTTGTGAGGACATGACCATGGCAACGTTGCGGTTGCGGCTCACTTTTGTAAGAAAGCACGCTACCCCAGCGGCTCCCTGCCTTGGTCCTTCTACCCACGGTTATGAAGTCAGCGTGGCTAGCACTGGGGGTGATTTGGGGACCACAATGAGACCACCTCCACCGGGTAAATCCCCACGGACCTCCCATTCCCCTGCAGGCTTGTTTGCTCTGATTAGGCTCCCGGGTGAGTATGCCGGCTCATCTCAACGCGAGTTCGACCTCTTGATCGGTGCCCGCGAAGCTGATGAGCTTTCGAGCGCAGCGTCGGAGAGCAGGCTCATCCAGTAAGACACTTCCCCCTTCGGGCGTGGTCGCCCAGTCACAGGCGGACGTGGAAATGATGGACATGCTTTCCCCTCGCAGCTCGACGATTTGTATCTGGGCTCGCAGCGCTGCTCACAGTGCTTTCTTCCTGGAGGTGCATGAGGAGCTGACAAGTTCGTGGGAGGCACCTTTCACTACCCGGTCCCGATCTTTCGGGGTTATTCAGCGATGCCCCCAGTGGCCAAGGCACTCACGGTGCACCTATGCCCGCAGAGCGCCACCACCTGGCACAGGCGCCCGAGACTCCCTTCCAGGGCCTGTATGGCCAGGGCCTATTGTGCTGCTGGGCAAGCCGCCTCCACCCTGCACGACATGGCTCTCCTGCAAGCCAAGCCAAGGAACCAAAAGAGCTGCACAAGGGTAGTTCCGCCCCGGGACTGATGCAGGAGTTGCATTCGGCGACCAAATTCGCCCTCTGGGCGATGAAGGTCACCTTGCGGTCTCTCGGGAGGTCGATGTCCACTTTGTTGGTCCAGGAGCGCCACCTATGGCTCAACCTGGTCGAGACGTGAGAGGCTGTCAAGACACGTTTCCTGAACGCCCCCATCTCCCAGGCCGGCCTATTCGACGACCCCGTCGGAGACACCTAGCAGTTCTCGGCGGTTAAGCAGCAGACAGAAGTCATCCTACACATCCTGCGACACGGCTCAAGATTCCGCACCCCATCTGTGCGTCACCAAGGGCACATCGCCAAGGGCATCCCCCTGCGGCGGCTGCACCGACTCCGCCTCGGCCTGCCCCTCTGGCCTGGTTCCGGCGTGAGCCCCCCGCAGGAAGCAGATGCCACCCGTCTCACGGCCACTGCTAAGAAGAAGAAGAATTCTAAGAGATGGTGACCCAGGGACGAGAAGTCCTGCTGTCATGGTGGTTTCCCCGCCCCTGCGCACCAAGCTGTGGTACAAACACGCTCAACCACGGACTGTTTCGACGGACAGTGGGGACAAAACACTTCCTCTCCCCTCCTCGACTGATCCGCTGGTGAGTATCAGGAGTAAGGTAAGTGCTTTGATGTCTGCCGGTACATCCGACGAGATTGTCCCCTTGCACCCTCTCGCCCGGAGCTTGGACACGTGGCTTATGCTTTCCAACCCACAGTTTGCATTCATGGGGTCCCGCGGTTTGCATTTGAGGGTCGCATTCCCCACTAAGGGAAGTGGGTATTCGCATTCTCGACTACCTCGACAACTGGCTAATCATAGCTCACTCTCGAGACGTGTTGTGTCTCGCACCTCAACCGGCTCGGGCTTTGGGAAAAGAGCAAGCTCCTCCCGGTTCAAAGCATCTTTTCACGGTTTGGAGTTTGGACTCAGTCTCAATGAAGGCGCGCCTCTCCAATGAGCGTGCCCAGTTAGTGCTGACCTGTTTGAAGGCGTTCAAGCAGAAGACAGTGGTTCCACTACTTTATCTCCTGGGTCATATGGCATCCTTAGAGGTAGCCGCACCACTCGGGTTGATGCATATGAGACCGCTTCAGCACTGGCTTCGGACTCGATTCCTGAGCTGGGCAAGGCACCGCAGGACACATCGCGTGGCCATCACACTGATCTGTAGCTGCCTTTTCAGCCCTTGGAATGACCTTGCATTTCTACGGGCAGGTGTTCCCTTAGAACAGGTCTCCAGGCACATCATGGTTATGACCGACACCTCCAAGACGGGCTGGGGTGATGTATGCAACGGGCACGCAGCCACCGGCTCCTGGATGGGCCCATGGCTACGATGGCACATCAACTGCAATGCTTTTCACCCTGCGGAGGTTCCGGCCATTGATCCAGGGCAAGTATCTGCTGGTGCGAACAGACAACATGGCAACGGTAGCATATATCAAAAGCCAAGGTGGTTTACGCTCCCTTTGCATGTCACAACTCGCCCGCCGTCTCCACCTCTGAGTCAGCAGCGCCTCAAGTCACTGCGAGCCACTCACAACCCGGGCGACCTCAACACCACAGTGGACGCGCTACCACGGCAGGTTACCCACAAGGGAGAGTGGAGACTCCACCAGTCAGGTGGTCCAGCTGATCTGGAGTCAATACAGGCATGCACAGAATCCTCCCACTGCCCACTTTGGTACGCCCTGACCGAGGTGCCCATCGGTATAGACACGCTGGCACACAGATGGCCTCCTGGACTACACAAATATGCATTTCCCCAGTGAGCCTACTTGCACAGACCCTGTGCAAGGTAAGGGAGGTCGAGGAGCAGGTCGTCCTAGTAGCACCCTACTGGCCCACCCAGACTTAGTTCTAGGACCTCACGATCCTCACGTCAGCTCCTCCCTGGCAAATTACCCTTAGGAAGGACCTTCTTTCTCAGGGACGGGGCACCATCTGGCACCCACGACTAGATGTCTGGAACCTCCATGTCTGGCCCCTGGATGGGAATGCTGAAGACCTCCGTGGCCTACCACCTGCCATGGTAGACACGATCACTCAGGCTAGGGCCCCCTCTAAGAGGCACATGTATGCCTTGAAGTGGCATCTGTTCGCTAAGTGGTGTTTTTCCTGGGGTGATGACCCCCAGGGATGTGCAGTCGGCTTAGTGCTTTCCTTTCTGCATTAGAGGTTGGAGGGACGGATGTCCCCCTCCACCTTGAAGGTGTATGTAGCCGCTATAGCTGCACACCATGACACAGTGGGCAGTAAGTCCTTGAAGTGGCATCTGTTCACTAAGTGGTGTTCTTCTGGGGTGAAGACCACCAGGGATGTGCAGTCGGCTTGGTGCTTTCATTTCTGCATTAGCGGTTGGAGGGACGGTTGTCCCCCTCCACCTTGAAGGTGTACGTAGCCACTATAGCTGCACACCACGACACAGTGGGCAGTAAGTCCTTAAGAAAGCATGACTTGATCCTCAGGAGAGGTGCCAGGAGGTTGAATACCACCAGACCACGCCGCGTTCCCTTGTGGGACCTCTCTGTAGTCCTGCAAGTCCTACGAGGGGCTCACTTTGAGCCCTTAGAGTCAGCAGAGCTTAAGGCACTCTCTCTGAAGACTGCTCTCCTGATGGCGCTCACCTCCATCAACAAGGTAGGGGACCTGTAAGCATTCTCTGTCAGCGAAACGTGCCTGGAGTTCAGTCCGGACTACTCTCACGTGATCCTGAGACCCTGACCGGGCTATGTGCCCAAGGATCCAACGACCCAGTTCAGGGATCAAGTGGTGAACCTGCAAGCGGTGCCCCAGGAGGAGGCAGACCCAGGCCTTATGTTGCTGTGTCCGGTTCATGCTTTACGCATCTATTTGGACTGACGCAGAGCTTCATAGCTTCTGAGCAGCTCTTTGTCTGCTTTGGTGGACAGCGGAAAGGAAGCGCTGCCCCCAAGCAGAGGATCGCCCACTGAATTATTGACGCCATAGCTATTGCTTACCTAGATCAGCATGTGCCACCCCCGGCAGGGCTATGAGCCCATTCTACCAGGAGTGTGGCGGCCTCCTGGTCTATGACCAGTGGCGCCTCTCTAACAGATATTTGCAGAGCAGCGGGCTGGGCTACACCCAACATCTTTGCAAGGTTCTATAATCTCCGGGTTGAGCCAGTTTCGTCATTTGTCTTAGCAGGAACGAACGTGGCTGGGTATATCGCTTGCGCATAGCAACTTTCACCTCCCTTGAGGTAGCGTTCACAAATGGGTTCCCTGTTGAATTCCTCCTAGCCCTGTGGCAGGCGAGTTTGCGGAGAAACTCGCTGCCAGCTCAGTACATGTGCTATTTAAGCCCTGTACTGGGATAGGTGCTCCGTATGCGCTCCTGCCAAAATGCTGAACTACCTGCTGAAATGGCTGGGACCTTATTCTCGGCTCCTCAGCACAAAACCTGAATGAGCGGTTTGACCGCCGCATGCAAATACCACTCTGCAATTTCCATTGGCCTTTCATCAAAGATCAGAGGTGTCTCGGGCTCCCAAGAGCGACCACTAGTGTCACTACATCAAAACAACATTTCGTTCCCTCCATCAGGTAACGGAGGTTACGGAAGTAACCAGGATGTTTTACCTACTTCATCAATCCTTTCATCACAAGTATAGTAAAACCAGAAATATCCTACATTGTGGGGAGTTGGGGACTATCCAATGCTTTAATGGCTAATTGGCCAAATGGCTGAGGTCTTGTGTGAGGGTTAAGGATAGAAAATATAATTAATATAATAACAGTAAAAAGTCAATGGAAGGTCCCTATCATGATAGAAAAATGTGTGTGTTCAAACAAATTGAAATAGTTAGGAATATCAAATATTGATTATTAGTTTGGGGGTTTAACAGTTTTAACCTTCTTATAAGAACAAAACAATCATACAGGACAAAGGACTAAACTGGATTCAACCGGAAAACAATCAAATGTACTGTAGGCTAAAGCATTGCCAAAACTGTATGTTATTTAGGTTTCTGCATAACTGCATATCATGACATTGATTTACATGCCTCCGAACACCTTCACATTTTGTGGGACTATCACACACTCATTTCCCTAAAGACAACAGTTATGCTGCGGTTGATGGAGGAAATGCTAAATTTATAGAAAAAAAAATTTAAAAAAAATGTACAGATGGATAATGTGGAGATTTTTATTTCCTACTGCCATTGAGCCTTTAGAGGTTTACTGCTACGATTAATTTATGAGAGTTTAAATGCACAGTCCTACTCTGATTATGCTAAATAAAGCTGACAGTGTGTAAGGCCTTGTAAACACCTTCGTTTTTTTGGGGTAAGGTCATAAATGGCTTAAGCAAAATAAGATAGACACACATTTTTGCCTAATTACCTCAATTTTGCGTTGCCTGTAAAAAACATTACCAGTGTTCTTACCAGTTTATCCAATGTGTTCAAGTGTTTTTCGCATGACTGTTTACGTTTTGATGTCAATAGCAGAGAATAATTAGATTATTTAAAATACCACACAAACACTGTTTTTCATTGTCAGATTTTTTTTTTTTAATAAGCAGATTTATGGTTGTTATCAGCATATTGATGTGCATGTAAGCACAATCAATGTCAGGAACACAATGGCAGATAATTGAAAGTTTATTTGTTCACATCTTGACACCGTTTACACCTGGAATTAGGATGTATCTTGGGTGATCTGTTCACATGTGGTCAGAAGAGGCATATCACTGTTTACATCTGGTCGCTTAAAGAATTGGTTCTCCCAAAAATGATTTACTCTTTGTTATTATTTACTCACCCTCATTCATCCCAGATGTGTATGACTTTCTTTCTTCAGCAGAAAAAAAAAGAAGATTTTTAGAAGAATAGTTAAGCTCTTTAGGTCCATACAATGCAAGTGAATGGGTGCCAAAATCTCCCAAAATCACATTAAGTCAGCATAAAAACAATCCATATTACTCCAGTGGTTTAATCAATGTCTTCAGAAACGATATGATAGCGATATGATGATGGGTGAGAAACTGATCAATATTTATGTAGATTTTTGCTAGAAATTCTTCTCCCTGACCAGTAGGGGGAGATAAGCATGAAGAATGTGAATCACCAAAAACACAAGAATAAGAATGTGAAAGGAAATGTTAAAGTGGAAACTGAGCAGAGAGGAGAATTGATAGTAAAAAAGGACCAAAATATTTATCTGTTTCACACCTACACCGATCATATCGCTTCCGAAGATATTGATAATGTGATATGTGATTTTTGGAGCTTCAATTTTTTTGCACCTATTCCCTTGCATTGTATGGACCAACACATCTGAAATATTCTTATAAAAAAATCATAAATTGTGTTCTGCAGATGAAAGAAAGTCATACACATCTGGGATGGCATGATGGTGAGTAAATGATGAGAGAAATAACATTTTAGGGGGAACTATCCCTTTAAACGCGTCTCCTGTGACCACTTGTGTTCTGATATCGAGGGGAGGGTCTCTCTGATTTCATAGATACATACATAAATTGTGTTACTGCATGATAATAAACAGGAATAAAATACAATAAAAGTCCTAAAAGACAAACAAAGCGCAAATAAAATAGGTGTGCTGTTTCTCCCAGATGCAGTTGAAAATCAATCTAAGCACAAACCAACATTTCAAGCAGAATAAACCTTTTGTTTTTAGTTTTAGTGAAGTACCTGTATTAACCAGAGCTTCAGATGTATGTGCTTGTCATTTGTGTTACTACATGTTGATATCAGACACACTGAAGAAGTTCTGTGGCGTTCTCATACTTGTGTATATATATCCGCTTTCTATTATTTTCAGATTGGATGGTTATTTCCTTATAATGCAGCTCGTAACCTGTAAAGTTTAAACTCTCGGTTGATTGACAGGTGAGGGGTGGTGCTTCATTGCTGTCGGGAATGCATACAGGATGGATTAGCGTTTACATCTCAAATGCAATGTGGTAAAAAATTTTATTACCTACGTATGTGGTTTTTATGGTCATATCACAAAAATTATTTGACACCGACCACTGTGATCGTATCACCAAAAACGCAATACTTAATATCTGGTGCAAATGGGGTGCTTGTTATTTATACTAAATAAACCCAAACCCACAAAAGGCAAAGTGATTGTTCAAGCAAAGTTTAACGAATGTGGTAAATTTTGACAAATAGTTTTTTGTAAAAACTGAATTGTTATTGGAGCCTATTAATCGCCAAACCGATAAATCGGTTGACTTATATTATGACCTCCTCTTCATGCCTAAAGCAGGAATCAGTCCTGAATATGAGAACTTTATCAGTCTGAACCTTTCGGAGGGCAAATGTGAATGTGTCAGCTTTAATTGAGTACCCCATTGTCATTGGAGCAGCAGGATGCAAGGTGAACAAAACCATCCTGAATGTGGTTGGTGTACACTGTCCACTACAGCCTACCATCTCTGTGTATCGATACCAAATTAGTCAAGATTACTGAAGTATTGATATAATGCACTTTGATCGATTGTGCCATATTTGATGAATAATCCCAATCAAGTCTGAATCAAAGTTCCCAAGTTCTGTATCATTGAAGTATCAACCTGAGTCTCAAAAATTGTCCTAAAAGTTTGTCCTGTGATCTGTTTTCACAGATCATCTGAAGCAAGAGTCTTTGACTTTATTTATTTTCCATTTAATCTCATTGCTGTCTAGAAGAAACAATTAACATTTTATCTTTTTTATTTTTTTTATAATTGTATTTAAATTTATCAATATAACATAAATGGAGTTTCTATGATTCATTCATTTGAGATGTATAAAAGCTGTCCTACCACCTTTAATGGTAAAGCTTCCTCTCATGTTTTTGTTCTGCATAGCAAAAGGATTAGTTACATAACTCCCCTTGGTGCCTCTCCTCATGCCTGCCCGTCTGGAGCAAAATATCTCAGTAATGATATTTTTGGTTCTATTTTGCTGAATTTGTGCAGTGCTTTTGTTTATTAATGCATCTGCCTTCTTTCCATGTTTAATTAGATGGTGGGAATGATGGAGGGTACAGAGGTAGAGGCATTTGTAGAGTATTCTGCTGTTGGACTGCCCGCTCTGTCTCAGTGAAACATTGCGTTCTGTCAGACCCCATCAGATCGCCATATGGACTCACATGCACAAACAGAGCATCACCTGGTCCATGGCCTGTACACACTAACACGCAAACACCAAAAACACAATTTGATCAAGGCAAATGATTTTGCACCATAACACAGGAAAGTGGTCATAAAAACCTACACAATCTTATGCTTTTTAAAAATAATGAATAAATATAATTTTCTAGGATGTAAGAATTTAGCAATATAAACACAAGCCTCATTCATGTTATAAGAGGAAAACAGAACTTTGGGTAAATCGTTCTTAAAACCATTCTCTTTGGAATTTATGCAGCATTTTTTGTAAATGGTTTTAGCAGAGATTCTCTGCATTTTAGCAGCAGTTTACACATAAATTCGTTCCACTCAATTTACACACATACATTTGTTCTGCTCCACTCTTTCTGATCTGTAAACAATATGATAACAGAACAGCAATACATGCTGATTAAATACACACATATACAAATGTATCACCAATACAAATAGAAAACATCAGATGACTTCAAGTCAACTGGACTACTCTACAAATTGAATGGATAGAAGTAAATTAATCTTTAATTCTATCTCTTTACTTTCTTGTTCTTTCTACACATAGAATGATTATATAATTGCTGAGATATTGTGTGTGTGTGTATATATACTGTATACTGTTAGGATTTATTTTTTTAAAGGGGACATATTATGCAAAATTCACTTTTATATGGTGTTTGTACATAAATAAGAGTAGGCAGTGTGTACACAACCACCCTACAATGTTCTGGTGACGAACTCCACCCTGCTCCCCTGAGTGATCTACACACAGTCTGCCATTGTTGTCCGCGCTGGAGCAGATACAGTGAGAAGAAGAATGTCTCAGCTTCATAAGCATCATAAGTGTGCTGTTGTTGGCTGTAAAAGTGAGCATAAGAGTCTTCATGTACTCTGGCATCATAGCCACTGAAGACGCCGCGGACAAGCTGGACTGGTAATCTGGTATACCGGGCATTTTCACGGTGGGCCGATGCAATTTGGGGCCAATCAGGGGTGGACTGGCCATGGGGAGAACCAAGTGTGCTGGTGGGTCTGTCGCGAAACGGGCCGAATGGGCCGCGATAAGCTAAAATAAACCGCTGCGTTATGCAGAATGGACCGCGATATGCAGAAAAGGACAGCGAACACCCAAAAATCTGAAACTTCACAGACACATTCTGGGAACACCTGAGACTTATTACATCTTGTAAAAAGGGGCATAATAGGTCTCCTTTAAGGGAATAGTTCATGACAGAAACCCTGATTATTCTTAAAATATACAGTATATTAGATAATTATAATTAATATGAATGTTTAAATGTAATACTGTGGTTTACTGTATAAATCAATTAATGCAAATATCTTTGCTGTATATTTAATCTTAAAATCATGTTAATTGAAAATCTATATTCTATATTATGATTGATTTAATGTGATTTAATATTTAATGTGGTGTGACATGCAAATCATCACTTAATTTCACAACTTGAACGGGATGTAGCAGGTTATAAACATCTCCAAAAATGTGCCCACTGCCCAAAAAGTACCCGGTAGCACTTTGTTTACATATACACAAAAACAAGCTTCCTTATTAAATATAATAAATTTCCTTGTTTTTTTAAATGTTGATATTAACTAGAAACTAAAGCTCTTTATCATGAACTTATCCTCCTTTACATGACACTAGACACTCATATATAATCCATCCTTCTTGTCTGTTGTTTAAGTAAACAAATCCATGACATGAAACCTTGCAAATCTCGATCCTGTTACAGAAGGATAAAATGGCAGTATGTGAAGCTTGCATCTTGGCCGTTTTTGCATTCAGATTAAAAATGTAGCATCAACATTATTGGTGTTATTGACCAATTTATACAGTATATACAGTAAATGTATATTTATGAATATAACATTTTTTGGGCCACTTATGTATTTGTTGTGTGTTTTCTGGAACTTGTCAGATGTGGTCTCTGTGAGCTGTCACTAAGAGCTGCGTTTGTCACATAGCCATGCTAAAAAATGTCATGTTTTTACATCTTTTCCATAGGCAGCTGTTCCTAATGTTCTTGCTTTGGCATAATCTCCTGCTTGATAAGGTTAGCTGGATTTTTCTTAAGATCTCTTCATATGTAAGTAATGAAGACATTCCTCTCAGGTCTGTTATGTCAGATGGATGCACATCAGTGCATGTTTCTACATATGTCAATGTCAGTGTTTGACACAGCAATGTCATAATTTCTTTGATCTTCCAGAGCTCTCCATCTGTTAGAGAGCTTATGCGCTAAAGGGAGGCAAAGCTGACATAAATATTTCTTACATTCAGCTGTTCCATGTATCCTATATCTCTCTGAAGTTTTGAGGATGAACACTATTTCATTTCTTAACCGCTATGAAATTGTGTTTTGCATCATTTTTATAAAGAAAAATATGGTCACGTTGACTGAAACTTACTTATTTGTGACAAAACATTCAGGGGATTGTGCCATTGCAATATCATGTACACAACATAAATGTGCCAAAAAATTTGAAAACAATAGATAAACTTAATTTTCCACTGAATACTTAAAGTAATTATCCAAAGCAACATAAAAATGATTGGAGTCTGTGCAAGTTGCAACAGATTAGTAAGTTAGTATGTCTTTGACTTGATTTGTGAACGTCGCTTCACAAGGGAGAATCTCGATTGGCTTGTACGTTTTTGTTTTCACTTGCAAGTTTGACAACATGTAAGTATAATAAGAGTATTTAGCAGAGATGGGGCACTTCTATTAAAATGAATGTGACAAATTGGAATGCTCAAACAGCTCAAAGAGCTCTGAACGCCCAATGGATGTAGAACGGAATTCCCGCCTTACAGTTAAAAGAGCCAACCACCTTTTAGATACAGACATAACCTGTCAATCAACTCTAGAGTGTGCATGCGCATTAGCTATACAAGCTGTGAACACTGCGTTTTTGAGCATTATTTGAGGTAAAGAATCACAATTTATGATACCAGTATTGTCAAATTTTATTGCTGATTTGAAATATGTTCTTTGATTATAATCTTGTCCAATCGTTTTTGAGATTTTAGTCTTTGTCTGTTCAAGTAGATAGGAGCTTCACTGACATGACTGGAAATAGCCTCCTTAGAGTGTTCCAAAGATGGCCGCCAGTGGACTAACTTGCTAGAAAGACTTTGGCATAATGCAACTGAAAGCTGAAAAAAATATTAGAGAAGGGGTCATCACAGGATGTAATTTGTTTTTGGCACCATTCAGAGTAAATTCTAGAGACTGTTGTGTGTGAAAATCGCAGGAGATCAGCAGTTACAGAAATACTCAAACCAGCCCATCTGGCATTAACAATCATCCATGTAATTATCTAATCAGCCAATCATGTGGCAGCAGTGCATGTGGAATGTGGCATGTTTGTGCCAGATGGGCTGGTTTGAGTATTTCTGTAACTGCTGATCTCCTGAATCCAGCTTCTTAATCGCCAGCTTCTTATTCAGTAAAAGGATCATCTTTGTGACTACACAACTCAATTAAAAAAAATCTGAATATTTATTTGTCAGTGGCTAATAAAAGACATATTTTGGTCACATATGTGGGTGATATACTCGCACTGTAGAGGGCAAAGTACATTAGAGAGGGTCCTTATACAAATATATTTAAACCATGTATTATTTTGCAGTTTCAAACCAAGTTACCGGTCAACACTTTTATGTACTCTGCAAAACAGATTTTTGCTTTGCCCTCTGGTCTTTGATTAATCATTGATGCATCTTCTCTCCTGTAGCTGAGACACACAAACTCTTGTCCTTTAACACTTACTGAAACACTCTGATTTAGCCTTTAGCCCTTGAATGCCCATCTCTCTCAAACACACTCTCGCCCTGCCCCTTTGGGCCTTGTTTGTTTTCTGCCCTTGAGGCTTGTGGAGAAAAGTAAAGTGGAGAGAAGAGAGAGCGCTGTCTCATCCTGCTACTCCAACACAGGAAACAGCAAAGGTCAGGCTGGAAACAGATGCTGAAAGAGCCCTTTGGAAACTGGCTCTGAGCTGGTCTTTCCAAATATCTGAATCGTGTGGGTAAACTTACTGTCAACTTCTGTCAACAGGAAGTGTAGCCACCTCGTTTATGTGGCAGTTTTTCCGTAAGCAAGCAGAAAATGTTAAATTCTCAAGGAACAGGGCAAACAAGTGATAATGCCCATTTACTCCATAAGTGAAAGTGAAATAAATCAATGATAAAATGTCTGTTCACACCAAAAGTGAAAGGATAAAGCACTTTTGTCATTCATGTGCCATATTTGGAAAGCTGGTTTCAGGCAAATGACACAAAAGCTCAAATTTAATAATGACGTACTCTCAGAAAAAGTTGTTCTGAAATCATTCTGGGGTAGAAATAGACCTAAATGTGTCTACGATTTCCTCAATGTTGAAAATAAGGACGGAATAACTGATTCCGTCATAAAAATGTAATTAGGTATAAAGTGCAGAATGTCATCGAATATGACACATTTGTGACAATAATTTATGTTTGAATGCACAATTAATTACATTAAAATCCAGATATGTCCTTCTTTGATTATTAAACTGTTAAAGGCTGTGATTTCATTCAATAAATATATAATATTCATGTTCTCCGTGCTTCAGAGTGAATGTGTGAAGCTGGACGGTCATACGCTGAAAACACCTCATCATGATCATCATGTGTGCGTGTAGCTTTTTGGGGTTTAATAAATACATTTGGCAATGTAGCAAACTGATTATCTGGAGGTGAGATACTACTGTTAAAAACACACAGAAATGTCAAAATAAAAGCTTAAGTAAAATGGACAGGTGAAATGAGGAAAAGACAACAATATATTACTACTGTTTATTAATGTAATAATTTTACATTTGCTGTGAGGTTTTTGTAAAAAAAATAAAATAAAAAATTTATAACTTTAATTAAAAATGATTATATTTCATATATAATATATTATATTACATTATTAAAAAAATTTATGAATTAATTTCATTGGATACCATTTTGATAATAACATTTGTTGAGTATGGAATTCAGAAAAAAAATAACCATCCAATAACCACAATATATGATGACCACCAGTGTGTTTTTGTACATTTCACCTGTATTGCACATAAAATGTCCTGGAAATATCCTGGAAATTAGTGCCTTGAAAAGAGTGGGAACCCTGATAAATCTTGACTCCTTGGCACATTCATAAGAGAAGCGTGTTCACACTTCCTTGCGGTTGATGCATGTGCAGAGTGCTGTACACAAGCTGTGCACGTGCTCTGTGCATACGTCAAGTGCGAGGAAGTGTGAACAAGCTTCTTAATGTGCAGTTTATGTCTTTATTCATGTTTCTGGACTGAATGTTCAGAATCATTGATTCTACTGGTTCTACATTTTCTACAAAGTGTGTTTCATCCTGTCCCATTTGCAGTCAGTTTTCAAGTATTCCCATAGGGACACATTTGAGGATTTGTGAGGTTCTCTTAATATATTGCTTTTACAGTTGGTTGAAAAAGCTTATCTGTCCCCTCCCCATTGAGTTTATGGGATAAACTGTGATGTACTGTAATCTTGTTTCAGTTACGGCTGCTATGTGCATTCATGTTCTGGTTGATAAATATATAACACTGATTTGACTCTTAGGACACGTCCACACAAATCTGTTTTCCTTTTGTAATGCATTCATTTTGCTACACCTCACATCCACACCGGAACGGAGATATTTGAACATGCTTTACATAACCACATAATCTGCAAAACCTTGACTATAGTTTTAGGAAACTAAAAACAAATGATTCAAACTTAAATAGATTAGTGTGAATTTGGATTAGACCTGCAATGTGATGTATACAAAGTCTAAGGACATTAGAGGAGACGTCTGATAGATTACTTTTGAAATAAGGTTTCTAATTAGGCTATAGTTTATCAAAGCTGCTAAGAAGTGGTCACTCCCAAAAAATGGCAATTAATACTGTGACTTGTCAGTAGCGTGTAAAGTTGGCAGTTATGAGGGCTTGGAAGATTCATTAAAGTGGAAGTGGATTATACAAGGCTATGATTGCTGAGTTTTGGCAGGCAAAGTTCGAACAACAAACCCACTGTACAACAGAGAGCTCAAACACCACAGACCCTGTTTTTATTCTGTAAACCTGTCCCGTCTGTCCTCCTACTGTGTGCCTAGACAAATACTAATGATTTTCTGCCCTCCTTTTATTCGCTGTGACATGTCCAGATAAGAAGTCAGGACAGATCTATAGGCTGATTCATTGGCGTATGCTCCCTCACACTGTCCTCTCTGTAGCTATTGAAATCTCATTTGAAGAGGAAAATCAGGGGGCACTTTCTCTAAATTATAGTTTATAAAGTTATAAATATGGATATTTTTCTTAGAAAAATGCTTCGCTTCGCTTCAGAAGGCCTTTATTAACCCCCGGAGCCGTATGGATTACTTTATTGATGGATGGATGCACTTTTTTGGGCTTCAAAATCTGAGGTACCATTCACTCCCATTATAAAGCTTGGAAGACCCAGGATATTTTTTAATATTACTCTAATTGTGTTTGGCTGAAAGAAGAAAGTCATATACACCTAGGATGGCTTAAGGGTGAGTAAATTATGGGATCATTTTCATTTTTGGGTGAACTAACCATTTAAGGGAGTAATATGAAACAATGAAGACCAGGAGTTCAGTACACCAACTGTACACTACTGAGAGCTAGGCTGTGTTCGGAATGGAATACAAGTGACTAGAGAACTGCTTAGTGCGTATTGTGTAGTGTAGTCTCAGCTGTGCTCAACGCTAAGTATTTTTTCTGCTAGCCTGGTCGGGCCAGTGGTCCAGATTTTTAATGGCCCCTTCCAACATTTTTACTGGCCCAACACAAAAATTAAAAATGGCTGTTTTTACCATCATGGCTTTAAAAAATGTGTCCAAAGCAAAATATTTGTTTATATACTGTATATTTCATTTTTAAGATATTTTCTGCCAAAACTGTATCACATTTATAATTTGCAAGATGCCTTATGTAACCCCATAAGCACTTACAGATATGAATACATAAATGCTTCATATTAACCTCAGTCATCCTGCCATTTACACATGTGCTTTTCAGCAGAGTTTAGTGGAGCAGAGGATGGGCTTTTAGTCATGCTGTCAACTTTTGGGCCATACATTATGTCGCGTTTTCAACACCAGGATAAGATGATTTTGTGACGGAATTAAAGATTTGATTGTTAGCTGAATGTAATAAACCTATGAATTCCTGACAGAGGAGACCTTGCTACTAAGTCAGTTGTGACATGTAATATATGTTAGGTAGATATTAGGCCTGATACATGAAATTAGACAACCCAAACATGAGCAACACTGACTGATACAAAAAGCACAGAAAGAAAATTTCTGTACAGTCCAGATATGAGAAATGAATCTGGTGTGTTAAGAGGGTGATATGAAGTAGTCTGTTTTAAATAGCCATCTTCACCCTGCAGCTGAACAGGTTTGATAATAATAATTGAATAAGCATGTTGAATTAATGTTTACGTTTTCAAATATTACCTAGTTGGATACTGGGCAGCTCAGATTCCCAGCTATATGTATAACTGGTGTTTAACAAAATTAATTACTTTTCATCCAGTGCTTCATATCTAAAGGTGAAAAAATAAGAAAAAAACATATTTACTTACAGTTTTTTAGTTATATAGTTACTTAAATATCTATTTGCCAGTGAGATCAATTCTTGCTAGTATGCTAAAAAGTGTGATTGATATTACATTATTTGACAGATCAAATTGTGTTATAGTTTATAGTGTTCATTGTGTTCTGTTACATACTGTAAATGATGTAGGTCATCCGGGTATTCCATGCACACAAAAAAATTTGCTGACTGAACACAGTACATATACTGAATACTGCAATAATAAAATTATAATATGTTGTTTCAAATGAAGTCCTCTACTTTAGTTTAGACTAGTGACTATGTGTGTGTAAAGAGTTACAGAGACGTGGGTTCAGATAATTCTTTCCTTTCTTTAATGGCCACAGGCTCATACAGCACTTCTCAAAATAATCACCTTTTTAACACACACAATTCTAACTAAACATAAACAACAACGCTGGGCTGCCGTGTACATGTAGAACTCTCTCTCTCTCTCCCCGGACGGACGCTTGACCACACCCCCGCTGCCACATACCCCCACCGCCCAACTCAGGCCGGGGCGCCATCCGGCCTGCCTACCACTCCCCCCCCATTTCTGGAAAGGAAGTCTGCGACAGCCATCTGCACCCCCGGTCTGTGGACCACCTTGAATTTAAAGGGCTGTAGAGCCAGATACCAACGGGTGATCCGGGCGTTAGTATCCTTCATGCGGTGGAGCCATTGGAGTGGGGCGTGATCTGAGCAGAGAGTGAAGGCCCGCCCCAGCAGGTAATATCGGAGGGTGAGGACCGCCCACTTGATGGCCAGACACTCCTTCTCTACGGTGCTGTACTTCATTTTCCTTAAGGAGAGCTTCCGACTGATGTACAGCACCGGGCGCTCCTCCCCCTCCACCACCTGCGAGAGTACGGCCCCCAGTCCTCTGTCTGAAGCGTCCGTCTGCAATAGAAAGGGAAGAGAGAAGTTAGGTGCATGTAAAAGCGGCCCCCCACAAAGTGCAGCCTTAACCTGCATGAACGCCTGTTGACACTGCTCCGACCATTGGACCGGATCTGGAGCCCCCTTTTTAGTGAGGTCAGTCAGCGGGCTGGTGACGTCCGAATAACCTCCTATAATAGCCAGCCAGCCCCAGGAACTGCCTCACCCCCTTTTTGGTCTTGGGTCTCGGGCATGTCGCAATTGCTGCTGATGACCCAAGTGGAACCCCAGATACCGTACCTCCACACGCCCAATCGTGCACTTCTTAGGGTTTGCCGTGAGCCCGGCCCGGCGCAGCGACCTCAGGACCGCCCTCAGATGTTGTTTGTGCCGCTGCCAATCGTTACTGTAGATGATAATGTCATCCAAATAGGCAGCGGCATAAGCCGAATGCGGTCGGAGGATACGATCCATAAGTCGCTGAAACGTAGCCAGGGCTCCAAACAAACCGAACGGAAGTGTCACAAATTGGTGCAATCCGAACGGTGTGGTGAAGGCTGTTTTTTCACGGGAAATTGGTGTCAAGGGGATCTGCCAATAACCCTTTGTTAAATCCAATGTCGAATAAAAGCGAGCCGTACCTAACCGATCGAGCAACTCATCAACACGGGGCATCAGGTACGCGTCGAATTTAGACACCGCGTTGACTTTTCTATAATCCACACAGAACCGCACCGACCCGTCGCTCTTGGGAACAAGCACGACCGAGCTGGACCAATCGCTGTGGGACTCTTCTATTACGCCCATCTCGAGCATTGCATCCAATTCCTCTCGAACTATTTTCTTTTTGTGTTCGGGTAAGCGATATGGCCGGCTACGCACTACCAGTCCCGGCTCGGTCTCGATATGGTGTTGGATGAGATTCGTACATCCCGGTAGAGGGGAAAACACGTCTGCAAATTCTTTTTGCAACTCAGCAACCTCTGCAAGTTGGTACGGTGAGAGGTGATCCCTGCAAATGACCGGGGTGTTATGATCACAGCTTTTGTTTACCTCCGGTCCGAGCTCCGCCCTCTCTCCGGAACTACCATGGCCAACGTCACAGGGACCGCCTCCCTCCACAATTTTAGGAGGTTGACGTGATATATTTGACACGCGCCCCCTCTATCGGTTCGTTTCACCTCATAATCGAGATCCCCCACTCGTCGTGTGACCTCAAAGGGCCCTTGCCACTTTGCGAGTAATTTGGAGCTCGATGTTGGGAGTAATACAAGCACTTTATCTCCCGGTGCGAACTCCCTGAGCCGAGTGCCCCTGTCATACAGCCGGCATTGTCGTTCTTGAGCTCGGAGCAAATTCTCCTGTGTTAGTTTCCCCAGAGTGTGGAGTTTTGCTCTGAGATCAAGGACGTATTGAATTTCGTTCTTACTGTTTGAAGGCCCCTCCTCCCAGGCTTCGCGTATCACATCTAGTACACTGCGCGGGCGCCGCCCATATAGTAACTCAAAAGGAGAGAAGCCAGTGGAGGCTTGCGGGACCTCTCGAACTGCAAATAACAGGGGGTCGAGCCACTTATCCCAGTTTCTATCATCCTCGTGCACGAATTTACGAATCATATTCTTCAGGGTTTTATTAAAACGCTCCACCAGCCCATCCGTCGGTACACGCTAGTGCGAATCGACTTAATACCCAGCAATTCGTAAAGCTCGTGAAGTGTTCGTGACATAAATGTTGTGCCCTGATCGGTGAGGATTTCTTTCGGAATCCCCACCCGGGAGATTACCTTGAAGAGTGCCCCCGCAACACTACGTGCTGAGATGTTGCTCAGAGGCACTGCTTCCGGATATCGCGTTGCATAATCCACCAGGACTAATACAAAGCGATGTCCGCGTGCTGTCCGCTCTAATGGCCCGACGAGGTCCATTCCAATCCTCTCAAATGGGACCTCGATTAGTGGAAGGGGGCGCAATGGCGCTTTTGGGGTGGCCGGTGGGTTTACCAGCTGACATTCACGGCACGCCGCACACCATCTGCGTACGTCGCCGCCAATGCCCAGCCAATAAAAACGGGCTATTAGACGGAGTCGTGTCTTTCCTTCCCCTAGGTGACCTGCGTCACTCTATACAACCGCTCATTTATAATCACAAAGTAGGGATATGAAAGTGCGACACCCGGGCGGAGTTGTTGACCATCAATTACTCTCACTTGGTCGAAGGCGTGCTTGAGGGTATCGTCTCGTGACTGCTCCAGAGGGAAATCCCCTTCGGGAAATTCTCTGAGGAGGGGAGGGGCTGTCACCTCCCCCTCACTTGTATCATCCCGAGATGGAGCAGACGAAGACGGCCCCGGCTCCGCCTCCCCCGCGAGAGAATCGCACATAACACCGCACATATTCCCCTTAATATTTTATTGAATCCGGGCCAATTAGTTCCCAAAATCAGCGGATGGGTGAGGCGGGAGCTAACCGCGGCCTCCACTCTATGTTTTGCACCGCGAAAATGAATTGTCAGAGTCACCACAGGGTATTTGTGAATATCGCCATGCACACATTTCACCCCCACCCTTTTGTGCGTATCCCATGCCCCGTGCCGAACCAAGCGTTGGTGGATGGTGGTTTGATTACAGCCGGTGTCCACCAATGCTTGGTAAGTACCCCCCTTGATTCTTACCGGAATCTGGTACGCTCCGGCTCGATCGGGGGCAGCCCGTGGAGCCTCGGGGATCCGGACCACTGTCGCCGTCTCCATCACCGGGCACTGATCCTGAAAGTGCCCCGGATCCCCGCAGCGGCAGCAGGCCGGCCCAGACGTCCCGCCCGCATCTGTGTCGGCGGGTGCCTCCACCTGAGGGGGAGAACGGCGATACGCTACAGGGGTGGGGGTCGTCCACTGCCTGGCGCGGGGAACTGGTCGCGTTGGCGGGATTCCTCGCCTCCGCGGGGCAGGAACGGGCCCTGGGGAGAGAGCAGAGTGAGGGGAAGAGGGGGAACACACAAGGGGAGGGGAGAGAGAGAGAGAGAGAACAGGGCTCTTCCGCCCTCGGGTACGCCACCAAGTGGTCCTCCGCGAGCTGGACGGCCTCCTCCAGCGACGACGGGCGGTGGCACTGGACCCATTCCGCAGTCCCCTTCGGCAGTGCATGGACCAACTGCTCCAGTACCACCTGATCGATCACACCCTCGATGTCCGGGCTCCCCGCCAGCAGCCATTTCCGACACGCGTCTCGGAGCCGCTGCGCGAAAGAAAAGGGGCGATCATCTTTCCCCAGCTTCAACGACCGGAACAGCTGGCGATATTGTTCGGGACTGCGCCCCACCCGCTGCAGGACAGCTTTCCTCAGGTCCGTGTAGCTTAACACATTCACCGCCGGCAATTGTTGGGCCGCGAGTTGCGCTTCGCCCGACAGCAGTGGTAGGAGTCTCACCGCCCACTGGTCACGCGGCCAGCCCCAGATCTCCGCCGTCCTCTCGAAGAGATCAATAAAGGCTTCTGCGTCATCCTCCGCCCCCATCTTCAGAAGCGCAGTGTGTTTTTTGATTTTTGTGGATTTAAATTTCAGAAAAAAGCTGTTGTGTCTGTTAGACAAGTTGTGTCATGTTAACATGACTGCCCTCATCTCTACCTGTTTGTTTCTGCATGACCCTGATTCTCCCTTCAACAAAACTTGTTAATCCAAAAGTCAATTCAGGCAAACTATAGTGGCAGTCAAATGCAGGAACTGGCCTCTGGTCTAGATCGGTCACATTGTCTGCTTATTGTATGTGATGGGTTTGGTCCTGTTTGCTCTGTGCAGAAACTCCCTCTGCCTTTCAGGTAAATGATAGTTTGAGAGAAAGAAAGAATGTGAGAGAGGTGGATGGAGAGAGTAAGGATGGATCAGAGAGGTAGAAGGAATTTAAGCGAGAATAATCTTTGGGATTTCCAGCAGGCATATATGCTATGAGCAGCTGCTTTCTTTTGAGTGATTTATTTATTTTTACATTCTGGGAAAATGAAATATTTAATTTCATTGCATTTGCATAGAGGAAAATAAACCCTCAAGTGAGTTTATTATAAAACTTAATAGTTTTATAATAAGATAAGCAATGCGTGTCAAACCTTTGCAGAGCTGTCAGTAAAAAAGGTCTAGAAAAAACTCAAATGGAAATGTTCACTCTGGAGTGGTTTGGTTCCTAGTTGGTCCTTCAGTGCTAAATGAAATCACACTGACACTGAACAAACTGGAACAGTTTGTAGTGCTCTCTGTGGTCCCACTCTCCACTCGAGATATGGGCTCTGTGTTTGTTCCCCCTGGTGATAAAAGGCTGAACTGCTCTTCTTTTTAGCAGTCTTAATATTTTGGAGCCCCAATAAAAGACCCAGGTGTAATCTACATCAAGTATACTTGAAATACATTGAGTTTATTAAGTATTCTATTTAATCTGAATTGTACTATTATTGTGCTCTTACACAATTACATTTACATAAAAAAAATTGCATTTGGTTTGTCCTAGAGCCTTATGTATGGTCATTATATTGAGATAATTGTTATTAACTTGGATGTTTTACAAAGTGAAATTGTGCATCAAAGTTACTTTAATGAGAAAATTTGAGAAACCCATCAGTCTCAAACTCATGTACTTCTCGAGCTATAGTACTTTAAACTGCAAAATATAAAAGAAGGTGTGAGGTAAAATGCTAGCCTCAGTCACCATTCACTTTCTTTGTATGGAAAAAAGATACATTGAACATGAATGGTGACTGAATTTAACACTGCTAATATCTCCTTTGTGTTCCACTGAATAAAGAGAGTCACAGGGGGTTTAAACAACATGAGGGTGAATAAATTATGATTAACAATTATGATTAATTACATTTTAAATGTAGAAACTCACTTAATTATGTTTAGATTCGATTATTTAGATATTTTGACATTTAAAGCGATAGTTCACCCAAATCTGAAAATTTTCTCATCATTTCCTCACCCTCATGCCATCTCAGATGTGGATGACTTTTTTCTGCAGAAAACAAATTAAGATTTTTAAAAGAATATTTCAATGCAAGTGAAAGGTTACCAGAACTTTCAATGCCCAAAAATCACATAAAGGCAGCAAAAATGTAATCCGTATGACTACAGTGGTTAAATCCATGTCTTCTGAAGTGATATGTTAGGTGTGGGGGAGAAACACTTTCACATTATTCTTCTTATGTTTTTGTATGTGATTTGCATTCTTCGTGCATATGTACATATGTTTGTGCTGGTCAAAGGTGGAGCTTTATAGTAAAAATGGACTTAAATATTTATATGTTTCTCACCCTCACCTATCATATCCCTCAAGAAGACATTCATTTAAAAACTAGAGTCTTATGGATTACTTTTATGCAACCTTTATTTGCTTTTTGGAGCTTCAAAGTTCTGGCCACCATTCACTTGAATTGTATGGACCTGCAGAGCTGAGATATTCTTCTAAGAATCTTTGTTTGTGTTCTTCAGAAGAAATAAAGACACACATCTGGGATGGCATGATGGTGAGTAAATAATTTTCATGTTTTCTGTTCTCTTGTGACTTTTCTTTCTGTAGTTTGGACATTGTTCGTGC
Source organism: Moxostoma hubbsi (assembly GCA_032164185.1). NCBI lineage: Eukaryota > Metazoa > Chordata > Actinopteri > Cypriniformes > Catostomidae > Moxostoma > Moxostoma hubbsi. Next base: position 28,447,244 of record JAVLUX010000021.1, read on the forward strand.
AAGACAAGACTGAGACATGTAAAAAAAACAGTCATTCAGGTTTTTTTTTACCTGCTGTGTTACATATTTGATCCATATTTTGCAGTCTGTCAAACCTCATTATGCCCTCACAGAGAGTGAACACTGCATTGTGGCCTCACTGGTGTTGTTTCACCAAACTCAAGTGTTGTCTGCAACAAATCCTCATAGAATAAATGCCAGAAATTGAAACAGCAAATCATCTTTTATGTATGTGTGCTTGCACAATGAAAGCAGTGGAAACTAGGACAGTCATCAGAGCAATAGCATTATAGGCAACAAAGCTGCTTTTACTTTCTTGGAAACTCTGTTAGCACTGACAGAAAACTGAGAAAATCAAAGATTTACTGCATTTACTTCTCAAACAGGATATAGGGTTACAATTGCATTAAGAATTACTGTGGTATATGTGTACTAGTTGTTTTGAGACTACAAATAATCCAGATTAACGGCACCAGCTGAGATGGAAAATCTTTTGATTGGTGTTTGATTGGATAAGAATCTGTTATGTAACTTGCAGGCAGATGTGCCCTTCATGCTTAAATTGCAGCCGTCTCAAGATTTAAATATAAATCTCGGCAACGATGCTGCTGGATGTGACAACGCTTCATGGATCGCACCACTCATCCCTAGAAGACCTAGATCAGTGGTTCTCAACTGGTTTTGCTTAAGGATCCAGATTTTACACTGGATATCATGTAGTGACCCAGCCCTTTGTACAAAGTTAACAAAAATGTCCTTAAAATCTTTTTTATTATTATGAATGTTACCATGAACTAGGTTGGCCCAGAAATATGCTAAATTATTTGAATGACATTGGGTTATTAGGAAATTGATACCCCTTGAAAAATGTCTCTTGAATTTCAATGGTTTCATGCTCTTGGAAGCAAGTAATTTTGAGGTTCAAGACAAATTGTGGCCAGCACATTTATTCAATAAATAATTAATTTAATAAATATTTAAATATGTTTTTATTATTATTATTAATAATAATATTATTATTACTATTTTATTGTTATTATTATTATTATTTCTATTTTTTTTTGTGCCCAATTTGGAATTCCCAATATGCTCGTGGTGTATTCACGGCGTTGTGACCTCAATCCGTGTGGTGGAGGATGAATCTGTTGCCTCTGTGTCTGAGACCATCAATCCACACATCTTATCACGTGGCTTGTTGAGCGTGTTACCGCGGAGACATAGCACGTGTGGAGGCTTCACACTATTCTCTGCGGCATCCACACACAACTGACCACATGCTCCCCCGAGAGCGAGAGCCACACATTATTGCGACCATGAGGAGGTTACCCCATGTGACTCTACCCTCCCTAGCAACTGGGACAGTTTTATTGCTTAGGAGACCTGGCTGGAGTCACTCAGCATGCCCTGGATTCGAACTCGCGACTCCAGGGGTGGTAGTTAGCATCAATACTCGCTGAGCTATAGGCCCCATTTTATTGTTATTATTAAATAATTCATTTAATAAAGACATAAATATGTATTAATATTATTCATTTATAGATATATAAATATGTGGCACGGTGGAGGGCGGGATCGGGGCGTGATTACACACGCCCGGTCCCGTATTAGGCTAATTAAGCCGTCAAGAGGGATAAAGGCCACTCACGGACGGCGATGCGGGAGAGAGAGATCATTCACGGACATGTCCGTCGTCCTATGTGTTTGTCTATTGAGTTTTCCATTAAAAAATAATATTTCATTTCTGTAGGTCCATATAATACAAGTGAAAGGTGACCAAAACTCTGAAGGTCCAAATATCTCATAAAGGCATCATAAAAGTAATCCAATTCATTCCATGGGTTAAATCCACATCTTGTGAAGCGACCCAATGACTCGGTTTTGGGACCATACAGACCAAAATGTAACTCCCTTTTCACTGTACATCTTGGTACGACTGGATCACTTTAGAAGACGTGGATTAAACCATTGGATCATATAGATTACTTTTATTCTGCCTTTATGTGAGATTTTGACCTTCTGAGTTCTGGTCACCTTTCACTTGTATTATATGGACCTACAGAGATGAAATATTCTTCTAAAAATCTTAATTTGTGTTCTGCTAGAGAAAGAAAGTCAGACACATCTGGGATGGCATGAGGGTTAGTTAAAGATAAGATCATTTTCATTTTTGGGTGAACTATTCCTTTAATGCAGACTGGGTTGCATTTTCTTTTACCTTGGCTTTCTTAGCTTTCTTTTACCATGCATACTTTTGTGTGTTGATTTTTGAGGATGAAGATTTCCATGTTGGCATCTGCCCCATTTGGCTAGCTTTTACCAAGTGATAGATTTTGACATCAACACAAAAGACATTAGAAGCGTTTTTTTTTTTTACATCAACACAAAGCGACAGACTTTTAAAAGTCTGCAAGCCTATTTATTTTTCTATCCTAATTATGCATGATTATATGGTTTGCTACATTTATTATTTGCATTTAGCATTGTTTTTTCCCTGCTGTTTGCTACCCAATAAGAACATATCTCCCATGTTTTCATTGTGACCCACCAGTTGAGGAGCATTGAACTAGAGCATATCAGCAAATGTACAGCAGTGAGAATGTTTGTGAAGTTGTCAGAATTCTGCTGAAGGATGAGGATTCCTTCAGGTAATATCTGAGTTTTATAAGCACCTTAAACATAGAGGTGGCAGATGTGCGGTTGTGTGCTTAGCATCACTCACATCACAGCTAAACTTGTGTGCCCTTGAGTCGTCTCTGAAATGATGGAAGACACTGTGTGAGACTGACACCACTGCACTGCTGTTAGACCCATTACATGTGGCTAATGACACAGTAGTGGAGATGAACGCCATTAATCAGCTGCAGAGAGAAGTTTGGATACTGACGCTGACAATTTGAAGTACATCTGTGTAAAAGAGTACAGCTTACTGCTTCCTTAAGCTTCCGTTTTTGCTTCTAAATAAGAGCCTACAGAATGTTTGTTTGTGTGTTCGCACCTGGGGACAAATTTGTGACAAATTGCAGAGTAAAATTGGAATAACATGCATTTCCATTGTTGAGATCACAATCACATGACCAGCTGAATGCTACTCGATTTATTTTGTAGGTTACGTTCCACAAAATGCTGGTCTATCAGCTGGACTATTATCGGATACTATGAGGAATCATTTTTTCTACAATGCCATCGGTAACCAAAAACATTTCCTTGCCAGGATTTGGATGTAGGCTCTGTTAAATCATAGGGAATGTAAGTATTATTAATAATTTTCATCTATTGACACAAGAATCATGGATAGTATTAATAGTGATTGTATCGAGGGGGTAGCTCAGCGAGTATTGATGCTAACTACCACCCCTGGAGTCGCGAGTTCGAATGACTCCAGCCAGGTCTCTTAAGCAACAAAATTGGTCCGGTTGCTAGGCAGGGTAGAGTCACATGGGTTAACCTCCTTGTGGTTGCTAAAATGTGTGGTTCTCGCTCTTGGTGGGGCGCGTGGTGAGTTGTGCATGGATACTGCGGAGAATAGCGTGAAGCCTCCACATATGCTACATCTCTGCGGTAACATGCTCAACAAGCCATGTGATAAGATGTGTGGATTGATGGTCTAAGAGGCAACTGAGATTCATCCTCCGCCACCCGGATTGAGGCGAGTCACTACACCACCATGCGGACATAGAGCGCATTGGGAATTGGGCATTCCAAATTGGGGAGAAAAGGGGAGGAAAAAAATTACTGCGATTGTATCGGCACACACTTCACTTCTACTGGTCGATTTTGATTCACAGATTAAATTCATTCATTGAAACATGACAAAATGAAATCAAAAATATTTCAAAATTCAAAGTACACTTCAAACTAAATGAAAATCGAATAAACGTTTTATCCTCTCCAACTTCTTTCTTCGGCTCCCTTTGCAGTGACTTTTAGAGAAATCACTGTATGACAACAGGTGGAAAAACAACAATACAGATTAGATTATAAATGCAATTGTAAATATAAACATAATAATAGTAATAATTGAAAAATAAACCATAAAATCTAGAAAGTTTAACATAAATCGCATACAATTTTTTTTTCATAAGACAGCTCCAACTCTGATCGTCAGGGACATAATTTGATGTTCCACTATATTTTCAGAGTTTGGACATTAACTTTATTACCACCTGCTGGTGGAATCTCCAAACTGCAAATGCAGGAACTGAGTTTGGACTTAGTGCTGAAAACAAACCTGCTTTTGGAATGTCTTAGCACATTGCCTATTTCTCAAGAAAATAATTTACATACAATACACTAGGGGTGCACCGAATATTCGGCCACCGAAAATTTTCGGCCGAAAATGGTCCAAAAGTGCATTTTCGGTTTTCGGCCGAAAGACTTTTATCACCGAAACAATACGGCCGAAATGTTGTGATGACGCAAACAGAAACCGCGACCTGCACGTGCTTGTCTGAAGCAAACATGTCTGCGGTGTGGACGTATTTCAGTATATCTGACAACGACCCACGTACAGCGATTTGCAAAACATGTAATGCCGAAATTTCAAGAGGGGGTGCATCTGCAAAGACTTTCTCCACGTCGGGTTTAATTTATCACCTGAAATCCAAACATTCCGATCGCTACGCTGAATATGAGAGGAACGCGGCACAGAAAAAGAAAACGCCTCCGAGCACGCCCACTCCGTCTGTGGCGGACGTTTTTGAAAAGGTTGAGACGGACCACGGAGTGAAAACAATGAAAAGTACACTCTTAGAGTCTGTCAGCACACGTTTCACTGAGATCTATTCGGATTCTCTGCACTTCATCGCGACTGTACTTGATCCGCTTTATAAAGACCATTACTTGGATGCGGAAATAAAGCAGCGCGCACGAGAAATGATCCAGGCCGCGATGGATGCGGAGAACCCGCGTGGAGACGGTGCAGCGCCCAGCGCAGGAGAAGGAGATCAGAGCGCAAAAAAAAAAAAGACTCGTCTCTCTGCACCAGATGAGGGGCATGCACCCTCGTTGTCTGATATGTTCAGTGAAATCCTGCAAGAAAGTGCCTCAAATAATAATAGGTAGGCTATTCTGTTCTTAGGCTACTATATATGTGACTATCAGATTGTAGCCATATTTCTACTAGATATTTTTTTAATTTGATAAAAACATTTTATTTATGCACTGGCCCAATTTAAATACACTCAATCAAATCTTTCTCAAATGTCAGGCAGATGACAAGCTCAACAGCTAGATGGTTATCTGTCTGAAGTCCCCATCCCCAGAAGTGATAACCCTCTTGCCTACTGGAGAAGTAATCACGGCCGCTTTCCTGACCTGGCAAAGATGGCACGCAAGTACTTGTCTGCTCCGTGCACAAGCACTGACAGCGAGAGACTGTTCAGTGCAGCAGCTCATGTTCTCGATGAGAAGAGGAACAGACTTCACTGTGATAAAGCAGAGAAGCTACTCTTCCATCAAGAAAAACCTGCCACTTTACCTCAAGAAGTAGAATGGGCTTGTCTAGTGTTTAAATATTTATTATCCACTTTGCACATCTGCAATTCTTGGTGCATTTGTTCTACAGTTAACATATGGGCTATGGCAGTCTTTGTTTTGATACAATATTATGTTGAAGGCCTACAGAGAAAATATTGTTGTATCTTTAAGCAGTTGCACTTGTTCTGAATGCACTTTCTTGTAGTAGTCCTACAGAGAAAAATTTAAAATGCACTTGACCTAAATGCACTTTGTTTTATGAGAGAACATTTAATTTTAAAACCTTTCTGCAGGCCAGTAGGCCTGTACATTATTATTTAATGTACAGATGAGTGGGGTCAAGTTAAACATTTTAGTTAGAATTTTATTTTATACTGTGCATTGTTGCAATGTGCTAAATAAATATTTGCATAATTTGTAATTGATTTATTCTTTGAATATATATATATATATATATATATATATATATATATATATATATATATATATAAAATATTAATTTATGCAATTGCAATGCCTTGATTTTAGTAAAGTTAGTACACAGTCATAGCCATAAATGCAATGGTACTAATAATAGGCATAATTTCTTTCGGTGTTTCGGTTTTCGGCCTTGGTTTCCTCTTTTTCGGTTTTCGGTTTCGGCCAAGAATTTTCATTTCGGTGCAGCCCTACAATACACCCACAGTTGCACAATCCCACCCCAATTTGCGCACTCACGAAAATAGAGCCCCATATCTGCACTGAGGTCATATGCCAACAGGGGTACAGAAAAACTGTCCTGTGATAAAATAAAACCTAGATTGACCTGTGTTGACACAATAGAGGACTCTTATGTAAGGAGAATTTGAGATGAGGTCTGTTGATTAGAAAATAAGGGAGGGTACAGAGCAGAGCAGGTTAACCAGGACGGGTTCAGATTGGCTGTTTTAAGCCCACGTGAGCATTCTGTCCCCGAGCCAAATTGCAATGCTGCAGAGGTCAGTAAATGTGGTTCAATTGGTAGTTTTATGAAAATGAAAACGCTAATGCTACCCTGGAGGTCGGGAGCAGCACTGTGTGATTTGGACACTAATCGGATTCTCTATAATGGAAATAAAAAAAATAGCACAAAATCCACAGTCCTATTTTTCCTCAAACCTGAAACATGTTCTTGTCATGCTTCCTCCCATAAACACATTTCACCACTAAAATATTGTCTATTAGATTTACTGTATATAAATTAGGGTCCAAACGTCTGAGACTGTGAATGGTCTTATTTAATACACAATATTTTATTACAGATATCATTATAATTAGCATTATAACATTTTAACATATTCAATTTTTTTGAAAAATGTACATGATTTTTTTGAATTTTTTAGTATTTGGTGTGTCCCCCTTTTACTAATGACAGCATGTACTCGAGCCGGGACAAGTTTGTGCAAACTGTTATCTCAACATGATTCGTAGGTCTTCTCTGCTTGAATGGAAACATGGAAAGGAAATCTGAATTTTGTATGATCAGTCTCACATATTTACTTTAATTTAGTTTTAGAAATAGTGCTGCATCATCATACCTACATATTCCTTTTTCATTTTAGATCATAACATTGTTTAGATTTTAACAAAATCCTAAAAGTTTTTCTATTTCCATGTCTAATTGAAAAATAATAATAAAATGAAACAAAAATCTCTGATTTTCAATTTGGTCTCAGATTTTGGACCTCACTGTATATAATATTTTCCTATGTTCAATGAATTTGTCCTACTTCATATGTTTTTTTAACTTAAAGAATTCAAAGACAACAAAATTCATTCTTGGAACAAGAAGTATAACCAGAATATAACAACCCATTTTTTGACTCCCTGACCTTCATAATCCTCAGATCACCCTTAATTAAGACCACTATTGCAACCCCAAGTACGAACTTGGAAAGTGTTGGTATTGTGGTGTGAGGCTGGTGTTGTTTTATCCTGTCATATAGCCTGACATATGGTTCTCAGGGCTGGAAGAATGATGAGAGAGATGGAGTTACGTCCCCATCTGGAATCAGGGATGATGAGGGCAGAGAAGGGGAGAGAAGGGTATTGGTGCTTTTCTCCCTCACTGTACTTGTATCCCTGATGCTTGACCCTCACCATCTGTCACCCACCTACAGGCTCTCTCCTCGCTGGGCCTAGAATGGCCAGACGCATGTTTACCTCATTTAAGAGTACAGTTGCCTAATAGAGCAGGTGGAAGAAAACACAGACACTGTAAGGTTAATGGAGAGAATGTGAAGAGTTTGTAAAGCAAGACTTTGGCAAGAGTCCAACCACTCCTGCCTATCACATCCTCTGTACAATGACTTTGAGGTCAGGAAGTAATCACTCCCTTTATCTGTAAGAAGAAGAGCCTCTTTTTTAGATGGAATGGCAAGACAGATCAGCTTGAATGGTAGTAGAGCAACTTGATGCCAGAGAGCTGCACCAATCAACAGGCTTATGTTTATCCCTCACAGGCTAGTTGAGGTCATGGCAAAATCAATGGGCCATATTGTATCAGTTTGCAGATAGTGGCTCACTGATTGATTACTGCACAATATGTTTTCATTTCTGGGTGGCTGATAAGGAAGAGAGTGAGCAAATGAGTAACGCCTTGTCCCAAATGCTGCCATAAACCTTTGCGGCCCCCATCCATGTGCACACTTTTTTGCTGGAATGCAGCATACACTGGTAGTCTCTCAGGTAGTCGTCTGCTGAGGAGTCTATATCAGTGCAAGCTCTGCCAAAGGGCAGACCAAAAGTGCCTAGCGGACAAAAAGGGGAGCGTTCTGAGCATCCTTCTGAAAACTAAAATGACAAAAGGGATCATACAGTCATGTTGACTGCATGGAAATGCACATGTGATGGTTATTCCAAGACTGCAAGTACACATCAAGTGTGCAGTTTGGAACTGAGTCTAAGGGACTGTTCAAACTGAAGTGTTTCTGCTGTTTTTCCACTTGTTTTATTTGTTAACAAGCTCTAGACGAATGTCTTTGGCCGCAGTACCACATCTCAGTTGTTGTGTCAACTTTCAAAAAATGCATCTCAAGACACCTGCGTTCTGTTCTATGTGTCATGCTGCATCTAGGGGGGGTTTAGCGCAAGAATGTGTTGATTTTCCTACCCTTATGATTTTGCCATCTCACACTGTTATTACAACTTGTTATGAGGCCAGGCTGTTGATTTCCCCAAAACATGTAAATACTCTGGCTTTGTGGCGCTATGAAACCATTGGCTTAACCAATTGTGTGAGTTTGGGGCAAGATTGTCTGACTGACCAATGCCAGAAGGGGTTAGTGTTCAGGAAACTACTTGTTTGAAAATGGTCATTATTTTTGCTGACACTAGAGGTTGCAGGTGTTACACTCTTCAGCTTTTAAGGCAATCAGTAACTTTTTTTTTTTTTTTGCTCATGTTTTGTTCATGCTCATCTTGGGCTTACAGTGACACTAGTGGTGTGGATGAAGCATCAGTTAAAATCAGTTACAGATGCCATTGTAGAAATTCACTATTCACAATCAGCCATGATTAATTTAATCCAAGATTGAAAGTGTCCAATAACAAGACGGTTACTGAGATTTAAGGAAGATTCCAGGTTCAATGCAAGTTAAGTTCAATTGACAGTATTTGTGGCATAATATTGATTTCTATCAGGACGACTCACAGACATAAGTAAAGTTCAAAAGACATTTGATGAAATAATAGTGAACACAGAATTGTAAAATCTCTTTTGGAACAAGCCTCATCTGGCGGTCTGATGACATTGCCACTCGAACCGTCAGATCCTGCCGGATATAGGAGGCAGGGGGTGAGGAGCCACCCCCGTACAAGACGGGACTCAACTGGTGGCGATGGGGAGGAGGAGGTTGCCGTGTTGGCACTCTGAAACAGCAAAGAGGTAGATTGAAAGCAGGATTTTAAAGCAATGGCTGATATTTGATTGGCTAGGAGATAACTAGAAAATGGCGTGATGATGTACAGCTGTGCGTCTCCTGCTAGAACGCTTACATTACCACAAAAATTAATTTCGCCTCTTCCCTCCTTTCTTTAAAAAAGCAAAAATTGAGGTTGTTGTATGCAAGTGAATGGGGCCAATCCATAAAAGTTAAAATACTCACTGTTTCAAAATTATAGCCACAAGACATAAACAATATAAAGTGAGTAGTATTCAACTTGTTATGTGATTCTAACATGGGTGCCCCCATGAGGGTGTCCCTGCCCCATGTAGAATAAAACAGCTTTTATAAGGTTACTGATATCACTAGAGTTGGGACTAAAACTTTTTTAATGGGGAAAAAAAATTACTGAGTGCACCTCTAAGAATCCATTAAACATGTGAGTGTGTGTTGCACTGTTATACACAGCTGTCTAAGACCCCCATCACCCGCTTTATTTTCCCAGTTGCGCTCTCTGTATGGCAGGCGGGATTAGGCACGTGTGAACCTCCCTTTCCTCTCTCTTCTCCACGTGTGTCACTGCAGTGTGTTTGTCTGTATGACTGTAAGCTCATGTAGATGTGACCCACTTTCAGATGTGCTAGTACACACAAGACTGTTTGATAACTGAAGCAAAGAGATAACAACAAATGCATTCCTCTCTAATCTCCACTTCATTCTTCACACTATTTTTATTAAACACAGTAGACATTAACTAGCATTCCTGTCTAAATATATAGGAGGAGAGAGAAAGGACAATCCCTGAAGATTAGTCCCTTGTGGAGCATGTGTAAACTCAGCTGTGATACAGTATCTCATCTCACCATGAATCATGAGGCGGCCTTGCCATATTGTAACAGGAAGCACAAAGCTTAACAAGAGAAGGTGCCTGTCAGAGATTGTGGTAGGAAATTCCTAAAAACTGTTTTTTATTTTTAATTATTATTATTTTTAGATGAGTGCATGCCATTGTACAATGGTTTTCAGGTGGTACACAAACACTTACAGATAGACCGGGTATTACTTATGTAGTGAAGCAGTTAAAGACTCTGTATTGGAGTTTTTGTCTTTCAGTCCATGTCTATTAGCTTTGAGGCCATCTATATGCTTTTTCCTCATCAAAGTTGATAAATAAAACTTTTTATAACATACACTCATTTCAAATTTACATTCTTTTTCTTCTGGAAATGCTGTATGGCCTGAGCCAACTTCGGAAATATGTCATTACAGGGAAAATTGCATTCCAACCATTTCATGAGGCCTTTAAACCTTCCTGAAGAGCACAGGGCAGAGACAATATGAGGAGACAGGCCACTTGAAAATGAAATGGCAATGCTCAGGTGGCTCTAGAAATGAAAGTCCACCTTTCAGTTGACAGAGGCAATCAACTTGGGTGATTCACACAAAACCTGTCAAGAAAATGTCCTGGTCATTAACCCTAAATCAAAACCAAAATATATGATATTCTGTTTTACATAAAGAAAATTAAGCTTAAATTTAGGACCATTAATATTTTTGCATTGTGCATTATTGCATTCATTTTAGGACACTTAAGGACATTTTACCCTATAGTTCTTATTACCGTAACATGTCTGGGTTTCCAATTATTAGTCTCATTGTATTACAGTAAAAAGGACGCTGTTGCTCAATTGTTTTTATTAAATGTAAGGTATATATAGGCCTATATATCATACATATACTGTATATATATATATATATATATATATATATATATATATATATATATATATATATATACACAGTATAATTTCAGCATAAGAAGCAAAATTTACATTATGCCATTTTACTTTTGATTTGAACTATTTTATTGAAACATAAGCTTAGCCAACAGTTTTGGAGATTTCAAACATACATATAGATAGGACGTGTACCTGCATACCTTCATGCAAAACAGCTGCCCAGGGTCATTGCCAAAAAAGATTTTTGCAAATTGGCAACAGATTATTCAGTCTAGACTTAATTTAATTGACACACATAGACTTTCTATGTCTTTGTATTCTTTACTCTATCCTTCTCAAAAGAGGTATTGTAGGGTACGGTCCACTGTGGGGCAGTGTGCCCTTCCACTCGTCTCAGAACTAAAATGTGCTAAGCAGGTACAGTATTTTGGTTTGAGGAACTTAAAACTTTCACAGATTATACTAGGCATAATAATATCTCCTTCTCTGACTCATAATATCCTCTGAGAAGCACAGTCTGATAGCCAAGGAGAAAAAGAAAAACTACTGCCCCTCAGAAAGCCATGATCTTATTATGCTTCTAGTGTAACATAATAACAGGCTTTTTACCTTATCACAGCAACCAGTAATCCATAGATGTGTGATGTACAGTATGCATACTTGAACTCTGTCATATCCACTCAGGAGATGGACAGATGGTAGGCGCCCTCTAGTCTTTCCCACATGCTGTTTTTAGTGTTTTTAATTGACAAAAGGAATATTTTTCATTGGTGTCTGTTCATGAGTCTTGTTTGGTTGTGACCATCGAATGTGTTCTGCTTGCTTCTTTTAAAAAAATCACTTCATTCATCATTTACTCACCCTTGTGTTGTTTTTAACCCATATTACTTTCTTCCGTGAGAAACAAAAGGACAGGTTGATGTAATGACAGAATGTACATTTGTTGGTGAGCTATCGCTTTAAGACTTGTTTTCTGAGAATATATCTTGAATTAAGTTTTTTTTTAAACACTATTTCCAATTTTTTCTTTTTTTAATTTGGAATCTAAAAAAGGGAGTTTTATGCTTAAAACAAGATTCTTTGAAGAAAAGTCTTATTATCCTACAATTTATTAACCTGATAAATTGTATGTTGAGATATTTTTATTAAAAAAAAAGAATAATTTGTATTATGTATACCATATATATACAGTATATATATATACATACATATTTATATATACATAACATATTTAGAAACCAATTGTAAACTTGCCCCATCCTCAGTATATGTTTGTGTGTCTGCAGATGTGTGTGTGAGTGGAGGTGGATGATGCAGTGGGGCTCTGGTGATGTGTAAAGACTCCCAACAGTCCTGAATCTCTGCAGTTTTTAGGAGCTGAACTCTGGGCTTCTGTTCAAGGTAAGACATGTGATAAGACCCTGTATGCCTCTCTACACTATCTCTTTATTCTCGCTGTCAGTACTGAAGAAACAGACATGTCAAATGGAATCGCTCTTGAGTCATTCATTTACTTCAGTTATAGAGAACATGCAGGCTTTTATGGATCCCTGCTTTAGTGTCATAACTTTTAGCTCTCACTGTGTTGGTTCTAATTAGACTGAGTTAATTAAAGACACTTAAAGCTAATGATCTGGAAAACCTGATTGAAATATACTCAGGTTGTCTTGGGTGCACAGCAAAAGCCTCATGTATGACAGAGATGAGAGTCTGTTTAAAAAACCTGGAGAAAAGAACTGACTAGAGGGCTCAGCAGACTGTTTCAGGCCAATTGATGGAACTGCTACTTGCCCTATCGCACCTTTGCTATGTTGTCATGTGCTTGTATACCTTGCAAAGGGACTTTTTCACTTAGGACCCTTTTTTATTGTTATTCTATGGAAACATGCACTAGACAGACATCTTTGACCATTGTGGTGCTGTTTTTCAGCATCTCCTGAAACGAGTGTTGGATTTTTAAGACGCGTGTTCAGTTAAAAAGTTTACCGTGTATCGAGGCACTTGTGTTTTGTTCCATTCCACTCTACAACTAACCTTTGTAGCTTTTTTTTAAACACAAGAATGGTATCCTGTGTGATTGACCTCTGGTTTTCTGTTGTTATTGAATATTGTTGTTGTGAAATCTACTGATTAAATGTCACCAAGGTAATTTGAAATTTTAAGGATGATTTGTGATAGTCTTGAAAGCATCAGTTAGAATGAGTTGAAAATTCTAAACAAATAAGGGTAACACTTCACAAAAAGGTTCCATTTGTTAACATTAGTTAACAACATTAGTTAACATGAACTAACAATGAACAATACTTTTACAGAATTTATTAATCTTGGTTAGTCAATTTCAACATACACTAATACATTTTAAAAATCAATTTTACTTGTTAACATTATTTAATGCATGATGAACTAACACAAACTAACAATGAACAATAACTGACATTAACAGTTGTAAAGTTGTAAATAATATTTTGTTCATTTTTAGTTCTTGATACCTATTGCATTAACTAATGTTAAAGAATGTATTGAACCTTATTGTGAAGTGTTACCTAAATTACTATATTCTGTAATTTTTCAGCAAAAGTGTTGATGTTTTTATAGATGACATGGAGTTACACTTCAGCTGCATAATTTCCAGTTACAATTGCAAATTAAATACCTTGTAAATTATTTGTAACTTTTTTGTTAACTAATTTAACTAACTTTTTGTGTAAAAGAAACTTAATGTCAATACAAATATAATTATTTTTTTTGGCAACATGTTAGAATAAGGTTCTATTTGTTAACGTTAGTTAATGCATTGTTAATAGTTAACATTAATTAACAATGAGCATATTTTTTTTTCAGCATTTATTATTTGTAGTTAATGTTATTTAATTTAAATACAATTGACTCTTCACTTAGCTCCACCCCCCTTGGTTACAGTTGCTCGCTCTGACAAGTTCGAATTGGAATTAATGGACGATTGCCGTGAATGATGTGTTTTTTGGCAAAATATTCTCATAAATGGAATGGATCATAATTTTATGTAAGATGATATGAAGAGTGACATTTTAATGCATATTTATCTGAAGTCTTTTGAAAAAGAAATTGTTAAATTATAGTCATTTGATTGAAAACTGTGGAAACTGTGAATCAGAATCAAGGCAAGCAATTATTACAGTCACTTGAAAAGAGAAAAACTTAATTTAATAGCGATTACACCTCTAATAACATTAGTATTTGTGAACAGAGCTGTTTATAACATCTCATAACACTCATTTCGATGCTGTGAACGTCTAGGTTACGTATGTAACCCCCGTTCCCCAATGGAGGGAACGAGACGTTGTGTCGAAGAAGCGACACTAGGTGTCTCTCTTGAGCGCCGAATATACCTCTGAACTATGAAAAAAGGTCAATGAGAAGTTGGCAGCCAGTATTTGCATACCCCGCCCCCGGACATACGGGTATTTAAGCGGGCAAATACGCTGAGTTCATTCAGGATTTTTCTGAGGAGCCGGAAATGGTCCGGCCACTACAGTGGCTCGGCTCAGCAACGTGGCAGGGAGGACACAACGTCTCGTTCCCTCCATCGTGGAACGGGGGTTACATACGTAACCTAGACGTTCCCCGTCTGTCGCTCACTTCGACATTGTGTTGAAGAAGCGACACTAGTGGTCCAAATTAAATCGTGCCATGCGCTGAGCCCTGTACGTGAACTGCTGATACAGGAGTGGGCAGGTATTCCCACGTGCAAACGCGACCAGCTGTATCAGACCGCACGTACCCTTCCCCAATGCCCCATAAATGTCGTAAACCTTCTAGTTACCCTAGACAGGGGAACAAGGTGACGCTTGCCAACCTGGGAACAGGCCAAGCCTGGATGGGCTTCTTTTCGCTCAATGTTTCTCGCGTAGAGCATGAACGGCCGGGGCCCTTACACACATCGAAGGAAGGGGGTCCACTCGTATGGGGACTGTGCCGCGGATAATACACACAGGGGGAGTCCATGCAGGAGTCCTGACCTGTGGAGCACCTCTTTCAGTACAGGGTAAACTAGGTATCCGCAGTGGATTGGGTCGGCAAGTTCCTCCGCTGAACTGCAGACCTGCAAGGGTTAGGGAGGAATCATCCAGGGACCCGAAAAGAAGGGGTCTCCTGGGAGAAAAAGTGCACAATTTTACCTCGGCTGAGGGAAAGGGCACTAGGCGCAAGCGATTCCTGGGTGCGGTCCAAGTAGGTACGCAAAACACCTACCGGACACAGCAACGAAAGGGCTGGGTCTGCCTCCTCCCGGGGCAGCACTTGCAGGTTCACTACCTGGTCTCTAAAGGGTGTGGTAGGAACTTTGGGCACGTAGCCCGGTCGCGGTCTTAGGATCACATATGTGTCTGCCGGACCGAACTCCAGGCAAGTGTCTCTGACAGAGAACGCTTGCAGGTCCCCGACCCTCTTGATGGGGGCGAGTGCGATCAGCAGGGCCATCTTAAGAGAGAGGGCCCTGAGTCCAACTGATTCTAGCAGCTCGAAGGGAAATCTCTGGAGTCCCGCGAGGACCTGGAGAGGAACAGGCTTGGCCGGGAGGGATTTACCCTCCTGATGATTAAGTCGTGCTTACCCAGAGACTTGCTGTCTACAGTGTGGCAACATACACCTTTAGGGTGGAAGGGGACAGCCTCCCCTCCAGCCTCTCCTGTAGGAATAAGAGCACTGACCTAACTGCGCACCTCTGTGGGTCTTCAGCCCGGGAAGAACACCAATCTGCGAACAAGCGCCACTTCAGGGCGTAAAGATACCTGGCAGAAGGGGCTCTGGCTTGGTTGATCGTGTCTATGACAGCAGGTGGTAGACCAGCTAGATCTTCCGCGTCCCATCCAGGGGCCAGACGTGGAGGTTTCAGAGGTCTGGGTGCGGATGCCAGAGCGTCCCCTGTCCCTGAGAAAGAAGGTCCTTCTTCAGGGGAATTCGCCAGGGAGGGGCTGTCGTGAGGAGCATGAGGTCCGAGAACCAAGTCCGAGTGGGCCAGTAAGGAGCCACTAGGGTGACTTGCTCCTCGTCCTCCCTGACCTTGCACAGCACCTGTGCAATAAGTCTCACTGGGGGAAATATGTCCTGTTTTAAAGGACATGTTGTGCCCGGCCTGAAGGAGGCTAGGCATTTCAACACTGACTGAGCGCACTCGTTAATGAGTCGTGCTGACATTGAGACTGAGTCTAACTCCATGCCGAGAAAAGAGATGCTCTGAACTGGGGTGAGCTTGCTCTTTTCCCAGTTGACCTGAAGCCTCAGGTGGCTGAGGTGCCTGAGCACCTGATCTCTGTGTGCGCATAGTAATTCCCGTCAAGGTAATTGAGTATGCGAATGCCGGCTTCTCGGAGTGGGGCAAAAGCTGCCTCTGCGACTTCCGTGAAGACGTGAGGGGACAGAGACATGCTGAAGGGGAGGACCTTGTACTGGTATGCCTGGCCATCGAACGCGAACCTTAAAAAGGGGCAGTGTCGAGGCAGAATTGAGATGTGGAAGTACGCGTCCTTCAGGTCTACCGCTGCGGACCAATCTAGATGTCAGACGCAGGTTAAAATGTGTTTCTGCGTGAGCATTTTTGAATGGGAGTTTGTGCAACGCTTGGTTGAAGTCCAAGATCGGTCGTAAGCCGCCACCTTTCTTGGGTATGATGAAGTAAGGGCTGTAGAGACCCTTCTTCATCTCGGTTGGAGGGACAGGCTCTAAGAGAGTAGTGATTTCCGCGTAGGGACTTGGCATGTTCACCATGTACTGCGGAAAAGCGGACGCCCGTGAAGGGGGACGGAGGCCTGGCAAACTGAATTGCGTAACTGAGTCAGATGGTCCAGGCCAGCCAGCGAGACGTGTTGGGAAGTGAGAGCCACGCGTCCAAACTCCATGCTAGAGGCACCAAAGGGCCGATTATTTTTGACATACCCAGTGGGGCGGAGCAGCGGGGCGGAGCAGGTAAAGCTGCGTCGGGAGGCGAAGACGCGTCCCGAGGCTCTGGTGCTGAGAAAAGACTCAAAGCACTTACCTTGCTCCGCACACCCGGGAGGGGGCGGGTTAGCGACTGTGGAGGAGGTCCAATGTATGCGTCCTCTTGACTCGTCGGAACCGGCCGGCCGGGGAACAGTCGTGGGGCTGAAGGCAGGTGGTCCGCGTCCAGCATGCTGGGACTGTTGAGATCTGGCGGCAGAGTGCCGTGAGAACGGCATTTGCAGGCCAGGTGACCCAGAGACAAAGGAAATAGCTCTGTTACTGAGAATGTGAAAATTAATTCAACAAAAAAATCTCCTCCCGGCCCTCCACCGGGGGACGGAGCGGTCTTACCATCTCCGGAGCTAACGTCTTGGTCTCTGGGTCGAGCGTCTCCGGAGCGCATGGGAGACTTACGGGTCCTCGAGGGGGTACGTGAGACGGGGGGCGTCTGCTTCCTGCGGTGTGCTCGACGCTGGGGCTGAGAGCTGGGCCAGGTTTGAGGCAGAGCAGGGTGTTTCATAGCCGCAGGAGGACGCCCTCGGCGAGCAGATGGGGCATGGCCCATGGTGGCAGGTTTGCGGCGGGGCAGGATGTGTGAAAACAGCCTCCGTCCACTTCTCGGGGGGTTTGGGGGGTGCGGTTGTGAGTGGCGCAAATGCCCGCGGAACCAATCAAGTAGCCGTGAGGGGGGGACGGGTTTTCCAGTCCAGCCTCGCACTCGCGGTAGCCCGGGAAAGCATAGCGGACCTCCGTGCGTCAGGCTCAGACTGGGTGAGCAGACCCGAAGGTGGTGGCCCAGGCGAGTCATCCGCATCAGACGCCGCTGTAACGCTCTCCGATGCAGCGGCGATGTCGTCATCCAATTTCCGGAAGCTCAAGGGACCGGACAGCCAGCCGTTAAGCGGACCACACTCATCCCGAGCTCAGGGAAAGCAAGCAAGCGTGCCGGGGAGGCGGGTGGTTTTGAGGGGATTTACCCGGCGAAATTATTATCCCCAAATCGTCTTCATCACCCGCGGCGCCTGCCCCAATCCTGTAGGAAGGAGGCGATCTATCATTCTTTTAAGGAAGGAGGCGAAATATCATTCTTTTAATATTCTCTTGCACTGTCGAAGCGCCCAGGGGCAAAGCTGCACTGCCGTTCAGAGAAGGAGAAAGCCGCTGTAATGCGCCGTCAATCCAACAGCATGCAGAGCGTCAGAGGAACAGGAACTGTGTGTAACTCACAGCAGACTGCATGCACTACCATCGGCTCCGAAGAAAATTTCTGAATGGACTCAGCGCATTTGCCCGCTTAAATACCCGTATATCCGGGGGCGGGGTATGCAAATACTAGCTGCCAACTTCTCATTGGCCTTTTTTCATAGTTCAGAGGCATATTCGGCGCTCAAGAGAGACTCCTAGTGTCGCTTCTTCGACACAACGTCGAAGTGAGTGACAGACGGGGAACTGTTTATTTTCTATCGCATTTGCTATGACTTGAATCAACACTGTAAACGTTTTTTTGTAATTTTAACGGTAAAAGATTGTAAAAATGCTACAGTAAAAAAAATTTAATTAGTTAACGAGTAGTTAATGTAAAGTATATGTAATTTTTTTTAAATATATTTAAAAAGACAAAACATGTAGTTTTACAGTAAAATGGTGTAAAAAAAATATATTGTTTAGATGTAAAAAGTATGATTTCCCATATAATTAATGGTTAAAATGTATAATATGTTTAACAAAAGAGTACTGTAGCATTACAGTAAAAAACAATAATCTAGCGTTTCCAGAATTCCCTGCGTGACCCATTACATTTCATTATATTTTATGGGAATAGTTATGTTTCTTCTTATTTCTAATATCAGTTATGTACTTTGGTGTGTTCTGTGTTATATTTGATGTAGTTTAGTTAATTTTGACTGCATTATTTTAATTTCATATGTGTTACCATGATGGTGTTTAGTGTTTGTGTGAGTGACACTGAGCACTGAGACATTGCTCATGGAAGAGCCACTATTGATGAACTTCATGTCATCATGTGCCCTTCTGTATTTACTACGGTGATTAACAATACATTATAAAGTGATAAGCAGATTTTACAGATTCAGAAGGCTAATATATTAAGTTTATTATTTAATCATATAAACAATGGTAATGCACCATAATATATACAGACTATATACAGATCAAATATACAGAATCAAAATTACATCCCGTAAAGCCTGAAACGTGGTTACCGTAGATTTTACATTGAATTTCTGGCAACCACTGCTGCCAGTTTTTTTACCATAAATCTAACAAGATTCTTTTTACAGTGAATACTGTATATAAATGAATTAACATTTAGTTATTAGCTTTAATTTACCTTGATGCAAGTGCAGGTGTCACTGCATATGTTATATGTTCATTTGTGAATGAGGGCTGATTCTGTTTAATTCATAACATGCTCTTCTCCAGATTTATTAAAATATGTTTTTTTTTTTTTTAAAGAGAAAGAAAAGCAAAGAGGTTATCCTCTCTGGGTTATTAGGATCACTATTACAAATGACCCGGCAACAATGTGTTTTACTTATTTTGATTATTTTTTATAAAATGCCACTTAAAAGTACTCAAACACACATTACTTCCATAGACTGCCATTGGAAAATAGCAAACACGAGTAATGGCGGCAGGGCAACAGTTGTGAACAGAAGTGTTTTTATGGCGGGCTTAGGGAAGGGTCGATTGTTCATTGTTAGTTCATAATGCATTAGCTAATTTTATTGAATAAAACCTTATTTTACAGTGTTACTTAAAATCTTTCTTACACCTTACAAAATATGTTGCTAATGCTAAAATTAAAACATGTTTTTTTTGTGTGTGGTGTAGCCAGTGAAAATATAAGAAGGCCCAATATGAATTTTAGCTTCTTGCCCAACTGGGCCATTTCCTGACCACTGGTCTGCGATAAACAAAATCATTTGGAAAAATTATGTTAATGTCAATTTTACAGGCATCAGCAGAATTGATGCTCGTCCTCAGTGAAAACAACTTTATCCCTGCTGTCGCTGCTGATTATCACTTGAGCTGGAGTCTGGACATTGATTAATGGTGTGAATATGTGTCTGGCTGAGTCTTAATCCCGGAAGAAAGTTTCCTGTCCAACACTTTGAAGTGTATTTTTCCACTAGGGTCATGTTCATGATGGATGTCCAGTGCAGTGTGTGACAGTAGCATGGATACTGGGTGGCTTGAGCCTAAATGGCATGGGCAGTAAGGGTCAAAGTGGAGGAATTGGAGGATAGGTGTTGTTGTTGACATGGGTAGATAAACTGGGTGGCCAGTCAAAGCTTAACACAAACAACTGGATCCAAGACTGTTTTACAAACACGATAGTGGTACCATGGTAATACCAGGGTTATTTGGTACCATGGTAGTACTATATAGTATTCTTTGAAGTACCTTGGACTACATGTAAATACCATGGTACATACAGTAGTGATTAAATATTATATGATACTATCACTGTACCATGGTACTACCACAATACTTTTTCTAAGACCATTACAATAGAGTGTGAAATTGGTATACAGTCTGTTCTTTTAGTCAATAAACATATAGGACAACATAGCACATACACAAATGCATACTGTGTTCGACACAAACATACTCAAAGCCCGTTCATGTACTTGAAAACATTCTTGGTTATTCTGCCAGTATTTCCCAGGAGGGCGCGCTTCTTCAAATTCCAGTTTTAGTTCCTTTGGCTCGACTCAGATGGTTAGTATGCAGTTACAGTACATGACTGGCAGTTCTTCAGGACTTTGTGTTATGTGTGTGAATGTGTGTGTGTGTGGGTGTGTGTGTGTGTGTGTGGGGGGAGGGGGGGGTGGGGGGGGGTTGGTTTGGGTGGTTTATGAGGACATGTTTTAGGTTACAAACTGGTAATAATTGTAATAAAGGTATTATGCAATAAATGTGGTTCATGATACATTTCTTGTGTCCCCATAAAATAAGTTTTTTATTTAAAATAAGGGTTAGGTTTAGGGTATAGAATCTATAGTTTGTACAATATAAAAATATCTATGGAGAGTCCTCATAAGGATATATGTATGTATGTATGTGTGTGTGTGTGTGTGTGTGTGTGTGTGTGTGTGTGTGTGTGTGTGTGTGGTCTAAGCAGCTGCTCCGCCCCTTCAGCTCTCAATCTATGTTAACCCTGATAACAGCTGTCTGTTTCCTACAGCAGTGGAGAGTGAGACCCCGGCTCTCTTTCTTCCTCTCTGTGGTGTAAAGGACATCATAGGTTTAGCTACAGCCCAGAGAAATTGTGTTTTTTTTTTCTCACCATATCTTATAGCTGTTTTTATTGTTATTGTCTAATGTACATCACTATACACAGTAAAAATTGGGAACATTGTTACTGTTCCTTAAGGATTTATTTTTACTTGATTTAACCATTAGAAATTACTTTAGTTGGTGCAGCCTAATTTAGTGGTTAATAAGTGGATTCAGTTTGATCATTTTGAATGGTATTTTGGACTGCTCTCTTCATTCAATACCAACCCTTAGATATGAACATATAATCTCTCTGCCTCATTGGTTGTTCCACTGTGGAACATAATGCTTTATACTTTTTACTTAACACTGTAATGCCTTATAAATAGTTTGTCTCTGAATCAAAAGAAAATCTTTGATCCCAAATTACCTTACATCATATTGTAAGCAGTGGGAAACTCTTTGTCAGAGTTAAAGTACTTCAGCTTAGAACCAAACTACTTTGGAACCAACAGAAAACCCGCAACCTGTAAGTAAGCATTGTTACTCATTTCACATGCAAAGAGGCTAGCCAGTCATAACAAAGGTAATTTACATATGCATATTTTGAAGATCCAGTAGTAAAAATACCAGATTTAACTCTAAAGGTCTGAGAGAGGGTAGAAATAGTTGTGGAAAACAACATTGCAACTGCATATAATATAATATAATATAATATATTCATCCATCCATCCATCTTCAACTGCATATCCGATGTTGGGTCACGGGGGCAGCAGCTCCAGCAGGGGGCCCCAAACTTCCCTATCCTGAGCCACATTAACCAGCTCTGACTGGGGGACCCCGAGGCGTTCCCAGGCCAGTGTAGAGATGTAATCTCTCCACCTAGTCCTGGGTCTTCCCCGAGGCCTCCTCCCAGCTGGACATGCCTGAAACACATCCCTAGGGAGGCGCCCAGGGGGTATCCTTACCAAATGCCCAAACCACCTCAACTGGCTCATTTCGGCGCAAAGGAGCAGCGGCTCTACTCCGAGCTCCTCACGGATGACTGAGCTCCTCACCCTATCTCTAAGGGAGAAGCCTGCCACCTTTCTGAGGTAACCCATTTCGGCCGCTTGTACTCTCGACCTAGTTCTTTCGGTCATGACCCAGCATTCATGACCATAGGTGAGGGTAGGAACAAAAATTGACCGGTAGATCGAGAGCTTTGCCTTCTGGCTCAGCTCTCTTTTCATGGCAACGGTGCAATAGAGCGAGTGCAATACCGCCCCCGCTGCCCCGATTCTCCGGCTAACCTCACAATCCATTGTCCCCTCACTCGTGAACAAGGCCCCGAGGTACTTAAACTCCTTCACTTAGGGCAATTCCTCCTTCCCTATAATATAATATAATTAGGGCTGTCAATCGATTAACATTTTTAAATATTTGATTATATCTTTTCATGTGACAACACTGAAGAAATGACACTTTGCTACAATGTAAATTAGTGAGTGTACAGCTTGTATAACAGTGTAAATTTGCTGTCCCCTCAAAATACCTCAACACACAGCCATTAATGTCTAAACCTCTGGCAACAAAATTGAGTACACCCCTAAGTGAAAATGTCCAAATTGGGCCCAAAGTGTCAATATTTTGTGTGGCCACCATTATTTTCCAGCACTGGCATGGAAGTTTGCCACAGGAGTCCTCTTCCACTCCTCCATGACGACATCATGGAGCTGGTGGATGTTAGAGACCTTGTGCTCCTCCACCTTCCATTTGAGGATGCCCCACAGATGCTCAATAGGGTTTACGTCTGCAGACCAGTTGGCCAGTCCATCACCTTCACCCTCAGCTTCTTTACCAAGGCAGTGGTCGTCTTGGAGGTGTGTTTGGGGTCGTTATCATGCTGGAATACTGCCCTGCGGCCCAGTCTCCGAAGGGAGGGGATCATGCTCTGCTTCAGTACGTCACAGTACATGTTGGCATTCATGGTTCCCTCAATGAACTGTAGCTCCCCAGTGCCGGCAGCACTCATGCAGCCCCAGACCATGACACTCCCACCACCATGCTTGACTGTAGGCAAGACACACTTGTCTTTGTACTCCTCACCTGGTTTCCTCCACACACGCTTGACACCATCTGAACCAAATAATAAAAAAAAATAAGTTTATCTTAGTCTCATCAGACCACAGGACATGGTTCCAGTAATCCATGTCCTTAGTCTGCTTGTCTTCAGCAAACTGTTTGCAGGCTTTCTTGTGCATCATCTTTAGAAGAGGCTTCCTTCTGGGACGACAGCCATGCAGACCAGTTTGATGCAGTGTGCGGCGTATGGTCTGAGCACTGACAGGCTGACCCCCCACCCCTTCAACCTCTGCAGCAATGCTGGCAGCACTCGTACGTCTATTTCCCAAAGACAACCTCTGGATATGACGCTGAGCACGTGCACTCAACTTCTTTGGTCGACCATGGCGAGGCCTGTTCTGAGTGGAACCTGTCCTGTTCAGTGTCAGGGTCTTGGCAATCTTCTTATAGCCTAGGTCATCTTTATGTAGAGCAACAATAATTTTTTTTGTTTTTTGCCACGAGGTGCCATGTTGAACTTCCAGTGACCAGTTTGAGGGAGTGTGAGAGCGATGACACCAAATTTAACACACCTGCTCCCTATTCACACCTGAGACCTTGTAACACTAACGAGTCACATGACACCGGGGAGGGAAAATGGCTAATTGGGCCCAATTTGGACATTTTCACTTAGGGGTGTACTGACTTTTGTTGTCAGCGGTTTAGACATTAATGGCTGTGTGTTGAGTTATTTTGAGGGGACAGAAAATTTACACTGTTATACTAGCTGTACACTCACTTTTTTACATTGTAGCAAAGTGTCATTTCTTCAGTGTTGTCACATGAAAAGATATAATGAAATACTTGCAAAAATGTGAGGGGTGTACTCACTTTTGTGAGATACTGTATATATATATATATATATATATATATATATATATATATATATATATATATATATAAAATAAAATCAAAAAATATTCAGATAATTCAAATGCATTACATTATTGTGGAAGAAGAGTTAATCATTAATAAGACAATACAAAAAGCGGCTTTAGAATACAATGTATTGTTTACTACCATATTATTGAACATAAGCCAATCATTAGCACACAGTTAACAGCAATCCATTTCACAAGTGAATTTGTCAATCAGTTGGAGATTTATTATGAGGGCTTGTTTAAGGAACTGTCAATGAACAGCTGCATCAGACATGCTTGTGTAGCATCTTGGATGCATTGCGTCATAAACATAAAAATTTTTAGTTCACTGTTTCAAGTTAAATATAGTTTAATAATTAGGTCACATATTGAGATCCCTTAGTTCGGATTTGTGCTCTATCGAGTGTTTTGAATGCAAGAACGTAACGCATGTTTATGTTGTTCTGCGCCTCAAGGGTGTTTTTCTTCACTGTATTAACTGCGCATTGCCATGCAGCTGAATTTTCAGGTGGTACTATAAGCTTGCGTTTCTCAGGGCATTGCGATTAACGGCATTAATTTTTTTACCGCATTATTTTTTGTCAAATTAATTGCACTGAATTAACGCATTAAATCAACAGCCCTAAATATAATATAATATAATGTAATATAATATAATATAATGGACTCTGGGGGAATTTTCTTTTATAAAAGTGTAGGAAATGGGGGGGTTGTAGCAATAAATTTTAGCTAAATCTCACAAAACCTCTCTTTGGTTATGTCCTGGGTTGTCCTCACAGATAAAAATGATTTATAAATAATTTCTAAAATGTTTTGTTATTCTAAAAATGCTAATATGTTTTTTAAAAGGGCCCTATTATGAAAAATTCACTTTTACATGGTGTTTGTACATAAATGTGAGTCGGCAGTGTGTGAAAACAACCACCCTGCAATGTTAAAAGTCCACCCACTCCACTTTCTTGTATTTCTATTAAAAACAGTGTGTCAAAATGAATGGTTTTCGTTACGTGACATCACGTTAGAGAAGGCCTCACCCACGACTGGTGACAGACTCCACTCTATTATCATAGATCCTCCCCTGAGTGATCTACACACAGTCCGCTATTTTTTTCTGCACTGGGGCAGATACAGTGAGAAGAATAATCTCTCAGCTTCGTAAGCATCAGAAGTGTTCTGTTGTTGGCTGTAAAAGTGAACATAAGAGTCTTCATGTACTCCTGACATCTGAGCCACTGAAGACGCCGCGGACAAGAGGAAATGTGCCCCAAAATATACAATATTTGTGTATGTTTGGGCAAATAATTTTACACCTGACTGCTTTGTGAATGAGTGTCAATATAAAGTAGAATTTTCAAAAAAATTGATTCTCAAGCATGGGATCAGTACCAACTGTTTGTGTTCCAGCTTGATATCCTGAAGATGTAAGTATCACACTTTATATTTTGTGAATTCTTGCAAATCGCCTTTCCGAGTGTGCTTGTTAGCTGATTCCACAGCTAATGCAGCTGAAGTTACCATTGTCTCTGATTGTATTCAAGGAGACCAGAGCTTTGTCAGGGGCGGGAAGCAGCAGCTCATTTGCATTTAAAGAGACACACGAAAACAGCATGTTTTTTTATTCCACCCAAAAAGAGGCATTTATAACATGGTATAATAAATGATCCGTGGGGTATTTTGAGGTGAAACTTCACAGACACATTCTGGGGACAACTGAGACTTATATTACATCTTGTAAAAAGGGGCAAAATTGGTCTCCTATGTGAGTGTTATAATTAGTGTTATAGTTAGTCTAATTAGATTTATATAAAAACAATAGGAGTCTATGGTATTTAGCTAGCTAGGTAAACGTGTGTGTGTGTGTGTGTGTGGGTGGGTGAGAGAGACAGAGAGAGATATAGAGAGTGTGTAATCTCCATGACAACCACTGAACCCTGCTTATACAGGCTTGGTATGTGTGTCCATGTGTCTGTTGTGTGTCTCATCAAACCATGGAACTTTCATGGTATTCACATGTCTGTGAGCCACTGCTGTGTTGGCAGAGAGGGCCAGCCTGACCTTCTCTATATGCCAGTGGAACAAAAACGGCGAGCATGCTGGGAGTTAATGGGAAATGAATGGGAAGGCAGACAGAGTAAAGAGTGTCTGACATGTTGCCTGCTCCCACCTCTCTCCTGCTAAGATTTACTGACATTTACTGATTTACTGGGCAGCCCTGAAATTTGTGTGTGCACGGTTTAAAAGATGCCACACGTTACCTCTTTTCCACTGTCCTATAAAACCAGAGCTGTGATGGTGATATCGTGCCCCTAAGTGATTTGCAATCCTTTTGAATGGGGCAGCTTCAGATGTCTCTCTCTCTCTGTAAATCCTGTCTTAGTTTCAGCTCTCGTGTGTCTTCCATAGACTTGTGAATCACTTCTGTTTATTTATGGGAAATAACTGTCTGTGTATAACTATTTTTCAGTGTTTATGTTAGCCATTCTCCCATAGCAAAGAAAGCTAACTCTTGAATGGAGAGTCTGTAGCTGTGAACTATTTTGGTTTTGTAGAGGCCTTTATTCTTTGTAGAAATCGTATTATTCTTTCCATTCACTGCTTTTTGACATTCTGACTAACAGCATTGGACTGATATTTAAAAGAGCCTATGGCTCTGTTCTTCCTTGAAGTTGTTTTAATGTTACAATGATACCTGATTTGATAAAGGCGTCATCTCATATGTTTCTCAAGGTGTTTGTCGGCGTGACCTTTGCTAATTGTGATACTATATAAGGTGTTTTCACCGGAGGTCACGACGTGACTAATAACACGGACTGCTGCTCTATTCTAGAAAGTCGGTCTTTCGACCTTTGATCTCACTTGACCCTTTGCTCCCATAAAACAGCCTTGGGAGCTTGAGTTTCATGGCTGGGCTTAGAAACAGGTGTTTGGTGGATAAATTGTATCTCTCTCAATCTTTCACTCCTTTTATTTCCTCTGATAGCAGACATTAGCAGTGCCCAGTATAAAATTTTATTTGATGAGAGGTTGCTCTTTCATAGTTCAGGAGTCCTCATTTACAGAATGCACCTCTTAAGAATAAACTCTGAAGATGTTTTCAAAGCATGGGAGACATAATGTAATTATCTCAGTTATGTTTAATTTAATTGTCAATTTTGTCCCAGATGTTTTTTTTTAAATTCCTGGTGACACTTTACAATAAAGTTAAAGTTAATTAATGTTAACATTAGTTAATACATTGGGTTTTTATCAAAATACAATTGTTGGGGGACCCTGATAGCTCGGTGGTAAAGATGCTGGCTACCACCCCTGGAGTTCGAATCCCAGGTTGTGATGAGTGACTCCAGCCGGGTCTCCTAAGCAACCAAATTGTCCCGGTTGCTAGGGAGGGTAGAGTCACATGGGGTAACCGCCTCGTGATCGCTATAAGGTGGTTTGCTCTTGGTGGGTCGAGTGGTGAGTTGGGCATGGCTGCCGTGGTGGGTGGCGCGAAGCCTCCACATGCGCTGTGCCTCTGCTGTGGCGCGCCTGGCAAGCCACTTGATAAGATGTGTGAGTAGACGGTATCAGACACAGAGGCAGCTTGGATCCGTCCTCTGCCACCCGGACTGAGTTGAGTCACTATGCCATCACGAGGACTTAGTGTGTACATTGGGAATTGGACATTCCAAAAAAAGAAGGGAAAAAACTATTGTTCATTGATCATGTTAGTTCATACTGCATATGACCATATGTTAACATAAACAACTTTTAATGTAAAAAAAAAAATATATGTAGAAATTGACATTAACCAAGTTTTATTAATGCTCTAAAAATATTGTTCATTGTTAGTTCATGTTAACTACTGGGTTAACTAACGTAAACTAATGCTATCTCATTGTAGAGTGTTACCAAATTCCTTAAGATAAATAAAATGGACACAAATTAGACATTTGTTGATATGCAGTAAGAGTGTAGAGGTATAAAACTATTATTCATACCATAGCCCCAGTAATTTGGTCTGAGCACCAAATCTGAGCACAGTTTGAGAAATAGATGTGTTCTGAAACTACAGGAGAAAGGTGAGATTACTGAGGTCTCTTTTTAGGAGAAAAATCTGAGAAGCAAGAGACTTCAGCAAAATTCTCCATTTGATTTTCTTTTAGAATACAAATTGCTATTACAATTAACCAATTAAAAGACAATCAAAAATCATTTATTTTGTCTAGGAAAAACAATTGAGATATTCAGAAGATCTCATTTGTGCTTTATTTTTGAAAATGCAATCAATTAGCGTTGTCATCGTGTCATTTTATGCAGCTAAAAGGATTGTCATTTGGTAATTTTGGCTAAAACACATTCTGAGTGCCCATGAATGTTCTCATACTTTTAGTTGGACTGCATGTGCCAGCTGAGCAACTGCCATTGAGATGATTGACAATGCTAGTGGATATCTCTCTCCAAGCATTATAGACCTCCTGGCTAGCAGTCCCGAGCCCCATTTGCTGCCTATCTTTTGGGATTTATTAGCTGGAGAGCTAACCACTCATTCATGATGGGATTCTGAGAATGGAAACTGTCTGAAAACTAAAGAATAGACATCTTTTCAAAAACCCGGTAAACTCTTGGTATGTTTTTTCATTTCCAGCACAGTGCACACAAGGGTAGAAGTGGACCGAACCCACTCAGGACCAATGTCCTTCACTTCATGCCCAAGCTTGTTTCTTTGTTAAAGAGTATTGAGTGGTCTGTACTTCCACTCAACAGTGCACAAAAAGGACACAGAGTTCACTTGCTCTCTCAGTTTTTCATCCCTATCCCCCTCCACTCCACATCTCACCTCAGTGGTTTTATTGCTTTTCCATGGCAGAGAGCAAAGCAGTAAATGTAGATTGGTTTGCAATGCTCAGACCTGCTGGCAGCTTCACATACAATTTCATTACACGCCATTCATTACTGCACTCAGGCCGGGGCTCTGTATACAGTGGCCCCTAAAAGTATTTTGACACTTAAGTCACGCTTAAAAATGTATTTGCGTTATAAGTTTTTGAAGCTCTAGTGTGCGTGTTTGTGTCTATGTGACGTTTCTTGCACTGTAGGTGTGATATAATATATGGGCGTGTGTATCTGTTACTGATAGTGTACAGATGTGTTGGATGTGTAATAGTGTAGAGGGTGTTTTGGATGTGTTATGACAGCAGATGTGTTTGGTTTAAGCTGAAAGCTTTGTGATGGAGCTCAGACCCCCCCATCTCTGATACTGGGGGGTCTAAGTTATCATCATGGATGATGGATATCATGGATATTATCATAAGTCATGGATCACAATCCCAGACAAGATGTCCTTCTCTGAACCCATGATTTAGTTATGTAATCTTCCTCAAGCAGAGGGGTAATCAAAGATTGGTGTTCATTCCACACTACTGTCTTTGATCAATTAGTTGGTCTAACATATTTTCATCTGGCTTCTAAGATTTAGTGGTGTCTTCTCATACCTTCAGTGCCTGCGCAGAGATTCATGGGAATCATACTGATATAGGATAACATGCATTTTGCGAATTATTATGATTGACATGCATGATCCTCATTTCCAGGCAGAATCTGTGGACTATGAAACAGTGCTTGCAATCCATTTACTTACTAAATATGATTTATTTCCAAGGGAATCATGACATTCAACAAGAAAAAACATTTTGACTTTATTATATACATCAGCAATTGACTTGATTGAAATATTTGTATTTAAGATTTTTTAGAATATAAACCATTATTCTGTATTTCTTTCAAAGAGATACTATCCCTGCATTCCAAACAGGATAATTATCCTTCAAAGGCCACTTCAAAGGGAGCATAATCATGATAATCTAGCTGTAATATTGCTTCAAATAGATTTTCTACAACCCCAATTCTGAAAAAGTTGGGACAGTATGTGTGGCACGGTGGAGGGCGGGACCGGCGCGTGATTACGCACGCCCTGTCCCGTATCAGGCTAATTGAGCCGTCAAGAGGGATAAAGGCCACTCGCAGACGGCGATCGAGAGAGAGAGCTTAATCAGCAGACATGTCTGCTGTCTTATGTGTTTGTTTTAAGTTCTTCATTAAATTATTATTTATATTGACAAGCCGGTTTCTCGCCTCTTCCTTGCCCATGAACGTGAACTGTCTTTACAGTATGATAAATGAGAGAGTCGAGTGTTTACCACTGTGAAACATCACCAGTTCTTCTAACACTTATTAAGCATTTGGGCACTGAAGACACAAGTTTGTTAAGTTTAAAAAGTGTAATTTTGCCCCAATCATCCATTATGTAGGTCTTTAGCTGCACAATTGTACAGGGTCTTCATTGCCGTATGGTGTGCTTAATGCAGGTCAGGACTGCTGGCAGGCCAATCTAGCACCCGCACTCTCTGCTTACACAGCCATGCACTTGCAATCCGGTCGGTATGTGGTTTGAAGTTGTCTTGCTGGAAAATGCCGTAACGTCACTGGAAAAGACTGGTGCTGGATGGCAGTATATGTTGTTCCAAAATTTGTACATATCTTTCTGCATTCATGGTGTTCTCACAGATGTGAGAGTTACCCATGCTATGGGCACTGACACAACCCTGGCCCATACAGACACTGGCTTTTGGACCTGACGCTAATAACAGCTTGGATGGCAGACAGTGACATCTATGGGATCAGAGATCACACGCATTCAGACATGGTTTTCGACTTGCCCTTTACGCACCGAGATTTTACCAAATTCCTTGAATCTTTTAACTATATTGTGCACTGTAGTGGGTGAAATGCCCAATTCCGATTTGTTTTTGGGGAACATTGTTTTCAAATTGCTGGATTATTTGCTGAAGCATATGTTGGCAAATTGACAAGTCTCGAATGATCCTTGCTCTTGAAGGACTAGGCTGTTTTTAGAGGCTCCTTATATACTATGACACGATTAACTCACCTGTTTAACATCTCCTGTTTCACATCACCTTGTTATTTTAACTCATCAAATTGTTATTAGTCTTAAATTGCTCATGTCTCAAATTTTTTGGAGCATGTTGCAAATCATCTGATATTTTCGCAATCATCGTACATTTAAAAAAAACTGTGAAATTCACATGGTAAAACATCATTTAATGTGTATCTGTGTGCAAATTTACACATTTACAAATCACTCCTTTTTGTTTTTATCAGCATTTTTAATACTGTCCCAACTTTTTCAGAATTGGGGTTGTAATAAAAATTACCTAAAAGGTGAGTTCCTAATGAACAGTATTTTAAGACCCCACACCTCTCAGTCCTCCAAAGCTCTCAGTGAAGGGTAAAATCTTTCAAGGAAATAGGGCATAGAGAGCTCATTTCTGAATAGAAAGTATTTCCCCTCTCCTAAAATCTCTCAATTGCCTATGTGGCTTTCTCAGTCACATGAGTATTCTAATCTAAGGTAGCCAAGGATAAGGCTTGTAAAACCAATAAAATCACACCTTGTTATTTGAAGTACATGTACGTGATTGGATTAAACTACTATCCAATCACAATCCCCTATCAATAGACGTCAAGTTAGAGAACTGACTGAAGGGTCAGTTCAAAAGAGCACACAGATGAAATTGTGGCTGTAAAAATGTCTAGGAAGCATGCATGTACATTTAATTAGGATCTTCAAAAAAAGATTACATTTCTAAAAAAGGAGTCACATACAATGCCTAGTAAAGTGAGGTGTGGGATTTATGGAGCTTGCATTTTCATTGCCCATGGAGGCTGCAGCGACATCGCGCAACATGTTCATACAAAAAATCATGTGGATGCAGCTAAAAGAAAGTGTGCCACACAAAATGTTAGCAATTATTTTTTTTTGTGAAGCAACGTTCCGAATGCACAAGGTCCATGCAAGACTATTTGCTAATCGTTCTGTTGTTCACGGCCATAGCTTTGCACATTCATTACTTGAGAAAAGTTGAAGCTGGTTGAAGCTGGTGACATGTGAGTGGATGATTTCTTTTGAGCAGTAAGAAACTTTTATTCATCATCAGTGGATTACCTCCAAAATTGGAGCCGCTCATTGGAGAACACAGGAAAACTTGAGTGGGCCCTACTGAGCGACATCCCAGAGTGGAAAGACATTCAGAGCAGCCTTGAACCCTTCTGCTCCAGAATCCCCATTCTCTTTTGATTAATGGGCTTGCGTGAAAAACATTGTCACTCGTCGCATCACTGAGTGGAACATGAACAAGATTGCCGTGTCTGAGAGATGGACAGAAGTTTTTTGTGAGGTGGAGAGCAAGACCATCAACTTCAGAGTCTTAGCCAAGGTCGTGGAGTTTGTTTTATGCCTGCCTGGGACATCTGCATCTGTGTAGCGTGTGTTCTCATTAATAAACGCAGCATGGAGACTGGACTGGACTGCTCTGCATTTTACGATAAACTCTTGAAAGACAAGCGCGCACTAAAAGTACAAGGCGACAACAGTTACAGATGCGGATACACCCTGGTAAGGATACGTCAGTTTCATTTTTGAGGGAGGGGGCTGTCCCTTTTTCCACAAGCAGGAATCTGATCACCCTACCAATGTGAATTATCAGCTTTAAAAAGAAGGGTTCACTACAGTGAAAGAACTGTACCAACACTGATGTTTCGGTGGCACTCTTTTCAGAAAAGAATGCTACTATGAAAGCTTGCGTTAAGTGTGAAAAAGAAGCTTATGTCAGTGTTCATGTGAGAGGTGTGCTGTATCTACTGTACCAGGTCTTTTTTGATCCAACAGAAACAGTGTTAGGAATTTTCTTCAATACATAAGGGTTAAAAAATGAACATGCAAAGGGAAAGAGGATGTGTAGAACTTTGCAAGTGATGGGTGCTGCAGATCTGCAGAGCTTTCCGCAAAGTTTTTAGATTCCATGTGGACCTGCTCATTAGTACCGAGGCTCACAAACTCCCCCATTCCCCTACCTCTGCACTCAACAGTTCAACAGTTCTTTTATGGTTTCACTCCCTTTCTCCTCCATCTCTTTATCGTTCTTACTACTTCTCTCTCTTTCTTTTAGAGGGGTTAAGTGTTTTGCTGGAGTTTGAAGACCTCTCATTTTGTGTGTGTGCTTGTCTGCATGAGTGTGTGTGCAGTTGATTAGATCAGTGTGTGGTATGTGTGTGTGGCGGGAGGGATTACACTCTTGTTCAGTCTTTTGTCCCTCACTATAATTAATTTCTCTCTCTCTTTCCAAACCAACTTCATTCCATTCCATTTCTTTCCCTTTTTAATTCAGAGTTGAATAGAGACAGCGGGATTGGGAAGTTGGGGTGGGGGGTGGGTATGTAAAAATATCCCCTCCCCCCAGCTTTCCTAGACCAGTACTGGAAGAGAAAAATAAAGTTTTCTTCCTGGATAGTATGCAGGGTGTACTGCAAGCATGCATGTGCAATCGCTCTGGCCAAGTGAATGCAATTGACCGGATGTACTTTTATGTGTGCGTATGTATAGGGAGTATCACATTAAGCCTCCCTGGTGACTTTATATGGAGTGTATGTTCATATGATAACTCCCCTGGAGGGCACAAGTGTCCATTAATCACTCAGATGCTCATCTGTTCCTAACGGTTCATTAGCTCTCTTTCTTCCATCTCTCTCTCTCTCTCTCTCTCTCTCTCTCTCTCTCTCTCTCGTTTCCCCAATCTCCTACTTTTCGCTTTGCTTGAGTGTCCCACACACACTCAAGATCCCTGTTTTTACTGTTCACAACTCACACAGGTGAAGAATAACACGTCATGCCTCCCTGCTTTTGTTTGAGAATTGCCTGTAAATGACAAAGAGAAGTGGTAAAAGATTGAAAGAAGGGAGCGAGTGAATGGGGCTTGTTGAAATGCAAACCTTCAGCAAAAGTGGTTGTCCCTCCTTCTAACATTTTGATTTGGTGCACTTTGACTGGATCAGTGTACCTACGCATGGTAGAAGTCATTTTCTTAATTAGTATTTTGTCTTGTTTTCAAGTAAAAACATCCAAACATCCGTAAAGATTTGACTTAACTGAGAAGCAAAACTGCATAACTTTTTATGGTATATGTCATGATTAAAGTTTATTTTAATTCTTACTCCATTGGCAAATAGTTGTATTTTTCTTGTTAAAAAGAAATTCAGTCTTCAAAACAAGTTAATCTCAATCAGTAGCATTTGTAGCATACCGTTGATTATCACTCAAATCTTCGACTTATCTCTTGTTTATAAAAATAATGTGGTTACAGTAAGGTGCTTACAATGGAAGTGAATGGCATCAGTCCATAAACAATCAAATGCATGGTATTTCAAAAGTATAGCTACAAGATTATACCTGTTAATATGATTTTAGTGTGATAATCTCTGTTTTAAGTGATTTCAGTTTGATACAATTGCGGTTGGCATGGCAATAAAGTTGTAATATTGCATAGGATATAACTTTACACTGATAAGGTCAGTAAGCGATTTTATCACAATAAAATCATGTTAACACATGTAATGTTTACATCTTGTAGCTATACTTTTGAAACAATATGTATTTTAATCATTATGGACTGGGTGTATCTTCCATTTAAAGCGGCGTATTCATTTTCGTCAATCAGAATAAATTCAGTCCGATTGCAGATTCTGAATTTACTGTTTATATCTCCATTTTCCAGAGACAGCGTGTTGGACAGAGAGAAGGAGAAGAAAAAGTTGAGGAAAGACAGGGTAAAAGAGAAAGAGAGTGCACATGAGGAGGGATTAAATGTGTGTGAGGAGGACGGGGGTGGTGGAGAAGGAAGGGGCCACATACAAGAGAGAGGGAGGAGGGGAGCAGGAGAATGGGGCGGTGCTGCAGCAGGCAGGCAGCAAGGAAAGAGGGGAGAGTGAAGGAGAGGACAGGACACAGAGGAAGGGGTTTCAGAACAAACGGAGAAAGCAAAGACAGGAAACTTTAGCATGAGAAGGAGGAATAGGGAGAATATGTGTGAGAGAGAGAAAGAGATAGAGTGAGTGTGTATGTCTGAGATAGAGGAAGCAAATCTGCAGAGTACAGTGAGCAGGCTGCGATTGTGTACAGAGTTGTACCTCCAGGACAGACTGGTGTGATGTGAGGAAGCGGCCATGAATCGCACTATGGGTATGTCAGCAACACAACTGTATTTATTACACCTTCACAAGGCAGAGGAGTTCAAATTTCCACTGCTGCTCGCAAGAATAAGCTCTCAGGGGTTTGAAGTGAAGTGAAATGAATGATCAACTTTCTTAAGGCTGATAGCAGTGGAGTGAGGGTCTACAATGGGAAGAAACTCTTTTCAGTTTTGGAGCATTGATAGTGATTTCTGTTGAAGAGAGTTATGTGTGACAAGGTTTGTATGGAGAAAATGTTACTTTAGAGTGAAACCACTGTATTAATGTGCTATTTTGAGGATTTTTTTTATTTTAAAAAAGTGTTTTGGGTGGTCTGTCAGAGCTCAGGAGACAAAATGGATGTATGTATTCTCATTTATGTTTCTTTTAAAGTATCAACTTTGCCTCTGATGTTTCTTCATAAATTCCTTAAGAGAAACATTAGGAACAAATTATGTAATTGTTGATATGCAGTAAGAGTATTTAGCTATAAAAAACTGAGGAGCGTAGCATAGCTCAGATCATTTGGTCTTGGAAGTTTGATGAAAATGTAAGAATTGCTGATCAAAATCTTGGCAAATCTGAGCACTGTTTGTGTCATTGTTGAGATCCCTTCTGAAACTGTAGAGATGTGAAAATTACTGAGGCCTTTTTCTTTTACTGAAGTCTCCATTTAATGTGATTTTTGTTTCATATGGGCATTTATGTCTAATGGATAGAGCTGTTGGGTTTTGTTGCTGATTTGTTATGACATATGCCTTATCATCTGGTTCAGATCTGATATGTGTGTCAGCAAGACCTTGTGAATGGATTAATCTGATGTACTGGACTTATGCAACTCAGCTGTTTGATTTCTGCTCTGTTTTGAGCCAAGCTTTGGAGAGAGCAGTAAGTTGGAAGAATTTTGTTTTTGCTTTGTTTTTACTGTGATTGAAGAGCTGGAAATGTATGATCAAATGGCCTTGTCAGCACACACAGAGAAAGAAAAGAATCTCAAATCACTCCTCACTCACTTACACAAAGCATCTTCAGACTGGTCAAATACCACTAAGCTTCTTGCACAGTATGCAGTCTGACTCTATTGACGTTTCAGTTTAGAATGGGTTGAGGTTTTGATTGAAGGGTTCCAAAGTTTGAGAGCTCCCATTTGTGTTTAAAGTAGATGGATGTTACTTAGCTCAGTGGCACATTCTTATACAGTAAAAGCCTGAAATAGAGTAATCTTTTATTGTATGTCAGCAGCGCACAGACTCTGCTCCAGATGAGATCACCTGGGAGGGAGGAAAGGTGCTTGCGTCAGTGAGTCGGAAAATTATAGATAAGTTAAATCACTCTCATATGTTACAGGGCTTTAAAACGTAGCCTTAGTAAATGCTGTCAGCTTGCCGTCTTTTTAAGGAAACGTTGTGCCTCTACTGAGTCTTACAAGTTTATTAATACAAACATTTATCTAAAAGTATCATGTTAGTGCTGTTTTTTTGTTTGTTTGTTTTTTTGCATGTACCATGGCAGACTGATCTCACATTGAAATCAGAAACAGTAAGTGGATTTTTCTTAAGCTGAAATCGGTCTGTGCTTACCGAAATCCGAAACACTGCCCCTAGTGGCCAAAGTTGTAAGTGTTGTTGGGCATATGGGCACGTGTGTGCTAAATTCTGTGGGTAAAATGTCCACTGAGGGGCACCAAATGATAGTTGTAAACCAAGTTGTTTTCAGCTGTACAGGCTGTAATACAGTGAAAAGGAATGCATGTTTTATAAACTGTACAACTCATCCCAAACCCCAAACCTAAACTTAACCATAAGTGCAATAAAAGTGTAATGTTAGAAGGAAAAACAACCTCTGAATCTCTCTCATCACTGATTATGCAAGCGAGATTACTTCAGGGTTTCAACACAGGATCAGAACCTGGGTCTCCCATACTGCTGATGCGACGTTTTTCAAGTCACCCCACAGGGAAAGGTAATTGCTGGAGCTGATGCAAAAATATCTAATAGAAGATGGTGCTTGTAGGTGAGTCGGCATAACGTGGCCGATCCTAGGGTACTGGAACTCTCGTAAATAGGAAATAACATACTGACTTCTCGTGCTCATGTTGACAATTGGAGTGGTGGTGGCATAGTGGGCTAAAGCACTGAACTGGTAATCAGAAGGTTGCTGGTTCGATCCCCACAATCACCACCATTGTGTCCTTGAGCAAGGCACTTAACTCCAGGTTGCTCTGGGGGGATTGTCCCTGTAATAAGTGCACTGTAAGTCGCTTTGGATAAAGCGTCTGCCAAATACATAAATGTAAATGTAATTGTAGCACCATGGTGTTTTTGGAAGTACCTTGGAGTACCATTCTTTACAACAAACAAAAATTTCCTTCACAGTACAAAATAATGTTAGTGCCATTGTATTGTTGGTACTGTGAGAGTATATATTTGTATGTGAAAAACAATTATGAATTAATTAAAAACTATGGCAGTATTATGGTACAGTGATGGTATCAAATGGTAATGTAATGTTACTTTGATTTATACCATGGTTTTTACATGGTACCCTAAAGTACCATGGTAATAGCATGGTACATGTTAAAAAAAAACATGGTACTACCATGGTACCTGTCCAAAAAACATGGTATTAGTACCATGGTTCTTTTTGGTACTTCTTTTTTAAGTGACGTACTATACCATGGTAATTTCAAAAAAGCACCCTCACTATACCAAAAATACCGTAGTACTACCATAGAACATGTCCAAAAACCATGCCATGGTCCTCTCGTCTTTTCTCTTTTACTGTTTCCATTTATGAGATACCCCTATGTGCCAAGTATTTATATAAGGCTTTAGCTTCCTGCAGACGTATATACAGAGGGAGAGCTCATTAACGGCGAGTCGGTCTCAGCTGACGGCACTGAATCAGAACTTTCCATGCCACTCTTTTCCTCTCTGTCTGAGCTTGGCTGGAATCTGTTGGGACACTGTCTGTAAGTCCACATCCCTTTGTGGCTGGCCTCACTGCGACGTGTTTGCAAGTTTTCAAAACCATCTCAAGGTTGTCTTTTTTTGTTGGGTTTGGTTTGTGGCTCCTGCATGGTTCACCATCTTTGCACTTTTTAGATGAATTACATATTCATGCTGGCATAGTTTGTCTGAGGTCATGGTTATGTAAGTGATGGTGTGGAATTAATTTACCGGTATGTGCGCTGTGCCACTTTTCCCCCAACTGCAGTTTGTGTTGTGCATATCTGCAGTGTGATTTGGGTTTGATCATGAGAGTGGTGATTAAGGCTTGTCAGAAAGACCACAAGATTATTTATCTTTCTAACTCTCTGCTGATGCAGAGAGTTTCAAGAGGAGAGAGAGAAGCCATTTTAAGAGTCTACAGCCAGAAAAGAGCTATTTTGACTCTAAGAACTGTACATTTAAAACGTTGCCGATGGTCCATTTAGAAAGGAAGTAGCCCAGATTTTTTTTTTTTCAGTCAACAGTGGCGAGACACTTATTTCCATCTTTTGCACTGTTAATTTTCATTTATGTACCATTTATGTTTTGTTTCTTACTCTTTCTCAGCCATTAGTTATCAGATATCACCCAAAAATAGTACTATGGATTTTTTAGGGACATTACATTCTTATATTGAGGCTTGGTAACAGATAATTGAGCTACATTATATTCTGTATATATTCAACCAAATCTGGACAAATTTGTGTTGAGGAACAATAAAAAGAAACATCTGTATTAGCTTACTGTCTTTTCTGACAGACTATAGCTTGTCCTTATTTACTCTTTGTACTCTTCAAAGAACTGTCTGTCCTTTCCCTTGTGTATAACAAAAGGGTATTTGGCCTCTCGCTTTCACTCTGATAGATCAATATTATTTTTTTATAGCACATACTTAGTTACCAAGACCAAGTACATTATAAATGTTCTCTGAGGGAAAATTACCCCATCAGCTTGTTACCATTCTGTCAGTGGCATCTCCTCAGAATGACCACTTTAGCAGTAATAACAGTGTGGTGGAACCGCAGTTCCTCTTTGTGCTGCTGTTATTCAAAGTGTCTGTTTCTGACCACTGGATTGAACTGAAAAACCATTAGCGGTTGGAAATTCCTACCATGGCAAAGAGCAGCTGACACAGAAACAACTGGCTCCTGGATGTTACATGCTCATTCCCACGCTGGATGCTTTTCTAGTGCTTACAAATAGACAGGAATGCCCAGAACTGCAATGGGTTAAATTGAATTGACCAAGTATGCAGTGAGGGGAGATACTATGTTGACCACAGAACTATAGTGTTACTAGTCCTGTATAGCCATACTTAGGACTACACTGTAAAAAGTAAAAGATCCTGGAGGCAAAATTTGGGGTTCCTCATCTTCTACACCAGAGGAACCCTCTGGAGATTCTGCGGACACCCTTTAAAGGAGCATCACTGTTTATGTACTCAAGGAACTTATACAGGATGCATATATTTCAAATGCCTCAAAGCCTTTACCTTATGATAAGGTTACTGAAGGAACCGTTTATATTCCTTTGAGTTCTTTAGAGTTCTAGAGTTTAGAGAACTGAATGTGTGCTTAGAGATTCCAGAATATTTCGCCTGAGACGGATCACTGGTATTAAAATGAATGGGAGAAATTGGAACAGCAAACAGATGTAGAAAAGGAATTCCTGCCTTATAGGTAAAAGAGCCAATCACCTTTTAGATACAGACATAGCCTGTCATTCATCTTGAGAATGCACGTTTGCTGAACCAGCCTGAAAATTGGGTTTTTTAGATTTATCTGAGCTAAAGAAGCACAACTTATGATATCATTGTTGTAAGATTTACAGTAACTTCTGATTTGAAATAGGGCTGAAACGATAAGGCGACTTTATCGGAAAATTGTAGACAAAAATTTTCATTGTCGAATAGTCGTTTGATCTCATTTAATGTAACATGAGATCACATTAAACTCTAATGATGATGCACGAGAGCATCACTGCAGTTCACACCTGACTAAGGAGAGGAAGAATTACACAGATCACAGTCCAGATGCGCTCTAAACTTAACAGCTTCAGGTGATGATCACAATGTATGAGGGAATTATACAAAAAAAAAAACACATATAAGTAAACACAGAAGCACTCTCGTTGTGGAAGAAATGGAGTTGGAGCTCTTTAAAGGAAAGATCCAGGTGTTACATCTTAAATGCAGTTTAATGTGTTATAACTTTATTAAATTTCAAATAATACAGAGGCAGGTCATGTAAATAACTACAAACTCAGAAACTGGCATTTCTCTGTGCAGTCAGCGCCTCTTCTATGAGTTGCGCGAATGTCCCGATCTAAGGGGGAGAGATTGAAACTGCATCCGGCTGATACAAACTCTGTCGCGGGGACGCTCGTCACTCGAGCGCGCATTTGCTAAAGCTAGATTATAACATATTGGCTTGCGACTTATTGAATCATAAAATATGTCACTGTGCATTTCTTATTATGAAGAAAATGGGTAATAAGCAGCTTTATTAATAAACAATAGTTTTTTTTTAAGATGGATTAAAGTGAACAGAAAGGTGATATTTATTATACAATTAAATGTTAAAAATAAATTTATACATTGATTTGTTTTGGCTTGTTTTTCAATCAAAATATCTAAAACTCATTTAAAACCATGTACATTTACTTTAGCAGCTATACTGCAGAAAAAAATGTGTTATCTGATTATGTTGAATATAATATTAAAAATACATTTATATTTAAGATTCATTCTATTAAAGCAAGTCTAAATATAGTATATGTTTCTTCTCAAGTAAATGTATCTTGTTTTAAGGATTTTTAGACAATGTTAAATGGAAAACAAGACAAAAACACTTGATAACAATAGGATTTTTTTGCAGTGAATTTCTTTACCAATGTAATTAATCAAGGTATTTTTAAAAGATGATTTTTTTTTCCCGTTTATTGTTAGTAAGCACGTTTAATACAACCAGGGCACAAGCTGAATAATTGGTTAAGAGCTTATGATTAATTGTTTCAATAATCGCCAAATAGTCGAATAATCGTTAGATTACACGATTATCAAAATAATCGTTAGTTGCAGCCCTAATTTGAAATATGTTCTTGGATCTTGACCAGCCATTTTGGAGGTTTTGGTCTTTCCTCATTCAAGTAGATAGGAGCTTAACCTTTATGCTGTTTGTTTACATTGAAAATTGCTGCCCAGCCTGCCCTAGAGCATTCCAAAGATGGCCGCCCAGTGAACTGACTTGCCTTGTAAGGGACTTAGGAGTTTGTCCAGAGAGTTCTAAATATAGCTCACGAGCTGAGGTGAACCCCAAATGTTGCCCAAGCATTTTTTAGGCCTGTTCACACAGAAATGTTAGTTGCAAATGAGCATTTGAATAGGAACATTCCTATGACGCTATATCAGATCTGACAAATCGTCTGCTAACAATTCAAAGTTTTTTTTTATGAAGAACAGTCAATTTATTTCAGAGTGCAAAGAAAACTGACCAACCAATGAGATAAGTACTTTTAGTCATGTGTTCCCAGCCACTGCAGCTACAAAATTCAGTGTGTTGGTGATGCCAACACACCAAAAGTTACTTAGCAAACTGACAGTAAACATCTGAATAAGAAAAACTAAGAACCAGCGTTGAAGATGGAATTGGAGCTGCTCTTGTCTTTGGTATCTGAGCACAAGTAATTATCTAATAAACACCAAAGAACCTAAAAATGTGGAGATGAATGAGTTATTATGTCAAGTAATCACAGAATTTTTTTATTTTTATTTTGAACCTGTGACTTCTGGCAAACTCATAAATTGTGTTTTGGCTTTCTCCGCCTCTTCTGTGATAGAAGGATGTTGCACCAGAAGAAAGGAGGGTTATGCCACCTAGTGCACTGGATTGAAATTGCTTTTCGTAAGTGCCTCCTATTGTTCAGGAGTGAATTTGCTTTTCATATAGCCAGAGGAAAAAAATAATCTCTGTCTTGGTGTGAGTAGATCTTTCATCAGCAGTTCATCTCGCAAATTCGTCTCTGATTTGGTGTGAATAGGCCTTTAGGGCCCAAATATACTTCAAGCAAGTACGCAAAGCATACTTGCATACATACATTACGAACATACATTACGTGCGGTGCTTACGGACATACATTATGTGCGGTCTTGCAGTGCTATGGCGGTAACTAACCTTGGACCACAAGGAGGCGAAAGTGTTTTTTAGGAACACAGAAAACACCAAAAGATAGCATAAAATGTCTGTAGATTTTGTAATCTGAATTTCTGTCCATCCAAAGTAATAACTACTGATTATTTCATAACTCAGAAAACAAAGTGGAATATACAGTTTTGCTCATGGATCTCTTGCTGCAAAGTGGCCCAAAATCAAACAAACTTTGACAAATCCAGTGATTAGTTCTTCATCAAAGAACTCGTTGCATTAATCTGGCTGGTACCTTGTATAAACAAATTCATTTCCAGACCGACTGGTGCCACCCAGACTACCAGAAGTTGCATAGCAGCCATCCAGTCAGATTGAAACTGGCCATTTCAGCAAATGCTTGCCATTTTTGTGTGCGGTATGTATCAGACGATCAGTTTAACAGACTGTGGAAATCCCTTCTTTTTAACAAACTGACCACTATAATTAAATCACAAACAAAGCTGTTTTTCTGCAGTGTCAAACAGACAACTGTTATTTTCACAGTGAAATCTATGAATTAAAGTTATCTGGGTCGCAGTCTGAAAAGTATCATTTTGGTCCAAGTCAAATGTTACCATAAGGATAGGTTAATTTTCTAGGATGTATTTAATAACAATAATTGCATCCATGCAACCATTCCATATTCTGTGTGAACAAATTCATGAGGCTGAAGTGTGTTATTTCTGTGACTCTAACATCATACAGAACAGATTAGCAAAAATAATGATTATAATGATGCAGGTTTTCCAAATGCACCCCACTTCTGCCATTGGTCAATCAAACAGTCCCGCCCCAAGCTCATGCCATTGATTGAGCCATTGTTGCTGTGTCGTGTTGTTCGGGATGCTCAAACAGAGCCCTACATAGTGCTATAGAGGCACAGTGTTTACACACTGGGGAAATCAACCTAGAAATGGCTTACTTTTTGTTGCCTCTGCAAATTAACAAAATATTTTAACACTGAAAAAATTACACACTTCAGCTTTAAAAATTACTTTGTATAGATTACAAAGGTACTGATATATAAGGGACGCCATGGAGGGCAAGGATGTTTGTTCCCGTTGGCAGACTTTTAGTAATCGGGTACCATGGCTTGCGTTTGGACCTATGCCAGTAGGGCTTGCACGGCACACTGGGTGAAATTAAATGTATGCTGTTGATTGACAGGTAGTGTCAGTCCAGATGGCAGCAGCTCCTGTGTGGTATTGTGTAGAAATCATCGCCTGCTGCATCTCATTCTAGAGTTTGAGCCAGCGGACTCTTTTCTGAAAGGCTCGCTGGATGAGATACCCAGGGAGGCTCGGGCGAGTTAGATGGGACAGGAGAGTTTGATTGTCTTTGGTAGGTTTATGTGGCAGCTCGGGCCCTTGTTCAAAGGAGTTTTTAAGAGAGCCCATATGCTTTGAGATGCTAAAGAGCCGACCAACCCCCTGTTTTCTTTAAACTTACAGAGTTTCCCTCTCTGTTGTCCTTCTCACTCAATCATTCTTTTACAGATTCCTTTATTTCACTCTGTTGCATTCGATTTATGCCCACTAAAACTCCACCTGTGCCCTTTTTTAATTTGTCTTTCTACTTTGTCTTTCTCTTATGCTCTTTCTATTTCATTGTCTCTTTCTCTTCTCTGTGGAGCTCTCCCTCTGTTTTTGTTACAAACTTTTGCTACCCCCTCTCTCTTTCACCCCAGGACATGCACATGTAGGCCTCAAGTGCCATGGAAACAGCCCCAAACAGAGCCTGCAACAGCATCAGGTTGGCAATGAAACTAGCAGGGCCAATAACGCTGGTTCTACAGGCAGTGTTTCCCTGCCGCTTTTAATTTGATCCAGTGCTTCAACAAAGAAAAACACAATTAATGGAGTGCGGAAGGAGAGCTACAGTGAGTTTACCATAAATAGAGGGAGTAGTTTTACATTGAGAGTGTCAGAGTTTAAGCAGCAGCAATGTGTTTTCTGTGGA
Organism: Moxostoma hubbsi; assembly: GCA_032164185.1. Classification (NCBI taxonomy): domain Eukaryota; kingdom Metazoa; phylum Chordata; class Actinopteri; order Cypriniformes; family Catostomidae; genus Moxostoma; species Moxostoma hubbsi. The sequence continues at coordinate 28,491,738 of JAVLUX010000021.1, forward strand.
TCTCTGTTGTGGTAGGGATTTGGAAATTGAAATTTGAACGAGTATGAATATAGTTAGCCCCTTAATGAATTAAAAACTTTAAAGCTAGCTTTGAAATTTCTCAAATTATTATAGTTCACCAAAATATGACAATTCTGTCATCATTTACTCACTCTCATGTTGTTCCAAAAGAAGTGAGTCTCCTGGTCCATCTTTTCAATACAATGGCTGTGACTCACTTTGAGGAATGTTATGAGACAAGCTTGTTCACAGTGGCTTTCATATTCAAACTTGCATTGTTTGGTGCTAAAAGATCTCATGTGAACACAGAATTTTCATTTTTGGGTGAACTATTGTGCAAACAACATAAGAGAATATCTTTATTTTTAAAGGTTTCTATTTGGTTAACTGACAAAATACATGGGCATTCACTTTTTATTCTAGTTAAGAAAAATATTTATAGGAATGTTAAAGCAAACTGCCCTTTTGCAGTTCATTTTAATAGTCCTGTGAAGTTACAATTTTTTAGACAAGTACAAATATTTTGTTACGATTCTCGATTAAAATGAAATCATAAAATCTGCTTGTATAATAATTATACAAGAATTAGCTAAATGTTTTTTGACATCATTTTAGATGAAGTAGCGTATAAAACTAAAAGACAATTTCATGTCAACTACCCAATTACACTACAGTTATTATAAACATTAGTTTATTAGGAAGTCTCTGATATTCCTTATTAATAAATCATATGAACTCATACTCTGGCAGCCTCTTTCTGCCTTGTTTTCCTTGACACACACAATTTTACTCATAATTAATGACAACACACACAGTGCTTTTGTATGTTTGCCAAAAAAGCATAATCCTCGCTCTCAGACAATAAGGCGACTGTGAAATTGTGATCAGTGGCTCACTGTCATAATTCAGAATGGATCTCCTGAGTGAGAAATGGAGGGCTGAAAGAAGATACTGCATCTGCTTATTTCAGTCCGCATGAGCATTTCAGCACTCACTGGGGAGGAATATTTAGGGTCCACTGACAGCAGTGATCCCTTTCTTCCTTTTGCTATTTGCTCTATTATTTCAAATGCGTCATTCATGACTAAACTTTGCTTCTCCAGTCTTGGGAGCCAGTGGACTTTTATCATGTCAATTTATCATGTCCAATTATTAATACAAATTTTAAATCTTGCACATTAGCTAATAAGGACAAAGGATGATAGATGTTAAAACTGGCTGACATCTTTTCAAACTGCTGAAAAAGCTTTGGGTGAATCCCAATTAGCATTCTCCTGTTACACATTAAAAATGTTTACTTTGCTGGTGATTGGGAAAGTGTGTAGTAACGCAATACACCTGTACTGAGAGATACTACAGCATCATAAAAACGTATCCTGATACCACATACCACTTTCTTGCATACTGTAAATGTTAGCATCTAGCTAAAGTACTTACCTTTGCTTAATTAGCACAAAAAACATGCATGGTCGAAAATCCATTGCAAAAAAAATATGTCTAGCACCTTTTAATGAATCAGTGTGTGAAACATTTTATGGAATGGAAATGAGCAGAAGAGAGAATAGGAAAGAAGAAGAACTACCATAGAAACTGAGGGAGACACATCCTCCCCAACATTTAGCTTTTTAGTTGATCAATATGGGTTTTAATTGACTGATTATTAAAATTGTACCTTTACTTGCAATGTACTATGATTTGGGACACACTTAGAAAACTGTATGACATAGTATGTGATTTGGGGTTAAGTCTGAATCACTGGACCAAAAACTTGGATCTAATTAGCATTAGCATTGATATACTACCATAAAGAGCCTTGATAGTCCTTGAAATTCATAGACTTTTGAATGAAGATATTTTCTGTGATTATCAGCTCAAAAAATTTCAAACAATATTCACAAACTTAAAATCCATCACAGAAATACTAATCTTCCCCCTCTGTCTTATGAGATATCTCAGCTAGTAGTTTTTGTTCTGCTGTGTCATAGCGGCATTCAGAGCTAAAGTAATTTAGAGCTGTCTGGATCCCACTGGCCTCTCAGATTAGTACCATTTTTTCACCTTAATCATGGATTCATACTCCCTCTGTGGAGAACAGCTGGCATTTTAATGCAGTCAGTGTCAGATAGAACGAGTGCACTTCCTAAAGTTATTGTTCTGTATTTACAAATGCTTGATAACAACCTGCAATAAGATTTATTCATAATTGCATGAGGTATTGAAATCCGGGAAGGAGGAGGGATGCGACCACCGCACGAGTGTAACGCAGTTCAATGGAAAGGAAGAGGCGAGAACCGGCTTGAAGATATAAATAATATTTTAAAGATAAACTAAAACGAAAGACACAAACACACACATGACGGACATGCCCGTAAACGATCTCTCTCTCCTGCACCATCTTCCGCAGTCGACCTTTATCCCTCTCAGAGGCTTGATTAGCCTGATACGGGACCGGGTGTGTATAATCACGACCGGGCCCCGCCCTCCGCCCTGCCACACCATGTATAAACACTAGATGAGTGTGGTATAACAGCACACACTTTGTGATTGCTGCAACCTAATTAGAGTTGTTTCATGGTTTTCAAAGTAGGTCCTTAAGATTACTAAAGGTTTGTTTTCTGTTATGATCATGTGACAATTATCTCTGTTGGTTGTGTTTTGGTATCACTGCATATGGTATCTGATAAAGGAGGACAATAACTGTGCAGCTGGCAGGAAATCTCGGAGCGGGGCCGCAGGTTGCCGTGTGGCCCTTTGATGAGAGTACAGGACATAGGAAAGCAGACAAAGAGATGAGTTAAAGGAAATTACTCCTCCCTTTTTCAGCATCTCAAGCAGGAGTGCAATTGTTTTAGAAGCTGTGTCCAGTTAAAAGAATTTCAACTTTTAAAAAATGCGACCCAAGACAATTTTGCAATTTGTTCCATTCATTATGCTGCGTCTAAAAGAGTTAGATGCGTTTGATGTGAATGGCCCCTCGGTTTTCTTGCAATTTCAACAAATCTGTACTTGTGCTAGCCAGCTAGATAACATTACCTTGGTGACATTTAAATCTGCACAATTTGCAACAACAATGTTCAATACATCATAGAAATCCAAATGTTTAACTTAAGACGTAGGATGTTGTTGCAACACAACCCCGACTCTATAGGGCAAGTGACAGTCTCATCAACTGTCTCAAAACTCTTTCACGCTGGTGTCAGGCAAGCCTTATTATTGCACCTGCTGGAAATAGAATGAATCAGTGTGTGAAACATTTTATGGAATGGAAATGAGCAGAAGAGAGAATAGGAAAGAAGAAGAAGAATTAGAAAACTAATGAGAAAGACTAGGAGGTCATCAGGGCAGAGAGTTCACTTAAGAATGTAAATAAACACAGCTGACTGATTCAGTCCTCAGATGCTTCAGCTGTGCCTGAGGCTTCATAATCATTAAACTCTTTATCATTGGATTTACTAATCACTTCATCATTTTCACTCTAGCGTACCAAGACTCTCACTGAATGCTCCATAAAGGAGGGTAACACAGTGAGGCGTTCTTGTGGATAAATTGTCTCCTTTGTTTAATGGCAAATTGTATTTCCATGGGCAACATTTAGCCAAGCATGTACATTTGTCCTCTCTATTTTTGGGGAGCACGTGCACACACCGTGTGCAACAATCAGATGAGGTAGTGGATGAGGTCAGCATTTCCTTTTGCTGCTTCCACTGCTCTCTAGTTTCCTTTGATTCTGTGTTGGTGTGTTCCTGTAAGGGTTGTGTAACGTGATGTGTTTTTTATTACATCTTGTCTGAGATATATTGAAATTGTCTTGTTTTGACAGATTTTTACATGACCTAAAATTCTCAAAAGGATAGTTCACCCAAAAATAGAAAATCCGTCATTTTTTACTTTGTGTCATTCCAAACCCGTATTACTTTTTTTTTCATGAAACACAAAAGGGGATATTCTGGGCTACTGGATCTTTTAAGCTTAAAATAAGATACAGAAACACTATAAAAGAATAATAAAAGTGGTCCATATGACCCAAAGCTATTGTATGACTTCATAAATCTTGGAATATAGTGCGCAGGTCATATGGACCACTTCTATTATACTTTTATAGTGCTTTTGCATATTTTTTAAATCTTGAAAGCTCCAGTCCCTAATCATTGTAACTGCATGGAAAAGATAGATTACATTACATTATTTAGAATTTCTTCTTTTGTGTTCTATTAGTTAAATGAGTTTGGAAAGACATGAGGGTGAGTAAATAATTACAGCATATTCATTTTTGGTTGAATCATTCTATTAAATTATCTTAATAATTTGGTGAAGTGAGAAATCTACTTTGGGGTACAAAGGCCTGGCAAATGCTGGAATGATGGACACCACAATGTCATGGGAAGAGGCTTTGATCAGGATCTGAGCACGCATCAAATATCCTGCTCTTTGCATCTACACTTGCACCAAACAGAGACCAAATGTGATTAAAGGTTTAGGGATTTCTACCCGGAGATTTGGAGCTCTGCTTGATTCCAGGCTCAATGCTGGCATTTTGAACCTGTTCTGCTCCAGACTCCACAGAGAAGCTCCGTGATTCCTAAGAGATTCACACCTTGCCGCTAATCCTTTCCGGCTTCAACAGATCGATTAAAACTTATCATAACAAGATTTCATCCACCAGACCAGTGTAAAATTTGATTAGAAACACCTGGACAGAGAGCCACATTATTCTCTTACTGTCATAACAGAGCAGATCAAAGAGACAGTGGGAACATGTTGAGTGAGCTACGTTCAGCCATCACTGTTTGTGTATTTATCCATCAGTTGACAGAACAATGAAGCATGACATGTTTTTACAAAGGCTGAGGCTATTTGCACTATAAATAGATAGATTTGTACCCTAGTCCAAATACTGGCAGATAGCTACTATTTGCAACCCTAATTAAATACTAACATACAGTATAGGAGCATCACTGCAGCATGTTTATTGTTTTTATTTAGTGTCCCACATTCACCCTACACCAACCTCTACACGTAAACCTAACCATAACCTTACCTTACAAAAATTAACAATGGTTTTACTAAAATCATAGTAACCAAAATTAAACAATGTTACTATATTAACACCGTTTTACTGTAGTAACATCATGGTTACTTGCATTTAAACTATGGTTTTGGCCAAAAAAGATTACATAGTAAAATCAGGATTAATTTTACCCGGATCAAACCTTTCTCTCCACAATCTTCACCATAACCAAATCACTGCAAATCAACCATTATATTCATTTGTATTTATTATTATAAGTAGTATTAAAGGAAAGTGGAGACAGGATACAGGATGAGAAAAAGGCGGATTCGAACCTGGGTCGTCTACCAGGAGAAAAACACTAATCTACACCATCGTTACAACCCAAGTCAATGCAGGGACTCTAGGGGTGCAGTTTTTCAGCGCTGTGTGGCAGGTGCTATTTACACCTAGTGCAAATAGTCACTCAGTTTGACAAAAGATACATGTTTACATTTTAGTATACAGGTAAAGTTGCTCCAACAAGTATTTGGAAAGTTAGCCAAACTAAAGTGTGGATGCCGCGGTGGATGGCGTGAAGCCTCCATGCGCGCTATGTCTCTGTGGCAACGTGCTCAACCAGCCACGTGATAAGATGCGCAGATTGACAGTCTCAGACGCAGAGGCAGCTAGGATTCGTCCTCCGCCACCGGAGTAAGGTGAATCACTACGTGACCACAAGTACTTATAAAAAAAAAAAGCATATTGGGAATTGGGCATTCACAAATTGGTAGAAAATTCAAACTTTGAAGAGCAGGAACAGAGGAGAGAGATCTGGGGGTCATTTCAGAAGGGGAGGGGTCTCAGCCCAGCTGGTTATAGTTTGCTTGGTTTTGGGGGTTATGAGGGGTTGATCCTGGCAGGGTCGTCTCATCATATTATCACATTTTCCGACATGGTTGGGGTCAGGTTCCTGGGCCAGTGTGAATTCTTGAACTGTTCTGCGCTTTTCCACTGCAGAAAAGGCTGTTCCAGTGCAGAAAAACTGGTTCCGCACCAGCCCCAAAAGCTTGCTAGTCTCTACGCAGGAACCGATTACTTTAGGGGGCGGACGGCAGGGTAGTGTTTTGTCACCAGGTAAAGCTTTCAAAACAACAACAGTAGCTACAGTCTGCTGCAAGGAGTACTTCTATGCTCTATAACAATGTGGAACAATGAAACGAGCGTTGTACTTGTGATAAGGTCTTCTACGGAGATCCGAGTATAACTAGAGAGATCGCAAAGTGATAAAAGCATCTACGAAGAGATATGACAAGAAAGAAATTATGTACGCCGGCTTCATTCAGACGATTGACCAAATCATATACCAATAAAAAAAGTACATGGACCATATGAAGGACCTCAGCAAAAGTGGGCTTGGACGGAGCAACGATTGCTTCGACATCATCCATCCACCTAACTAATCGGTGTATTTAATTCAGTCAGTAATGCTCAAGGAAAACATAGAATTATACTCCTCTAGTCTTATTTTGTGCATTGTTTTGTTCAGTAAGGGTAGTACCCACATAGTTAGGAAGACTATCTGTCAAGTACACAGATGGGATTCTCAATCAATCATTAGATGCTATGGCAAAAATATAGATATAACCATCTGATACACCAACGCTAATTACGATCCCACTGTTACAGTTAATAGTTCTTAGCAAGTTAAGCCACATTAAAAAAGTTAATAGTAAATAACATTTCCTTAAGCCAAGTGTACACTGTCTGTAGACAGTACCTGTCGTCTTTTTTTGTAGAAGTCATCTGGATTGTATTTTTCTGTTTGTTTAAATATGTCCTAAAAAAAAAAAAGAGTAAAAGCTGTACACAAACACTGTAACGTGGCATGTTTGTTTGTGAGCAGGTTAGGTAGTCACGTAAAACTGCCATGTAACCTGTTAGGTCAACATTCAGTTTTCAAGTCAGTGTAAAAGTGCAGCTGGTTTTACAATAGGCTCTAGATTACCCCAGTCATGAACTCTGGCTGTGCTTACTTTAGGGTAGCAGTTAAGGGTATTTACTTAATGGTAACAGTTGAAATTTGATGGGGGAATGGTGTGGGTTGGTCACAACAGGGTAAGGACTGGTTTGGGGAGAGTGTAGAATCTGGATGTAAAAAGAGTAAATTGATCTATAATAATACAGCATGGTGTGACGTGACCTCCACTTCTATAAGGCCTTGGACGTGCTTGAAAAGGGTTTATAAACAAGCCCTCATAATAAATCTCCAACTGATTGATAAATTCACTTGTGAAATGGATTGCTGTTAACTGTGTGCCAATGATTGACTTATGATCAATAATACGGTAGTAAACAATACATTGTATTCTAAAGCTGCTTTTTGTATGGTCTTATCAATGATTAACTATTCTGCTACAGGAATGTAAAGCATTTTAATTATCTGAATATTTACATATATATATATGTATGTGTGTGTGTGTGTGTATATGTATATGTATATATATATATATATATATATATATATATATGATTAATTAATCGGTACATCATGTACACCATCGATTGACAGCCCTAGAATGAACAAATGTTTATTAATAAAAAGTTTAAATAAATTTTTTTTTCTTGCTTTTTCCTGCCATAGTTGATGATCATTTGCATTAAGGTGTAATTGTTGTGGCAGAGGCACAGCGCAATTAGATTGCTGGACTGTATACAGGAACATACTTTAGAAGAACCGCTGAAGCTGAAATACCTGATAGCCAAGTTAGTGGAACCATGTGCATAAGCAAAGAGCCGCCTTGGAAATTGTTACTCTTGAAGAGTCACGCAATCCCTCTTAATCCTCTCTCTCAAACTTTGTTTCATCTCATTCACCTCACTGCTATTTCAAAATTTTCTGCTATTAATATTAATCTTATCCAGACTCTCCGTTCTGAAAGAAAGATTCCCATTGCCTTGTCAGCATGAACCTGGATGTATTTATAATATACACAGAGAAATAGATCTCTCATACTCCTTTTCCACCATCACAGTTCAGGAGCCAGTGCCCAATCTGGAACTGTTCCAGATTGTTTCCACAGAAGAAAAGGCCATTCTTGGCTTGAAATATCGGCTCTGCACTGGCATTTTAAACCTGCATACTGATCAAAAACAGTATGTAGACATTTCTTTAGCTGAAATAGGTCTGTTTACCAAAATGCAAAACACTGCTCCCAGTTGCCAAAGCAGTATGGGCATGAGAAAGTTCAATTTTCCAGATGAAATGTCCATGGAGGGGCGCAAAAAAAAGTTGTGAACCAAGTAGTTTTCAGCTGTTAAGGCTGTCATAAAGTGAAAAGTAATGCATATTTTTAAAAAACTGTACCGCCCAACCCAAACACCTTCAGTGCAGTAAAATTTTATGTTAAAGAGTAAAGCGCAACCTCCGAATTGTGCACTCCACTGATTATGAAAATGCGATTACTTCTTGGATTCAAACGCAGATTCTGAACCTGGATCTCCCACGCTGCTGACACAACGCTTTTTCGGTGGCAGCACAAAGGAAAGAAAACATACTGAAACCAATGTTAAAATAATAGGAGATGGTGCTTGTCTGTGAGTCAGCATAATGTGGCCGATACTAGGGTACCGGAATTTGGAAAAAGCATGCCGACTTCACTTGTGATCATGTTAGGTCTTGAACCAGGAACAAGTAATGTCAAAGGTCAGGGTGGCATGATGTCCTCACCGAATACAGTTTTTAGAACAACAACAACTCAAAATGCATAACATAACTTGATTTAAATAAAGACAGCATTACATTTACAGGTTACAGTATGTGATATTGTCTCTTAAGTTAGTATTCAGCTCTCAAGTCAGTGTAAACGTAGGCCAGTTCTGAGAGAGGTCCCTCGATAACCTAAATAACACATGGTTAATAAATAATGACACAATTTTAGGTTTAACAACAATCCCTTTAACTAGTTTAAATGTCTGTCTAAAGGTTATAATGTCAAACTTGAATAATAACTGAAAGTTTTATTATTAGATCCCATTTTTGTGTGGGGTTTAAGCAGTGTTGAAGCATGGGAGTCTCTAAGCTTGATTCTAATATATTTTCATAAAATTTTGAAAGGTTTTTGATAAATTGATAACATGCTCTTGACCCTTTTTGCTATGTGTTTAGAGTTATAAGCTCTTACTTTTAGGTATGTCGTTTAACCATGAAATCTTTCAAAATGCCTTCAGGGTGTATGCCAGTTGACCAGTTTCACCAGACCAACCCCAAACTAGCACTAACTGGAATAAACCAGTCTAGCCCAGCATGGAAATCCTTACCTTAGACATGATTAGTGACCTGTCTAATTATATTACATCCAATATGAGCCACTTTTGCAGGTTACATGAAAATTAGCTAATGCTGCCAACATCTTTTTACAGACTCAAGCTTTATAACTTGCCTTCCTGTTTCTCCCTCTGCAGAGTATATGTCCTGGGCGTGTGTTCGCCATGGCTCTAGTTCAGGCTCTGCCTGTCCCCACTGATCACCCAAAGCCCAGTGCTGACGTCCAGCAGTGCTGCTCAGTATCTCACTCCCCCACTGTGTGTGCGGCAGGAAACATGGGTTCCGTAAGCAGCCTCATCTCTGGACGTACCTACCAGGAGCGCCACTGCCGAGCCATCAGCGAATTTGGCGCTAAATATCGTAAACCCACACCTGCCACTAGCTGCTTCCTACAGCAAGAGGGCACACTCTGCAGTGCCAGTTCACAGGAGCAGCTCCTCAACAACCAGCCTCCTTTACCTGCTAAGAACAAGTCCTCTGACCTAATTTCTGCTGGCAATGGCAACTATGGCTATTTGAGTAATGAACCAGTGGGGGACTGGAATGATAATCATGTAACCGCATGCAGCCCTTGCAGTGATACTGAAGAGCCTCCTGATAACAGAAGCATGAATGGTAACATTGGTGGTCCTCCGCCCAAGCTCATTCCTGTGTCTGGCAGGCTGGAAAAGGTAAGTTGGAGTATGCTTGGGAATAGTTTTTTCATGCCTTGGATTTAAATAACTTTCTTTTTAAAAGTTTGTTTCATAGCAGAGTTCTAATATATTTGGAGGCTTTGCACCTTTACATACAGTGGATGAATGTCTAATTGGTTTTTCATTCCTATTGATTGGGTAGAGCCTTTAATCACTGCACTCAAAAATACTGCAAAATGTCAATATGCCATCACTCACATATTTAATCAAAGGCACTCTGTTTTTCATTTAAGGATCTCAGTTACACACTCTAACTTTCAATGAGGCCTGAAAAAATCATTAGAAAAAGTGCTTACTGAGTGTGTGAAAAGCTAGGAGGCTGTGACCTTATCCTATGTGATGAGACTGAGATTTTATACTATACAAGTTTGAGCTTAATAGATGATGCTTGTGGTAGCTTCATGATGTTGTGGTTTAGTTGTTTATCATGTGTGTAGTCAGCATTTTATTGATGTAAGAATTTCAAATATGGTTTTAATTAGTAGTCATATTAACTCCACGCTTTTGATTACAGAGTATGGAAAAGATACTAATCCGACCCACTGCCTTTAAGCCTGTCATGCCGAAGAATCGGAACTCTGTGCAGTACCTGACTCCTCGCTCAGGGGGCAGTCTGTCTGAAAGCCAGGGCAGTCTCAACCTCCTACTCCCTGGTGGGGTAGCAGGGTTGGTTTGTGCCGAGAAGCGTAACTCGTATAGTGGGGGTCGCAATGCACGGAGTAGCCAGTCCTGCACCATGTCTGACTCAGGCCGCAACTCTCTCTCCAGCCTGCCCACCTACAGCAGCACTGGGTACAGCCTGGCACAGAGCGAAGTATCCTCCGGCCAGATTGAAACCACACGCTCTAGTGTTGGCCATGGACACTCTAATTCTGACAGCGGTCGATCATCATCAAGTAAGAGCACAGGGTCTTTAAGTGGGCGAGGTCAGCCACTGTCAGACAGTGGATCATGTGGGCGGTCCCCTGCTCCAGGGGAAGGATATGAAGGTGTTATTCGTGAACTAGAGGAGAAACTGCGGGAGCGAGACCTGGAGCTACAGCAACTCCGGGAGAACCTGGATGAGAATGAGGCAGCCATTTGTCAGGTGATAATTACGAAGAAAACTTCCTTAATGGAGCATTTTTCTCAATGTCTACCAATTTGTAGTGTTCATTGATTGGGTATTTTCAAATACAATACTATGCAAAGACAAACCATGAGTCTAATGTCTTTAAATCATGTGTATTCTCCATGTCTGCAGGTGTATGAAGAGAAGCAGAAACGCTGCGAACAGGAGATGGAAGATCTTCGGCAGAGCTGTGCATCAAAGATGAAGCAGGTGCAGGTGAAGGCACAACGTGCGCAACAGGTTCTGCAGCTGCAAGTATTTCAGCTGCAGCAGGAGAAAAAGAAACTGCAGGAGGATTTTTCCCAGCTGCTGCAGGAAAGGGAGGCTCTGGAAAAGAGATGTGCTTCTTTTGAAAGAGAACAGACTCAACTAGGTCCCCGTCTAGAGGAAACAAAGTGGGAGGTAAGACCTGGTTGCCTCTAAGATTTCTTGCCATTCCTGTAGCCTCCCTTGCACAGCACGTTTAGAATGTCTCACTTATCCCTACCCATCCAAAATTTGCAGTGCTCGGGAGACTCCAGAAATGTTTTAAAAATCCCTGGACCAAAATCAGGTGTACATGTAGGGCTTTTGAGGCTTTGAGTGTAACTGAACATGGAATTAGTTTTTAACCCATGTCTTTGTGTCTGTTACAGGTATGTCAGAAGTCAGGGGAGATCTCTTTGTTGAAGCAGCAGCTGAAGGACATACAGGCAGAGCTTGGGCAGAAGACCAGTGAGATTCTTGCTTTGAAGGCTCAGTTGAGAGAGGCTCGATCTGAACTGCAAGCCAGCCAGGCTCATTTGCAAGAAGCCCATGCAACAGTCCGTACCCGCACACTAGAACTGGAGGTTTGTGAAAATGAGCTGCAGCGCCGTAAGAGTGAAGCAGAGCTCCTGCGAGAGAAGGTAGGCCGTTTGGAGGAAGAGTCTCTCCGCCTCAAAGAGGCCCTGGCTGTACCCACGTCCCAAGCTCCACCTTCTAAAGGCCAATGCAAGAGTTTACCCCTGCCTCAAAACCGAGGGATCACTCACGGGATTAGCCCTGCTTTCCGTGACAACAGCAGCGAAGAGCAGCTTCTTGCATATGAGAGCGATGAAGCGAAGGTGCAACGACAGAGCGTGGATGTGTTTCATGGTCTCCGTCAGCAGGTGGAGCGACTGCGAGCGGAGTTGATGTATGAGAGGAGGCGGAGTGAGGACCAGCTGGAGACTTTTGATGATGAGCGCAGGGTGTGGCAGGAGGAGAAAGACAAGGTAATCCGTTACCAGAAGCAGCTGCAACAGAACTACATACAGATGTACCGGCGAAACCGTGACCTGGAGCGTGTTATGAGGGAGCTTAGTCTGGAGCTGGAGAATAGGGACATGGAGGAGTTTGACATGCGAAACAACGAGATCCACTTTGAGGAGATCACTGCCACTGAAATCTAGGCCACATCTTACTCTCTGCCATCAACTCATTTGATTCCCTCTCAAAATTCCCTCCACCGTGGTTGTATGAGGAGTACTGGTCATCACAGCAATAAAATGCAATAGAATCATGGAATTCTTAACACTATTCCAGAAAGACACATAATCTCTAACAGAATGTTGACACCCCTTTACAATGAATGGGTTTAGCTTGGCCCCTTAATTCAAGTGAACACATATCTTAATGCAGTGTCATACATTTACATTCTTGAGAACTGTTTGCCTCCAACATTTCATTTGCGACAGTTTGGAGAGAGTTATTTTCTGTTCCAGCATGACAAATGCAAGCAAGGTCCATTAAGGAATTGTCTACTAGGTCTGGTCTGGTAGAAATGCACTGGATAGCCAAGACCTGAACCCCACTGAACACCTTTGGGATGAATTGGTTGTTGAAATCACAACAATCAGTGAATCACTGATGCTTATATCTGAATAGGAGCAAATCCCTGCAGCCATTTTCCAACATCTTCAAATCATATTCCAAACGTAAGCCTTCTCAGAATACAGGGAGCTGTTAAGGAGGACCATCTCTCCATTAATGCCAATGGTTTTGAAATAATGTCAAACGAGCACATATAGGTGTCATGTTTTGAGTGTAAACATACTTTTGGCCATATTGTGTTCTTGTGTAAGTTATTGTTGTGGTGTCAGCAGTGGTGAATGAAATAAGTAAGCGATATTTAGACATGTCTATGATACATTCCTCACACTGCCTCAGAAATCTGTGAGTGATTTCAATTTAATGTACGAACAGCAGTTCATTGATGCCACCGGTGACAAACACCTATGTGCGATCTTCAGACAAACCCCTATATAACAACTTTTTATTACTTCATTTTAAAAACTTGTGCACAATCAGGTGGGTTCATATGACTGTCCCAGCAAAGAAAAATACTGAAATGTTAATGAAGAACTGATAAAAAATACATTTTCATGGGTTTAAGCATAATCTGAATGCTTTCATATCACAAAAGGGCAAGGCACACTGCTTGGCTATTCTATTGTACCAGCAATAACTGATGGGAAAAGACTTGGAAACATTCTATGAAGCATCTAATGTTAGGTCACTGAAACTGCAGTTTTGTTGCATTGATTCTTGATGTTCTTGTTGTTATGCTGGTGTTTAGAGTCCTCAATAACTGTGCCATTACTTCTTTACGGCACTATGCACCAAGAATTCTCCATCTCATCACACAGCATCACTGCTAACACAACATTTGATACTAATCATTAATGTAGAGGTGTTATTTTTATATTAGATTATATATTAGCAAATATAATTAGTAAATCAGTTTCACCACTCATAGTGGGTGGGGCAATTCTGATCAGTTATGACATAGTTGATGAATGCAAATATTATATTATATTGGATTTTTATACAATTCGAGCAATACTAATCAAATGTTTGTGGTCTTTATGTTGGAAAAAAGGGATATATACACTATGTAAACTTGTTGTTTTTAACTAAACAGATACTTTTTAAAATAAAAAGAGGAAGAATTTTATATATATATATATATATATATATATATATATATATATATATATATATATATGATGCATATTTTTATATATAGCACCTCAAGCTATTTTGTGGTAACACAGGTAACTTTGTGGGTTCAACAAATCTGTATTGCATATTTCGCACACTTTCATCCAGAGGGATTTGTCATCAACAGTTCATGGGGAGATCTGACAGTAGTTCATACAGCAGTTATGCTTTCATATTGTAATTTTTTTTACATCTTCTGCACGTGTATTTAACTTGTCTGTCGAAAATACAGAACATCATTACCAATAATTACTATTTAACAGCCTGTTAAAGATAGGTGCCTTGAACATTGCCTGATAACATTGTTCTAACACCTTTGTCCAATGTGCGATTCCTTTGACATCAGGGAAGAAAAATGAAATGGAATAGAGTAAAAAGAAAAGTTTTTAAAAAATGATATAATGATAACACTATATAACAATTTAGCCACCAAAACCAAAGATAATCAATTATAATTATGGCTGACCCCTCACAACCATCTCATATTTGAATGAACTGTTTAACCTTCCAATTCTATGAACACCTAGAACATTCTATACTTGGTGCTTCCCATTATAAATATCTGTACCTATCTACAGTATGTCTCTCTCTCTCTCTCTCTCTCTCTCTCTCTCTCTCTATATATATATATATATATATACACACACACACACACACACACACTGGTGGTCAAATGTTTGGAATAATATACAGATTTTGCTCTTATGGAAAGAAATTGTTACTTTTATTCACCAAAGTGGCATTCAACTGATCACAATGTAGAATCAGGACAATAATAATGGGAGATTTTTGCAGATCCTTGGTATTCCAGCTGTCAGTTTGTCCAGATCCTCAGGTGATATTTCACCCCACACTTCCTGTAGCACTTGCTATAGTAGTCTTTTCGGGCACTTCTCACACACCTTACAGTCTAATTGATCCCACAAAAGCTCATTAGGGTTAAGATCCATAACACTTGTTTCCAATTATCTGTTGTCCAATGTCTGTGTTTCTTTGCCCACTCTAACCTTTTGTTTTTCTGTTTCAAAAGTGGCTGCTTCTTTGCAATTCTTCCCATAAGGCTGCACCCCTTAGTCTTCTCTTTACTGTTGTACATGAAACTGGTGTTGAGCGGGTAGAATTCAATGAAACTCTCAGCTGAGGACATGTGAGGCATCTATTTCTCAGACTAGAGACTCTGATGTACTTATCCTCTTGTTTAGTTGTACATCTGACCTTCCTCTCTTTCTGTCCTTGTTAGAGCCAGTTGTCCTTTGTCTTTGAAGACTGTTGTGTACATCTTTGAATGAAATCTTCAGTTTTGGGGGTATTTCAAGCATTGTATATCCTTCATTCCTCAAAACAATAATTGACTGAGGAGTTTCTATAGAAAGCAGTTTCTTCTGTTTTGCCATTGTTGACCTGATATTGACCTTAAGACATGCCAGTCTATTGCATACTGTGGCAACTCAAAAACAAACATAAAGAAGATGTTAAGCTTAATTTAATAAACCAAATATCTTTCAACTGTGTTTGATATAATGGCAAGTGATTTTCTAGTACCAAATTAGCAATTTAGCATGATTACATGCTAATAAGGTGATAAGGTGACTTTTTTCAAATAGAGATGGTGCTGTTTTTTACATCAGTAATGTCCTGACTATACTTTGTGATCAGTTTAATGCCATGTGGCACGGTGGAGGGCGGGACCGGCGCGTGATTACGCACACCCGGTCCCGTATCAGGCTAATTGAGCCATCAAGAGGGATAAAGGCCACTCACAAACGGCTCAATTAGCCTGATACGGGACTGGGCGTGCGTAATCACGCGCCGGTCCCGCCCTCCACCGTGCCACATGCCACTTTGGTGAATTAAGTAACAATTTCCTTCTGAAACATTATTGTACATTATTCCAAACTTCTGGCCCCCATTGTATATATACTATATATACACACCTATCAGCCACAACATTGTTGACCTCTCTCATCAACAAGGCAATTCCATCCGAAAAACTGCCACTCACTTGATGTTTTTGGCACCATTCTGAGTAATTTCTAGAGACTGTTGTGCGTGAAAATCCCAGGAGATCATCAGTTACAGAAATACTCAAACCAGCCCATCAACAATCATCCATGCTGTTATCTAATCAGCCAATCATGTGGCAGCAGTCTATAAAATCATGCAGATACATGTCAGGAGCTTCAGTTGATGTTCACATCAACCATCAGAATGGGGTAAAAATGTAATCTCTGTGATTTGGACCATGGCATGATTGTTGGTGCCAGATTGATCATTGTGTGTGTGTGTGTGCGTGTGTATATATATATACATTTTCAACAGTGAACCATTATATATATAATCTTACATTATAAGATAATTCATAACATTGTGTGAGGTAAATCTGACACAAAGTGTAATATACTCTCTACAATCTGACAGTAGAACAGTATGTGCGCATGGGCATAATGGTTCACTGTTCACGATTTGTCTGATATGGTATTGCTTTTGGTCATATCTTACATTGATAGCAAAGATTTGTCATGGGTATACAAAAAGAGCACTCTCCCCTGGACAGAACTGCATCCTTTCTGTTGTCAGTCAATCATAACCTTGATGCATATATGCATGTAAATATTCCTCATATTGTAATATTATTGACATATTCAATATATTTGTTTTTACAAACACAAATGATCTATTTTGGAGGTGTAAACACTGTTAATAGACCAAAGCAAATTAACATTTAATATTTGTTTCCCCTCATGGATGTGCTTGTGTATGTTTTCTTTGTCAATCTTTAGTGTTTTTAGTCATGCATGTATATTTTCATGCTGTATATTTCTTGTAAAAATGTGTTTTTAATTAAAGAAGTCCCCTCATGTTGGACATGGTGTGTTTTAGTTTTACCTACAATTTTTAATGTCAACAAACAAACTTGCAGAACCATATGTGGCCATATCAGTGAATTCCAAAATAATGACTTGTTTTCAAACAAGTTTCTAACACTTCTGTTATTGCTCAGTCAATCAGGTAGTATCACCCCAAACATTGGATATTTGGAATGTTGAAACTTTGGAATTAATTATGAAGCCCTACGTTTAATAGCAACGTGTGAATTCTCAATTAAGTTTAGAATTACAGTCTGAAAAATCTGTGGGATGGAAACACACAATGCTTTTTTTGTAATAAAATGAATTGCTAAAAGATAAATAAAATAAAATGCAGCCCGTTAATTTTTACGTGCTTTCTAAGATGCTTACACAGTCTCAGAAAAAAGTTCAGTATATAACACTGATCCTACAATCATCACAAAGTATAGTTTTCAATTGCACTGTCCTTATATGTAGGATAAAGGCACAAATACAAAAGTGCTAAGTGCGAATGCATACAGGTTTGTTCCCAAATAAGATATTTACAGGAGGTAGAGTGAGATAGGGATCTGCAGTGAGATCAACCGCAATTTGTAATAATCCCCTAGACATTCACTAAACAAACCAAAAGTAAAAAAAAAAAAAAACCTAATATGAATCTCAATCTATAACGTGGCCTTGTTTAATCTCTTTCTGCCATGAATATGGAGAGACCCTTCTATGTAACTGTTGCCCGGATGTTTGATGTTATGACTTGGATTATCAGCATGTCATGCCAGTGTGCCTCTTATCTCGCTGAGGCTTAAACCAGAATAAAAATATAGAAACCCACAGTACCTCATGCTTATACAGGGTTTCTGATCCTATAATGGTGGAAATGAAAAGTTAGGACTCAGATTTTCATATAAAGAATGTAAAGGAATAAATTCCACAAATACAGAGGAAGTTATAAATGTCAGCATCTGTGAATGGCCAGTAGCACTCGGTGGAAAACCATTTTTTACATTTTTGCTCAGGGGACTGTATCTCACACCACTGCATGATGGCATTAATTTTTTCTTCTGTATTGGGCATGTTTATCCTCTGTTTATACCCAGTAGCATTATAGCAAAACATTTGAAAACATCTCTCGGTTTCAGTCTGCTTTCAGTCAGTCCTTTGGGTCCTTAGGAACTTTGACGATGATTTCCATGGGGTCTTTGGCCTTGTTGCTGAAAGCCCTCTCTCTGAATAGTGTCCACTGCGTGCTGATGTGTGACACCTTGAAGGATTCTCCATCTACTGACACTAGCTCAAATCCAGCCTACATGAACATGCACACAAAAGGAAAGAAAATGTTGAAGTCAATAAACAGTTGAGTAACTTTAGCACATAGGTAACCAGCTACTAAATGTGCTGAAATAGCACTGCGCTGTTTTTAAATTTAGTCACTGCCACGCTATTTGCCTGGTGCAATTAATGTTATGATATTACCACCCACGGAAAGTTGGCGGTAAATTGAATTTTGTTTCAAAGAGACATTCTAATTTATTTCCTATTGCCAGTAATTCATCATATGAAGCTGAAATAATAAAAAGAGTTGTTTCAAGTGCCTGGACTATAGTGGTTTAGCAATGCTGTTCAGTCCCAGTAAAGAATGCCAGATCACAGGAGTCTGCAGTATCCTCCACAACCCAGCATCTAGAACCCACCTGCAAGATCTGCAGACAGAATTTCGTTGTGCAAATTGCATTCACCACAATTAGATTTGCATAATTCCTTGTAAATAGCTTGCTAAAACAACAGACAGTGTGTGAAAATAAACAATGCGATCAGTGGGTGCAATAGTCAATTCCCACCCATATGGTACTTTAGAAAAGATCAAGTGGAGCACTTTAATGCAGATGTCTCTTATCCTGACTCATCCCTGTATTTAAAGCACAGCCAGGCATGCAACATTTGAATGGAGAAAAAAAAAAAAAAAAAAACAGATGCTGCAGGCACAGGATGCCACTTATTTTCCCTTTTTTTCTGAGTTTAATACCTGTGAATGACCTCATCTAGTCTGCCTCAGACTGTGTGTGTGTGTGTGTGTGTGTGTGTGTGTGTGTGTGTGTGTGTGTGTGTGTGTGTGTGTGTGTGTGTTGCAGAGAGAAAACAGAGCACTGCTCTGCCAGTGGATGACATCACTATCACTTCAGAAATCGATTTCCCTGATACACTCTGATTGGAAAAACTGGCAGATCAAACATGCAGATGCGTGGGACTTTCAGGTCAAAAATGATATATTCAACATATCTCATCAAAATTCATAATCCTATCTCTAACAACACTATTAGAGTTCATTAGTTTACAACTTGAGGGAGACTGTTGAATCAGAGTGAGCAGGGCCCATTTAGACCAGTATCATGAAGGTGTGGATAACCCAAAGGTTATACATAAACTAACACAGATGCAAAAGAATTTGAATTATTCCTGTCCTGCCAGGAAAAAGTACAAAGTGCAGCTGAGCTAACAAAGCAGAAGCAGTGGTTAAAAGTGGGCTCATTTCCTGTCACAAACTAGGATGCACCTGTCTGGTAAAACCACTACACCCATCCTTAGCGGGTCATCCTTAGTTTTCATGCATTCCTCCTCTCCATCGATCAGTCACACTGGATCTGGAGAACCCATAGGAAATAACAGAATATTTAAATGTTCCTCTTGAAATAATCCTTGCACTTAAAGGGGTAGTTCCCCCAAAAATTACAATTCAGTTTTAAACCTATAACTACCATGTCATGCCAAATGTGTATATGCGGACATGCAAATGAGAATTGAGAGCTACCATTTCTAAATATTGATGTATCGGGTTGGTCAGGATGCTCAAACAAACAAAACAATTTTGGGGGGAATCAACCTATGAATTTGTATTTACAGACAGTTGTTTTTGCATGTTAAGATGGAATAGAAGAAAGTGTTTTAACAAAGAAATTACACATCACCTTTACATTTTAGTCTGTTCATCAGAGCTATCATATGGCTTCAGATAACTTGGATATATTGCACAAGTCACAAGGACTACTTCATTGTACCTTTAACCCCATTCAGCTATCACCTTCTATTTTCCTTTCCACTGAGAATATTATGGTTACAGTTTGGGAACCAAATAAGAACTCAGCATTCTGAGAGTAGATTACAAGAGGTACTTAAGTGGCATTATAAAGAGCAGTTCAAAACATTCAACTAAATACAACTTAGTCTCCCTTTATGGCCATTTAGGGGCCAGAGATTTGTTTAGCCTGACATCCCAGCTTCTAATAGCACTTACATTAAGGAGTCCACAGGGATATCATCAATCTTTTTTGCATGCCATCTGCTTTTTTGACCAAAAACAAATCACCTAAGCATCTTATGGCTCCAGAAGACAAGTAATTTATCAAGTGATTGCACACTGTATTGTGCCATAGTGTGTGTAGTATGTCTTTAAAGCAGAAAAGAGTAAGAGAAATGGTAAATGGTCTGCATTTATATAGCGCCTTTTTTAACCTTAGAGGTTACCAAAGCGCTTTACACTGTGTCCCATTCACCCATTCACACACACATTCACGCTCACATTCACACACCAATGGCGGCAGAGCTGCCATGCAAGGCACAAGCCTGCCATTGGGAACAACTTGGAAATGACTCATGGAAAAGTAAATATCAAAGCATTTAGCACTGTCCTAAAGCTGCATTGAAACACATTTCCACGTGTTCATTTCAATCCAGACTCAATTGTGGTAATATTAGTGGTGCTTGCAAAGAAAAGTGGCACTTTCACATGAATAATACCTCAAATTGTGTGGCTTGAGAAAAGGCACATTTGCTTCTCCAAGTGGACATACTAAGGGTTTTTGCCTGGCAGATGAGAAAATGGGAAAAATAACCCCCCAAACTCAAAGACAAACGTTGAAGAAGAGACCCAAATCACAATTAGGGATGAGAATATCATTGCATTTTGGGAGTGGGCATTTGTTTCTCCATTAATCAACCACAAAGAAACTATCAAGAATGCCTAAACAACCACTTCAGCCTGAATTTATAGTAGGTTGAAAGTTCTTCAGCTGTAACTGGTCTGTGCTTACTGAAATTGCCAACATCTCACCAGCCAACATCTGCCGAAACTCTGCCAACATTTGCAAATACAACATGATCCTGGCAAACCCTGGCAACAAAGCCTTGCAACAGCACCACAACCCCCCGATTGAAATCCAGAAAACCATTCTGAATCCAAGACCCAACCTTGATAGCCGAGGAGAGAGATGTGAATGCCCAGTGGCTTGAATCATGGTTCCATGCCAATGTCCATAATAAGAATCTGATCCTGGATCCAACAAAAGGAGTACCCGGTTTTTCCCTACATCGAAAATCATGGACCAAAATAAACCGGGGCCGAACACGCCATAGAAGATGTACCTACCTCTTCCATAAGTGGAAAATCAAGGATTCACCAAACGGTGACTGTGGTGAGGTACAAACCATTAGCCACATCATAGATAACAGCCCTAATCACGACTGCCCTGGAGGGGGTGATGCCGAAATTCACATGGAGGTGCTCCTAAATGGATCTCAAACCTCAAACTCCAATTGTAATTAGCCCAGTGCTTTTCCAACTGTCATAAGTAAGAACAGTGTCCCCCCTGTGGCCAAAGCTGGAAGTGTTGCTGTATGTCTGGGCATGTGTGAGCTCCCGTTTTCAGGTGAAATGTCCACTGAGTGGCACCAAAATCAAGTTGTAAATTATGTAAAACAGTCAGCGGGAATGCATATTTTATTAATCATACACCCTAAGCCAAACTTCTGCCCTAAACCAAATTGTCAGTGGAGTAAAAATGTAATCTTATTAATTGTACTCATCATCATTGATTATGTGAATGCAATTACTTCCATGGTTTCCATGAGACAAGACCCCACATCTCTGAGGCTACTCATACCACAGGAAACGGTTAGCACATTTGTATAGATGCAATAATAATGTATGATGGCATATGGCACTTGCCTGCAGTTTGGCAGAATAGAGTGAATCAGGGTACCGGAACATTATGTAGCAACATATCAAGTTCTATAGCTAAAAATCACATGCAAAAGATGAATTTTACTTCAGAGTATCCAGATCAAATAAAGGGTGCTGGTCTCATTTTTGCATACAAGCCAAACAAGCAGAAACTTTGGAGCCCAAACACACACAACACCTGTCCTCCTTCTGCCAAGCATGTCAAAAACTGTTGATAAGAGAGTGATGTGACTGCAGGCTATTTGTGATAGGAAACTGACCTCTATGCCACTGGAGCATACTTTATTTTCTGATAATGCACTTATCAGTAAGACAATTGGAACAGGAAGTGTCAACAGTGCACTCCACACTTCCTCTGAGTGTCAGTTAATCTGCAGAGCACAGGGAAGATAGCCACTCTGAAGAGCCTCTAAAACAGTGTTTTAGAAAGCATTTCAACAGTAAAACAATTTCACAACTGTCATGTTGTCTGAGCGAACCAGGACAAGAGAGTTCGCTATTTCTGACTGAAAAGCCTTCAAGGCTAGAATTACAGCCGATAATTCTAGGCAGTTGATATACCACGACCTCCTCGGACCTGTCCAGGTGCCGAAAGTTGGGTGTCCATCGCACACCACCCCCCAACCTGTGTTGGAAGCATCTGTAGTCACCACTTTCCACCTGTTAATTTGCCCCAATGCCACACCTTGCTGGTAAAATGCAGGAGCTGTCCATGGTACCATTGCAGCTATACAGCGGCGGGATATAGTGATACGCATGCGCCCTAGGCGCCAAGCATGTTGTGGCACACAGCGCTTCAGCCAGCACTGAAGTGGTCTCATGTATAAGAGACCTAATGGGATGACGGCCGATGCCGCCGCCATAAATCCCAATGCTTTCTGAAACAGCTTCAGAGGAAGTGTTCTCCCCAGTTTGAACTGAGACAGACACTGTAGAATTGCCTGAACACGCTTGCTCATGAGGTGCTCACGCCCGCTCGTGGAGTCGAAGCGGACTCCCAAAAAAGAAATATTTCGGCTGGGAGAGAGCGTGCTCTTCACCCAGTTTACATTGAGGCCCAAGCTGTTTAGATGCTGAAGCAGTAAGTCTTTGTGTTGGCATAACAGAGCCTCTGATTTTGCTAGTAACAGCCAATCGTTGAGGTAGTTCAGCATGCATATGCTGCTCAGTCTCAGAGGGGCGAGCACCGCATTGATGCACTTCGAAAATGTGCGAGGAGCCAGAGACAGTCCGAAGGGCAGGACTTTGAATTGATACGCTGTTCCCTCGAACGTGAATCTCAAAAACATTCTGCGGTGCTGTACAATTTGGATATGGAAGTACGCATCCTTCAGATCTATCAGCGCAAACCAATCGTGTGGGTGTACATGCGATAGAATTAGTTTCTGAGTAATCATTTTGAATGGGCACTTTATAAGTGCGCAATTTAAATGTCTCAGATCCAGGATTGGCCGAAGTCCGCCATCTCTCTTTGGGACAAGAAAATAACGGCTGTAAAACCCTTTTTGTGCTTGACAATTTGGCACAATCTCTATTGCGTTTTTCATGATTCGATTGTGTATTTCAGCTCGTAACACTGGCGCGTCTTCGGACGAAACTGTGGAAGACAGAACGCTGTTGAAACGGGGTGGTCAACGAGCAAATTGGATCATATAGCCATGTTTGATCGTTTTTTACACCCATTCTGAAATGCCCGTTAGGGCTCGCCACGCGTCCTCATAATGGAACAGAGGGCACTTTGGTTTGCTCACCGTATGATATAATGCGTCACTTACCACAGGGAAGTGGTTGTGCATAATATGTGTGCTTTGAAGAGGAAAAGGGCTCTTTTTTGAGAATGTAGGAGCATCTCGTGCATTTGCAACAAGTGCTGTATTCTTTATTGCATTTTTTATTGCATATGACACAGAAACAACATCTTTTAAAACATTGTGAACAACAATATTCCTCTCCCGATGAACAGCAGTGGGGAGGTGGGGAACAGTGTTCTGTGTCTCCAATCGAGCCTTCTTCGGAGCACCGGAGGGAACGACGGGCTCCATTTTATGCTTCAAAGTGTTGCGCCCGTCAGGAGCGCTTCCGCTGCGAGGGGGAGTTCCTCCCATCTGTGGGAGGTGGGCGCTGATGCGGCTGCTTCCGTCTGGCCCAAGGCTTGCGTGGCCTCACTGGTGACTTGGCAGGGGCCGGTGCAGGCGCTGAGTTAGCAGGCATGGGTCTTTTAGCCGGGCGCTGGCTTGAGACAGAGCGGGGGCAAGCCGTCTGCGGTATGCTCCGTTTGGGCATAAAGTACCTTATGGCTTGTGACTGCTGCTGAGCCGTGACGTAGTGCTCAGCAAACGTACTCACTGCGCCGCCAAAGAGGCCAGCTGGAGACACTGGGGCAGTCAATAGAGATGTCTTCTCTCTGTCACTCATCTCCATGAGGGTCAGCCACACATGCCTTTCCAGAACGACCAGGTTACCCATGGATTTCCCGATGGCCTGCGCCATGACTTTCGTGGTGCGCAGCTCCAAGTCTGTAGCGGCCCGAAGCTCTTTAAAAGTCTCCGGATCAAAGTCTTGCTCATCCAGGGAGGAGCTTCGCTTGGAACACCTGGAGCACTGCCATTGCATGGAGTGCTGATCCAACTTGTCCTGCCGCTGAGTAGGCTTTCCCTGCCAGTGTGGACATCTGCCTACACAGCTTAGAAGGATGAATGGGGCGTGATTTCCATGCCCTGCTACTCGTTGGGCAGAGATGTGCTGCTACCCCGGTAGTTGGGCATAGCCGTTCTTTTCCCCGTGGTCCACGTTCGAGAGAACGTAGTCACTGCACGTGCAATCTGAGAGGGGCGCGTGCTAGGACTTATATAGTTTGCTGTGCACCTCAGGGAAGAACGGGGCAGTTCTGTTGTGCTTGGGCGCTTGATGGCGTCCAGACTGCAAGAACCACTCATCAAGGCGAGACTGTCCAGGTACCTCTGGGGGAGACCACTCGACACCTGACTTTCTGAGATGAATGGAATGCAGCACTACACGTGTCCAAACCAGATGACAACCAATCTGTCTGCATGTTCACACCAGGCCCGACGAAATACGAGGGGGAGCTGTCGATCAAGAACTAGTGGACCAATGGGGACACAAAACACCCCCTGATTTACATGAAAATCTACTCACAAGTTTTGGAAAACCAAGCACAGAATACAGCCTAAGCGTACAAAAAAAATTAAATATGAGCAAAATTGTCAGAAAGCTCAAAAAACAGTTGTATAACCAAGAAAAACCTGATTTTGTTTGCAATTCTGATGACTTTGCTTAAATTATTTAGTTTTTTTGCAACATATTTTGAATGTGTTTATATATTTTTTATTCTTGCTTGTTATTTTTTTTATCTGCATTTGTTATTTATTTTGTGCTTATTGATTTTTTTTTTTATCTGCGCTTATTGTTTTTGGATCTGTGATCACAATACATTTGGCAGGATTCAGATCCCATACAAAAACTCTGATTAACATGGAAAAGATACCTTTTATTGCATGTCGCGGCGTTGTGTCTGGTTAGGACAAGGTGTTATATGGAGGATATTTTGACAGGCTCGCTTTCAACTGTACACAGACGTAGTGTTTCCATCAAAATCGAAGTATACTTTGGGCTTAAGACTCTAGTTCAATGACAATACTTGCTGAAGCAAGTTTTATGTACACTGAATCATAACTTATGTTATTGAGACAACAGAAACATTTTATCACAAAATAAATGTTTAACACAATCAGTTAATTCACTGCTATGAACGCTAGGAAAGTACATTTTTAGATGGATGAGGAGACGGCATTCATGTTGTTGAAGCTGAAGGAGCTGAACACTGTTAAATATATGGGCAGATGAAAAACAAAGAATGACGAACTTTTGGACGAAGTCGGCAAAAAGCTAGAAGAACACAAAATTCAACCAGAAAATGTCTACGTTACTTCCTCACCTGACATTCAATTGTGCACTGTGTCATGTATAATTGGACAAATAGATGAAGACAGTAGCTTGACTTGAGAGTAGCTGTAGCTCGATTACACTGTAACTATGCATGTCAATTTATTGAATTGGTCCTTTTTGTCAATTAGAATTAGGTCTATATTGTAATCAGCCAATCAACCCTCTTCAAGGTATGACACCAAGTGACTTGAGTGTAATATTAATTATTTGTGTTTGATATGAACGGAAATATCCACACCAAAGCCCTAGTGGAAGCAGGAGACGAGTGGATGTTCTTGACAACTGAAGTGTTTGTAGCCTGACACCAGATCTGCTGAGCCTCTCTGAGCAGAACAGGGAAGTGCTGTTACCTGATAGGCTGTAATCAACAAGATACTGTACTTCTTCTCTTCAAGTACACACACACGCACACAAGTGCACATACTGTACACACATGGGATTCTGGGGTTTTAACCTTGTATTCATCTATGTATGCTATGCTATGCATCATGCACTCTCCTGCTTTGACATTTACACCTAATTCTGCCTCAGTCAGTACAGGTGAAAGACCTGGGCATGTCGGTACATTATTTAGGCACATAGTGATACATAAAATTGTGTGTACCTCTGGTGAAAAGACCAACAGGACTGGTCCTCAGCATATGTTATGTTCTGTTTGGCATGTGATGCTGGTGTGCAATGTCCTCAACATACTTCTCAACTAGCTTAATCAGCAAGACTATCTTGATCAGCCAGCTACACCAACAAGACCAGCACCAAACCAGCAGTAACCAGAATAAACTAGCCTGGGCCAGTATAAAAATATGTTGAAAGTACAGTTTGTGTTTATACAGTATGTGACAGCATAGAAAGCAAGCTTAAAAATAAGCAGCTGACTCAAAGTAAAGTGTTTACAGGCCATGTCAATATAACTCATCAATAATTAATAACTTGCACCACTTATGCATATAAAAACTCCTCTGTGCTCAGCTAATGTAACTGAATAGTAGTTATAACCAAAACAGGAGTCAAATGAAAAGCAAGAATCAGGTGGCATATATTTATCATTGCCAGCCACTCCTCACGTTTAGGAGTCTAACACAAAATTCTGAGTAACATATGAGGAGAATCAGTTACCTTAAGAACATCACTAGTGGAGAAATATCCTCTTGGAAATATAATCTCTATCTTCACCATTGACTGCATTTTTGACTCTATCTCACCTGAGATGCTTATACCTGCACAAACAAGAGAAGAAATCATTGAGCCATCTAAAAGTTCCAGATCTCTAAAAGAGCATGAAATAAATCTTACGACCACTCAAACTGCCTTTTTCTATTTTCATGAGATTTTTAGAATGTATTGTATAAGATATACAGTGCATACGTTTGCCTGCAGAATCTGCCAAATGTTTATATATTTTTTTATATATAAGAGGGATTTTGCTCTTATGGAAAGAAATTGGTACTTTTGTTCACCAAAGTGGCATTCAGATGATCACAATGTAAACATATGACATTAATATCATATGTTCATATGTAATAACATGTTGTTCATGTTATTAACATTAATAACATGAACATTTGCTAGTTGAACTTCTTCAACTACTTCAGAGTTCTCATCAAAAAATCCTCCGTGTGCAGCAATGACAGCTTTGCAGGTCCTTGACATTCTAGCTGTCAGTTTGTCCAGATCCTCAGGTGACATTTCACCCCACACTTCCTGTAGCACTTGCCATAGATGTGGCTGTCTTGTCTGGCACTTCTCACACACCTTACATTCTAACTGATCCCACAAAAGCTCAATGGGGTTAAGATCCATGTAATGCTTCAGACGGTAATGAGGAAGCTGGGACAGCCTTGACAGACACAATGACATTTAATGACACTTTTCAGTGTATAAAGAAACAAAAACCTGAACTTCTTTTCAGCCAGCTGTGTCAAATCATAAAGACAGTCAGACACGTGGACAAGATCTGACATGTGCATTTTCCCCCTGGGAGGGGAAACAGGGCGAAAAAGAGGAGAAATGGAAGAGGGGGCGGGAATAACAAAAGGAGAAGAGAAAGTAGAGAGAGAGATGGGCTCGCAGGCCCCGGACACGCCGTCGACTGGCCCTCAGCTCACTATTGTGCTTCTGTCTGCGACGCCAGGCAATGGCACTGGACCCCTCAGCCATCCCTTCCGGTTGCCGGTTGATGCAGTGCTCCAGTGCCACCGGATCGAGCTCTCCCTCGGCATCACGATCTTCAGTCAGCTGCGAGGATACCTTGGATGTTATATCCTTCCTCCATCCCGGGTTTCGGCACCAGTGTAATGCTTAAGATGGTGAGGAGGTAGCTGGGACCGACTTGACAAACTCATAGACATTAAATGACACTTTTCAGTTTATAAAGGAACAAAAACATGCACTGCTTTTCAGTTAGCTGTGTCAAATCATAAAGACAGTCAGACATGCACACAAGCTTCGTACAGCTCTCTCCCATCTGCCACTGTCTCTTCTCCTTAAATAATCCCTCCTGCCCTTGCTGGAACACGAGGCCGGTGTGGCTCGTAGGTGGAAGTCCTTCGGCAATTATTTTTCCGGCTTCACTCTGCCCAGACGTTGCTTGGCTCCGCCCTGCTCACCACAATCCATAATACATTTTTCCAATTATCTGTTGCCCAATGTCTATGTTTCTTAGCCCACTCTAACCTTTTCTTTTTGTCTTTCTGTTTCAAAAGTGTCTTTTTCTTTTCAATTCATCCCATATGGCCTGCAACCATGAGTCTTCTCTTTACTGTTGTACATGAAACTGGTGTTGAATGGGTAGAATTCAATGAAGCTGTCAGCTGAGGAAATGTGACACGTCTATTTCTCAAACTAGAGATTCTGATGTACTTATCCTCTTGTCTGGATGGATATGTACTTATCCATCATCTGGCCTTCCACATCTCTTTCTGTCCTTGTTAGAGCCGGTTGTCCTTTGTCTTTGAAGATTGTAGTCTAGACTTTGTATGAAATCTTCTATGTTCTAAGTTTTTTTTTTTAGCTATTTCATTGGATAGCAATGAAAACATACCTCAAAACAATGATTGACTGATGAGTTTCTAGAGAAAGCTGTTTCTTTTTTGCCATTGTTGACCTAATATTGACCTTAAGACATGCCAGTCTATTGCATACTGTGGTAAAAACAAACACAAAGACAATATTAAGCATCATTTAATGAACCAAATAGCTTTCAACTGTGTTTGATATAATGGCAAGTGATTTTCTAGTGCCAAATTAGCAATTTAGCAGATTTGATCAAAATTACATTTTTCAAATAGTGATGGTGCTGTTTTTACATCAGTAATGTCCTGACTATACTTTGTGATCAGTTAATTCACTTTGGTGAATTAAAGTACCAATTCCTTCTGGAACAGTAAAACCTGTACATTATTCCAAACTTTTGGTCACCAGTGTACTACAAAATAAACTCGAAAAAGGACAAAAAGACACCAACAAAGTACCTTCAAAGCCGTTAATATGTCTTGTGCGCTAGTTTTCTGAAGATATTCACACACAGAAAACTTGTGTGTGAATGTGATAAATTGTTCACACACAAGGTCTCCCCTTCTCCCATATACATGAATATGGTCCAAAGGCAAAATTCATTTACATCTCTTTAAATCATTGCAGATGTTACAAAAGCTCTCACACACAAACATACACACTTTCCCTTTCATCAAGAAATTTGAGTGACAATCACACATTCATATCAACTGAGTAAGCAGCAGAGTGCTGTTTGCTCAGATTTCAGGGGCCTCTGATTCAGAAAGGTTTGAATTACTCTGTGGATGGTACAAAGGACCTGCGTGGGTGGATGCTTGAAAGTTAAACAATGCAAGGCTCCTTTCTTGCATTTCAGAAACGACTTTCATTCAAAAGTCAGAGGAACATGCAGCCATTGGCCTGACACTGAGGATAATGACAGCAGCCACGCTTCAAGGTTAGACGTCATATGTAGTGTCAGCTGCAGAAAATACAGGCAGGCCACTGTTGATACATCTATTTAACCTGCCGATTATGCATGTTTAGCATCTCACAAATTATGCATTTGCAGCCCAAATACCAGCTGACAATGGTCAAAATTCATCAGACACATTATACAAAAAAGTTATGGCAGAGTACAGTAATAAAGGCACAGAGGGTTTGATAAAGAAAAGGGGGGGGGGGGGGGGGGTGAAATATCAGCAACAGGATATTTGTAGTAGAAGCATGTCTTTTTTGGACAAACACTCATTTCAGAATATGAAATGGCTGGTGAAGGGAAGAGTGGAATTCTAAATCCTCTTATTATATACATGTAGAGCAGAGGAGGGCTGGAACATCGGGTTGGATTGAAGCGCCAATCAGGCTGATGGGGGCGCGGGAGGGATAAAGTCTCCCGGTGACGACAGTTCTATAGAGAGAGAGAGAGAATGACAGGCAGCTGCTCTGTGTATTAATGTTTGTGTGTTTTTCGTTTAGTTTTTCTTAAACTATTATTTATATTGCCAAGCCGGATCTCGCCTCCTCCTTTCCATCGAACTGCTTTACATTGGTGCCAAAACCCGGGAAGGAGGAGGGATGCCCGTTGCAGAGTTATCGACACTGCAGTCCACCCAGGGGAGTGCTGCAGCTATCCGCCGGAGGACTGAGTAGCATGACCACCCAGATGCGGAGAACAGCCGCTGTCCACGAGGTGAGTGGGGACTGGACTCCCTGTCTGCCTGGGGCCGCTGCCAGGGGCGGAGGAGTACCCTGCCATACCCCAGAAGGACAGAGGGGTTGAGAGGAACGCCATCCACGAGGGGAGGAGGGAAGCGACTCCCCGACCACCTGGAGCAGTAGGGCCACTGCCAGGGGCAGAGGAGAGTCCCCATGGGTCGCCGAGAACACGGAGGGGTTTTCTGTCCACTGGGGGTCTGACTGTGGTCCGCCCGGGGAGGAGCGGCTGCCGTCTGCCTGAGAGGGTGGAGGAGTGATCGGGGACCACATGACGGTGCATCATAGAACCGGTGAGTGTTTTTTTTCCCCCTCTCTCTCTCCATGTTGGCCTTTATCCCTCGCATATTTTGTTTCGTTGTTTTTACCCTCCAGCCTCCTCCCAGGTCGAGCAAGGTGGAGATTACCCACCGGCAGATGGGGTGCAAGGCACGCACGTCATGCCGGGGGCTCCCCAGCCTGACGCAATGCCGGGAGGAGTGTAGAGCGGAGGAGGGCGGGGCCAGGCTGGAATAATACACGCCCAGTCCTCAATCAGCCTGATGGGGGCACGCGAGGGATAAAGGCGGACGGTGACGAAGGTTCGAGAGAGAGAGAAAGAGAGAGAGAGAGAGAGAATGACAAGTAGCTGCTCTGTGTATTTATGTTTACATGTTTTTCGTTTAGTTTTATAAAATATTATTTATATTGCCAAGCCGGTTCTCGGCCCCTCCTTTCCATTGGACTGCTTTACAATACAGTACAAACATTCATAATCTATTGAGTAAGCAGCAGTGTGCTGTTTGATCAGAGTGAGGACATGGCACAGCACTGAAAAGAGAGTGTGAAAATAAGAAAATAAAGAATGGTACGCTCAAGTACACCAACGAGGAAGTTACCTGGGATGGGCATTATTAGATTCCAGTGATTAAACATCAGACCGAAGGAAACATACTGACAGTTTGTTTCAGTCTGTTCTAAGTTGCATTTGAAGTACTTTGACAACTGGTAGGCCAACTGGTTTAAAAAATGAATTTCCATGCTGGTATAAACTGGTTTATGCTGTACAATGTTTCTATAGATCAATTTAGATGAAAGCATCTGCCAAATGCATAAATATATGTGTCTGATACTGGTTGACCAAGGGAGGCTTGTTGGTTAAGTTAGTAAATTACACCAACACTCAAAAAACAAAGTTGTGTTAATCCTGTCCAGCCTAAATCTCACAGATCTTGTCTAAAGCATGAAAAACACTTTTCATTTTGGGCTTGTATGCTGTCGATAATACTGAACAAGGTTTTTGAACCCCAGAAATACTGTATGCTGGTATTTCGCAAGAGTTTTCAGAACAGCTCCTGAATTGATCTCTCTGTAGTAGTGACTAAGTGTGGCACTGCCAACTGCAGAGTTCAGACATAAATAACAACACAAAATCTGTCCTCTGTGAGCACTGCCGGCAGAGCATTGATTAGTCAGAAATATGGTTAGAGACAAGAGAGCCTTTTCTAGTCAAACACATCCCCATCAACATCAATCCCACATGCACAGCAGATGTCATGGAAAGACCATGATTGACTCCCAAAGTCCACTCTGAACTACACCAAAAAAAAACAAAAAAAAAAAAAAAGGAACAAAGACCTCTCTAAAGTCAGAAATGGGAGAATTTTTTTTCCTGGACATTTATCTATTCTGCGGAAAAGACCAGCTTCAACAACAAGATGAGTTAACATGCTGGTTGAAGCAGGTTTATTCTGGTTAGTGCTGGCTTGGTGCTTGTCTAGCAGGTGGATCAGCATAGCTATGCTGTTCACCTGCCAAAAATGCTGGTCAATAAACATGGACCAAGGGGGCTAGTTGGATAAACTAGGGCAGTCATGTTTAGCTGACTGCAGACTCACCCTTTTACAGTGTCTCATGACAGCAGCCACTTCATCTTCAGTGAGCAGATTGCAAGCCACCATGGCCATAGTCTCTGGGCTGGGCATGGGGCTGTACTACCTCATACCAGCTTGAGTCTCTCTGGGAGAACTCAACATGAAAATAATAGGTTGACCTAGCTCTTTACCTGAGGGTGAGGAAAGGAGCCAATGTAAGATCCCTGATGAGAGCAATTCTAATGGTAGTCTCAATAATATAATTAAATTAAAGGGATAGTTCACCCAAAAGGAATTATTTACTCACTCTCATGCCGTCCCAGATGTGTGACAAAAAAAGATTTTTTGAAGAATATTTCAGCTCTGTAGATCTTTGCAATGCAAGTGAATAGTGACCAGAACTTCAAAGGACCAAAAGGAACATAAAGACAGTATAAAAGTAATCCATATGTCTCAAGTTGTTAAATCCGGATCTTCAGAAGTAATATGATAGGTGTGAGTAAGAGATAAATATTTATATCCTTTTTTACTGAAAATCTACACTTTCATATTCACATTCTGAAAGTGAATATTTAAGGTCTTAAATATAGCTAATTCTAAATCGAAGATATGGATTAAACCACTTTAGTCATATGGATTACTTTATGATGCTTTTATGTCCTCGTTGGATCTTGTGAGTTCTGGCCAACATTCACTTGCTTTGTATGGACATACAGAGCTGAGATATTCTTCAAATCATCTTAATTTGTGTTCAGCAGAAGAAAGACAGTCATACGCATCAGGGATGGAATGAGATTGAGTAAATTATGAGAGAATTGTCATTTTTGGATGAACTATTACTTTAATAATCCTTCCCAAGCTTATTATTTGTTTTAAGGAGAAGTCAATATTGTGAATTAGTCAATTTCAACATATCATTTTATCAAACCTTATAACTCCCAACAATATTGCTAATAGGTACATTTTGAAAAAGGATAGTTCCGATCCTAGATGCTAATTGGTCAATACAGCATTCCAGTCGGGCTAAAATACATGATAAAATAACAAAAATGACACACCAATAGAGGCCAAATATTAATCCTAGTTTATTGTTTTAACTTATGTCAGGGACTACATTATCAAGCGGAAGTATGGCACATAATAAATATGCCAAGTAAAATAATGCTTTGCTGAAATTTGTGTCCTTAGCGTAAAAGCAATAAGGCACTTGAGGTCAAAATATTTTGTGAATATTATCACAGTTTGGGGTTGCAGGCCTGTGGCTATATTTGCAATACAGCATGGACTCTTGTGCCTTATTTCTTAATTAACGTAATGCTACAAGGTTACAAAAACGGTGCCTATAATACACATGTATATTTCCCAATGCTTGTTTATATATGAGAAAATGCACTCTAAAATGGCAATACTGGCCAGCCTACATGCTTAGATTATCTTGGAGCTTTAAGTTCTTTTCAAAGTGTTGAAAAACCCATTGAAATGCCTGTGTGTTACTCACTGCAGTAGACACTGTAAAGAAGGCAGCTATGTAATTCATCATTAGCTGAGAATTTAAAAAAAAAAAAAAAAAAAAAAAACAGGGGCCGGACTCAAAGGGAATTATTCCATAAGAGAATTCAGTTCTCTCTTCTGATTTGGCCTCTTTAAAAACTCATCATGCAGCTTGTTGGCTTTTCATATGGAAATACCCTACCTTCTCCATTTTTGGTGTCTCCAATTCCCCTGGTATTCACACAGAGCACTGGCCTCATCAAAGGCTGTTGAAACATAAGTAGACTGAGAGTTGTGTGTGAACTCACCTGGTTCATTATCTAAATGTTTGGGGGATTTGGATCTTCCACTGTGTCCATGTCGTGTCCCCATGTCCTTCCTGTCTCTAGAGGAAAACCTTTCCCTCTTCCGTCCACTTTTAAACAGCAGGCTGACAAAGGTTTTGGAGCGCTGCAGGGTGCTTCCTTCTGCCACTAACTTGTCCTTCTGATGTTTTCTTTTATTCTGCTTGTCCTTTGACCAACATCCAAACAGACACATGTAAAAGAGTGACCTCCAGACACGGGAAGTTTCAGTTAAATTAGAAATGCATACTGAATCTTTTTAACTATATTGTAGAAATTAATTTTCATAAAGAAACACATTGGCATGCCCAAATGAAATAATATACATATATGCGGCATTATGGCACAAAGTTTGCATGTTCAGTCCTGAGCTACTGTGAGGTCAAAATCATGTTCTATCACTATTGTGCTCTTGAGCAAGACACTTAAACCTGGGTCGCTCCACGGGGAGTGGACTATAAATTGCTGTGGTTGAAAAACACCTGCTGAAGTGTTTACAATTTCCAGACACCAATTATATTCATGTGAAATTATTGTGAAATTATTAAAGTGGATGCAATGCAAAGGTCAAAAGTGTAATTCTCACAATGCCTGTCAAGATCATGGACAAGAACATGTCAAGGTTATGTTTCACCCCTAAATCAAAATAATAAAAACCAAAAGAAAAGAAAAAATATATATTTTGTATAAGAAAATTAAGCGTAATTGCACTGTGGCACTATTGTCATAATAATTAGTAGTTATTAAAATGTGAAATTAAAAAAGTTATTTTAAAATATTTACATATCATGGTTACATGATGAATATCTCAGCTCTGTAGGCCCATATAATTCAAGTTAATGGGAAGCTCCAAAAACCACATAAAGGAAATATAAAAGTAATCCATAAGACTCCAGTGGTTAAATCCATATCTTCAGAAGCAATATAATAGGTGTGGGTGAGAAACAGATCAAAATGTTCTTTACTAAGTTTTAAAATACTTTCAATTTTACTTTTACAACTGAATGTCACATGTTGTGCCTGTTTAATTTCACTTTCCCATCAGAAAGTGAAAGTTAAAGTAGATATTTATAGTATAAAAAAAGGACTTAAATATTCTTCTGTTTCTCACCCACACCTATTACATCGCTTCTGATATGGATATGGATTTAAAAACTGGAGTCTTATCGATTACATTTATGTTGCCATTATGTGGATTTTGGAGCTACAAACATCTGACCACTTGCATTGTATGGACCTACAGAGCGGAGATAGTCTTCTATAAATCTTTGTTTGTGTTCTGCTGAAGAAAGAAAATTATACACATCTGGGATGGCATGAGGGGGAGTAAATGATGAGAGAATTTTCATTTTTGGGAAAACTATTCCTTTAAAGGTGCACTCAGTAATTATTTTTTAAGTCGGCTGAAGGATAACTTACAGTGACATCTAGTGGCCTGGATGCCGCATCAATTAAACACAGTAGTTTTCAGTTACAAATGGCATTGTAGAAACCCGCTATGCACAGTAAACCAGGATAAATTTAATCCATGAATGAAAGTGTCCAATAACAGGGCGGTTACTGAGATTAAGCAAGTAGTATTCAGATGGCCATGTGATTCTAACATGCTCTATATAAAAATAAAGTGCTTTTATAAGGTTACTGATATGACTGATCTCTTAATTTCACATGAGTGGTCATGATTTTATACATGTTTCAAAATGACCATTTATTTCTTTAGAAGTAAAACTTTTTAAAAGAGGAAACACTGAGTGCACCATTAAGCCAAAACAAAAGAAAATAAAACAAATGTAACACATTCGGTTGCTTTACAGTAATGAGAGTTGGGGTGGGGTGCTTAATTTTCATAAGAATAATGTCACAATACAAAAAATCTTAACGTTACTAAAAAAGCTTTATTTTCTATAACAAAAAAACATCTATTTTTTTTTTTATTATTATTTATTTTAATTTGTTGCATTTTTTAAAATATAACCTAGACATGTTTTGGTGGCAGATTCTGTAAAAACTGATAACAGTGATGAAATGAGACTTGTGATTGAATGTATTTGTTAAAGGCCACTTGTCATTACAAATACCCCAGTCATTTATCTCCACAGTGTGAGGTGATAAACCTGGCATATAAAATAAGATGATATAAACTTGGCTCTGTGGATTTTGAGTGTAAATTTCTCATGGCATCAGATTCTCCAGTCTGAACCATTCATCTTTCACAAGGAGATCCCATCCTGTAATAGTGATGTATTATGCATTCCACAGAGTTCATTTCAATGCAGAAATCCAATAGCAGCACTACATACAAAGCATATGCCAAACAGATGCAGAAGAATGACTACAGAGCTGCTTCATGGGTCAGTTGTTGATTTTTAACCACACATTTTCTAGTCTGAGAGGAACTTCCACTGCATGGCATATGTATCGAATTACTCTACCCATCACTGATCTGGTTGTGGTCTTGGGCATGGACATTGCAACTCAGATATGAGTTGCATGTCCCATCGGTGATGTAAACAGAGCATGGCCGTGTACTGCTCACCTTATTTTAAATTTATAGCCTTTGTTGGTGGGCTGAGGGACTCCTTTTTATATTTTTAAAGCTGAAGTGTGTAATTTTTTCGATGGTGGAGAAGCTGAAGTATGTAATTTCTGTGCCAGTAGCTCCACCAAAGAGAATTGCAAAATAAATATTGTTTTCAAAACAGCTTTCTAAAAATGCCCCCTCTGCCGTTGATCAAACAAACAGATAGTCCTGTCCCCCAACACTCATGCGAGACACACCTTTGGTCGAGTCAATGCTGTTGTCTCTCTTGAGACGGGTTACTCAAAACAGAGGATTTTTCATAGCACCACAGGGAAACAGTGTTTACAGTTTTCAAGAACATTAAACTATGAATGACTTACTTATAGTTTTGTCTGCATATTAAGCTGGGATAGGAAAAAGTATTTTATTACTGAAAAAGTTCCATATTTCAACTTTAAACCAATAATGAAAATTCTTTCATAATAATTTACCCACCCTCATTTTCCAAATGTTCCAAAATTGTATGACTTTCTATCTTTTGTAGAACACAATAGGATCATTTTTGAAGAATATTCTGGGCCATTTGTTTTATATAATGAAAGAGAATGAGGACTGGGACTGCCCCAAAATTAAAATCAGTATAAAAGAATTATAATAGTGTTCAAAAAGTTTTCTAAAGCCATACTACAGCTCTGACTAATTTGCTGATAATCTTGCTCTCAAATGGAATGTTAACCTTTGAGGCCAGATAATTAAATCGGTGAGTTGAACTCAAGAACCAAATCAGTCAGGGCCTGGGTAGCTCAGCGAGTATTGACGCTGACTACCACCTCTGGTGCTACTCCAGGATGTGCTGAGTGACTCCAGCCAGGTCTCCTAAGCAACCAAATTGGCCTGGTTGCTAGGGAGGGTAGAGTCACATGGGGTAACCTCCTCATGGTCATTTGTGCATGGATCACAGAGAGCAGCATGAGCCTCCACGTGCTGGGAGTTTCCACGGTGTCATGCACAGCGAGCCACATGATAAGATGCGAGGATTGAAGTCTCAGAAGTGGAGGCAACTGAGACTTGTCCTCTGCCACCCAGATTGAGGTGAGTAACCGCGCCACCACGAGGACCTACTAAGTAGTGGGAATTGGGACTAAACATACTTCTCTCATGAACTTTCATGACAGCTAGGGTGGAACTCAAGATGTTCAGTGAATAATGACTTAAATTTTCACACAAAGCTATCGAATGGCTTCAGAACATTTAGACTATATAACACACGAGTAGTATAGACCTCTTACATAATACATTTATTGTACTTTTTTGTCACTTTGGAACCTGACAGGCTCAGTCTTTATTCAGTGGCCCTGGATATTTTTTTATTTTTTCATTTGGGTATGACTATTTCTATGTGCAACCAATGGAAGATAGGGGGAGAGTTTGGAAAACCTGTTTGTCAATGTTTTTGCAATTTCGTTTGCTAGTGACAAATAAATAACACACTGACACAGTGATGTGACTCTGGCTGGTTTCTGTGGTTATGACCCTACTAGCATCAGGCTCCAGTGGGCCAGTCTGGAATGCAGTCTCTATCCATTCAGAGCTGGGCCAACGTGAGCAGTCCTCGGTAGAGATACAGACATCCACCATCTCTGAGCCGAAAACAGGTAGGAACATAACCTGCGAAAGCCCACTGAGAGAGCTGACTGGCATTCTGGAAGAGAGAGAGGTAGTGGAGCAGTAGGAGTCTGAACCCTGAGAGGAAGAATACTGAACCCCATTAGCCACTGAGAAAGAGAGAGAAAAGGAAAGAGATTTTTATAAGATATTTTTAGAACGCCTTAATAGAATAGAACATTTATAACATTCAGTGCACTCCAGTGTAGCTCTGTCATCCACTTCATTACACTTGAGAACATAGCGTATACTGTCTACAGCACAGTGCACTTAGTTGCAATTTTTAAAACCATAAAAACAAAGAAAGACAAAGAGCTTTATAAATAGCAAAGAATGTCCTGGCGTGCTCTACGCTTGCTAGTCTCAATTGTCTTAAAGGTGAAGTGTGTAATTTCTGCGCACAAGCACCACCAGAGGGAGTTGTGAGAATAATAACGGTTAACAAACAGGTCAACATTAATGTCTTCCATTGATTGACATGCATTTAATCCCGCCTTAAAACCACGCCATTGGTTGCAGTCAATGTTGCTTTATTGGGCTGTTCGGGTTACTCAAACAAACAGAGCAATGCTTTCAAAGTGCCACTTGCCAACGTGTTTACACTTTCAGATTATTTACATCCACAAATGGTTGATTTATGGTTTTTGCATATTAAACTGAGAATGGAAAGTAGTATGTAAACATCGAAAAGTTACACACTTCACCTGTAAATATGAAGGAGAATCACATGTGTTCTGAATATGGAAGAAAAACTCTTCTGTCCTGTAACCTAAATACACCCGGACAACCCCGGATGATTTATCATAATGCTCTAATCCCTGGTTATTTTCAGACACGAAAATAATAAATGGAAAGCAGAGAGAGTTTGATGGCAATGAAAAAATCAGGCTTAATGTGGCCAGTCTGTCCTCAGTTTTAATCTGTAAAGGGAATTTGCCAGTGCATATCATCAATTCAATTATGGATATTATGTTTCTAGCACAGGATGCTCCAAAATACAAAAGCAAAATAGTGCATCACAAAAAGCATGCAACCTATCTTTACAAATAGATACATAGCATATTCACAGATGAAATTTCTGGGTATGTGAGGATTACACATAATGTTTACATACATTTATTAAGCCAGCTGTACTCTCTGTATCTCCTTATATGCAGGATATCTTCCAGCCTTCTAGAAAAAAAGACTATATTAACCTATAGTTCACCCAAAAATAAATATTCCCTCAAGCCTTGCCTGTTGAAAAATGCTGGCACAAGTCATGTTTGAGTTGTTTTACACAGCAAAAAGGTGTTCAAAATGAAATAAATCCAACATAAAACATTGGATTTTATATGCAGAGAACTTTAAAATGAATTATGTCATTATTTAATTACCATAATGTTGCTTTTAACCCATATGATTTTCAGAAGGTACAAGTTATTTCCACGTTCTGGTGGTTTGGGGCAGAGGTATTCAAGCCTTATTGTGTTACATTTTGTAAAATGTATAAAAAAGTAATGGAGATCTGTTAGGTTGCATTTTTTAAATTTGAAGTGTTACTACTCTATACAGTATATATGATTGTTCTTCTGCTCTCTAGGCATTTATATTTAGAGACAAATGTGATGGCATATTGTGTTCACCCTGAAATTTCAAGGCATGGGGACTGAGGGTTTCAAGCTTAAGGATTGGTCCATACATCTTGTGCACTGTATTACAGTGTTACTATCCAGCTACTGTTAACAGCTGCGACTGGATCATTGATTTAATGAGATGAGCATGTGATGTGGATCAGTCTGATTTGTAAGCAAATCATTAAGACCAGTTTTCTGAATTGTATCTGATACATTAGAAAGATCTAACTCAAAATAATGAAATTGTTTATAGATCGTACATCACTTCTCGAATGAACTACAAGGAGAGTTAGGGCGAATGGCAATATTTTCAGAGAATAACAACTTAAATTTCTGTTTATTTAGGTTTAATAAAATGTCTGTTAAATTGTCTGTTTGTAACAAAGCTACAATTTGACTTCAGAAGACTCTTCGGAAGAGTATGGATCATTTTTATCATATTTGTATTGATTTTTAAATATCTTTTGAAGCTTGAAAGCTTCAGCCCCAGACTTTTCTCATTTGTGTTCCACAGAAGAAAGAAAATGTTACAGGTTTGGAAAGTTATGAGGGTTTCCAGAGAATAAATTTTTTGGGGGTGAAATATTGAGTGAACTAAGTGCACTGAATGTAAAATGCCCTGTGTTGAATGTAATTCATTTTGAAAACCTTACGCAGTGTAAAACAGCCCAACAATTACTTAGAACAGCATTTTCCACTAGGCAAGACTGAAGAGAATAAGACCTCATATAATTTGTCAGATCAGGCATTTCTGACTGATGCCCGCAGGTGTACGCTTACCTCATTTTGAGGTCGCAGGCCCCTCAGAATATCTGAGTCTAGTATTTTACAAACATTTAACAAGAACTGGAACATTATTAAGATGATAGTAGGTGGCAGCATAATTTACCTTTTAGGAAAATAGGACAATGATGTCATACAGAAGCTGTGTCACTATACAATGGATTCATACAGACTGTCCAGCACAGTGGAAATCCATATTAAAGCGTATACATTTGCAGGCACTTTATCCACTGCATTTTGGTATATATATTTTACCAGTTTGTGCCTTTAATTTTTTATGGTGAACAATCCCTTTAACTTTGGAAGCCCTAAAATACCAAAATGTAAATGTAGGAATAAAAATTTATATACTGAAAAACTAAAACTAAACTGAAACTAGAAAACCTACTAACACTAAATTACAAAATGAACACGATCTAAATTAAAAACTAAACTGAGTGGACGAATTAAAAAAACAAATTAGTAATACAAATTACATTTTTAAAATTATAATAACACTGTTTAAATATTAATTAGAGACAATCAGGTTTTCTGCAGGTCTGAAAAAAAGTCATAAATTGCCCTTTCTCAAATTAAAGCCTTAAAAAAGGTCTTCAAATCAGAGTGAATTGAACTCTTAAATTAATATGGTCATGGTATTAAATGTTGCATGGGGATTGGTTTCTTGTTGCGATTAAGTCATTTTAAAGTGAAGAATAATTTCTGGGCAAGAATAGCACTTACACTAAATTTGTGGTCTCTTGGACGCCATCATCAGTTCAATAAATAACTTTTCTTTTAATAATAAATAATAATATTAAGTTCAATTTATATAGCACTATTCCAGTGCTCAAAGCGCTTCACAAACAACAAACATATACATTAAAACCAAACAACACTACAACACAGTAAATACATAAAACACCACAAAACATTGTCAATCATATAGTCCGGAGTGAAAGTAGGCCTATACTGTTAATCTGCATGTAACTGAACAGTACAAACAATATGAGCACTACGGGAAAAATTACATGCCCAAGGTCGTTTCACGTGGAATGGGGGCACCAAGCAACCCGTGTCTTTTGTGCTTATCTTTTTTTTCATGTAATTACTCTGCTCCTGATAATACAAATGGAATAGTTAAAATTCAAACTCTGCCCATTACAGTGGCCGCCATCTTGGTTTATGACATGTATCATTTATTCGGCTCCAAATAATCTCTGATCTGCAAAGAATGAATAATACAGAATTTTGATTTTTGATTTTGTTGAAAAGTTACGTTAACACAAATTTGACAAGGTCGATGTAAAACAGAATATTAGGCTATATTTTGGCAATGGTTTGTTATATTGAAACTAAACTTTGTATGCTTCATCAAGACCATGATCTGAGGGTGGATACAAAGTTTGGTGACAGCACCACCTATGGGGCAAGAAATGCAAAACACTTTTGGTTTTGCCTTTAACTTTTGAACCATATGTCTTAAAATCATGATTTCAAGGATACCCACATCAGCCATATATAATTTGTCCCTTAGCATCCATACTGCCTCTCCAGCAATTTTAAGTTAAAAAAAAACTATTTTCCATAACATATCAGCAATAGTCATACAGCAGTAAAAAACAAAAAACAAAAAACAGAGACATTAAAATGAAACCCCCAAACCATAATCCGTTGCTCTTACTTGGAGACATAGATGCCCTGGTCAAACTCTTTGCCACCACGGATATTGAACCCCAGGCAGAAGTCATCTGAGGTTGAGTACAGGTGCAATATTCTGCACAGGGCTCCATCTCAATTGGCCTCTGAGGGTGTGCGACAACTCTCTTCCACTACTATCCGTCGGTGGATCAGATCTACCCTTCATACATACATTTATATGTTAATAAGCTGTAAACAAATAAGCAAAGACACAATGATCACAGTCATAGTACAAAAATGCATAAATAGTACATAAATAGTATATAAATACAAAGTTTATTATAAAAGGTGTCAAAATTGCACTAAACCCCCACAAAAATTACTGTTTTCAAACAAGTTTCCCTGATTATTGTGCCCATCTGCCAAACAGATAGTCCTGCCCCAAGCTCATGCAAATAGTTGAGCCAAAGTTGCTATAGGACTGGTTGAATTCTTAAGCAAACAGAGCAACGTTTTTATAGGTCTACCGAGATACAGTGTTTACACTTTTGGAGAGAATTAAGCTATCATGCTCATAGCTGTCTCATAATATTAATCAGAGATAGGACAAATATTAAACATTTTCCTAAACATTAAAAATAACACACCACACCTAAAATCCTCAAAACAAACACAATGTAACTTTTCGCTAGACACACATATACTTTTGCAAGGAACCTGCCTAATTTACTATCAGTTAATGAAATGGCTGAAAAGACAGCAGCCCATCACTAGGATCTGCTTATCTTCTCACTACATTGAGGCTGATTAAACCCCCTCATTCAGCACACCTGCCAATAAATTAATGCCTAAACAACTACCAGTATTTTAAATGGATTATCCAACAAAAGCAACATGAAAAAAAATGGAAAACCTCCA
The DNA here is from genome assembly GCA_032164185.1 of Moxostoma hubbsi. Classification (NCBI taxonomy): domain Eukaryota; kingdom Metazoa; phylum Chordata; class Actinopteri; order Cypriniformes; family Catostomidae; genus Moxostoma; species Moxostoma hubbsi. The sequence goes on from JAVLUX010000021.1 coordinate 28,535,208, forward strand.
CAAGGCAGGCTTGAGGGACAGGGGTCACACCACAACCTTTCTTGCACAATGTTGAAACATTTCTATACTTGTTTGTGTAGACCAGCGGTAAAACATTACAAGCTTTCATATGCACAGATATGTTTAAAGACTCATCAGTGTAGAAGTAACATTACTATCTAAACTGGTAGATGGCAAAGTGTACTCTATTTAGCATGATTTTTTGATGTACTTGGGAAAATTACAAATGGATCAAGTTGAATTGAATTTGTAAATTTCTACTCACTTATTATGTCAACTTCTCATTTGAGTACGGGTAACAGGCACCTTCCCCACACGTCTTACCACCATGCGCAGCCAATTGTTTCCCATCAGGACTTTTACCACGCTACTCATGGTGATGCTCCCCAGGCTATTGCCAATGGCCTCTATAAGTTCATCCCCAACACACAACCCTGCCAACTTTATAACATGGTGTAAGGAAACCAAATGAAACAGATATTGTATAATGTAAACTCACAGTATAATTTATACATATTTGTGCTGTTGATGCTCAAAGGGGTCATGATATGCCTTTTGTATTATTTTAATATGTTCCTTGAGGTTCACTTGTAAAATTACAAAAGTTTTTTGCACAAAAAAACTGTGATATTTTTGTAAAACATGATCATTCACCCTCCTTCTGACCCTCTGTCAATGCTCTGTTTTGGTGCTGCTTCTCCTTTAAGACTAGACAGTAAACGCCCACTGTTATGATTGGCTCTCTGCTCTTGACTGACCTGCTCTCTCTGTGCCATCTCTCTACTCACCACTTCTGGACAGGGCTACAGAAGTGATAAGGTAAAGTAGTCATTGATGTGTTGTTGTGGAGGCGGTCAGATGTAAATGACTTCCACAGTGTGACATCACAATGTGGAGGAAGTAGAGAACGAGTCGTTTTGGCAGCTTCGTTTCAACAAATGCTCTTTTTGCAGTGATGAAGTTTTTTGTTCTAAAACTGACAGCATGTTTTTATTGTACGATGACCTCTTATATGTTAAAAGATGTAATTCCTCAAGTCATGACCCCTTTAACATGTCCATGGACTTTTTTAATCCAAAAAAGATTTAAACTAAAATGATTGAATAAATACAGGAAATTGTTTATTTTAGGTGATGGGACTGCTCATCATTTCTTTTACACTTTTTTTTTTTTTCTTAAGTGGATACCTCTTGAAGTTGCTAGACAAATGGTGGCTACTTTGAAGAAGCCAAAGATATTAGTTAGTTTTGATTCATTTAACATTTTTGGTCACTACAAAATTTCCAAACTTTCATTTGTGTTATTTCAGAGTTTTGATGACTTTAACATTGATGATTGTTACTCTGAAATGTGGAAAATAGTTATAATAAAGATTGAGTAGTAGTACTTTGAGTGTGTATATATACTTTATAAACTGTCACTTACATAATGAGGCATTAATGAGGATGACCCTGCCCATAGGAGAAAAAGGTTGGACTCCTCTCTGGCGCTGCTGTTTCTTGTGCAGATATTGTGGTAGAGTAGAGGTGCCCGAGGGCCCTGGCTGGGCACTGGGATGAGCCCCATTCGTCATGTCTTTGCCTGCCGTGTCAGACAAATGAACCATGGCAAAGTGGTGACCTCCCCACTAACCCTCATAAAGGGACTTAGGATCTCAAGGGAAATGGGGTGGGGTGGGCAAACTGGATGTCTGGTGTGTCAATACCAGTCACAAGGATTACAGTCCCAAGGTTTAGTTCCATAAAAGGGAAAGTATGCAGCAATGCTGCAAGAAGAAAGTGCTACGGATCCAGCATTGTTCACTTTAGAATAGAAGCCAAATGGTGAGGTGTCTTTACAGGGTGTATGGCGCCAATGGACTCCAGCATAATTATAATCAATCAATTAAACAGCTGATAAGCAAATTGTATTATCCGAACAGACCAAAATAGCAGTGTATCCTTAGGTCCATGCTTTAGAAAGGATCTCACAGAGGATGTGCATTTATGATCTAGGTCTGCTGGAGTCATTCCTCAATGGCAGTGAAGCTTTGTATGGCAGGAGTCAGTCATCTGGCCCTACCAGGTCTCAGTGTCTCACCTTTACCAGTGTTCCAAGACAGCAGAGAAGATCTGTAAAAACCCGGCCATGCAATGACTAATTTCCTATGGGAGGTAAAGTGATATCTGAAATTATAACACTCTGGAAAGCTAAGAGTTACACTAAAGCAAGAGATAATGAGCCGATAAGAAACTCTTAATATGTTAAAACACTTTAACTGTTTTGCTGGCATGAAACTGACATTTTATGAGCTGCCCATAGTAATTGTGTTTAGTCTTAACAGGAATTTGATGCCGTTGATTGAACATGCGCATCATCAACACCTCGGACAGCACTCAAGCAACAGGTTGCGTAAAGTGAGTGGACAATTTACAAAGGCAATGAGGACACAAAGGCAAATCGTTCTGGTATTTGCTAGAAGAAGAAAAAATCTGATTAGTTTAAATTAATAAGAGAAAAGAGACCTCTATACAAAGGTCAGTAAAAATACTATAATGTAATCTTGTCTGCACAAGTTATCCTCTATACTTAAGACACATATACAGTCAACAAACTAGTAGGGAATTACTTGCACTGCCAATAATATTGATGGTGGATACAAACTTGTTTCCTGTAGTTATCTTACTTGGTCTGTTGTTAATCTGAAGCCAGAAAAACAAAGTTAGATGAAGTTAAATGCCTTTACCTGTCTCCATGTTGTGCCGGATGACACAACAAAGTCAAAGACAATACCAACCTTAAGCCCGCCTCTCAGACAAGGTGTTTGGATTATGTGGAGGGGCTCAGGATGTTACTACAATATCTCATTTGGTCCAGAGGTTGACAATCGTCTCTCATAGCATATAAGTTTTATATGAACAATGGTCGTCAGGAACAACTTACAGATCCAATTAAATCTCACGTTGATCTGCAGGTAAGCCCAATAACTTCAGATAATAAAGAAAACATATTTTAACAAGATTATTTGCTCGTTTGTGGTTTTATTAGGCAGCATGTTTAAATGGATGTTTTCAACCAATGTGTGATCTACTGTCACAGAATAAACCTTTGATCAGCTCCCCTGGAGAATGTGGATGTGTTTTAGGGGTAGACTGTGATTGATCCCATTTAGAGCATCAAGGAGGTCGGAGCCTCTTTCAAAGGTAAAAGAAGGTTTGTACCAGGGGTGGTACTAGGATATGATCTTTCGGGCAGCATGTAGATGTTTAGGTTGGGCTATTTATCTTTCTGTCGGACAGGGGGCATTTGTGTTTCCAATATTCCAAACAGCAGCTGAGGATAGTTAAGGGAATATTCACTACAAGTTAAGCATAATGTTGACAAATTAATTTAGACTTTTGTCCCTCCTTTTCTTAAAAAAAAAAGAAGTTAACAATCGCGGTTATTGTGAGACATTTACTATGGAAGTGAATGGGGCCAATATTTGGAGGGTTTAACTGTGAAGCTTATCTTCTAAAAGCATTAATCCTTACTCATATATTATATGAGCTGTAACATTGTTTAAATCAGCGTTTTTGTGGGACTTCAGAGTTCATGGCTTTATGAGTAAGTATAGTAAGCAATTTTATCATACAAAAATCATGTTAACACATATTGATTATATCTTGTGGCTATACTTTTGAAACAGCGAATATTTTAACCTTTACGTATTGGCCCCCATTTACATCCATAGTAAGTGTCTCAATGTAACCCAAATTAATGCTTCTTTTTTTTCTTTTTCTTTTTCTCTTTTTAGAAAAGGAGGGACGAGTCGAATTTTATATATATATATATATATATATATATATATATATATATATATATATATATATATATATATATATATATATATATATATATATATATATATAGTATCAACATTATGGCACAAATGCTGTTGATTGAGCTTAACTTGTATTAAACCCGGAATATTCATTTAAATGTTAAATTGAAATATTGGCTTTTCTGAAATCAATGCTACAGCCAATATATTTTTCTTTTAAATGTCCGTTCTGGGCGGGAATTTCTGTTTGTGTTTTGGCCTGTGTGCTACCGCCCATTCCCCAATAGTATTTGCACACCCCGGTTTGCCAAAAATACATCTAGCTAACACTCACAGTGTTAAAAAAAATCCACATAAGCTGGTTTATAATTTACAAACAATAAAAACTTTACAAACGTATACGTTAGCTGATCAACTTAAGTGTAAGGCAGATAGGATGTGGCGCGTTTTAAGTTGCTTGGGAGGGGTTTGCTGGGGAGGGAGGGGGTTTGAGGGAGAAGGCGTGTCGTTGAAAATATGGGGGCGGTCCATTCAGTGGTTAAACGTGCCTGAAGCTAGCAAAATAGTTGAAATCGTTAACAACACCATTATTACACGTGTCAGAGTCGAAACGTACAATTCTCAGAAGTCTCAGAACACCTGTTATCTGCCTCCGAGCAATGCAAGAAGCCGATAACCAATCATAACGCAGCTCTCTTCCACGCCCAGTCTCTCGAGTCAACTAAAGATCTTTCTGCTCTAAACGCCGCATTTTCACGCAAACAGTGCACGTTCATCACTTTAAGCATCTCGTGCAGACCATTGACGTATTTATATGTCTATGGTGCAGACTTTCAAGCAAATTAGACCGGAAGTGCAGGCAGTATCCTGTCATCTCTCACAGTTAGCGCCGAGGTCATCCGCTTGAAGGTGTCTCAAGGTATACCTGGACATTACCTGTGATCGTTTAGCAAGGTATGTGTCGGATATTTAATTGGTAAACTTTTTGAAAGCAAATAAACGTTGTTTATTGTGGTATAATTGTTTTGTTTATGAAAGCGAGCTTATATTAGCTAGCTAACGTTAGCATAGCCGGTATATGGGGATATTGGTCCGTTGATAATGACATTTCTTATTTTGTAAATATCACATACATAACAGCTTGACAGCTCCGCTACTGTGTATAGACTTAAATGTAACTATAACATAATGTATGTGTTTATTTTACATGTGAGTTTCCATAAAACCAGCAAGACAGCTTTAGCTACAGCTGTGAACAGGCTGGTGGTCTCACCTGCTTGCCAAGTACAGCAGATAAACAAAAAAAAATTCTTTCATTTATTAACAGGGCTAGCGACCGATACATTCTGAAATAAAACGTTTTATCCTCAACTAAAGGGATAGTTCACTCAAAAATGAAAAGTCTGAAAAAAATGAAAAATGAAAGCGTGACTTTCTTTTTTCAGCCGAACTCAAATTAAGATTTATAATTAATAAGCTGAATATTTCAGCTCTGTAGGTCCATACAATGCAAATGAATGGTGAACAGTACTTTGAAGCCCCAGAAAGGCAGCATAAAACTAATCCATCTTAGTTGTTAAATCAATGTCTTCTGAAATGGCGCGAAGAACATACCAAAATGTGACTGCTGTACTTTTCACTGCACATCTTGCCATTGAAGGCCGATTCAAGATGGCGGCGAGACCAGACGCGTTTTGAATAGACCTGTAACGACTGTTGAAGATTTCTGCTCAAATTAACATTTAGAATTTAATTTTGCTGCTAAAAGTTTTTTTTCACTGATTGCTCGACTGCAGTGTTATTGCATTTCATAGTTTTTTTTCTGCCGGTTTTCGGAAAAATAGCGTCTTATTATTCAAGCTAGTCTTTGCTAACTCTGCAGCTAGCATAACAGCCCAATGGAAGTGGCGACAATTAAGGAAAAACGGACTGTCCGAGAAATACACTCTTATGCATGCCAGGCCAGTGTTTCTGAGGAGTGTGTCTCATCTCCTAACACGCCTACAAAACCTCAAATAAAAAAGGCAAGAGGCAACGAAGAACAGCCATTGCTTCTGGAACATCAGGATACCATCATCTCTGCCGTCATCGACAAAATAAACGAACGGGCGGATCAGACAGACAAGGCGGTACACTACAATACAGTCCAGATAGAGGGTTTGAAAAAGTCTTTGGACTTTTGTCATAAGGAAGTGGCAGATCTGAAAAAGCAGAATAGCATCTTAAAAGCTTCACGTGAGACACTCCAGAGAAAAGTCAGTGAAATGGAAACTAAAGTAAATGAGAGTGATCGGTACAGCCGACGACAGAACCTACGTTTGCATGGGATCCCAGAGAGAGAGGATGACAACTTGGAAGTCTCGTGTGCAAGAGGTTTGCCGGGCGGTGCTGTCGGCTAGTGAGGTTGGAGCAGTGATGGAGGCAATCGACGTTGTCCACAGAATTGGAAGACGTAAAGATGGCAATTCCAATCAGCAACCAAGACCAGTGATCATCCGGTTTGTGTCGAGAACAGCGAGAGACTTAATCTGGAGGGCATCTAAGAAGAGTGAGTTCCTGAGCAGCAAGAAGCTTCGTTTCAAAGAAGACCTGACCGCTGAAGACAGAGCCATTCGCGGCCGGCTCTGGCCAACTGTAGAAGCGGCAAGAAAGAGAGGAGAGAAGGCTTATTTTGTGGGGATCAGAGCATTTGTGAATGGAAACGAAATTAAAGACACCTGAAAAGGAAAGATCCTGTATGCTCTGTTGAAGTGCAACCATATCTTAAGGTAACCCCCCATGTGTAATAAGGGGCATTGAGGCAGCTAATGATTACATTAGAGCAGTTATCTCTGCAGTTTTTGCAAAGAAGTTCATACAGTTAACGTTATTTGTTCTGAGTTTTTATGTCTGTATCTATTTTTTCTGTAAATGCCAGAGGTGCTAGAGACCAATTGAAAAGGAAATGTTTATTTTTATTTTTTCAAAACAAAGGTGCTGATTTTTACTTTATACAGGAGACTCATGCTTCTAATTCGGATATTTCTTTTTGGAAGAGTCAATGGGGGAAAAATATATGGTTTTCATTTGGGAGTAACCGGTCAGCAGGGGTCGCTATTTTACAGGGAAACTTTAAAGGGCATATTATTAAACATTTAGCAGATTCAAATGGGAGATGGGTAATACTGGTTGGTGATGTAGATCATTCCCAATTCATTATTATAAACATATATGCGTGTAACAACAAAAAAGACAACAAGTTATTATTTAAAACAATAGAAAATAAAATTAGCCAGCTGATTACAACTTTTCCTACTGCCAAGATTATATGGGGAGGTGATTTTAATACAGTTATGAATGGAAATCTGGATAGATGGCCTCCAAGAAACAGTTCTTCAGATGAGTTGGAGAATGTATGTCAAAGGATGAGTCTTGTCGATATCTGGAGACAAAAAAATCCCAACAAAAGCATATATACTTGGAGTAATAAAGATAGGTCACAGCAGTCTCGTATAGATTTCTGGTTGATCTCTTCGGAGATCGATGACAAGATGGTTTCAGTTCATATAGAACCTACTGTTCTCACAGATCACCAAGCCATTTATATAAAGATAGATTTAATAATGCTTAGTTACAGACCAAACAGAGATTATTGGAAATTAAACCAAATGCTATTAAAAAATAAACAATTTAAGGATGATGTCGCCGTGATAATTGGAAAATATTGGAGGAAAGCTAATCTTGATGATAACTTTGTTAGCTGCTGGGAGCTAATGAAATTTGAAGTTCGTAAGTTAGCTATAATACTAGGGAAGAAAATAGCCAAAGACAAGAGAGAGGAAGAATCCCGAGTTATCACTAGATTAATAAAGCTATCAGAGAAAGTTAATTTAACTGGATGTGAATTTACAGAACTAACTTCTTTACAACTTGAATTGGACAAGATGTACGAAGACAAAGCTAAAGGGACTTTTGTCAGATCTAGGAGGAAATGGCTTGAAAAAGGGGAAAAGTGCACTAAATATTTCTTTAATCTAGAAAAAAGAAACTTTGAAGTATCATCCCTAAGTAAATTGAAAATCAATGATGTTGTCTGTGATGATAAGATGCAGATATCAAAATACGTTGCTGATTTTTATCAAGGATTGTACTCTACTGATGTCGAAAATGCAAAAAACATGGATATCTTCCTAAAAAGTAAACAAAATTATATTGATGTCATTGACGATGGCTTTAAATTGGTTTGTGACAGAGAGATTTGTTTATCAGAAGTGCAAAAATGTATTGCCTCTCTAAAAGAAAATAAATCGCCAGGGAATGATGGGCTAATAAGTGAATTCTACAAGGTTTTTGACCAATTGTTAGCTCCTTTTTTAGTTAAAGTTTATATAGAAGCCATTAAGAAAAGGGAACTCCCACCAACTATGCGACAAGGACTTATTAAACTGATACCCAAACCAAACAAAGATAAATTAAGCATTGAAAATTGGAGACCGATTAGTTTATTGAATAGTGATGCTAAAATATTTGCACTAATTTTTGCTAAAAGATTGAAATCAGGGTTAGATGATATATAGGTAATAATATACGTTTGATTTTGGATATGATTGATTACAATGAATACATAGTAGATGATAGCTTTGTACTATTTGTCGATTTTTATAAAGCATTTGACACAGTTAGTCATCAAGGAAAGATGGTGGTCTTGAAGTGTTGACCTTTGAAACCTTAAGTAATTCCTTTTTGGTGAGATGGTTAAGTAATTTAATTAAGGAAGCAGAGACCATTTGGAACACCTTTCCCAAATACATTTTTGATTCACTGGGAGGATTAAACTTCTTGTTGAAATATGATTTTAAAGTTGAGAAGTTACCTGTGAAGTTGGCCAATTTTCACAAGCATGCCCTGTTAGCCTGGAAAATGGTCTACAAACACAATTTTTCCCCCACGAACCGTTATATTTGGAACAACAGGAATATTCAATATAAAAGTAAATCTATATATTTCCAAAGATGGGTTGATAACAACATTCTATTAGTTGAACAACTCATGAACACAGAAGGTCAGTTACTAACATACGACGAGTTTCTTTCAAAAGCAAAATTTCCTGTCTCCCCTAGGGAATATGCTATCGTTTTTGATGCTGTGCCAAGAATTATCATTCAGATTTTAAAATATAACTCAACTGGTGTAAGTGGCAGTAATTTGACTACACAAGAAATTTTCCTTGGCGACATTGACATCACTACCAAAAAATGTCCAAACAAATACATTAGGAATCTAATGCACACTAAAACACTTCCTGCAGCACGATCCTTTTGGGCTTCTCAGTTTGAAGAAATCAAATGGGAAAGAATGTGGTTAATTGGGGACAAGTTCCTCTTAAATAATAAAATAAAGGAGGTGTCTTATAAAATTGTACATAGAATATACCCAGCAAAGAAAACTTTAGAGAGATTTAAAATTGATATTGAATATTCCTGTACCTTTTGTGGTAATTATGATGAAACAATTTGTCATCTGTTTTATGATTGTACATACAGTAAGATATTTTGGAGAGATGTTGAAAACTTTATAAGACGTAAAACTGGACAAACTTTAACATTGAGGGGAAAAGATGTGTTTATTTACTTTGAAGATGGTGGAACAGATAAGGATTTTTCTTTTTTTGTCCAATTGTTTTTAGTCTTAGGAAAATTCCATATTCATAAGAAGAAATGGGCAGAGTCCAAACCAAATTTTGAACACCTTTTAGTAGAGCTAAAACAATATCACACCACTGTAAGAGGTCTTAAAAATAGAAAGGCTATTAAGACCGATCTTGTACTCTCTAAATATGTTTAATTAGCATCCTTTTATGTAATTTGGTCTTTTATGTAATTTGGTCTTTATTTATTCTATTTTTTTTTTAAAAACCAAGGCAACAAAGAAAAAAAAAAATGCACATCTTGCCATTGCAGTATCTACTTCCTAGTGCTAGATGGCACTAGGAAATGTAATCAAGCTTGAGACTGCTGATGTCAAGATTTATTGTGTAAAAGATTGTTTGTTTGGTTTTTTTTTTGTCTGTTCTAACCTGAAACCGATTTAATTGATTCAGAAGACATTGATTAAAACACTGGAGTTGTATGGATTAATAAAGAAAGTCATACACATCTGGGATGGCATGAGGGCGAGTAAATGATGAGAGAATTTTTTGGGGGAACTTTTCCTTTAACAAGACTGACCAGTCACTTGACATGCATTGCTGTTGATATCACAAGTTTATCTGTCAATTTTTAGAGTTAACAGGCATGTATGGCAACAAGAGTTTTAATGAAGCACCTACATTTAGAGACAGGGTTGATTCCTTTTAGTAATAAATGTCTGTGAGTAGAGAATTTTCTTATTTCTTATTTTCACTTTCAACTTTGTATCTATTTTCTGTCATCTGGAATGTTGTCCACATTTTGGTTTGGCACTTCAACGTCACTGAAAGCAGTGATCTCAATCTTTTGTTGTGAAGTAATAAAATTACCTTGTTAGGTGACAATATAACATTTATTGTTGTTGTTTTTACCCTCGAGAAACATAGTCTTGAATAAATTCTAAATCATCTCCTGCTGCTCAGTAATTGTTGTTGATTGATAACCCAGACTTCTTTGATCTTCACAGAAGTGGAAAAGTATGTCTGGAGATTTGCCTCTGAATATCAACATTAAGGAACCACGATGGGACCAGAGCACATTTATGGGCCGGGCTCAGCACTTCTTCATGGTGACGGACCCGAGAAACGTCCTGCTGTCCAGTGAAGTTTTGGAGGATGCCAGAGTTACTGTGGAAAACTACAGGTATGAGAGCTTTGACCACAAAGGGCTGAATTGTTCCTAATACTGTTGCTATGATCATTAAGGCTAGAAACATATCTGTTATGATAACATAAACTATTGGAAATCTTTTAAGTGCAGTATATAATAAATTACAAATTTTCAGTTGCGCTTTTAAGTCCTCGTGGTGGCTCGAGTCGCATCAATCCTGGTTGCGGAGGAAAAATCTCAGTTGCCTCCGCATCTGAGACCTTTAATCCGTGCATTTTATCACATGGTTTGTTGAGCGCGTTACTGCGGAGATTTAGCGCGTGTGGAGACTTCACCGTATTCTCCACGGCATCCATGCACAACTCGCCACGCACCCCACCGAGAGCGAGAACCACATTATAGTGACCACGAGGAGGTTACCCCATGTGACTCTACCCTCCCTAGCAACCGGACCAATTTGGTTGCTTAGGAGACCTGGCTGGAGTCACTCAGCACTCCCTGGATTCAAACTCGTGACTCCAGGGGTGGTTGTCAGCCTCAATACTCACTGAATTAATATAGAACATATATTTACCTTTATTTTACAACCTCTGGTGACCTGCCAATTGTAGCAGGCCCCCATTACTTGTATAAATATCATTTAATCTCTCCAGGCCGATGTCAGCCTATCATAAATAGAGCAGTTTATGTCAAATTCTTGTTAAATAAAATGCCTTGCTGCTGCTCTCCATTGCAGGTTGGGAGTTTTAAAGCCCGGGCTAACAGAGGATCAACTATGGAGGGCCAAATACATCTATGATTCTGCTTTCCACCCTGACACAGGAGAGAAAATGCTGCTAATTGGACGCATGTCTGCACAAGTGCCCATGAACATGACCATTACGGGAAGCATGCTTACCTTTTACAGGTTGGAACACTGTCAGTTTTGATCATCCATTTCTCTGGATCCCATATGAACAGAAAGTATATTAAAGCCTGGAACATTACACATTGTAGCCAGAAATGAGAGTAGCCTAAATCTTTTCAGGGCTGGGAGACAGAATCCTGCACAGTTTAGTGAATACATCACCAACAAGTCATCATGGAAAAGACAGCACTCTTGCCAAAAGCCTCAGTTTAGTGGATTGATTCAGGGTGATGCACTCTTATGATGACTATTTATAAATGAAGGTTGTCTGTTAATTATTGTTGTATTTTTGCTTGTAAAACTTCAGACAACAGTTAGGGAATACTTATAGATTGAAAAATGTGCAGTTAAGTTTTGTGCAGTTAAGTTTTTTTTTTTGTAGGCTCGCTGTTACTTAGTTCAGTGAGTCATCTGCAGATGAGTCACTTTGAGCAAGACCAACATCTGACTCATATTACATTTTGTGGAAAATTTTGTGTAAAGAAAAAACAAAAAGAAGGTTAGTCCAGGATAGTATCTCTCTGATTAATCTGTTTTAAGCCATTAATGGAAATGTATTTACTTTTCTTCTTTTTTTTCAGGACAACCCCAGCTGTGGTCTTTTGGCAGTGGGTTAACCAGTCTTTCAACGCCATTGTCAACTACACTAACCGCAGTGGAGATGCACCACTCACTGTGAAGTATGGAGGCTAAGATCACTTCTAGAAACAAACTAGCTGCAGGTTTCTGTATAGAGGCCTCAGGGCAACCCCATCTTGATGGTGTGTTGATGTGTTCGACCACACCCTGTTGGTATATTATACCCTTAAATGTTCTGAAAGCTGTCGCATGAGCCACATTGCCATGATAGTAATGGTGGAATCCAATCCGCTTGTACTCAATGAACTCTTCATGGAGGAGAGGCATCAGAGTCATGTGCTCCACGCTATAATATAGGCAAATTCAGATAGCATGTCAATGTATTTTTTTCCTATCTACTGATTTGTCTATCATTCTTTCACTATAAATTTAAGTAGTTGATCTTTGTGATTATGCAGTGAGGCTTGCATTGTTTTGCAGACGAAACAGTATCACACAGGAGGTGGACTCACATGTTGCACTACTCCATATCATTGCTCTTTTCTAAACTGAAGTCTCATAATAATGGAGAGATGAGCATTATGTAATGTAATTATGCATTCCACGAGAAACGTTAATGGTACTGATTTGCCCCATATGTTTGTGTTTTTTTTTTTTTTTTACTTTGCAGTCAGCTTGGAGCAGCCTACGTTAGTGCTACCACAGGAGCTGTAATAACAGCCCTTGGCCTGAAGTCTCTGACCAAGGTCTGTCCCTTCCCAAAACTGTCATGATATTTTTATAGTTAACAACAATGGGAAATAAAGCAAACATAACTTTTAAAATTTTTGCTCACTACTCAGTGGTGCTTTCACATATTTAATCTCTAATTAGAAACGTAAACAAACATATTGGACAATAATACTACTGGGCAAAGGCAAAACGCAGTAACTACACAATTTGAAATTGGTTCTCTTAGACTGTGCTCTATCCTGTGACAGAAGTGTTTGGCTTAACTATGAGTGTGAAAATTGCTAAATTAACTACAAAATCCATACTAAAACCATGTAAATTGAAGCAAATTTTCTCAGTTTCATAGGTACTGTGTTATGTCTTTTCAGGGCAGAATATAGTAGATCTGTCTAAAAGCTATGACATTGTTTTTTTGTTATCTGGATTTTAACTGTGCTGTTTTTTCACATGTTGTGGACAGTGTTTGTCTGTAGTGACTGCCAAAGCAGAGTTTAATCTAAAATATCTTATTTTTCCCCAGCACTTGCCAGCAATTATTGGCCGTTTTGTTCCATTTGCTGCAGTAGCAGCAGCAAACTGTATCAACATACCCTTCATGAGACAAAGGTAAGCAAAAAAAATGCTTCAAAGAAGAGCCTGACTGATATGGGATTTTTGTGACTGATACCGGTTTTAATAAATAAATAAAATAAATAGCTAAATAAGCATCAGTCAAATGATGACTATATTAATACTGCCAGTCAATTATTGGCAGGTTGTAAAACAAGAAGCATTTACACCTGCTGAGACAAGAGATAAACGCCAGCGGTGTTACACCATATTCTGCTACACAAGTTCAGGGGAAACTTTCAACGGTGGAAAACCAGACTTCTAAATATTACATTTTGTAAATGCAATGACTGGAATTGTTTGTTGAAGGTGGTACCAAACTGTGATGATCCTGAACAAAACAGTTTGGTGAAAACATGTTTACACATCGCTTCCACTTAGATGACAAGCAATGAAAGTAGCTACGTGGTTAGCAAGTTAGCAGTAAGCTCATTGTCACGGAGAGTAAAAGATGGACCAGCATTGTGTCTCACCAACTAGGTTACTGGGTAGCATGAAATCAACACTCAACAGACACAATCCACCACCGCACCGTTGTCTGATGAGTTACAAAATATGCTCTGATGTTTACCTTTCAATCTGCTACATTACTGACTAACTATAGCTGGCTAACAGCAAACAGACATGAGTGACGTGGTTGTCAGTAGGGTTGCAACGGTATATGATTTTCACGGTATGATAACCGTCTCGGAAAATATCACGGTACACGGTATTACACAATTGCTATTATCAGCTGACAAGCAATGAAAGTAGTTAGCTATAAGCTCATTGTCACGGAGAGTAAAAGATGGATCAGCATTGTGTCTCACCAACAAGTTAACAACATAGCATGAAATCAACCCTCAACAGACACAATCCACCACCTGGATTGTCTGATGAGCTGCAAAAAGATGATATCGGCCGACCGATAAATTGGACTACTTCAAAGTTATTCCACGGTTCTAATCACTACAAATCAACTTCAAGAGACACTCAACCTTTGCGGTCCATTTCATTCTTTTTTAAATTAGATATTTATTCTCACAGAGAGCTGAAGATTGGTATTCCTGTCACTGATGCTGAGGGAAAACGCCTTGGAGAATCAACTAAAGCTGCTCAACAAGCCATCGTCCAGGTGGTGGTGTCTCGTATCGGCATGGCAGTACCAGCCATGGGTATGGACAATGCATGGTTAAATCAGTTTTGTTGATATTTTTAATAATAGTTCTTGTTATACATCTTTATAAATATTGAAAACTCTTATTTACAGCCAAATAAAGCAGTAAGATGTGAAATGACAGAAGTGTTTCAGAAAGAGTTCTCATCGTATTTATATTTAAAGCATTTGTTTTGTCCAACAGCTATTCCTCCAGTTATCATGAATGCCTTAGAGAAGAAAGCCTTCATGAAAGTAAGAAACCATATCCAGACTCCTTTCAAGCTTTTCTTTGAACCTTAGAATTTTAGCAGCATTATGGATGTTTGTTTAAACTGCATCTGAAATCTTTCATTCTCTTAGCGGTTCCCAGTTCTCAACGCCCCTGTACAAGTTGGGCTTGTTGGATTCTGGTGAGTTCTTAAAGCAGTGATTTTTAAAACCATGCACATCATAACTTGCCTGATTACAAAAGGTGAAGGAATGAATCAATTTGAATATCTTTCTCCACAGTCTGGTGTTTGCCACTCCACTATGCTGTGCTCTGTTCCCACAGAAGAGGTGAGTGCCTTTATGGTAGTCCTGTTATTGCACTGGTTTGATTGACACATTGAATTATATAATTCCCTGTTCTTTTTCTTTCTCTGCAAAGTTCCATGAAGGTGAGCAGTCTGGAGCCTGAGCTTCAAGAGAGGATACAACAAAGCAATCCTCATACCACTACTGTTTATTTTAACAAGGGTCTGTAGAGGCCTCTAGGTTGCAGCCCATACTGATGTACTCCATTGCACTGTCGGTTAGTGGTTACTATTGAAGGGGAGAACAGTTATTTTTGTTTTGCTGTTCTAATTTATATTTTTGTGTCACTTTTACCCATGTTATTGCATATTGTCACTTTTCTTTAGTTTCACTTTGAGGCTTAGAGCTTTTCTAGGTTTGTGGCTCAAACATCTGCCCCAAATCACCTTATTCTGCCAAATGAATATTTCCACCTTGCTCCATTATGTGTCAGTTAAGTGCACTTAGATTGTGGATGCAGTTTGTTTTTCTCTTTGTACTGCAAAAGAATCCCTAAAGCAGTCCTATGAAACCATCAAAATGCAAACTTCTGGGTGACTATCACTAATGCATCTATACTTCCGATGCCATACTCGATCATGTTTTCTGTGTAAGCCTTCTAGGCCTCGTGTGTGTGGTTTGAAGTCCTTTCGCAAATGTCTCTGAGAAGTGACTTTGACGTTTGGTAGAGTGGAGACTGGTTTGTGTACTGTTGCTATTGAAGAGGTGAAATGGTCCAAATAATATCAATTTAAATATTAATTCGTTTTAGCTATTGCATGAAGTATTAAAAATGTCCCCAGTCTAATGGGATAGAATGTGTCTGGGACATGGCGTTAACAAGGCACTACAAATCTTTGACAGGTTATTAAGATAGATGCACATGATCTACAGACGTAATAGTATAGAGAAAGAGTAGCATCTTATGCCCTGCTTTGTTTGGATCATGAAACACATCTCAGACACCAGCAATTATGGGAACATACAATTATAGTTATTTATCACTACCATGGGTAAATCTGTGATGTGTTGTACCAATAGTATATTATTACAGTCACAGTGTCTAATTTTATATTTTGTAAATTATACTTACTAGTGGCCCCTACTTCTGTAACCTGAGCGTATATGAACAAAAATGTGTTTTCCTTACTACTTGTAGTAATGTTACAGTCTGTACCTTTTGAAGTCTTTTTCTGTGGATGACCTTAACAAACCTTTACAGTATTTCCTCCATCAGTCCCTTCCCACCCAAAAACTTTCATGTTGTTATTCTCTTCATGTACTCTGAGAGGCAGTAGAGCTCTGTTACTTTTTGCCCTGAACTCTCCATGTAGGCAAATATTGTTAGGACTAATATCTGAAACACATTGTATGTTACACTATGAGCGTTTGAGAAGTATTCCGTTGAAGAAAAAATATTTTTATAGCCCAGTGGATGGCATCCAAAAAAAATAAGTGACATTTAATGCACAAATCCCCCATTTCTATGATAATCTAGTGCAAAACACATACACACATTCTTAATGTAGAGAATTGTGGGATATGTTATGGAAATATGACTGAGTGTGATTTTAAATGTAAATGTTTGTTCTCTCTTGGTACCCTGTTAAAATCGAACACCACAGATCAGTTAAACTACATGCTGTCTAGATTCATTATTCATTTGTGTAATGCTTAACTTAATGACAAAAAATGTCTGAACTGAAACCAAGCTGCTGGCACATTCATTTTATTAGCAGCACACCAAATTGTTTGTGATGTTTTGGGTTCATGAGTTGTTTTATGATTGTAAATTGCACTAGACGATGATAATGTTAAACAACTGTAAAAGAAAGAGGCTGTTGTTTGGAAGATAATAAAACAGAGAACTTACAGTGGTCATTAATGTGACTTTCTGTATATTAATATAACATTAGGGTTGTCAATCAAAATAAATTTGGTCTTGCTAAGATCAAAATGGATTTCAAAATTACAAATTCAATGAAGATTCTTGTCACACCAAATGCCCTCGTTTTGAGATTGTTTTGATGCAAAGTCTCTTGATGTGTAAAAGAGCACATATTTATTAATAGGTCTCCCATGACCAGGAATAACAAGTGTAACATTTTTTGGAACTATAAATATAAATCTGATGCACCACTTGAGCACAATTAGTCTGGTCATTATTGGTGCTTATTGCATGCTTATTTTCCAGCATTTTGTATTGTTTTGTTACATCCTTGTGTATTTTATGTGGAACTATGTAATAAAGCTATTTTAAAATGTCTGGGATGATTTTGTCTCATGTGTGATGGTGTTTCTGTTTAGTATAGATGTACTTAAACTTGTAGCTATAAACTTAATTTTGATTTTCTAAACCAGAAAACTTGTCTCCCCTTTAACAGCAAATGTCTATATTTGATCTTTATATATTTGAAGGCACATTTAAGCATAACCTAGTGTATGGACAGAAAATAAGCACTCTTTGTTGTATACATATACTAATCTGGCATTAAAACTGAATAGCTTAGTAGCTACACAAGTGTAGTACACAAGTTGTGTTGTGGAGAAATTAAGATAATGTTAATACCAACCAGCAGTTTCCTGGAGCACGAGGAAAACAATCTTTCATGTGTAAATGTGGTATAGGAATCATAACCTGTATCTTTTAATATAAAACAAATCATTAAAATGGTCTGAATAATTGCAGTCTGTGTGTAAACCATATAATTTCATACAAATGGTCAAAATCTATCTGATAGTTTATTTGACTTAAGTGGCAGTCTGTCTGACTATCTAGCTAACTGTATTTGTCTTAATATAATGTAGGTACAAGACTCAAACTTTAACTTTCAGACAAGGCTTTGTGAAGTCAACACCAAAGTTTGTCTTCAAATTTACCTATCTTGTTCTAACTAGTATGCAATTAATCTATTATTACTAAATACTACATCTTTAAAAACACATCTGAAGAACATACAGACAGATTATTTATTTCAGTAGTGGCATGTTTATTGTTCATTGAATCCTCAACCTCCATCAGAACCTTTGTCTGCTCACTGCCAAACACCAGCGGGGTATGTAAGCATGTGTTTGCCTCAAATCTGCTCGCTCAACATGGAGTTTTAAGACAGACTATCATTAATACACATACAACATAAACCATAAGTATGGCAGCAGGCAAACCAAGAAACCCAATGAGGTGAAAAACAACAATAAAATGTTTAATCTCGAGATATTTCTAAAGTGCAAATCAATTCTACTAATATTTATAACTCAATTACACAACATTCCTAGTTTGCACATACTAAAGCACCCAAATTAAAATAAAGCCACACAAAAAAGCAAATGTGTGGCAACTTGTCACTTTGTTCTAGTGTTCCAGTCAGTGCAGACAATTAAACAAAACCTGAGCTTTTCTCTCTATTAATAGCATTAGTAAGAGAAATCAGGTGTGATGAGGTTAACGTCAGTGGATTGTGTTTCAAGAACATGGGAGGATTTTCCTTCTATTTTGATCAGCTTTTCTGCAACTGAGAAACTTGAAACATCTACTTTTCTACCACAATTTTCTTTGCAGCTTCCATAACAGACTCATTGCTGACTTTATCTCCAAACTCTTTTTCTCGGTGCTCAAGAAGAACTCCCTGAAAACAGCAAAAAAAACAGGAAGGAATTTGGACGTAAGAATTTGCATGCAAGTGGCTGAAGCTCTGAGGTAGAAAATAGACAGCTTTTTTTATTTATTTACTTTTGCTTTTTAATGTTTTTTTTTTTTTTCATTAAATATCTAAAGTATTACCTGTTTGCCAGATCCGATGACAAACACCCCTCCCAAGATGAAACCCTCTCCATTCATGTTGCCCTGGTAACCCAACTTCCAGGCCCTTATAAAGTTTTGCCAAACTCCCAGGCGGATGAAACCAAGCCCACCCATCTTCCTCTGCTGTGGTCCATAAAAAGCTTGCTGTGAACAAATAAATGCATAAGCCAAAAAACAAAGTAATACTTTTCAGAAATCAGAAATTGTGGAAATTTCAGTTTTAATGTTCTGATTATAGACACCATGAAATGGCATGTTCCATTTTCTTTTCACGTGTTGACAAATTTCCTATTAAAATACGAAGCTGGGACTTTTATATACTTTTATTTCCACCTTTTTCCTGAATGCAGAAATGGTCCACGATTCATGATGAAAGCTTGGTCTCTGGTGTTTTCACCCATATTGGCGCTTGTTCCAAGCAAATAATGTGATTTTTAACATTCATTTTGTAAAAGTTGTCAAAAAATCATGTGGCTTGATAGTGCATGTAGGAATGGGTAGATGATGTGAAGCTATGGACCAAGATTAGTTACGTGATTACATTAACTACTTGATGGCAGCCAACAACTGCACAAGTTGAGCCTGAACTACTTTTTACTGCATCTGGAACTACATCGTCCACATTAATCCGGAAAAAAATGTAAATCATTGGAAACTGAGCTTTTCAAAAACGCTCTCTGAAGTGGATACATTTGAAAATGCTGCATTCGCATTGTAGTGTACGCTAGGAAAATTAACTATGATAATTTTTTTTTTTTTATGATGCAGTCATGTGATCCATTCAACCCAAAACGATCAAGATGGCAGCCCGCTGGCTGGCATTGTTGTGCTGGCCAATGATTTCCCTCTTTTACCTTTCAGCACACCATTTGTTCTTATCACTTATTTTTCATTTTTTTTTCCCCCAGGAAAATCAAAATATCCACATTATCAGAGAAGAGGGCTGGTCTGTTAGCACTGACAATGTCCCCTGCTGGACAATTACAGTGCATATGTTTATATAGCGCATACAAGCAGTACAGAACTGCTAAAATGCATTCTTGTAGGAACTTTATAACGGGCTCAAGCACGTTAAGCAGATGCTTAAATCCTGTGTCCTCGACTGAGTATGGATGCATATCTGCATTAATAAATACTCCTATGGCACTCCTTATTGCTTTAACTCTGTCTGAGCTTGCAGCTTGAGGCTGCTTGAATGCAGTGGCGAGACTAGCACAGGCTGTTTATGCTTTGCTCTCGTAAGCTCAAGAGACACATGTGATGATGTCGCCACAAATGAGTCATAATGTAAGATGTGCTTTGTGAGACATACCCGACTTAAGTGAAAGACAGACGACAAACAGCCTTTGTCCTGTTCACTACTCATTGCCCAGTATTACTGTAGTTTACTGTGAAACAACAATGCTCCCAAACAACAGATTTTAGAAATGGTGATGGGTCTTCAATCTCTGGCTTATTTAAGTTTGACATTTTTATATTTTATTTAGTTCCATCACAGTTGGGAAAATTAACAAGCTTCACATTCATTTATCTGATCCGCAGTTTCTAGTGTATTGTGTGGTGCTCTGCTCTGTTAAGCTTTGGTTCTGTGCAGTCACGTGTTGCTCCGCAATCTTTTTTCATTTAGTTATATGTTGTTTTAATATTGGTTTCACACATGCTAAGATATGTAATCATTTGTGTGACTGTGTGTACTTGTACTGAAGGACCTGTATCATTTCGTTTTGGCACAGATACATGTACTGTACCATTGCACCCCTAACTTGTACTGATAGGTTTTACAATTTACAAATGTATTTATTCTAAAAGATAATTGAGTTATCTTTTAGGAGTAAACTAGCCTACAGATGGCCTAAAAGCTAACAGGCATACACTAAAAGCTACTTAACTCCAATTTTGATTTTATGTGGTCTTTACAGAGCAAGTTGCTAACCTTTTCATCCAGGAAAATTTCCCCTGCAAAATGAGGTTTGAAGTCTTGTATCTCTGTACCTATATTCTCTTTAACAACAGCATACAGAGGGACCCCAAGCTCATCCAGCTGGGGCTTCAGAGAGGACAGCTCAGAGGCCTCCTGCAGATACACCATACAAACAACCAATCAATACAAATACATGAACAATAGTATTTCTCTCAACTAGTGATTATGTTGTGATTACTTGTGACTTGTGCTAATGAGGAATGTGATTATTTTACCTCTCTGCACAAAAATCACCCTGGTCGCCGCACAGCAATGATGACCGCACCAGATTTTTCCCAGAGAGTTTTAGCTTTTAAAGTCTTCTCATCTGAATGGATACAAATGAGAAACATTAACATAAGTATTGCTATTAATGTGTGACTGCTTCACTAATATTCTTAATTATTACAGTAATCCTACAAATATAACTTAGAAATTCCCATTAGTTTTACCATTGTCTATAGCTTTGAGGTCAGCATTCTCCAGGTAATCTAGAGTAGCAAGTGCTGGCTTGGTCAGCAAGAAGTCAGTGTTTGCAAGTATTATGCCAGCGATGGCGGCACCCACAGCGCCAAGGCCGAGTGACCACATGCCCATGGTAAGTGTCTCACCTCCAGGACAGATGACAACACTGCAGTGAGGATTTGTCAGGTTACATAACACATTGTTTAAAAAAAGAATTATAATAATCTGTAGGTTGAAGCTATATTCTCAACAATCTTTTCATTAATGACTCAATTGATCATTCAAGAATACCACTGCAGCAAAGTGCCTCACATTTCAGTCTTCATATAATTACCAAAGGCAAGCATAAAATTGCTGTAATTCACATCTATACCAAGACATGCTGGGGCAAGACCAGTACATTGTGTCTTACTTAAGGAAGACTGGATGTTCTGGCTCTCCCTTGAAAACGGCAGATTTGTTGAAAGAGCATGGAAGCATATAGTGTTGGAAGAAGTGGGAAGCGATAATGTCTTGAATGCTGAATGGCATTTAAAGGAACAGACTTAGTTTGGAGGTTATGCATTACGACTATATTGTAAAAGGTTGACTTGGAGTTTAGAGAGACTGCACTTGAGAGAACTATTCAAATTAATTGGAAAGTGTCCTCTTGGCAACAAAAGGCTGAAATGCATGGGGCGTAGTTGAATGTAAATAAAAAAGCAAATATAATTTATAACTTAATTTTTTTCCTGAGAAAAAGTTAATTGTGCGAAGATGTTTAAGAAGAGAAGCACTTGAGAAGTTCCTGCATTTGCAGTTTGGAGATTCCACCAGCAGGTGGTAAAAAGAGTTCATATCCAAACTCCCAAAATATAGTGGAAGACCAAATTATGTTCCTGACAATCACAGCTGTGGCCATTTTATAAATCAAAATTAGATTTGTGTTTAACTTTCCAGAGGTCATAGTATATTTTCAACTATTATTATTTGTATTATTATGCTTATATTAACAATTTAATTTATGATATAATTTGTATTAATATTATTCCACCTGTTGTCATAGAGTGATTTTTAAGTCACTGTAAAAGGGGTTGGTGGAAGAAGTTGGAGAGGGTGACATTTTTGAATTTGGGTAGGTGATTATTTTCATAATTTGAATTTTGAAATATTTTTGGTTACATTTTTTCATGTTTCAATAAATGTAATTTTAAAGTAAAAATGACTGGTAGAAGTGACATGCTTGCAAAGCTCCAAAGCCCAACCTGAAAGGTCAATACAGTCACTTAATACTAGCCATGAGTATATTTTTTGTCACTTGATCAATATGATAAAAAAAAAAATAATAAAAAATTCTATAATTTAACAGAGGCTATATCCACATCCTGATGAGAACCACATTTTCCATGTTTATAAAATATGCCTGACATTGAACAAGGATGCATTTAATGCACAAAAAAATGGAAGTCCATATTTCTATTCCTCTAATTCATTGCTTGCATAAAGCTCATTTTACACAAACTTCTTATGAATGTGCTGTCTTTGTTTATACGACTGGTGTTTGACAGGGAATGGACTATATAATAGGATGCAGATGGTGCAAAAACCAAAGAAGAACCTTAGAAGTAAATTGCACTTGACACAGCCCATTGGCGCATTGCTTGCGTGATTTCGCCAAACCCACTTGTGCCTAGACTTAGCGCATGTTTGCACAAAAATACCAAAATTCCACGGCATGCCCATGCCAATTGACTTTGCACTTATAATTTATCGCACAGCGTTGCAGCTGCATTTAGCGCTAGCACTCACCTCAATCCGGGTGGCTCAGTGCCACTGTTTATGGATGATGCCGCTGCATTTACAAGGCATCTGCTGCTGTTCATGAATGATGCCAGTGAATTTACAAGCCATCATCTCTTGGACTATTAAAAGGGTCGTTCACCTCTGGCCACTGTATTTTTAGCTAATTCATGTCCATAACAGAAACTTCTTTGCACACATTAAGGGACTAACCTACTGATTTTATGAATGGTTAACATTTATTCAAAATGAGCAGGTGGGAATACAGAAAGGATGTTTGTTTAGCTATATTTTGTTACTCAATAGCCTATTAAGACTTTGTTTGCTTTGAAGCAGATTTTATTCAATTGGATCAGTTCATTTCAATAGATTTTCAATGCAGTATTCCCAGTGATGAGAGAATAATGTCTGTGATACGATCATTTTATATAAATAAAACAATCTTCTTTTGCATAAACCGTAATAAACATTATTCAAACTGTATAAAGAAATTTCAGTACAATTTTTCCAAAATGTTATTAATTAATGGTTTCAAATATTACCATCTTCTTTTAATGTTTTTATACTTTCAACTTTTTCAAAATGTATTACTTTCTATGTATTACTTTCTTATATTAGACTGTACATTAAAATTAACGATGAAATTTTTTTTTCATTAGAAAGTTGGTGAGGCATTTTGACTAGTCAGTCCCCGCTTTACATTAGCTGCACAATGCACATCGTGTGTGTTCCGCACATCTGATTGGACAGGTGTTTCGACCGCACCATTTACACAATAACAGCGGGGGGATGGGGATCGGAATCAGATGACGAGGCGAAATGTGTTTTAATGATAACAATTAATGTACTTATCATGTAAACACATATACATTACATTTTCGGTGATATAAGTCTGTAAGTAAATTGTCGTACTTGATCCCATAAAAGGTCAACCACAGACATTTGCATGCCCCCCCCCCCCCCCTGGGCCCGGGGTCATCTGTAACCTTTGACCTCCCCTCACGGCGGTCCTGGGGTGTATCCAATTTTTTGAGAATGTCCCCTCAGCTTCCTCAAACACCAAAACAGTAAGTAAAAGTCAAGTTTAAAAACATATTTCAAACAGTGCTGCCCTGAGTCCTAGCTTGGTGTTGTTGAATGAAGAACTTTATTTAATCTATCAGTATTTACCACAAATTAAGTTCTTCAAGTTCTTCGTTGACATTTTTTTAGGTGGCCATCAATACATGCCTGCGAAAAACAAGCAGATCCTGCTGCTAATGGAAGATGGCAGTAATGTTATGCACTAGTCCTGCCAACTGCCTATGTAATCATGTTAAAATTATGTTACTTGCATTTGCTATATGCATTTAAAATGCAGTGCAATACGAACGACACGATTGGGCAAGTTTCTTCTTTAGTGGGTGTGCTGCAAACCTCTTTGTATTAACACACAAATGTCACCCGATCACACAACAATTAAACTGTATCTGCAACCTGCAAATAGCACAATCAACTCAAGGGCTAAATGCTCAAAGGTATTGCAGAAATGTATTAGAGACTGCCAAATGTCCTTGCAATAACATTTAAGAGAGGGAGACCTGGTTGAGATTGCAATGTGTACTGCATCTCAACAGAGCTAACTTGTACAATGCGAATTTAAAGGTGACTTTAATGGTATACTGTTCTGTTAACTAACTAACGCAAATGCTTCCAGGTTTCAAAATCGAGTTTATTATGTAAAGTAATGTCACCGACAAACCAGTGCAGTAAGTAATGTCGAGGAAATGACGAGACTATTATAGGCTAAAGTTTCTCGAGCTAACACCTGCCGATTAGCTTGTTTACCTAGCCAGAGAGCTATTTTAACAATACACTGACAGTAAAAGAATACAATATACTTAAGTATTATAAAAAGGTATTCAAAGGGTCTCACAACACAATGATATAGCACTCACAGCTTGCAGATCAACGGCTGGCTGTAAGGATGTCAAACTACTGGGACAGACGAGTACTACATGAGTACAGACAGTTCATTGAATGGAGGACAGCCTGTCAAAATTCTTAAAGAGACAGGCGTCACAATTTATGCCAAATCCTCTCGGCTAGGAATCATAATAAGCCTAGAGCTCTATAATTCAGCTTTCACTAGTTTAAATACATATTCTTGTTAATGCTTGCTAATGTTTGAAATCAGTAGTTAGGTGTGCACAGTAAAAATTATAATTCTTTATATAAAAATGACGTCATTACTTGTGGGTTTAACTATTCTTGTTTTCAAAAATGGAATTTTGAAACCAATAGCCTTCATTTTTGACATTTGTAACTACGTTTTCACTAGTAGAATTTCACAATGATCTATCATACACTATTTTTCAAAATGCAACTATGGATAAAAACAATGCATTTCTTACTATATGAAACTCTAAATACACATATCAACTCTGTACAACTTGCTAGCAAAAATGATGAGTTATGATATCAATAATTACATTGTTACTAGTGCAAATGGCCATTCCTGATATCAATAAAATAAGTATGCTATTTTATTAATGCTAATAATCTGTCATTTGGTTTTCACTAGCAGCGATGTTAATTTCAGATATCTATAATTTTATTGTAACTAGTAAGAAAGGCTTTAATTTATAACATCTTTAACTGTAATTCAATTGTTGATATCAGAATTGGATGTTTCCATTAGTAATACTGATATGTAAACATTAATATATAACAAGTGCATACAATAACTGACATTAACATTTACATTTACTCAGATGCTTTTATCCAAAGCAACTTACAAAAGAGGAAAACGTAAGCAAATCATCATAAGGAGCCAGTGGTACAAAAGTGCCATATTACAAAGTTTCACTAGCAGCAGAATAGTATTCAAAACAGATTAAAGTGCAACAATAATTATCTTTATTTTTTAGTTACTGGTTAAGTGCTCTAGGAAAAGATGTGTTTTAAGTCGTTTTTTGAAGACAGAGAGTGAGTCTGCTTCACAGATCGAGTTGGGAAGGTCATTCCACCAACGTGGTATGATTAATCTGAAAGTCAGAGAAAGTGTTTTGGTGCATCTTTGTGTTGGTACAAGGTGACGTTCCTTAGCCGACCGCAGGCTTCTAGTGGGCGTGTAGCTCTACAGAAATTATTTTAGGTATGTTGGAGCAGACCCAGTGACTGTTCTGTATGCCAGCATCAGAGCCTTGAATTTGATACGTGCATTAACCGGTAGCCAGTGTAGAGATACAAGGAGTTGTGTAACATGCGCTCTCTTTGGTTCATTAAAGACCAGACATGCTGCTGCATTCTGGATCATTTACAGAGGTCTAATTGTGTATGCAGGAAGGCCTGCAATGAGAGCGTTACAGTAGTCCAGTCTAGTTATGACAAGTGACTGAACAAGCAGTTGTGTGGCATGTTCAGAGAGGAAAGGTCTTATCTTCCTGAAGCTGTAGAGTGTAAATCTACATGATCTTGTGGCCTTTGAGATGTGGTCCATGAAATTAAGTTTGTTATCAATGGTTACCCCTAGATTTCTGACCTTTTTGAAGGCATTACTGTAGTCGAACCCAGCTGCACGGTAATGTTGTGATCGACAGCAGGGTTGGCTGGAAAGACCAGGAGTTTGGTTTTGGCTGGACTGAGTTGCAGGTGGTGTTCCTTCATCCAGGCCAAGATATCTGCCAGGCAGGCAATGACATTAAGACATAGCAATTTAACTAGTGAGAGCTGAATTTTAGATATCTATAATTCATATCCAACATGTGATAAAATGTCAAAAGAGCTTGTAATATAGGCCTACTTATAGTCTTTTCAATTGGTTGTACTTCAACATGTTGATTGTTCAGCTGCTGAAATAATAAATTTTTCCAAAAACCTCAGTAGACAAAAAACTACAGAAAACAGTTGTGAAAATTATACAGACCTTTTAATAAGACCATTATACAGCTGTATTCAAATGCATGCTATCGAAGAGACCGTAAGTTTATCCCTTACAGCCTTGATTTCATTCCTGTCAAAAATTAAACATGGTGATACTCTAAATAAGGTCTATGCTTCATTGTTGTACTTCAATACGCAAATAAAATGTAGCTACAATTCTGGCTGGATAAAGTTTTGTAGTTTATTGTTAAGATGTTCACATGGCCTACCTCATCTGATATATTCTTATGATTCACAAAGTATCTGGAAGTGTAAGCATCAAACCTGATTTTCTCAATGAGTTTAAACACAAGCATTCATTAACCCACTTTCAGACACTCAGACATAAGAAAATGGCAGCAGAAGTGACCTATTAAACATATGTAAGATTTAGGAAATATATATAGCATCGTTAGACTATTCAAACGCATGTTTAAAAGTGTGTATCAATCCTTAAAACTTTCAGAACAAATAAATAACTCCATTGTAATACATCACATAACAAAAATAATATAATGCTAAAATGTGAAGCTTCACAATCGACTAATTGCCCTGAATCTGGCGAGCAGTCTTGAGAACAGCCAATAGGTTAACTTTATCCCCAAACTCTTTTTCACGATGCTCCATCAGAATGCCCTGATGAAGAATACAGAACACAAATCTAAATCTGTACATTTCCCTTAAATTTTGACTGTTGTTTATATGCTGTATATAATGTTTATATGGAGTATAATAAATGTAATTTTTTACACTAATACCTGCCAATCAGGTCCAAGAACAAACACTCCTCCTAGAATGTAGCCTTCTCCTCTGAAATTGCCTGTGAAATTTCTTCGCAAGGCCCTGAGACAATTTACCCACACCCCAATGCGCAGGAGTCCTAACAATCCCATCTTTCGCAGACAAGGACCGTAGAAAGATTTCTGCTGGGGACAGAGCAGAAATAAGGAAACCACATTGTTTATGAAACCAGCTTACGGGCTAAACACACAATGTCATGAGTAGAATATGTACACAACTAAGTGAGACACAATCACAAATGTATATAAGTCAAAACACTTTAAGGTACATTGTTTCAGCAATCTTAGGCAACATGTATGTACCTGCACATCCAAAAAGATTTCCCCAGCAAAGAACTTCTTGAAGTCCTGTATCTCTGTGACTGTGTCTTCATTTACAACAGCATACAGAGGGACCCTGAGTTCATCTAGCTGGGACTTCAGAGAGGACAGCTCAGAGGCCTCCTGTATAACACAATCAATGATGCATGCTGCATCACACGGCAACTGAACAACAGTTACATAAACTGAGTAATACTGAAAATGGATTCTCTTTACCTCTCTGCACAGTAATCATCCAGGCCTTCGCACAGCCACGATCACTGCACCAGTTCTCTCCCACAGTGTTTTGGCTTTAATAATCTTCTCTTCTGACAAAGTGGCTTAAAAGAAATATCATTAGAATTACAGTATATGTGTAAAGAGATAAATTAATTATGGAGACCTGAAGGCAGTTATACAATTTAAAGACAAAAAAAAAAAAACCACAAATATATATTATTTAATATGTTTTGCTTTAAATGTGGCCTCACCAGCTCCTGTTGTTTGGACTTCTGTGTTCTCCAGGATGTCCAGACTGGCCCATGAAGGCTTGATGAGGAAGAAGTCTGTGAAGGAGCACAGCAGACCAGCGAAGAACAGGCCCACTGCCCTCAGACCCTGGGTCAAAGTCTCCATGTTTGAGACCCTCCTTTTTAAAACAACACAATACATTGCTCTTGTCAAATACATGAACGTATAAATTCAGGTCTTATTGCACACAGCAGTGCCAAACAACTATTCTGTAACTTCTCCTTAGCTTTTGTGTTAACAGTTGGCATTACTCCCTGATAACATATGGAATTATTAAAGCTGTTTTCTCAGATATTAGCGATATTATAACGATAACTACTCTCTTTAATGCACATAACACTGTACGTTGTAAACTATTTTTATTACATTTAAAAATGTAATAACATGTTATTTTTAAAGAATCACCACTGTTATCAGTGCTTCATAATAATGAAATTGCCATTTTACAAAGACTACAAATGGAAACTAATCAGAACAGGATGAAATCATCAGACAAATTATTTAAACAGTAAACCTGTCAAACCTGTATGTTCACATTAATCACATTTGTTCAAAATGTATTTAAATTAAAGGAGAATTAAATTCTCCAAATACATGTCAAGCATTTTAATGGTAACACTTTACAATAAGTTTCCATTTGTTAACATTAGTTAACATGGACTAACAATAAACAATACTTTTACAGCATTTATTAATTTCAACAAAAATAGGCTAAAATATTTTTTGGAGTGCATATATTAATATATTTTTAAAATCAAAAGTTGTATTTGGAACATTAGTTAACAAAATTGTAAACATGAACTAACAATGAACAATTGTATTTTTTATTAACTAACATTAACAAAGAATAATAAATGCTGTAAAAAATACTTTGTTCATTGTTTGATCATAATATTTAATGCATTAACTAATATTAACAAATTAAAACTTTTTTAAAGTTTACCTTACCTCAGTGTGGCCCTGTGCTTCTAATATTGTTAAGAATTCATCCTCTGTTTTCAGCAGACTTCTAATCTCTTTATTGTCACATGGACCAATCACATCTCAAAGTATATACTGTGGAATTTAACGTGACCTGTACTACAGAACACACAACACACTGTAAACAGATTTGTACATTGACTGCATCAAAGAACACTAAATAAAAAGTACATAAAGACACTTTTCTCATTATTTAACCCTAAAATGCATATGTGTGTCAAAAATGACCTTGTCATCTAAATTTAAGATTTTTACATGAGGTGGTCTTGTCATCAGACACTCCTAGTATTCCTCAATTAAGGTGTCTTTGATCATGTGAACTAACTATTTAACTTTAAGTTATTTTGTTTTATTATTATAATACATACAGTTTGCATCCATAGAATGCATATGTGGCTCATAAATGACCCGCATGTGTTTTCAATGTACTTTTTCATGTTCTTTTCAATATTTTATGTTTTCACTTGTAATACATTGGTTTTCATTTGCCATCTGTTATGCAATTAAATATATATTAAATACCATATTCATGTTAACATTTATGTGCATTGTGCAAGTAGAAATACAAAAGTGGCAATGAAAGCAAGATGTAATTCGGTCCTTGCTTTTATTCAAATTGTAAGATATTATACTGGACCTATTACAACCTGAGATTAGATGATTAGTTTAGTGGACACAAGGACACAATGGCAATAGCCCCAGAATTACTCCATAGTGACACTGTTATCATTAGTGAAATGTAATATACTTTTTTATTTTGCAGCGTTGAGTATCTTAAAATAAATTTCCTGGACCTTGAACAGCTTTTGATTTTCAATAAATATAATAATGAGAACTAGATTAATGACTTAAATTTACAAGAAAGAAACCTGATCCATACAGAACCACAAATTCCACCTAATCTTTTTCATGGAGAATAAGGTGCAGTTTCATAATTTGCTTGTCGGTGGAAGCTTTGGAAAGCTTAACATACACTGTGCATTTGTTCTAACTATGCATGACATTGCTACCCTAAAAATTCATCTTTTGTACATTTATGAGATTAAAAGAAGATTTCTGGGGGGAAAAAACAACAAATAAAACAGCACAATTTAAAAATATATAAATGTTATTTTGTATATTCAAGGCATATCAGTCTATAAAAAAAAGCATGTGGCTGGTTGTATATCAATGTTGAAAGGCATTAACCCACATTATATATAATAATCTCAACAATCTCATCTGTGATATTCCTTCTAAAATGTTATTCCTTGCAACTTTTATTTAGATGCTTGTAATATTTCTTCTTCAATGATCCGAATACAATTGTCACTGAACTGAAGGTATAGAATTCAGTGGGGATTTTGTTCATCTCTTATAATGGGTTTAGCAGCAGTAAAGCACCTCTAATCTGATCTTTGTACCTCTGGTGCTGAGAGAAGCATTAATGACACAGTACATAACTGCCCTCTACAGGTAAATGTACTGCCCTGCATTTTAACCAGCTTGTTTAATATGTATGCCATTTACACATTGTTAAATATTTTGCACATCAACCTCATCTGTGCCAGAAAGGCTCCGTGGGACTCAAGACTGTGCAAAGGCAAAACGCAGTAAGTACACATTTTTTGCTTGGGTCTCTTAGAACATATGCTACCCTAGAGAAAACCAAAGCACAGTAACCTATACAGAAACACTGAAACTGAGAAAAATGGTTTGAAAGTTTTTTTGATTGTCCTGCCAAATTTATTATAAAATAGTCTGTAATACAATATGTTATTTTATACAACTGTTTGCCATGTTTAGATGTGTTTTAGTTCATATCTTGATTCCAAGTCTTTTATTTTGAAACGTTTAGTTCCTGTTCATGTCATGTGTTCCCCTAGTCATGTGATGTCCTGTTTTCCCTCCATTTTCATGTGTCTTGTTTTCATTGGTTTATTTTTTAATTATCTTGTTTAGAGTTCCGTTTTATCATTGGTTTATGTTCCCCATGTCATGTATTTATGCCCTCATATTTACCATTGTTCTTTGTTGAGTATTGTGTAGGGTTGTGTATAGTAACACGTTTGGAATAAAACTGCACTTGGGATCTACACTTCATGTCTTCGTACTTACCAGCAGCATTGTTACATTGTTACTACTCTGAATACAAATTTAGGTTATCACCGTGGCCCGCAAAGCAAAAGGTCTCAGTGCCAATTACTGACTAAGGCAATTATGTGCATACACCTGATAGCAAATCACACTTTCACATTTTATATATGATCAAAAGAATGACATTAAAAAGATTAGGAATGCAAAAGGTTTTGGGTGACATCTAAAAAAAAAAAAAAAGACACCCACAAACTGACTGAATAAAGTTGATAAGTGAGAAGAGTTTTTGTAAGAAGCTATTTTTGTTTTTGAGCTTTGTAAAGACATTAAGACATGATTTTCAGTAAAGCTGTTTACAAGAATGATTTTCTGTAAAGCACTTTAGTATTAAAAATGAAGACTCACTTGACCAATAATGTTAATTTCACAGTGGAATTTGCAGAACTTTTTAAAAGCTCTTTTCCATTACATTACTTCTGTGTATGCTTACAAGTGTTAAGAGCTTGATTATTTAAGATGATACAGTTAGGTTTGTGGATCTGGGCCAACTCTGTTGTGATGGTAATAGTTATTTTTAGGGTAGAGGGCCAGAGGCCAGTTGTTTATGGCTGCCTATGCTGGAATGTGCTGAGATGAAGGTTGTGGCAACATCCCACCCAATCCTGCCGCATTCCAGAGGAGAGGACTATTGAAGATCTGCCGGAAAGCACAGTGAAACCTCCATTTATCCGTGCTAACTGAGAGAGTATGCATGTTTGACTAGGATAACTTGGATCTTTACACAATTGTCTGTTGTTAGTGTAGATGTGGTTGCAATAATTCTTGCAGGGGTTTTGGATGATTATAGTATGCATGATGGAAATGGTGATTGTGATGTGGAAGTAGCATTAAATCTGTGTTGGCAGTAACATTGTGATTTGTATTTTTTTGTTTTGTTTTGTTTGTTTTTTCCATTGAGATTCAGCCAATCATCATGAAGGAGAGGACATGTTTGTTTGTTTTTGTTTTGTTTTTAAACAAAAACAATTGATAACACAATCAAACATATTGAACGTTAATATTAAAGGTATAGTTCGCCTAAAAATGTAAATGATTTCCTCACACTATCCCAGATGTGTATGACTTTATTTCTACTTAACTCAAACAAAGATTTTCAGAAGAATATTTCAGCTTTGTAGGTCCATTTGGTCCAGAACTTCGAAGCTCAAAAAAGCCACAAAAAAAAAAAGGTAGCAAACTAAAGCCAAAATTAATCCATATGACTCCAGTGGTTTAATTCATGACTTCAGAAGCTATATGATAGGTGTGGGTGAGAAACAGTTCAATATTTAAGACTTTTTTTTTTTTTTTACAATACATCTCCACTTTCACTTTTAAATTCTTCTTCTTATGTTTTGGGTGATTCGCATGCTTTGTGCATATCACCTCCTACTGGGCAGGATGGATACTTATAGGAACAAAGGACTTAAAAATTAATCTGTTTGTCACCCACACCTATCATATCGCTTCTGAAGACATGGATTTAACCACTGGAGTTGTATTGATTACTTTTATGCTGCCTTTATGTGTTTTTGGAGATTCAAAGTTCTTGTTCCATTCACTTGCTTTTTAAGGACCTACAGAGATATTCTTCTAAAAATCTTCATGTAGCTTCGCATAAGAAATTCATACACATCTGGGATGGAATGAGGGTGAGTAAATGATGAGAGAATTTTCATATTTGGGTGAACTATCCCTTTAATATTTTGTAATATTACAATTACTTCAGAAAGAAACAATGACTTCAGACTTGTGAAATAGATAATTTTGATAGGCCATAATTAGAGGGCATATTGTAGTTCACCCTAAAATGAAAATTCTTTACTCACACTCATAACACTCAATACTCATATGACCTTCTATCATCTGTGGACTACGAGAGAAAAAGTTTTGAAGAATGTTTACTCTGTTCTTTTTTCCATACAGTGAAAGTGAATGTGGAAGGCTGACAGTCCATATCATTGTGCCTAAAAAGAAAGTTGTACAGGTTTGGAACAACATTAGGGTGAGTAAACGATGACCGAATTGCCATTTCTGAGGTGAACTGTCTCGTACAAGCTCTAACATAGAAGCAGCTTACGTTAAACACCCAGCACCAGCTGTAAAGTTCACCCAGGTCCATCTCACTGGACCACTATGAAGAGTTTGAGTGTCTGGGTTTAAGGTCCAATCAGCAGTAAGCCTACATACCCCACCTTCTAAACATCTTAATCTCAGTTAGCCATTGGCTGATGCATCTCACACCTCCATACTCACAGCAGCTTATCAAAGCAGCTCACAGTTGAAAAGGGGCAGGGCAGGGCTATGTTTACCACATGTGACCAACGGGTATCAGCCACGTACCTTTTGTACCAATACTATTGAATTGTGCCAAAATAAAAACAGAAGGTTGTCACCTCAAATAACATCAACATTTTACTCAGTATAATTCTGCCCCAATTTCATTACATCATAACCAGGGCTGTAGCAAGGAATTCTGGGCCGCCTGACTGTATATTGCTCTGGGCCCCTTACCAATTAAATATATACATTTTTGAATTTACCTTTGGGCCCCAAGAATCATTACCACCTTTCACCCCACTAGCTACACCCCAGTTTTACAGAGCTGTTTAACATGAAGTCATAAAACAAATCCATCCTTTTCAATACAAGACTCTTTCAAAATCTTTGCAGTTGATAGGAACTGACTTGCAATGGGACCTAAAAGTATACAAAAATTAGGTTATGCTATTCATGCATCATATTCCAACTCTTCTGAAGGCATACGATGAGCTTGTTAATCTGGATAGCAGTGAAGACTCGGGTGTGTTCTACAGAAGTGAGAGATAATGTAAATCAAATCGATTTTTGTTTGGATGTCCCAGCAGCATCAAACCACACAAGCAATATCTTACTCCTCAAAAATCTCAGCAAAAACAAGAATAACACTTGTAAGAGAAGCCACAGAGATGTCAAGCCAAAAATCCTTCTGAAGCAGCCACAGAGTTCAGGTAGTTGAGGAAAGAGTAATGGTACATCAGTCATCCATATCAAAGCTCTCCATAACATTGGCTTGAGTGAGCTGGTGAAACAAAAGAAGCTACAAAAGACCATCTATCTAAAGTTTTCCAAAAAACCCATAAGCAGTGTGGGACTGGTTATATCATTGCAAGAGCTTTTTTTGGTAAAACATTTAGTCAAAAACTGCTCACATTCCAACACATGAAATATGGTATAGGTAGTGTAATGCTGTGCTTTTCTTTTAATAGGGACTATGCACATTGTACAAATCTGGCAAGAACGGATGGTGCATAAAGGAAACTATGCTTGAGGAAAAGCTCATCTTTTAACTGGAAATTTATCCCAAACACAGGACTAATGCACACTGGAGTAGGTCATAAACAAACACTGAATGCCCCAAAATTGTGGCATTATTGGACAATTGGACTGGAGGATGGAACTGCTCTTTCCCTTCTCAGCAGATGGCCATGGTTCCTCCGGCTCTTGGTGGCCGGCAGCGACCCATCCGTCTCCAGGCAGACAGCCGCGGCTGCTCCCCTGGTGGATGGCAGCAGCGAGGACTCTGCGACAGGTTTCGGCACACTATAACAGGTAAGGGATGTGCAAGGAGGAGGTGGGAACAGTAAACATTATGTTTAATCTGTCTGACAGGTCTGACAGGACTGTGGTATTATTGTCCCATGTCTGTCTTGTGTTTCGTTGACTGTCTTTGTGTGAGCATGTGGTTTCGGTTGTATTCCCTGCCGTGCGCTCTTCGGTCTATCTTGTTTCATGTTGGGAGCACAGTGTCTCGATCCTGACTTCCTGTCTGGTTTGGTTTCAGTTTTTGTTGGGATCCAGACACTCTTGCGCCATGTCTGTCTGTTATTGACGTGGGTGCATTGTGCTTATGTCATTTTGGCAGCATTAATTTGCGCCAATAGTTTGTCAGTCAATAGTTTGTCAGTTGCATGCCCGGGTTGCGAGCTGTCTTCATGTTATGCTGAGGTTCGGTCACTTCGGTCTAAGGTATAGGGTGTGTGGCCGAACTCTCGCACAGGTGTCCTGTTTTGTTTTTGTTGCCTTCGTTTAGTGTGAGAATGCATGTCATTGCCTTGTTTGGCATTGCTACGCATCCTCTCATCTTGTTTGTTGGTTGGCATGGACGTATATTGCCTCATTGTCTTGGCAATCTGCACTCATGCCATTCGGGTGATTTGTTGTCTTGTGAGATCACGTGGTTTCGTTTTGTTTCTGTACGGCCATGTGTCTCTCTGTCTTGCATCATAACTACCTCATTGTTTGCCCATTATTCGTTTTTTAGTCACACTGCCCTGTCCTGTTAACCTGTTGATTTCTCTCCCTATTTTAGTCTCCTCATGTTTTCTGTCCAGTGCTAGTTCATCTTGTTTCCAGTCTTGTGTGTTTCCAGTCGGTCTATATTTTGGGTTGTTGGTCTCGTCTTTTATTTTCTCCACTCAGTCCGGTCGGTCCTGTTTCCCTCATCCCTACCTCTGCCCAAGCCTGGATTACCTTTTTCCCCTACAGGGTAGTTTATGTTTGTTTTTTCACTCTTGTGGGAGTTTGTGTTGGTTTTTGCCTTTATTTTTAAACTCTGCGATTTAGTTCTGAGCCTCATCATTCTACATCCTGACAATTAATTAAAAAATAAAAGTCCTATCTAATCCAAACATAGACACAAACATTATACATTAAATGCACTAGTTTGTCCAAAGACAAATGAAAATTGAACTTTACTGCTATATGTTTATCCAAAAAGTTTGAAAAAAGATATTGCAATGCTTTATTACATAACCAGAAAATGTTTTTTCTGGCAAACACGTCTTTTTAAATGAGAGGTGTGCTGTCTCTTCCAATCACTCTAGATTAGGCCTCACTCTCCCTGTTGTTTTGATATCACTTAATATAACCTCTCAGGTAACATAAAGGTTTAATCAAAGGTAAGGTACTCTCAAGTCTTTTTGCATACACTCCAGATCTGATAATGTTTAGTAGAATTATGTAATGACAGGTGATTTCAAAAGAAAAATTAATTACATCCATCAGCGCAATAAATCAATGTGCCCATTGTGTACATTGACAAAGACCAGCAGACCTGCCCCTCAAAGGAAACTTTTCTTTGACGCAGATTTGAAAGCACAAAGGGTTAACGGAGCGTTTCTGGGAGTTTGAATCTCCTCCCCCAAAACAACCCCCCCTGGAATGGTCTGCCCCGCTCATTCACACCACACGTGTGTGTGTGTGTGTGTGTGTGTGTGTGTGTGTGTGTGTGTGTGTGTGTGTGTTAGTGAGAGAGAGTAAAGATTTGTGTGTGTGTTTTCTATCTGCCATATATATAGGGACAAACTGGCTTCGAGATGTGCTTGTCTGTTTTATATTCAGTGATCTATCTGCAAACTTCTCTTTCTTTCTGAGTTTCTTCAATATGAAGTCTTGGAGAGTCTCAGGACTTTAAGGAGCTCTGCATTCTCGGCCTACAGCAGCTACAGTTGGAGGAAATTACTGAGACTCTCATAGATATATTTTCTCCTGTTGATTTTTTTAAACTCTGTTGAGTTGCTGGCAAACATGGAAGGAGTGAATGACATTCATGATGATGGCTCCTTCATGTTCACTTCAGAGTCGGTGGGAGAAGGGCATCCAGGTGATTTTTTTTTTTTCATCTAAACAAAAGTTGACCTTTATCTGAGTTTTAAATTAAAATCATCAACATTCCTTTAGCATTTTTCCTGAAGTGTGCAATTGTAAATTGAAGTAACTCTGCATGGTTTAATTCTTCTATACTTAAATTCATCTATACTTAAAACCCCCAAAGACGTGCCTACTTATAGACTGTTTTACCTGCCTCAACAAGTCATTGGAACATGTTTAAGTGATAAAGTAAGGTGATTTGGCAACAGTTCAATAGAATTCAAAAGCTGACATGCACAGGTAATTCACATGTTGAGTAAGAATACTTCCACTGTACCATGTGCTCAATTGGTATTTCATTGAGTGAAAGTATAGTAGACATAAATATTCAATTACGGGGTTGTGACTTTTACAGGGGGTGTTAAATTTCAGCGTACCACTGTGAGGGTTTTTTCAGTGACATATTTACTATGCAATTTATTTCACGATAATGTTACATTATCTGATGCAATGAGTCATTTTATTATAGCACCCTCCAAGAACTATCCTTAAGACACATGTACAGTAGAAAAAAGTGTGAATCAATCATTGGCACAAAGTCAACCCAGAAATGTTGCTTTGGTAGTTTATTCTGTCTGCTGTGGGAACTTGCCAGACCTCAGACTTCTTATCAACCATATTGCAGTTTTCTCATGCCATGCTACAAGGCCAAAGTGGTCAAGACAGGTTCATATTCTACAGGTTGAAATAACTCCAGTCTAAATGTATAATCAAATCTTGTCTGGTTCCATTGCCAGAATAATTCCTCTATGATACATTTTGCAACAATAGGATACTTTACAACAGTGTCTTTTATCAGCGCATATTTTAGCAGGTCAATCAATAGACATGCATGTACAAGACCAATGAAATCTATTCCATAACGTATTCAGTGAAGTTCTATAAACAATCTGATAGATTTGTCTAGTTTGCACGTCTTGTGTTATCACTTGGGATGTTGTTTCTGACAGTGTCGATTCTGATGTAACTCACCTAAGCTGTTGCCTCAGCTAGCGGCCCAAATATAGACTGAGTGAATGATTCTGAAAAGAGAGGACCACTGGTATTGTCCCCCAACTGCTCAGCTATGGCTTTGCTTTGTTGGGATTTCTGTCTATAGTAAAGCACAGCATTCTAAAGTCTTACAATAGGAAAGGCAATGTAACTCTTAAACTCACTTCATCAATGAGTAACCATTACATTGAACTGTATTAGCACATTCATTTCTACTTTAACCTTTATCTGGACCATTATATAACTTTTTTTCATTATGCTGCATGTTTTTTTTTTTGCATAGATAAAATTTGTGACCAAATCAGTGATGCTGTCCTTGATGCACACTTGAAGCAGGATCCTGATGCTAAGGTGGCCTGTGGTGAGTGGATATTCCTGATTCAGAAATAAAATAAAGATAGGAAAGCTCTCAGGCAAAATGACAAATGTCTGTATATTATCTTAATGTGCATAGTCCAAAGACTGGTCACTTACCTCTTCTTTTGTTATAAAGTGATCACTGCACTCTCTCTGTCCTTACACTCTTAAAAAATAAATTTCCAGCTAGAACTAGAAAGGGTTTAACAGCCTGATGGTATAGGAATACCTTTTTATTCTATTTTTAGAAAATCCTAGTGCTTAAAGGAACCCAGCAACCAGTGTTCTGATCTGAAGCACCTATAATGTTACATCTCCAAAGAAACATAAAGCCCAATCAAGAACCCTTTAAAGAACCTTCAGAGAAAAATTGTTCTTGAAAAGAAGTTCCTTTGCTGAACCTAAGGTGCCAAGGAACATTTGAAGAACATTTATATTTAAGAGTGTAAAGCAGAATAATATTAGTGTGGTAGTTCAAATGGCATTTGAATGGACAACATCATGTCTAAACTTAACATAGCAGTAGATGATGCAGTATTAATCTACAGAGATGATCGTTTCCATTTGTTGTGTGTCGTGCAACGAATTAAAGGATTAGTTCACCCAAAAATGAAAATTCTCCCATCATTTACTCACCCTCATGCCATACCAGATGTGTATGACTTTCTGTCCTCTGCTGAACACAATTGAAGATTTTATGCAGAATATTTAAGCTCTGTGGGTCCACACAATGCAAGTCAATGGTGACCAAAATTTTGAATCTCCCCCCAAAAAAAGTCACCATATAAATAATGAATATGACTCCAGAGTGTAAATCCATGATTCAGAAGAGATATGATAGGTGTGGGTGAGAAACAGATAAATATAGTCCTATTCCTATTAATCTCCACCTTTGACCAGCCCCGACCATACAGCACATCTGGGATGGCATGAGGGTGAGTAGATGATGAGAGAATTTTTTTTTTTCTGTGAACTATCTGTATCTGTATAACCTTAATGTTTTTATCATTAGAGACCGTTTGCAAGACTGGCATGGTACTGTTGTGCGGTGAGATAACATCTCGGGCCAACGTGGACTACCAAAGGGTTGTGCGTGATACCATTAAACACATTGGTTATGACAACTCTGAAAAAGGTCAGGACATCTAAATAATGTGCTTCAGTGATTAAAGATCTCTACTGATTAATTTGCCTCTTTTATTTGCTTCCACATAATCTGCTCTTTCTCTTCTCACTGTTTAGGTTTCGACTATAACACCTGCAATGTGCTGGTGGCTCTGGAGCAGCAATCTCCTGATATAGCACAGGGCGTCCACATTGACAGGCATGAGGACGATATTGGAGCTGGAGACCAGGTCAGAACACTTAGGAAGAGCATCATCATTTGTGACAACTCACATGATAAACATCTTCATCCCTTCATATTGCCTTCACTTATGTTTTAGGGACTCATGTTTGGTTACGCCACAGATGAGACAGAAGAGTGTATGCCGCTCACCATCGTCCTCGCTCACAAACTCAATGCCAAAATGGCTGAGCTGCGGCGGGATGGGACTATTCCATGGCTCCGTCCAGACTCTAAAACCCAGGTTTGTAATGTAACAGTACAAGGCAGAGTTTAACAGTAAGGTCCAGAGTGAGAGAATTGCAGCCATTTGATGGAACTGTGACTTGCCCTATATCGGGCCAGTACATCTGTTCTTACAGTATGTTCCAATTATCTTATATTAATTAATTGTGCAGAATTCATCATTGATGAAGAGTTTTGATTATGTAAAATATGTCACTAGCGTAACATTATTATGCCGGCTGACACAGATGAGGTTTAGAAGAAATTGCGTTTGTGATAGTATTCTTTAAACAGTGTTAAATGAAAAATATTACTATTTTTCTGACACTTATTAAAATGTTGCAAAAATGTATACGAGCCATTGAAAATGTTGGCAGGACATGTGTAATTCTCAACAAGCCAGCTGAAAAAAATGCTACACTTCACAATAAAGTTGAATTTATTCATATTATTGAACTATATAAGGTGAAGTAACACGAAGTAACAATAAATAATACTTTTACAATACTTGTAAATATTGGTTAATGTTAATTTTGATTTAATTGTAATTTTTGTCTTAAAAGCCATAACATGTTATTTCCAAGCCTCTGACTGACATTGACCATGCTATCTTATCAGTCTGAGTGTTCATTGATCCAGGACATTGGCCAATAGGTGTGACAGCTATTGAGCAAGACAGTGACCATGAGGCGGTCTCTTTGATTGCTTGTGAGAAAATGACCCTCACCATGACATACAGGGCCTCTGATCCTTACTTTTCACTGTGTGGCAGAGGACACGGCTGTGCACCCATCAATCTCAGGCACATGCCAGCAACCCAAGCTGGGCAGCTCTCAGGAAGCTGAAACCTCTGGTCTATTTAGAGTTCTGGCATTTTCAGACCATAGAGCAGGACATGTCCAAAAAGATATTCACGTTCCCTATGTTGTAAATGTAGATTGAAACAATGACCTGAAAGATTTCCTGTATGTTTTTCATGACTCCAGGTCACTGTACACTACAAGCAGGAGAATGGTGCTGTGATTCCTTTGCGTGTTCACACAGTGGTCATCTCTGTCCAACATGATGACTACATTTCACTGGACGAGCAGCAACGCATTCTGAAGGAGAAGATCATCAAGGCTGTGGTTCCTGCAAAATATCTTGATGATAAAACCGTCTACCACCTGCAGCCAAGTGGTCGCTTTGTCATTGGAGGGCCTCAGGTGTGTTCCTTCAGCAAGTCTATGGATTTCTTTGGAGTTCTATGGCTTTATCTGTTGTACATAAACAGTATTCACCCAAATAGTTCACCCAAAAAATATAAATTCTGTTAATTTACACACCCTCATTTCGATCCAAACCCAAATACTAATATTTTTTCTGTGGAGCACAGAAGGAAATTTTTTTAAAGTATTTTATGAAACTCTTGCCATAAAATAACAGTTCATAGTGACCACAGTGGTCCCAAAAAGGCCACACAACCAAAAAGACCACACAAAAAAAAAAAACATCCTAAAAAATGTGAATAGTGCATTTGTGGCAGCGTGGTGGAGCATCCGCCCGAAGAGAGAGAAAGCGGTAAGGGCTCATCCACCTGAGCCAGATTATGATTAACACCTGTTTCCAATTGCAGTGAGCTTGGGGAGAGCGGCATATAAGAGACCATGCCACCAACAGAGAGTCAGAGAGAGTCTGGGTCCAGACATTTTGGAGCTACCACTACGTTTGTGAAGCTGAAAAGCTGTCAGTATTGTGAAGCTGAAAAGCTATTACATATTGTGAAGCTGTTCAGCTGTGAAGTAAAAGCCTTACCTCTGAGTTCAACTCCCAAGTTTCCCATGTTCTCCTTTCCCTCCCTGTGTGACGTTCACTACAGTGCTATATTCCAAGTCTTCTGAAGCCATATGTTAATTTTGTCTGAGGAACAGACCAGTATATCTCATTATTCACTGATGATCTTCATCTCTGCCAAATCTTACGTGTAGCTCATATTATAGTAGTAATATAGTAGTGGTCAACTGATATAGGTTTTTTATGGCCTATGCCGATACCGATATCTAGAAAGCAGGATGCCCGATATAAATTCCAGTAAACATGATCCAACTTAACAACAGCAAGTCAGATGTACACAGAAATTCTTAAATACAACAAACTCAATATTTACTAAAATGCGCATAAACTTAAAAAGAGAACCAACTTGAAAACAGAAAGTGTTGACCATCCAATGACAAAACTATTGATTGGTTATAGAACTGACACAAGTGAAAGTTAGCACTTCTCTTAATTTTTTTTTATATAGTTTTATTTTCAGTTATGATACATGAAACAAAACATATATACATAACATTACAATTGTCATTTTTCTTTTACATAATCAGACTACATAACAACCCTCCCACCCTCCCGGAAAAAAAAAAAAAAAAAAACACAACACGCAATTCAGACCTCACTTATTTGGCTGTACTAATCATTAATATAAAATCTAAAATGTAAGGAATGTAATTGCAATTAATTTGCAATAAGAGAAGGTAAATGCTCCAGAAAAGGTCCCCAAATTTTTCCAAAAGTTTTCGGTGATTTCCTAACATTGAAAAGTATTTTCTCATGGGTGCAATATGAAATGAGTTCATTGATCCATTGTTTTCTTGATGGAGAATGAGTCGACTTCCAGTTCACTAATATACATTTTTTCCCCGCAGTTCCTGCCAATAGTGTGAAATACTTTTTATGATGAGAGGAATCTAATAAATCAGTATCCCCTAATATCCAAATTCTAGGATCATTACTAATTGGGATACCTATAACCTTTGAAGATATATCAATTATATATTCCCAAAAGTCATTCAAAATAGGACAATTCCAAAGCATATGGAGTAAGTCGCCTTCAGACCTTTTACACCTTTGACATTTTGCAGATATTTCAGTATTTATCATGTGAAGTTTCTGAGGAGTATAATATAGCACTTCTCTTAATTGGCCAAGTGAACACAGTTATCAGCCGCTAATTGTAAACTGGCCAAATATCGACCGATTAATCAGTCTATCACTACAAATCACTACATTTATTTTCGTGTGTGTGTAACTGGACATGGGCACAAGCTAGACACAAACTTAAGCAGAGATGGCGATGGAGAGCTGCATAATCATTTTTCTTTTGTCTTTTGTACCAAGTTATAAGGTTCCCTGTATAAGTTACAGCATTTCTAAGAGCATTTCTTTCATTTGTATCTGAAATGGACATAATAACTGAAATATACCCAAATGAATCAGAATCCAATCATTTCAAAATTGGAACTAAATCAAATCAAGATCTTGTAAATCAAAATCAAATAAAATCAGGAAATTTGTATTAACCACAAAATAATATTTTATTTTCAGGGAGATGCCGGTGTTACAGGAAGGAAGATCATTGTGGACACATATGGTGGATGGGGGGCTCACGGTGGTGGAGCTTTCTCTGGAAAGGACTACACCAAGGTGGATCGCTCTGCTGCCTATGCTGCACGCTGGGTGGCTAAGTCTCTTGTGAAGGCCAAACTGTGCAGAAGAGTTTTGGTGCAGGTGGGACAAAAGTGTAGACTTTAAAAAAATAAAAAAATAAAATGCAAACGATCCATCAGATTTTGTCTAGAAAAAAGGTCACAAACAACTCAACACATTATTGACCAATTTGTGTTTGTAGTAGATATGACTGGAATGGATAAGCTGGATGTCTGGATAAAAGTGAGGTCATGTATAATTTATTCTTGTGTTCTGTAGGTGTCTTACGCCATTGGAGTCGCCCACCCTCTGTCAATCTCCCTCTTCACCTATGGCTCATCAGAAAAAACAGAGAAGGAGTTGCTACAGATTGTCAACAAGAACTTTGACCTCCGACCAGGCGTCATTGTTAGGTAAACAATGAATAAGATAATATGTTCTTATTATTTTCAGGTGCTTCAGCATTAAGTACCAATTGGTTATCAAGTTATTTGTGTGGGGGTGGTTTAAAATGTTAGGTATATTATAAACATAATTTACATGGAATGAAGTGTAATATCTTAAAAAGAGTAGGTGTAGAAAGTAGGGGTTATTCCACTAATATTAGAGCTGTGAGAAAGGTGCTTGCTTCAAAGGGATTGTCCCAGCAATTAGTGTCCAGTTAAATAGTCAGAGTGTGAATGATGGTAAATTCCATTCAAAATGTAAATAATGGGATGTTGGAAGCTTAATGGTCTACTCTAGGACATGAACTGCTAATGCAAATGTTTACTCTCTAGAATGGATGACATAAAAACTAACAA
Source organism: Moxostoma hubbsi (assembly GCA_032164185.1). NCBI lineage: Eukaryota > Metazoa > Chordata > Actinopteri > Cypriniformes > Catostomidae > Moxostoma > Moxostoma hubbsi. The sequence goes on from JAVLUX010000021.1 coordinate 28,579,818, forward strand.
TTTACTTAAATAAGACAAACCTTGCTCACTAATGTGACTTGTGAGCATGGCATTTTTTTGCCACTTCTTCCAGTGGGAGTACTACTGCAATCAATTCACAGTGTATTTAATACCTCTCTAATCGTTACACATAAACAACACAAGCAGTAAAATTACTGAATAAAAATAACATATAGCAAAGAAATTACAGAGGTACAGTTTATCAATCTACGTAAAATATATGTAACATGGAATGAGTAATTACATCTTTATAAACTGTAGGATTTTTGTTGTAGGCTGTATTGATGTGTGGTAATGATGAATACTTAGTACACCATGGTCACATAGTAGTTAATGTGCAATGGGGCCCGACTGATGCCTTGCACTAGAGCACTTAAGATCAAAGTTACGCTACTGTTTAGATTAAAACTGTCTGCTGTATGGCAAAAAGTAACAACTTGATTTCCACGGACAGGGACCTGAACCTGAAGAGGCCAATCTACCAGAGCACCGCCTGCTATGGCCATTTTGGCAGATCAGATTTTCCCTGGGAGGTGGCCAAGTGTCTCAAGGTTTAAAGTGACAGGCTTGTCCTTTAGTCATCGTTCATCCGCTGCAACTCTGAAGAGAATATGTTCTCACACCTTTGATCTTTCTTTCCTTCAATGCACCTATTCCAGTTTATTTTTGTTTTCTCCCCCCATACGTAGTGTATACTACGCTACTACAGAATGTCATAATTGAGAAATCCAATCCAGCTTTACAATTAGAAGGACCCCTCACAATGTTGACCACACTATTTTAATGTTGATCACCATCATCATACAAGCAAGACTGCTATGTACTGAAATATATATATATTGATATGTAGCTGTACTGATATTCAGGACAAGAGCATCATTGTGCATGTGATATTGTTTTTAATACAAGAGAAACAAATTGTGAAAATAGATCTAAACTATGCCAAAGCAGAATCAACATTACATGTAACATGTCTGGAACGCCACGAACACAGACAAACAGAGTGATACAAACAGTAAAACTTTGCAGTGATGTTATACTAAATATCAGCACTCTTGGAATGCTGCTTGTCCAATCAGATTTGAGGACTGGAACTAATTGTTGTATAGGATTAATAGAAACCTTCAGTCACTAATCACTGTGAGCATCTATCATTCCTTAAATCTTGCAGTGCATTATAGTTACAGATTACATATTTCTTAGTCTTGACTGTATTGTCATTTCTTTTTCTCTCCTTTTTTATCATTAATAGCCAAATGTAACTTGTGTATTATTATTAACCAGCTATGCACGGTTAATTCAGCATAGTTAATTTGCATGTTTGCAACTATGCATGGTTAATTTGTGTAGAGAAAGAAGCAACATATTGTGGACCATTGTGAACTTTAGGTTTTACACATTCTGCTGTCTGTGGATCATATTTCCCACATCATATACATTACAGTCTTAAAAAGTTTCTAATTTGTGTGCCTTTTTAAGAGCTGTTTATATTGGAAAATAGCAGAGGGATTTTAATATGAGCGTAAGCAATGCCTTCTTGTTTACATGTACAGATCGCCTGCGTTGATCTTACAAAGTATTTTTCACCACTAGAGAGTAGGCATGTATTTGTGTGTGAGTGTATGTGTGTGTGTAGCTCTGTTAAGCAAAGCCAGATTTTGTTGAGATGTGTGTGTGTGTGTGTGAAGGCGTATTTGGGTGGTTTACGAGGACATTGTTTTAGGTTACAAACTGGTAATTACAAGGGTATTATGCTATAAATGTTGATTATAAGGACATTTCTAGTGTCCCTATAATTATAATCACTTAAAAAATCATACTAAACAATGTTTTTATGAGGGTTAGGTTTAGGGGTTGTGTTAGGTTTAGGGGATAGAAGCTATAGTTTGTACAGTATAAAAATCATTATGTCTGTGGAGAGTGATATAATGATAGCTGCACCAATATGTGTGTGTGTGTGTGTGTAACGCACTGTGTAATCTTATTTTTTCTTTTGACTTCTGTGTGTTCTACAGAGGCATTAATTCTTTCCATTCTTACTCTTTCCTTTCAGATTGTCAACTTTTGTTATAGAATTTAAGACCTGACATGTAAATAATTGTGAATAATTAAAGTATGGAAAATTCTTCATATTTGTGTGGTTTCAGTATGCATTTTTTCAGGAAGGGATATTAACCAGTAATTCCACCAATTAGCTAATTGAAGTGATAACGTGCAAACAATAGATTTATAATCACAATTTGCAAAAGGTCACATAATTTACTAGAACATTATCTAGTAAGTCAAACAATACCCCAATTCATTGTGGTTGTATTTGCCTTGTAACTCCAAATGAAAGGTCATGGTATCCACTTACAGGAACCGAAATTACTTGAATTTGAGAAGTGATGCAACAACATTTAAAGCAAAAGTAAAGGGGGTATGGACTACTTATACAATACTTTTATTGTGCTTTTGAGTCCTCCAGCTCCACATCTTTGTAATTGCATTGAGAGAAAAAAGTATAATTATTCCACATTATTTAGATTATGCAATTTACCTTTGAACCCTTGCTGTTTGTTTTGAGGTTTCCAAGGTTTCAAACAACATGAGGGGAGGTTACATTTTTGACAGAAAGTAAATGAGAGTAATGTCTGATTCTGCTTTATTTCTGTTTTTAGCTAAGGCAAATATACAATACAATACGACATATCTTGCCGAGTAAACAAAACATTTCTCCAATAACTGATTAAATCTTTGGTTTAATTGAAACAAAGGCACAAGAAGGTACTTTTTGCAGTGTCATTAAATGCTGAAGTGTGGCACAGTCTTGTTGAATGACTACAGCAGGTATGTACAGCGGTAGGTTCTACGACTATTTGTACTTACCATGGGTTTGATTTAGTCATTTCTCTGTTTGCAGTACGAACAAACCATCAGAGTCCAGGTTTGAGCAACAGCTCTGATGGAGGTTTAAGTAAACTGATAGATAAAACACAGAGGAGCACAAACCTAGGCAAAGGGTAATGCAGCAATTTGATTATTTAAGTCCAAAATAAAGTTTCTGAGGTACACAATGCATTTAAACAGATTAGATGAAATGAAAAAGTTTCACACAGTCTTCAGCAAAAAAATTAAATATCACAATTTAAGCATTTTATTGATGTTACATTTCAATTGCTGGTTTAAGTTGGTCTGCCAGAATGCCAGCAGGGAAAGGAACTGTAGGCATTGTAAAACGTTCACTCATATCAGGTTTATCAATATAGACTTCTAGAATAACTGTAAAATGTTGTGGGACAACAAGAGAAAGACTAATCTGACATTCCTGAGTACACAGAATTAGTAATAACTAGTAAACTAACATGACATGGAATGTGTTTTCAGGACGGCGCTAGTGGCATATAAATCATGGTCCACAAACTCCCTTTCTAATGAGGAATATCATTTTGGATATCACAATTTAGCCAATGTATAACAAGCTTGTTTTTAAAACAAACTAAAAATGCTTAATCAATTACAAACTTGCAGTCCGGCTGCATTTTTACCCAGTAAAAAAAAATTCCACAGAGACTTTAAAATTGTGAACACATATCAAACTATTTACCAGGGGCAGCGCCAATCTTTTCTTTCTCTTAAAGGGATGCTTTTGAGAAAATTCAGAAGATTCTTCCTTGGAACCATCTCGCATGAACTCTCTCACCTCAACATCATGTGACAATTCCAACAGGGACATCGAGAGGGAACCCTAATCACATTTTACTCAGGACAAAATAGCTCTCTTCTCTACTCAATTGGTCACAATGCACTGCAACGCACATAACTTCTGTAAAGCCACCAGTTACTGGCGACTTGTTGTGAAAAGCTTATGGGCCTGTTCTGCTTGAGGTTTTTGCTGATATCATTCAGCTTAGAATCAGCATTAATATAAACCGAATATAATAAAATACATACATATTTTATGATTGGACATGTATGACTTTCAACTTATATGTCTAGCTATATTAAATAGCTGTCTTTGGTTCTTTATTTCAAGGCACACTGGTAGTGAAGTTTTAGAAGCCATCCTGCGATTAAGGTAAAATAAAACAACCTGATCATTTAACTAGAAGAGAGAGATACGTGAAAAGAAAAATGCCTTCGAAAAAACACACAAAAGGCACAAAAGATAAAATCAGCATTTTATATTCATTGTTTTGCAATGTATGGAATTGGCACTGTTTTGAGGCACTGTGCTTAAATGCTATAATGTTGATTGCAGAAGGCTTTGAAACTTCGTCATTGACGCAAACCTGCTCTTCCAGCTTTCCCTATGGATACGAGTAGCTGCCAACTAGCAGTCTGTATTTGCTTTTATCCAAGTTACACAGATGCTTTCAAAATCCAGAAGAGATCTAACAACACATCCAGTCAATACACTTCCCTTTTTTCAGCATGGAAGCTGTTGGATTCAAAGGTCCCCACAGAATAACGAAGGATGGACAGAGGGCATAGATTTGGTCTCTCAAAAATTTGCAAAATCTGAGCTGGATTCTTTGGCAAGGGTAAGTTGGTTGTATGAGAGCCAGGGTCCACTTTCTGTTATGTTCCCTCCGCAGTTCTAGTGTAAGGAGAGAGATTAGCAGATATTGGACACTGAGGTTAGAGTATGGACAGGCTCTCGGACTGGTGCTGATTGGTTCCACTTAGCGACTCCATTTTGTGGTCTCGGCTTGCGGCCTGTAGAGATTGTCCTCGGGCCAGCACCATCATTGTGTCACTGGATATCCCAGCGAATTCAAAAGCAAATGTGCCATAGAACAGCATGATAATGACACAGAAGACCCACTCAAAAATGGCTGATGCATGCTGCAGGACAAAACTCTCCTGGACAAAAAACACCCCGCCTGGAGGAAAATTTAGTCAAGGAATCATAGTGGACACCACAAACAGGAAGAAAGCAGAACAAAATATTGTCTGTGTGTCATCACAGCTGAATATAATAGGCAATTCAAAGATGTGATAATGTCTATTTTAGATCATTAAACTGAAAGAAACACTTTGCAAATCAAAAGTTTTTAAACTTGTTTGATCACTTTCTCTTTTTATTTGGAACTTGAGCGTACAGCTTACCAAAATAGCCTTTTATCCGAAGTGAAAAAAATGAGAAATACTTTTTAAAAATCTAGTTTAAAACAAATGTCAAGTTATTAAAAATACAATCTTTGTGTCCAAATTGGTTTCATATATTTTGAAGAACATTTAAAGCATTTCCAACAAAAAATAAATATTAATATTAATTAATATTAATCTTTAAAAATAAATTATTTAATGACTTAAAAAATGTAAAGTGGTGTAACCATCAAGTAAAAAAAATGTATTATACTTTCCTTGCACCTTAAATCAAACATAAATTCTAATTTCACAAAAAGATTTCAAACCGATTTTTCAAGATTTTTTTTTTTTCAAATATTATGAATTTTTGAGTCACGAATATCAAGAAGTTTTTCCATTACTCCATTTGACCTGAACAAAATATGTCGCATGACAACAAATGGCTACCTGCATGTTGGCCATGCCGCCTAAAAAAATATTAATTATATTATTTAAAAAAAATGTCCTTATTGTTCACAATATAAGATTCTAAACTTGTCAAAATGTATTTTTACAATCATTTCAGCTTTTAAAGAATGTTCCGGGTTCAATACAAGTTAAGCTCAATTGACAGCATTTATGGCATAATGTTGATTACCACAAAAAATTATTTTGATTCATCCCTCCTTTCCTATAAAAAAGCAAAAAATCAAGGTTTACAATGAGGCGCTGTCACAATAGAAGTGAATGGGGACAATGGAGGTGAATGAGGACAATTTTTGGAGGGTTTAATGTAATGTAAAAAAAAATAAAAATAATAATAATAATAATAATATATATATATATATATATGTACACAGTATATACACACACTATATACAGTACATTTATACTGCCATGCCACCCATCCCTAAACAGAACCAATTAAAAAATATAAATACCATAAGATAACATGAGGAAGAGTGGGAGAGGCAAGGATACTAAGCACCAGGGCTACAAATGCCAGCAGGGTCATAAACAGGCGCAAGTGACCCATATTGTATTCTCCCTGAGTCTTGGCCAGGCGGTAGGTCAGCGCAGACTGCAGACACACAAACAGCATACTGGTGGGGAAGGCCACTCCTGCACCAACATAGTGAAGAACCTTAGCATTATCCACCTGTAACACAATGACATACCAGTGCATACTATCAACATACGTGCCAATCACAACTAAATATATATATATAGTATGAGAGTGTGTCATACTGGCGTGTGATTTAACATGGGGGATAACAGTTAACATACTGTAAAAAGGATTAAGGGAATGAGGCGGCGAGAACCGGCTTGACGATATAAACAACATTTAATTAAATAAAAAGACACACACACACAAACACACATGGGGCAGCTGCCCATAAACACTCTCTCTCTCCCGTATCACCGTCCACAGTCGTCCTTTATCCCTCTCAGAGTCTTGATTAGCTTGATAAGGGGCCGGGTGTGTAGAATCACGACCCGGCCCCGTTCTACGCCCTGTCACACATACTGTAGATTCCATTCATTTCCACAGAGAAAATTAAGAGAATAAGCTATAATAAATTTGCCAATTTTTTAAAAGAAAAATCACTCCAAAAAGTTTGCTTTTTTGCACTTATGTTTCAATATTTAAAATATGATGATGCTACAAGTGCATTGTTCTGTATTTCAGTAAAAAAAAAAGAAGACATTTTTGGACATTTACTTATTTATTTACAATTTACTTAAAACATGCACAGTAAAGTCTGCTGCAGACCAGCATATGCGCAGATGTGTGTTCATTTCTAAAAAAAAAAAAAGCTAAATCTACAGGATATTTCTCCACGTAGAAATGAAAAATAAATCCACGAGTGGGCGTGGCCTCCTTGACAACTGTATATATGGAAAAAACACATTTAGAAAGTCATACACTTTAAAGAGTTCAGTGTAAACTTGAATAATCCATTTAGAGAGGATTCATTAGAACCATCCAAAACATGAGTCATATGGCAACAAATCAAACTCTAGGAAGACAAATTAAGGACACAAGTGAACATCTTTTATAGACACACCCTTTTCTTGATTTTAGTTCCAAGTTCACGTAAACATGTACTTTCAACATCTGCTTTTTTCTACAATGAAGGTTGGTTACAACGGTCATCATGGGAAATTGTGTTCAGTGCACTACTGTATGTCCTGGAGCAAGACAGCTACAAAACCACAGTAACAAAATGGTCATGGAACATATTGGGACATTTGAGAAAACTGCCGTTTGTGCAGATATTCCATGTTTTTAGATTCAAGAATTTCTGTGCTCACCACACACTGTGTGACATGTTTATGATCAAGGAGCTGAAGGCAGAAGAAAGTGAGTTCACAATGCCACATCACTTCCAACTCCTGTGCCAGATTCTAAACAACACCAGCAGAGGGCAGCAGAACAAGCTGCAGTGAGCTACTCTAGCACATCATAAGCTTAAACCACTCTGGATGTTTTAAATGGCACAGTCTCATAGTACTCATACTGTTTTTGCAGTATTTTTTCAGTGCAAAGTCTGAATGTTCTTCATGCATGAAAGACCTACAAGTCTTTGCCAGAATGAGCAGTGTACAATAAGAGCATACTCAGAAATGTAGTTAAGATAATAGCTTCGCTATTTGTTGTGAAGTTACTGCCCATCACTGGGTCTGGGCTATGCTTAAAATATTCACTGACTTCTTACTACAAGTGCTGTAGCTAACAATAAAGTTGTTCCTTGTGGTTAAATTGTAGTTGTTTAACAAAACCAGAGTAAACAATTTTGTGGTTGTTATTATATATTTGGTCACAGGACAATGGCCACATTCCCCTGTGAAATATGTCTGGGAATGTATATACTCTAGGGCTGGGCGATAAAACGATATCGATATATAACACGATAAAGAAAATCCACGATAAGCTCTTTCAGCATTTACCGCGTGGCGCTAAAACACAAGCAGTTCGGCTTTCTCGGGCTGCGTTTCCACTGGGGTGGACGAAATCTGCTCAAAGGCGCTCACAGCGCTAGGAGAGAGCTTGCTCCACACTCTTGCACTGCTGCCAATCCTACGATCCACCTTGCGAGCATGACGCTCAGCTTTCAAAGGAATTAATTGAAAATGCTCTCAGCTTCGCTTACAACGTGCTAGTGGTAACGTAGGGTCAGACTGGATGAACTTGCTAATGCTAGCTGCCTTGCAAACAATTAGGTTACGTCGGACACCGGATTGATTCCATCCACACCGCAAGACTTCATGACAATGGTTGCGCCCTCTCATCGTCTCTAGTGAAGAGCACAACAGAACAAAAGTGATGTGGACAACAGCTCTGAGCTTTCTGTGCTGTAATCTTGAATATTGTTCTCTAGCACCAAACATTCATCATTTCTGCCCTGTCCCGCTCCGCACGCATTGCCTCCTTTCCCTGCATGCGTGTAGACATGAAGTGCTACATGAGTTAACGTGGTTTCAAAGCACCTTTTAGACCATAACGTTTTCTCTTCTAAATGTATCTTTATTAATCAGCATGTTACGAGCCTTTAATGATAAACAAAACGATTTCTGATCTAATTTTGTGAAAATTAATTAGATGTCTGGAATGGATAAGGAAAGACTAAAATTACTAGTTGGTAGACTCTCTCACTTTAATGAAAATATACAAATGTTTTTTAATTTTTTTTAAAAAGTGTTCTAAATTTTCACTCAGGACACCCCTGAAATCACATTCAGCATCATTGCACAGTCACAAGGTCTTCTATCCCCCCATACTTGGGTATCTGAATCTAAAGAAATATAAAAAATATTTAATTTTAATGTAAAAATATTCCAACAAATACTGGACTGCTGTCAACAAACAGATGATCTTTTAACATTCATTTTCAAATGATAAATGGTAAAAAGACGGTAAAATTGGTAAAAGATCCCGCAGACCCCACTGCTCTGGCCGTCTCTGGACCCCCTGTGCAGTTTTGTAGAGACTATTTTGACTGTTTAGAATAATTTTTTTCTTCTTTTCTTCCGTCAACTTTGAAATAAAAAAAAGAAAGTGCAATGTGTAAATGTATATCGTGATAAATATCGATATCGAACAATATGAAAAAGATTATCATGATAACAATTTTGGCCATATCGTCCAGCCATAATATACTTGCATTCCTAAACAACATAATTTAATAACAATCAAGAAGTACATTCTTCATCAAATGCATCACTGTATATACTGTGAGAGTACACAATTTCGGAGGCAGGCACTGTCAATATATCCTTTACACATACTTGTTCAATTTATTCCTTCCATCAACTCCTGCATTTACTCTCCCTTCCATTTTTGCACACAAAAACAAAAGCTGAATATCAAGCGTTGCAAAAGTACTCTGAAAATATTCTCCTGCAATTGAATACCTTTGATTATCTCCGTAAATGATATCCTGTTGTTCCACAAAGGCAAAAACTTCCCCTTAACTTGTACATCTAAATATTCAGCTGCAGTTATCTGTGCTTAAACACTCATTAGAACAAGGATATATTCTCAACTCTGTAATGTGTAAGGAATCTCATGCCTTATAATCTGGGCAACAAGCACTGCCACAATGCACAATGGAGGAGAAAGTGATCATATGACCCATGCCATGGAAACACACAAAATGGTTTATCAACCAGCCCAGATAAAAAGCAATGACCAATCGACATTCAGCTTATTTGTTTGAACCCTGCTGAAAAAAAGAAAATAGCCTAAACTAGCCTAAGCTGACCATCAAGCTGGTTTCCACTAGTCAGGCTGGTCTAGTTTGATGGTTTTAATATGGTTTTGGGCACTCGGCAGCTGGTCAGGTTGGAAGACCAGCTTAAACCAACTAAAACCAGCAAACAAGACTGGTTTCAGGTTGTCTTTCCAGCAGGGAAGTCTACACCTGAGTAAAGAGTGAGCTATTTGTAAAAATGTTAGAATTGTGACAGATATCCAGGTACACAGACTCCTAGCTCTGCACATTTATACAAGTTTATCCATGTGTGCAGGCTATTTCTCATGCCTTGGGCTGCCAAATTAGTGACAGAAGTAGTAAGCTTCACTCAAATAGACTTGCTTAAACATGTGGTTGAATGCCTGCCTTACAGAAACGGTTTTAGGTATGTGTCTTTCTCCCCTTGTGCAGAAAATAGTACAATGAAAATACAAGCACATTCTAGAATTTGACTTCATATAATAACAGATTTTAATATTTTTTTTTAATGCTTGGTAACACTTTACAATAACTTTCCCTTTGTTAAGGGATTATAAAGTGGTTAATTAACAACTAATAATTCATTTACAAATGCATTATAAATTATTGATGATAGGCAGTAATAAGAACATGCATAAAAAGGGTGACTTTCATGCAATACCTGCCAGATAGTGAGAAATTTCACCTCACAAATTATAAATGGTTAATAACACTTATATAACAATAGTAACCTTTGAAATTTTACCTTAAATGTAAAGTGGCCACATGTGAAGCATTTATTAAACAGTTGCCTTCATTAGAAACATACATAACTTATGGTTTAATAGTATTAGTGTTTAATGGTCATCAGGCTTTTTTATATGATACACTGATAAGCCACTGATGAGCCATAACGCACCAAACCAGTGCCGACTGACCGAGGCATGGACTCTACAAGACCCCTGAAGGTGTCCTGTAGTTTCTGGCACCAAGTCATTAGCAGCAGGTCCATCAAGTCCTGTAAGTTGCAAGGTGGAGCCGCCGTGGATCAGACTTGTTGGTCCAGCACATCCCACAAATGATCAATCGGATGAGATCTAGGGAATTTGGAGGCCAGGGCAAACCCTTGAACTCTTCATCATGTTACTCAAGCCATTCCCGAACAATGTGTGCTGTGTGGCAGGATGCATTATCCTGTTGAAAGAGGCCACTGCCAACAGTGAATACCATTGCCATGAAGGGATGCACCTGGTCTGCAACAATGTTTAGGTAGGTGTGTCAAATTGATACTTGTGCCACAGTGTCCCACAGTGCATTCTGTTGCATCACTTCCCCAGGTAAACAGTGCACAGGTATATAGCTGTCGATGTGATGTAAAAGAAAACGTGACTTATCGGACCAGGAGACCTTATTCCACCACTCCAAAGTCCAGTTCTGATGCTTGCGTGCCCATTGTAGGCACTTTCGATGGTGGGCAGGGGTCATCATGGGCACTCTGACCAGTCTGTGTCTATGCAGCCCTATACGCAGCAGGGTGAAATTCACTGTTTGTTGTGACACATTCCTCCTGTAACCATCATTAAAATTTTCTGTGACACAATAGACCTTCTGTAGGTTCAGCCAGATGGGACTGCCTTCGTTGCCCTTGTGCATCGATGAGCCTTGGGCGCCCAACACCCTGCTGCCTGTTTGTGGTTTGTCCCTTCTCAGACCACTGTCGGTAGGCACTCACCACTGCTGACCAGGAGCACCCCACAAGCCTTGCCGTTTCATAGATGCTGTGACCCAGTCGTTTGGCCTTAACAATTTGGCCTTCACCAAAGTCGCTTAGGCATGTACTCCTGCCCATTTCTCCTGCATTACACACACTGACTATGAAAACTGATTGTTCGCTTACCATCTAATGTACCCAGACCTTGACATGTGCCCATGTTTGGAGATTATCAATGTTATTCACTTCACATGTGAGTGTATATGCTGTGGATGAGCATAAAGAACAGTGATTTTTTTCCCCCTTTTTCACCCAATTTTGAATGCCCAATTCCCAATGCACTGCCAAGTCCACGTGATCCCGTAGTGGCCTCAATCTGGTCCTGTAGTGGCCTCAATCCGGGTGGCGGAGGACGAATCCCAGCTGCCTCCACGTCTGAGATCGTCAACCCATGCATCTTATCACGTGGCTTGTTGAGCGCATTGCCATGGATACATAGCACATGTGGAGGCATCCACCGCGGCATCCATGCTCAACTCACCACGCCCCCTCCGAGAACGAACCACATTATAGCGACCACGAGGAGGTTACCCCATGTGACTCTACCCTCCCTTCTCAGCTAAAGAGCTGAGAAATTCTTCTAAAAATCTTCATTTGTGTTCAGCAGATGAAAGAAAGTCATACACATCTAGCTACCGGGCCAGTTTGGTGGCTTGGGAGACCTGGCTGGAGTCACTCAGCACTCCCTGGGATACGAACTAGCGAGTCTTTTCCACTGAGCTACTCTTTTTGTTTTTTGTTTTTTTAAAGAAAAGGAGGGAGTCAAAATACATTTTTGTGGTAATCAACATTACACCACAAATGCAGTCGATTGAGCTTAACTTATATTGAACCTGGAACATTCCTTTAACCATAATATGTTTGTACAAAACAACCCTGACATCGTGTTGTGCTTCCATCTTACCAGACAATCTGGATGAAGTATCATTACGTGGACAGTGCCAGGGTTAAAAGCAAAACAATATGTTCTCTGCAAGCGCTTTTTAAATGGAGTAGAAAAGTCCAGCTTCACAATTGCTGCAGCTAAATTGATAGCTAAGAGTAATATTGTAGAGTACAAGGGTTTAGGAGATGTATTGGCCATTGAAATGAATATTGAATCTTTGGGGACTAGTTCTTTCCTTAGTCAACACTTACACTTACATTTTGGGAAAAATGCTTTTAACTTTTTTGGGGAATCATTTTTTTTAAAAGCATTTTAATAGGATAAGAATAAATAGTAAAAAATCAGCAATTTTAAAATCAATCAATCATCACAATTACCTATGAAAAACCATGCTATTAATCACAATTAAAGATTTTACTCAGCTGGCTGCACTTTTAATAATGCATTTCTAAATGACTGCTAATCCATTAAAGGAACCCAATTATAAATCCTTAACAAATGGATTATTAAAGTGATATCAAATATTTTTTCATGCCTAGCTTAAAAGGGACAGTTCACCCAAAAATGAAAATATTTTTAATTCTTCTAAAAATCTTCATTTGTGTTCAGCAGATGAAAGAAAGTCATACGCATCTGGGATGGCATGAGGATGGGTAAATGATGAGAGAATTTTCATTTTTGGGTGAACTATCCCTTTAACATGCATGATGATACAGATGATGACTGTAATTAAAGCATCCGGTTGATTTCTCCAGAATGTGTAAACACTGGCTCTGAGGTGCTTTCAAAATATTATGACACAGCACAAATGGCTCAATAGCATGAGTTTGAGGTGAGACTATCTGTATTTTTCGACCAGCGGCAGATGGGAGTGTTTTGGAAACCTGCATATGGTTAAGTTTGCGTTTTCAAATCCGTTTGGTGATGCTAGTGGCGCAGAAATTACACATTTCCGCTTTAGATAAACTGAATCTTCAAAGGTATTTTGTTCATCGTGACCATGCATAACTTTTTCCCTTGTGATCCATCTGGGCCCCAAATCCTCTGTCCTGGGAATGCAGGAGAAAAGTCCTTCACAGGCTGGTACAAGAAATCTGCAGTTTACTTTGGCAGGCAGTAACTGTCCAGCCTGCAGAACTAAACCCATGTGAGGGAGAACCTTTTGTGCACACAAACATATACATGCGTTGGCAGCCAAAAGTTTGGAATAATGTACAGATTTTGCTGTTTTGGAAAGGAAATTGGTACTTTAATTCACCAAAGTTGCATTCAACTGATCACAAAATGTCAGGACATTACTGATGTAAAAAACAGCACCATCACTATTTGAAAAAAGTCATTTTTGATCAAAACTAGACAGACCCCATTTCCAGCAGCCATCACTCCAACGCCTTATCCTTGAATAATCATGCTAAATTGCTAATTTGGTTCTAGAAAATCACTTTCCATTATATCAAACACAGTTAAAAGCTATTTTGTTTGTTAAATGAAGCTTAACATTGTCTTTGTGTTTGTTTTTGAGTTGCCACAGTATGCAATAGACTGGCATGTCTTAAGGACAATATTAGGTTAAATATGGCAAAAAAGAAACAGTTTCTCTAGAAGTCCATCATTGTTTTGAGGAATAAAGGCTATTCAAAGCTTGAAATACCCAAAAAACTGATGATTTCATACAAAGGTATACACTAAAGTCTTAAAAGACAAAGCACAACTGGCTCTAACAAGGACAGAAAGAGATGTGGAAGGCCCAGATGTGCAACTAAACAAGAGGATAAGTACATCAGAGTCTCTAGTCTGAGAAATAGACGTGTCACATGTCCTCAGCTGACAGCTTTATTGAATTCTACCCATTCAACACCAGTTTCATGTACAGCAGTAAAGAGAAGACTCAGGGGTGCAGGTCTTATGGAAAGAATTGCAAAGAAAAAGTCACTTTTGAAACAGAAAAACAAAAGGTTACAGTGGGCAAAGAAACACAGACATTGGACAACAGATAATTGGAAAGAGTGTTATGGATCTTAATCTCATTGAGCTTTTGCGGGATCAGCTAGACCAGGAGTGTTTTATGCCTATAAAAATGTGTATGGTTCCATATTATTGTATGTACATATTTTATGATGTTTACATTGTAAAGCCATTAAAATAATCATTAAATTAGGTATAGCAGAGATATGCAACCTTTTTGACATGAAGTGCTATTTTTAATTTTCTTTTCTTTTTTTTAACATTGAAAAATATCTTTATTTTTAATCACTGTTCCACAACCCTTTCAAAAAAAGAAAGAAAAAAAAAGACAGAAAGACAGAACCTGTCCATGCAGAATACTTTTTTATAAGGTTACTAATTAGGCCTATACCTGAAGTCTTCATCTCATGTTAGTGATTGATTTTATAAATACAGTATGTTTCAAAATTACTGTTAGTTTCTGTAGGAGTAAAACTTAATACTTTTTTACCTTTAATTATGTTGAATTGACAGTCACTGTCAGTGTAGCCAATGGCAGCTTTATTATCTCAGCTGTAACTATATATTTAGAAATATAGATTAAATATATTATACATGCATATTTTTCTGAAAGTGTAGGCTGGCATCTGCACACCGCAGAAAACGCAAAGCAGACGCATTTACTTACGCAACCCTTTACTGCAGCACTTCTTAACCTGATATGTGTTGCGTTATGAGAGGCCCGTAATGAGCAGGGGCGATGGGCTGATTTCGTTTAACTAGTGATGTTCGGGGTTCTATTTAGATTATAACTAAATAAAATGGGATGCACAAATATGAGGAAGTATTACTGCAAGAGGAAGATTTGGCATGCAGGTTCAAGGGGCTTCAGAATGTGAATTTACTAAAATACATACTCCTCTCTCACCAGGGACATGCGAGAGGTGATTGTCTTTGTTCTGTGACTGCTACCTGGTCCTTGAATAACTAATATGCATATAAGTATGGAGTTATGTTTGTGCCACAATTCTGCGTGCGCAAAATAATATTTTGAGCACACAAAAAATGTTCTGCGTGCGAAAGATATTTTGATAACGAAAATAAATTTTGCGCTTGAATACGTTTTATGTGAATTCTATGTGCTTCTGCTTTCTCATCCTACCCACTCTGCAATTTTTTGCATTCAGAGTGGGTAGGATGAGAAGCAAATTTATTCAAGTGCAAAATGTATTTTCGTTTGCTCAAAATCTTTGCAAGAAGATGCATTGCTTTACAAAACTGGTCAAAATATCATCTTGCGCATGCAGAAAATTTTTGTGCGCTCAAAATATCATCTTGCACGTGCAGAAATGTTTTTGGGTTTTTTTGCACTGAAAATATCATCTTGCTCATGCAAAATAACTTTTTGTGCGCTAAAAATGTCATCTTATGCATGCAGAAAATTGTTTGTACACTCAAAATATCATATTAGTACATATATTTTTTTCACACTCAAAATATAATGTGTGTGCAAAATAAATTTCATCTTGCACACAGAACATTTTTGTGCACTCAAAATATAATTTGCTGTGGCACGGTGGAGGGCGGGACCGGCGCGTGATTGCACGCCCAGTCCCGTATCAGGCTAATTGAGCCGTCAAGAGGGATAAAGGCCACTCGCAGACGGCGATCGAGAGAGAGAGCTTAATCAGCAGACATGTCTGTTGTCCTATGTGTTTGTTTTAAGTTCTTCATTAAATTATTATTTATGTTGACAAGCCGGTTTCTCTGATACGCCGTAGCTCGTTCCTCAGCCACTTCTCCACCCTCTTCAGGACAACAGCCGCGCCTCTCCGGGCAGATCGGAGGCAGTCCTCAGCCCCTGGCGGACGGAACGCCCCGCCGCGTTCCCGGGGTGTCGAAGGGGCCTCCCCCCGCCCCTGGCAGCGGTTCTCCCGCTCCAGGCGGTCGGCGGCGAGCCCCTCCCCGCACGCGGTCGGCAGTCTCCAACCCCGCCGCGTTCCAGCGGCTAGTAGGGGACTCCCCCGCCCCTGGCAGCGGCCCTAACCGCTCCAGGTGGTCGGCCAGGAGCCCCTCCTCCCCTCGCGGTCGGCGGCCGTTCCTCCGCGTCCAGGTGGCTGGGCTCCTCCGTCCCCCGGCAGATGGCCGCGGCTGCTCCATTGAGAAGTGGCGAGAACTCCGCTACGGCGTATCCCTCTTCCTTCCCGGGCTTTCGGCACCAATGTAAAGACAGATCAAATTCATGGGCAAGGAAGAGGCGAGAAACCGGCTTGTCAACATAAATAATAATTTAATGAAGAACTTAAAACAAACACATAGGACAACAGACATGTCTGCTGATTAAGCTCTCTCTCTCGATCGCCATCTGCGAGTTGCCTTTATCCCTCTTGACGGCTCAATTAGCCTGATACGGGACCGGGCGTGCGTAATCACGCGCCGGTCCCGCCCTCCACCGTGCCACATTTGCGTTTGCAGAATTGTGGCATGTATATAACTCTGTATAAAGGGAGTGGTGGTACTGTCTCTCACTTGCGTGCGAGTGATTATTACGAGTGCCAGTGGTGGATCAAACAATTTTTGGATGCCCTGTGGTATCACCGCAATCACGCACCCCCTGTTGAAGACCCTTGAGCTAGACTGTAAGGTGTGTGAGAAGTGCCAGACAAGACAGCCACGTCTATGGGAAGTGCTACAGGAAGTGTGGGGTGAAATGTCACCTGAGTATCTGGACAAACTGACAGCTGGAATGCCAAAGATCTGCAAAGCTGTCATTGCAGCATGTGGAGGATTATATGATGAGAACTCTTTGAAGTAGTTTAAGAAGTTCAGAATTATATATTTTTTTTTTTCAAATTGTAAAAGTAATTTTTCATGTTATTAATGTCCTGACTATACATTGTGATCAGTTGAATGCCACTTTGGTGAATAAAAGTACCAATTTCTTTCCATAAGGCAAAATCTGTACGTTATTCCAAATTTTTGCATCAAGTGTATACACACATATGGTAACATTCTAACATAGGAAGAGCACCAAGCTTCATTTATCTAGGATGATTCACCCAGTCAAATTCTAAGAAAGAAAAACGCTTTCCACTGAAGGATATGAGTGTAGATAAATGTTTATAGGGGACCACACAAGCACACATATAAATATAAACATAAACATAATCATTCACACTCGTGTATAAAAAATGCACATATGCTTATTGGAACTTTTTGAGTGTTTCTCAGTAACTCTCTAATACACAAGGAAACAAGGCAGCAGAGGAGCAAGGTTGGGCAGGTTTTTTTTTTTTTAGCAAGCTCAAACAAGTATGCTGCAACTGAGAACCACACACCTGGGGCTGGATTCACGAAGTGTACTTAAGAAGAAAAATCTTTCTTGATTAGCACACATAATGTTTGCACAATGGGACCACACGTTGGCCAAGAGCTCGCATCTGCATACTTGTGTGAAGTATGTTTCGGCCTTTAGAGTTCATAGAAACATAATAATAATAACATTAGTAAGCTGAGACTTTCTTTTTCGCCCCCTATCCACATCCCCATTGGAGTTGGGCACAGCGGAGACAGCTTCCGTCAGCTTTTTGCATTTACCCACCTCGTACTTTCTGATGTGTTATAATTATCAAGCTTCATGAAACTATTGTCTACTGAAGTATTTGTTTCTTTTCTTCAATGTCAAATTAAAAGTTTGAAATGGTTACAGCAAGTAAATTCTCCTATGATGGGCAGTGTCCTTAACGAACACATCTTACACACTTTACATAAAAAAAAAAAAAAAATGTTTATCGCGAGGCGCTTGCTACATAAACAAGGTTAATAGTTAATACACACATTTATCATTACGATTCTGTTGAAGTATTTAATTTGTTGTTTGGCTATTAGACAAGGCAAATCCAGCAGGCTAGTATGATCAGACGATTTTAAAGCCTGTCTTTTCATTCTTAATAACTAAAAACTTATAAATGTATTACTATTATTATAATTAAGATAGAGACAGATTATATACTGACCAGTTTGGACATAGAAAACATATACACTAATACCCCACATATATGTAGGGGGTTAAGAGACATTAGTATATTTTCTTCAACATAAGAGGCAAAAAGCCTTACTCTAGTGTACATTTTTTAACTGGCAAAGATCGTTATAAAATACAATTACTTTATGTACAGCCATGAATATTTGCTTCAAATATCTGGGACAGCCAATGGGTTCAACCATGGTTCCTAATTTTGCAGGTAATCTATTCCGAACAAAATAGTTTTTTACAATATATTACAACCTGGTCCTTCTTTCATCATCATTTATTCCATGCCTATTCAATCCTCTGTTCTTTTCAATCTACCTCCTTGGAACCACACCAGAGCATTCAGAAACAAAACTTGAATTCCAGGGCCATCAGGACTATCTAACTTCATCACATCTGGGATACTGAAAAAGTGCAGCAGTTACATAACGTGATCGTAATAATGAGTCTGATGGCGCCCTCTTGTCATCCTACACCGCAGTGGTGGAAGGCTCCAAAAGGGCAGGCAGGCCCACTGATGAGGTGCAGATGTGCCGTTTGGGCCACGTGTTCATTCCCGCCTCTCCGCCTGACAGATCATGGCAGCTCTGTACTCCAAACACACATACAGAACACTAAGCTGTGACTCATTCACCCAGGTTTCCAGTAAACTCTCCTTCATTTAATGGAAAATGGGAAAATGGGATGGAGCAATCCCATTTACGTTCAAAATATGCCCATTTAGGGATTTGAGTGTTTTGAATGGAACAAGTATGTCTAGATTCAAGTGTACTAATAAAGAAGTTCAATGACAAACTACTGACAGGCTGGATGGTATTGCAGTCAAAGGATTCAAATTGTACACCAGGGCTATTTAAATCTGCCCCCGCAGAGTTTAACTCCAACCCTAATCAAACAAACCTGAACAAGCTAATCAAGGTTTTTAGGATGCCTTGAAAATTACAGACAGGTGTAAGCAGGGTTGGAACTAAATCTGAACTTAAAGGTGCTGTAAGTGATTTTCGCCATTCTAACTAACCATAAGACTGAGCTGTTGAAGCCATGCCACTCTCTTAATAAAAACCTCCCACATCAAAAATATCATGGAGACTGACACCGAGCAGGGGCAGGATTCACAAAATGTTTATAAGAAATTTCTTCTTAACTACCATTTTCTTCTTCATTTATAAATTAAGAAAAAAGTTAAGCGTATTTTGTATTCCTGAAAAAACTCCTTAAGAAAGTGATTATCTTTTCATTAAGATTGCTCTTAAGAAAAAACTTAAGCAGTATTCATGTTCTCGAATTTGTTTTTGTTGTAAAAATCATTGTAAATAGCATCTTAAAGTTAGGATAAACTCACAGTTGTCTTACATTCTAAAAGGTAAGCTGTTTAATTAATTTACTGGGTTTCTAATGTCGCAATGGGCTTTTTACGTAGAAATGTGATTTTAGACCAAAAAACTTTTTTGACTGTTTTAGTTTAGTTTAGTTTATTTAAGAGTTTGACAAGGCAGGATATTGAGGGACAAAACCCTGAAATGTATCAAACAGAACACATACTCAAGACAACCATATGTACCTAATTTACTAATAAAAAATAAAAATAAAAGAAACAAACAAGAGGAGTAAAACAGATGCATAGAAAACCTGAAATACATCATGATTTCATACAAAGAGAAGCTGTAAGTTATTTATAAAACAGTTTAAGTGCACGTGGAATAAAAGAAAGTTCATGTCTTTTTGATTTACTCCTGGGCACAACAAATTCCCTATGCTGCCGTATGTAGGTGTTGAAGCCACAGACAGGAAACAATGCAGTGGTGATGAACTGTCCTTGAGTAGTTTTGTAAAGGTATGTATAGTGGCTTCGTCGCGCCTCTCACTCAGTGATGGGAGAGAAGAAGTTGGAACACCTATTATCCGACAGCAACGTTTTTGGACCCTTTCTAACTCATCAGAGAGACCTTTAGGTATTCCACCCCATACTGGACTAGCATACTCAAGAACTGGCCGTATAAATGTCAAACATATTTTTATTAAAACATCACATGGGAGACCCGCATTTTTAGCAACACAGAGATAGTGGATTCTAGGACGCACCTTCGAAATCATGTACTTAATGTGTGCGCCCCACGACAGATCAGAAGAAATTCTGATTAATTATATTTTTATTTTCAGCTTTCAAATGGATGCGCTGCATATAGCACTCTCTCCACAATCTTTAGAGTTCATTGAAACAAAGCTGAGACTTTCTTCAACCCCCCCCCCCCCCCCCCAGCCTCCACAACCCTTTACCATTTACCAGCCTCTTACTTTACGACGTGATATTATTATCAAGCTTCCCAATGAGAACTTTTTCCTTGCAGTAATTTCCTCAACAAGAATTAAGAATTTCCTCCATGCCAAATTAAAAGTTATCAAATGGTTAGCACCAAGTACATTTTCCTTAAACTAACACCTCTCATGCACTTTACATAAAGATAAATATATCGGTACAATTTACCAGTGTTCAAGGATAATATTAGTTGTAATCTATTTGACAAGGCAAGCCCCTGATCAGACAATGTCAAAGCCTATCTTTTTATTGTTTAGAAAAAAAATAAGATGTTCTAAAGAAAATATTTGAGAACTTCCTCTGAATTTTACAAGAATTGCACTTAGGAACGTTTTTATGAACTTCTTATAATTTATCGTAAGAACTTTCTTAATTTTTTTCTTAAGAACCTTTTTTGAGAATCTGCCACCAGAAGAGCAGCATTAGAGTGTCAAATTTGTCAAATAGTAATAGACAACTATAATGAATCTGAATATGGTATCAAGCCTCAATTATCCGATTCATCTATATTCTACAACACTGTGAGATCACGCAAATTTACTGACAGGTAGCAAGAGTCAAAGATCGCAGCCCGTGGACACAGTTTTGCTTGCCTTTAACAGAGTCTAGAGCTGTCACAGAAACCAGTGAGATATTTCAGGACAAATATTTCAGGAAGTGACATTTTCTGCATACCATTCCATATAAAAACTGGTTGCAGCACCTTTAGAGTCAACCTGCCTTAAAAATCAACACTATTTAGTTTCAACATTTCAGGTCTTTTTATGAATGTTTCATTTGTCCACATAATTAAAAAAATAAAAGTGCCATTTGCATTGTCCACATCTATGTGTCTGGAAATGCAGTTTTTTCCACAGGGGGGAATAAATCTAGTCCAAACCATCAGTGCTTTAGGAAATCTCTCCATCCATACGGCAACACAAAATCCATTTGCCACTGAAAAACGTTTGTGCATTTAGCAACAGTCCATTGTTAATCAGAAAAAAAAATACAATTACACAAAGCACGTGTACACCTATGCGCTCAACCAAAACACTTCTGTGAGATAACTGTAGCTATTCTTAAAGAGACAATATTATTTTAGCACTTGTTTTACATATCAATGTAAATACTTAGTACCCTATATGTAATATATATATATATATATATATATATATATATATATATATATATATATATATCCTGAGATTTTCACAAATATTGGATTAACATGGATGGGGTTTTAGTCATCTTTAATCGAAATGTAGTAACTTGCTCCACCTCTTAAATTACTTTTCTTTTCTGTTGACATTACTTTGCTCCATTCTGGTATGGAATGGCCACTTCATAATCCAATCAATTCCTAATGGATAAAATCCTGTGCTACTTATTTTTTCTCATTTCATTCAGAAATGCTTCACATTACGGTCGTTAAATGGATTAAGACTGCCAATTCATGTTGACTTGAACACATCTTCTTAACAATACACTTGAGAGACTAGCAAAGAAGCCTGTATACAGCTTTTACACTTTAGATGTCAAGGGAGTTTTATTTGGCAAACATAATTTCCGTTATCACCAAAGTTAGCTTTTAATGAAGGCCTGACACTGTAGCACAAAGTAGCGGGCAGTGGGCAGGGTCACTCCGAACATGTTTCCTTTATCCAAACAGAGCAAATGAGAGGAGGGAGGGGCTTAAGAACAGACTGTTGTTTTTCTGTATAGCTCCAGGTTACAAATGGAAGAAAACAGAGAACCATCACGGGAGGGGACTGCATATGTGACATAATACTTTGCAGACTTCACGTTCAACCAAATATGGATTTCTCTGCTCGGTACACAATACAGCTCTCCACACACAGTGCGGGAGGCCCCTGTATCACTGCAATGCCTTAAGACATTACAGATAGATTACAGTATTGTGGTTGACATCCTGAGCCAATTTTTTGCCTTTAGTTTATAATATTCAGGCTCAAAACCAAACAAATTCCATAATTCAAAAGAAGAGTTTTATAATAATCACAACATGAAACTCTAATCATTAAAATAATAGAACTCATATAGGTCATAATTTTGACCACAAATAAATACTTTCACAGGAAGTGTGGGTGGTACACAATATGCTCTGATAAGTGAATAGACATATTAGCCTGCAACTAAGGTGACGTTGTGTCGAAGAAGCGACACTAGGGGTCTCACTTGAGCGCCGAATATGCCTCTGATCTATGAAAAAAGGCCAATGAGAAGTTGGCAGACAGTATTTGCATAGCCCGCCCCCGGACATACAGGTATAAAGACGAGGAAATACATCGAATTCATTCAGAAATTTTCTTCGGAGCCGATGGTTGTGTCTGCAGTGAGCTGCGAGTCACACACCCGTTCCTGTTCCTCTGACGCTCTCTGCTGTTGGATCTACGGCGCACTACAGCGGCTTTCTCCTTCCCTGCACGGCAGTGCAGTTTGCCCCCGGGCGCTTCGACAGTGCAAGAACATAAAAGAGTGGTAAAAGAGTGATATTTCTTCTAAAAGAGTACTTTCCTCTATTAGAGCAATACACAGTGGCGTTGAACGTCCTTTTCAGGACGCGTCTTTTTAAATATGCCTTTCCGCCCCTGTGTAGTCCCTGGATGCGGTAGAGTGCTCTCCGCTTCAGACGGCCACAGGCATTGTCTCGTGTGTCTGTGCAGCGATCACACCGAGGCAGCCTTTGTGGATGGTTCATGCTCTCACTGTGAGAGCATGACCATGGCAACGTTGTGGTCACGGCTTCCTTTCAATAGAAAGCACGCTACTCCAGCCACCCCCCGCATTGCTCCTTCTTCCCACGGGATTGAGGATGATGCGGCTGGCAATGGAGGTGATCTGGGGATGGCAGCGGGTGCAGCTCCACCGGGTACGCCCCTCGGACCACCCGCCCCCGGCATGCTCGTTGACTCTCAGACAGCCTGCTTATCCTCTAGAGCTCGAAGTGGATGAGCTTGCCGCTGCATCTGAGAGCGCGGCATCTGACGCGGATGACTCCCCAGGGCTGCCGCCTTTGGGCCAGCACGAACAGTGCTCCCTGTGGTCGACCTGTGCTCCCCTCCAAGGCCTGTAGGACGACGTCTTCATTGACTGCCAAAGCCTACAGCCTACGGCCCTGTACGCCATGGCCCTCCTGCAAGTCCACTGGGATAAGGCACTTAAAGATCTGCACGGGGTAGCCCTGATACCAATGTGTTGCAGGAACTGCGCTCAGCGACCGCCCTTGCCCTCAGAGCCACGAAGGTCACAGCGCAGTCAGTCGGGCAGGCGATGGCCACGCTCGTAGTCCAGGAAAACCATCTGTGGCTGAACTTGGTCGAGATGCGTGAGACAAAGCTCGCATTCTCAATGCCCCTGTCTCCCAGTTCGGCCTCTTCGGTGACACCGTCAAGGACTTCGACCAGCAGTTCTCTGCGGTGAAGAAACAGACAGAGGCCATTTCTCACATCCTGCCCTGCCGCCATGGGCCAAGCCCTGTCTGCTTTCCGAGGGCGTCCTCCTGCGGCTAAGAACCCTGCTCTGCCTCAACCCGGGCCCAGCTCTCAGCCCCAGCGTTGAGCATCCCGCAGGAAGCAGACGCCCCCCGTCTCACAGACCCCCTAGAGGACCCGGAAGGCTCCCAGGAGCTCCTGAGACATCCAACCCAGAGACTGAGACGTTAGCTCTGGAGCTGGTAAGAGGACCACTCCGTCCCCCGGTGGAGGGCTGGGAGGAGAATCTTTTGTTGAAGATATTTCATTTGCCACCCCCCCCCCCCCCCAGACGGGGCTGCGGTATCCACATTCACAATAACAGAGCTATTTCCTTTGTCTCTGGGTCACCTAGCCCGCAAATGCCATTCTCACAGCACTCTGCCGCCAGATCTCAACAGTCGCAGACCCCCCGCCTTCAGCCCCACGACTGTTCCCTGGCTGGCCGGTTCTGACGAGTCTAGAGGATGCCTACACCGGACCTCCTCCTAAGTCACTAACCCGCCCCCTGCCGGGTGTGCAGAGCAAGGTATGTGCTTTGAGTCTTTTCTCAGCACTAGAGCCTTGGGACACACCCTCGCTTCCCGACGCCATACTACGTGCACCGCCCTGCTGCAAAGCACCACCAGGTACGTCAAAAACACTCATCCCCTTGGTGCCCCTAGCACAGAGCTTGTATGCATCCGCTTTAACGCAGTACATGGCGAGCATGCCAAATCCTCTTGGACTTGCGAGTTTTGAAACGGGCTCTGCTCAAACTCCCGTTCAAAATGCTCACGCAAAAACACAACTTAACTTGCGTCCGGCATCTAGATTGGTTCGCAGCGGTAGACCTGAAGGACACATACTTTTCATTCTGCCTCAACACCGACCCTTTCTACGGAACGCGTTTGATGGCCAGGCGTATCAGTACAAAGTCCTCCCCTTCGGCATGTCTCTGTCCCCTCGCATCTTCACGAAAGTCGCAGCGGTAGCCCTTGTCCCGCTCCAAGAAGCCGGCATTCGCATACTCAATTACCTCGACGACTGGCTCATTCTGGCCCACTCCAGAGAGTTACTATGTGCTCACAGAGACCAGGTCCTCAGGCACCTCAGCCGTCTGGGGCTTCAGGTCAACTGGGAAAAGAGCCAGCTCGCCCCGGTTCAGAGCATCTCTTTTCTCGGCATGGAGTTAGACTCAGTCTCAATGTCATCACGTCTCACCAACGAGCGTGCACAGTCGGTGCTGAGATGCCTCGCCACTTTCAGGCCAGGCTCAACGGTCCCTTTAAAACTTTTCCAGAGGCTCCTGGGGCATATAGCATCCTCCACGGCGGTCGCACTGCTGGGGTTGATGCATATGAGACCGCTTCAGCACTGGCTTCAGACTCGAGTCCTGAGACGAGCATGGTGCCGCTGCAAGCACCGTGTGATGATCAACCCCGCCTGCTGCCAAACATTCAAACTTTCCTTTCTGCGGGCAGGAGTTCCCGACGTGTCCTGGTCACCACCGACACCAAACTCCACGGGTGTGCCACTCACATCCCCGGCAACCTCAATATGGTAGCGGACGCGCTGTCACGACAACGCTTGCCCATTGGAGAGTGGAGGCTTCCCCCCCAGTCGATCCAGCTGATTTGGGAATGGTTCGGCAAGGCCCAGGTAGACCTGTTTGCCTCTTGAGAGACCTCCCACGGCCCGCTTTGGTATGCCCAAATGGAGGCTCGCCTCGGGGCAGACGCACTGGCACACAGCTGGCCTAAGGGGCTGCGCAAGTACGCATTTCCCCCAGTGAGCCGTCTTGCACAGGTGCTGTGCAAGGTCAGGGAGGACAAGGAACAAGTAACCCTAGTGGCTCCCTATTGCCCCACTCGGGCCTGGTTCTCGGACCTCATACTCCTCACGACAGCCCCTCCCTGTCGAATTCCCCTGAGGAAAGACCTTTTTTCTCAGGGACAGGGCACGCTCTGGCATCCGCACCCAGACCTTTGGAACCTCCACGTCTGGCCCCTGGATGGGACGTGGAAGATCTAGCTGGTCTACCACCTGCTGTCGTAGACACGATCAACCAAGCCAGAGCCCCCTCTACCAGGCAAATTTACGCCCTGAAGTGGCACTTGTTCACAAATTGGTGTTCTTCCCGGGCTGAAGACCCACAGAGGTGCGCAGTTAGGTTGGTGCTCTTATTTCTGCAGGAGAGGCTGGAGGGGAGGCTGTCCCCTTCCACCCTGAAGGTGTATGTAGCTGCTATCGTGGCCCACCACCACGCAGTAGGCGGCAAGTCTTTGGGTAAGCACGACTTAATCTTCAGGTTCCTAAGAGGTGCCCGGAGGTTGAATCCCTCCCGGCCAAGCCTGTTCCCCTCCTGGGATCTCTCAGTGGTCCTCGAGGGCCTCCAGAGACCTTCCTTTGAGCCGCTAGAATCAGTTGGACTCAGGGCCCTCTCTCTTATGACTGCCCTGCTGATCACGCCCTGCAAGCGTTCTCTGTTAGTGACACTTGCCTGAAGTTCGGTCCGGCAGACACATATGTGATCCTAAGACCGCGATCAGGCTACGTGCCCAAGGTTCCTACCACGCTCTTTAGAGACCAGGTAGTGAACCTGCAAGCGCTGCCCCGGGAGGAGGCAGACCCAGCCCCTTTGTTGCTGTGTCTGGTACGTGCTTTGCGTACCTATTGGACCGCATGCAGAGCTTTAGATGTTCTGAGCAGCTCTTTGTCTGCTTTGGCGGACAGCGGAAAGGAAACACTGTCTCCAAACAGAGGCTTTCCCACTGGGTCGTGGACGCCATTTCATTGGCCTATCACACCCAGGCCGTGCACCCCACCCCCCCCCCCCCCCACCCCCCCGCGGGACCGAGCACACTCAACAAGGAGTGTTGCGTCCTCGTGAGCACTGGTCAGGGGCACCTCCCTGGCAGACATATGTAGAGCAGCGGGTTGGGCAACACCTAATACCTTTGCGAGATTCTACAATCTCTGGGTTGAGTCAGTATCGTCCCGTGTTTTCTCTGGTCCGAGCCCATAGAACTTGGTAACACACTGACGGACTGACCGGGTGGATCGCTTGCACCTGGCACCCTTTCCCTCGGCCGAGGTAAAATTGTGCGCTTTCTCTCCCAGGAGATCCCACTCATTCGGATCCCTGGATGATTCCTCCCTAGCCCTTTGGGTCCCCAGTTCAGCGGAGGAACTCGCTGACCCAATCCACTGCGGGTACTTAATCTACCCTGTACTGGAATAGGTGCTCCACAGGTCATGGCTCCTACATGGACTCCCTGTGTGTATTGTCCGCGGTACAGTCCCCTTACGAGTGGACCCGCGTCTCCCTTAGGCAGTCCCAGCTGCCCTCCTCCCCTCCTAGCGAGGCTGGATCTACCACTGCGCCACTTTCCACATGCCGCCTAAAAACCCATTTGATGTATTCGCCACTCTTACCTTGCTCCCTTGCGGGCAGGTGTTGTCTCCGCAGGGTCTTTTCCCCCTGAAAGAATAGGAAACTGGGTAAGACCCCCTTCCATCGATGCGTGTAAGGGCCCCGGCTGTTTCTTACTCTATGCGGAGAAACATAGAGAGAAAAGAGGCTCAGCCAGGCTCGGCCCGTTCCCAGGTTGCTAGCGTCGCATTGTTCCCCTGTCTAGGGTAACCAGATGGATTCCGACAACTTTTTGGGGGCATTGGGGAAGGGTACGTGCAGTCTGACACAGCTGGTCGCCTTTGCACGTAAAATCTCCTGTGTCAGCAGAACACGTACACGGCTCAGCACATGGCGTGATTTAAATTGGACCCCGAGTGTCGCTTCTTCAACACAACGCCGAAGTGAGTGACAGACGGGGAACGTCTAGGTTATGTATGTAATCTCCGTTCCCTGATGGAGGGAACAAGACGTTGTGTCCTTCCACCCATGTCGCTGAGCCGAGCCACTGTTGTGGCCGGACCATTTCCGGGTCCTCAGAAAAATCCCGAAGGAATTCGACGTATTTCCTCGCCTTTATACCCGTATGTCATGGGGCAGGGTATGCAAATACTGTCTGCCAACTTCTCATTAGCCTTTTTTCATAGATCAGAGGCATATTCGGCGCTCAAGAGAGACCCCTAGTGTCACTTCTTCACAACGTACGTAACCTAGATGTTTTCTTAATATGGTTTGTCTATCTCACCTTCACATGTGATATTCACAATGTATCCACTGCAGATTTTTTCATTTTGATTTAATGGGGTCTTTGAAAAAACACAGGGGAGTAATTTTGCTGGATTTCAAAACATTTCAAATAAGTAGGAGGGGAAGAACCGAAACAACCCTGACCTAATAGCAAAATGTTAATATGAATGAATTATTAAGTTCATAATGCTGCAAGGTTGAAAGTTCATCCTCTATCTGTAACACCTGCTTATAAAATTTCAAAAGATATAAATACAGCATGCTTCAGAGAAGGATGGATAAAGCGCATGGACTAACATGTCTGAACCTGTGCTCTCTCCGCATTGCTTTTGAAGGAGTACATAGTTAAGACATGGACACTTACATTATCAGGAGAAAGGTTTGCTTCCCCCTCTCAGTCTCTATGGCAACCGGCCCATAAAAACCTGTGATGCCCCCGTTGGCCGACCTCCCCACATTGCTAGCAGTCTGGGCACTGAGCCAATCGTCCAAACATTTCAACCTGCAAAAATGCTGTCGCCAAGGGCTCACGCTGATTCATAAATAAATGTAAAGGATGTAGGTTTCACAGGGCTCGGAGGAGTGTACAGCTTCGCATGAGGGGGTTTATAGAGTCTGCCTTCCCAATCTTACCACAGCAACATTCATCTAATTCTACACACTGTGGAGGAGGATTAGAACAGTAGTAGAACAGGAGTAGAATATAACTCAAACCAGAATGACACAGGTATTCTGAAGAAATATTTAACAGAAAACACCAGCTTAGACCAGCATAAACATCCCAGTCAAGGCTGGTCCATGCTGTATTTTGCTGGTTCATGTGTCTCCTCTAACGTTTAAGAAGAGATCTCTATAATGTCAAAAACTATGCTCAGATTTGCCAAGATAACAAAGACTTCCAACAAAAGATTTCAACATGAACTCTAGCATTTCTCATCAAATTTTTGCAACAATTTGCTCATTTGAGTCTATTTTAACTGCCCTAAGAAATTATCAGAGGAACATCTGGGACAAAGTTTATATTTAAATGAAAGAAAACTAAAAACACCTTTAAGTTCCATGAGTAATGAAACAACCATTGAGCATTACTTTTTCTCCTAGGTGAGTGCATTTCCCCTGAATATACCCAGAAAAAAATGGACACATTTCATCAGGATATACTCAATCTTCTATTTTACTTTCAGACAGGGTGTTCCAAAGTATTTCAGCAGGAAGTCATTGTATGTGAAAAAGAACCGGGGTATATGGAAGGGCATTTCAACATGAAGTTGCTAAATCTGAAACTGTTTTTGGACATGAGTAAGACTGAGTAAGTGCTATGAGGGTTATGCAAGTTGTACCTGGAAGTTGCCCACCATGATGAGTCCTGCAGCACAGATCCAGCCAGTGGAGAGACTTGCTGTGTTTAGCACACAGTTTTGGTGTTTCTCTATCACATGGGCATAACGCAGGAACACAATCACCATCACTGAAACAGAGAGAGAGCAAGAGAATCTCTTTATTTCAAACAACTGACAAGCACACATTTAAACAAAAGTGAAATATTGAATATTAAACTGAATATTGGAATAAAAAATGATAATTGAAAGGTATTTTTTTTTGTAAATAATGTATTCCAAAAATATTAAATAGTTTGTGGCATGCATCACTGGACTTCTAATCGTTTCACTGACAGCTTGCATATGTCGCTGAAATTTGAGGTGTGAGTTGTAATGTTATTTTTCCATAACATTGGCATTTCCTAAGGAATGCTAATGAAATTCAGCAGTTTTTTTCAGTGATTTAAAGTACAAGAACATGAAGTTGCCTCCCTGCTGAAAAAAACAGCATTTCTGGTCACCAGCATATATTGTGTTTTGGATGCTGGTATCTACACAAGGCTAACTAACTAGCTTAACCAGCAAGACTTCCTTGGTCAACAAGTTTCTCAAATACAGTGAGGCCATACTGGTTGACCAGCTTCACCAGCTAAGATGCTGGACCAACAGCTAGACCAGCACTAACCATCCTGGTAATGCTGGTTTAAGGTGGACTTTTCAGTTATCATGTGCTTGTACACATGGAAGTCAAATTTGTATTGTACAATTAGAAGTCACACACAAGCCAACAAATGAGAATCAGACAAAAGCATGATAGTCTCTGTGTGTACCACTACATGACAGGCTTATGGGCCGTTCACAGAGCATTTGGATTCTTCCATTCTAAAACAGTAAGACAGAGCACAACAGACTGGAGCATGACTTGAGACAGTTTTATAGGTGAAACAATTTTTAACTTAAAAAAATGGTCATTAAAATCTGACACTAACTGTGCAAAACGGAAACAAACAACAACAAAAAACAAAAAATGCAGCAAATAGAGGTAGGCCAATATATCGTTTTACGAATTAATCGGTGCAAATAGTTGCTTTTTGGAATAAATAGGTTATCGGGTTAATAGGTTTTTTTTTTTTTTTTTTTGCCCTGCCAGCACATACATTGTGTATCTTCATATCTTGAATATAATAAAAAAAATTATTCTGGTGAATATAAAGCCTAATTTGGTACTTAAAAGAGAACATTGTGACAGAACGACAAGTTTTTGTCATTTCAAAATAAAACTCATGAAATAATTAGGTGTATTTTGGGCTTGATCATTGTCATTAATTTTTTTCTGGTTATTATAAGGATTTTGGTTGCACATTCTATAAATCGATTAAAAAAATTATTGGCCGATTAATCAGTTACCTGTGTTTTCAACCACATTAGTTATTGGTATCGGCAAAATCCACTATCAGTCGACCTCTAGCAGTAACAGCTATAGACATCCAAATGACATGTGCACACAAACTATCTAAAATATATTGCAAATGGAACGCAACAATATGTTCTGTGTCAATGCTACATTTTCTCATTTCCAAAAAAGGCTGGTCTCTGTACAAACTTTCCAGTATTTTCTGGACCAGAAAATATCCATTGTTTTGCTGGAAACTCTGCATAGGGAAGCTGAGGAGAGAATGGATGAGAGAAGGGATTTGTGGTAGTAAAGGTGCTGAGCCATATGTCCTGATTGAAATGACTGAAAACAAGTTGTCCCAATCTATTCAACTGTTATCTCTGCTGGGCAAATCTTAATGAAAACTGATTGAAGCAGATGTAGCCTGGAAGATTGGCAAAGGCTTTGGGTCATCCTGGCCCAATCCACCTCGCAGAACATTCCCTGTTATACTATAAAATAACGATCTTAAAAGTGTGTGTTTGGAGGGGGGCTTTGCCTATGAATATTGATCAACATACCATGTCATTTTCACAGTTGTCTTAATTGATTTGCTGTAAGGCAGACATTATTAAGCACTAGCTATAGTAGGATTACCCTTACTGCTTGTACACATGTTGTCCACTGCAGATTGCATTAAATGGGGGAAGTTAACAGCTCCAACTACGATAAATGGTAAAAGAGAGCTATTTTTATATATACAGTTTTAAGCTCTGCTATATGTAACTTTTGTGGTAGTAACAAATTGATGATGCCTAAAATAACACAGTTTAGGAGAGATTACGAACATTGAAAAACAAACAACATGTCTGAAGGCAAAGGAAATTAATGGCATGAAAATATCCATCTGAAATGGCATCACAACAACACAAATTGTGGAATGTAATGGGTGTTTACTGCTTTAGACAACTGTCAGTTGTAGTCTTCCCTCCCATGCATCTCGAACAGTCACATTGACTGTTCTTGTATGAATAAGGAACCAGTTTGGATTCAGCTTACACAGTAATCTGTGTGTACAGCTAAATGTATCTGCTTATCACTGACTGAAAAGTTTTCTCCGTTACAGTTACTTGAGTACATTTTTGGGAAAATTTACTTTTAAGAGTAACTTTAATAGTGGGTAATTTTGGGGGGCCTGGGTAACTCAGCAAGTATTGATGCTGAGTATCACTCCTGGAGTCACAAGTTTGAATCTCCAGCCAGGTCTTCTACGCAATCAATGTGGCCCAGTTGCTAGGGAGGGTACAGTCATGTGGGGTAACCTCCTCGTGGTCACTATAATGTGTTTTTCTCACTCTCGGTGGGGCGAGAACCACCCGGATTGAGGCAAGTCACTACGCCACCACGAGGATTTAGAGTGCATTGGGAATAGGGCATTTTGGGCGTGGAATTAGGGCCTTAGAGCAAAAATCATATACTTGATAATAATTTTTTTTATTATTTTCCTGTAAAAATATCTAAAAATCGTTAAAACAATATGCTCAAGCAGACTAATTTACACTTAGAAAACTCCTGATGCTGCTATAACAATGCAAAAAGCACTTAACAAATTACTTGAAGTGAAAATCATCCCTCCTTTCCTGTTTAATAAATTAAGCAATCACACGATCATGCAGAACATCTTGTGTTTTTAAATCCATAAGGATCTCTTTCACAACGGCAATACCAGCAGTGATGACAGCCGTCTCGTCAGACAGCTTGATCTTACAATTTGTGCTCTTAAATTACGTACATCACTTGAAGCGTGATTGCGTCACTAATGGCTAGCTAAATGACCTCTTCCGGGAAATATCCTAAAGATCACAACCACCAAGAACAAATAAATCAATCTGATTGGCTGATGAATCTGACAATCTGACTTTAGTTGCTCATTCATTTGCTCTGTTGAGGGATTCTGTGGAAATTCTGAAGGCCTGGAGCTAAGACTCAAGTGCTGCTTCAGGCATGCGATTTGCGAAACAGTTGACACACTTTGCTTATAAGCATCAAAGAATAAATTCTGACTGGATAAACTTTTAGTTTTTCTCTATTTGTTTGTAGATTGATTAAGAGTGGAAAGCGATTAAAAATAAATAGGCAAGAAGGTGATTGAGGATGAAAGGATGAAAAATATTTATTTATATTTATATAGAGAAGGCTTTGTTGGCCCTGAGAATTTGCCACTGAAATCACTTGCATATGCGAGCAAATTTAGCAACAGACGCGAATTTTAGTAGCCACTGGTGAGTAAATGTTCAGACTTTACTAGCAAGTGCTTGAGTTGTGTAATTGTGAAGAAGAACTTGAGTGCCGCGATCTTTTAACTGAATAAGAAGCTCGCGATTTGGAAGCTGGATTCAGCCTCATCATTTACAGCATGTTGTGTCTCGTGAGTGACGAGTGACGTTCAGAAACCCTTGTTATTAATGACAATTGTGGCCGAAAAGTGAACTACAGCCAGCTGCCTGTTGCTTGTGCACACACTCCATAGGGACGTGAGCGAGGGAGCATCAGCCAAAACAATGACGTAATGTACAAAGAGACAGAATGTGATTCACAGGCATCATGCTGACAGATGAGGTAGCATAGTTATAATTACACCGTTATGATTGTTTTACTACAAACCTTGAAACTAAACTAAAACTACTTATCAGCAAACATAGCATACTGATACACACATACAGCTGCATAATACCAGACAGTTTACTGTTGCACTGTTATGTTGTACTATTTTATGTTTTGTATGTCATATGTTGTACTATGATCAAGAAACCAGCGTATATGCTTAAATGTATCCTGTATACCTGACTTTTGGTATAAAGAGAAGATTGTTGAAATTATTTGAAAGTTACGAAGCAAGGTAGCTTGCAATTCGACAGCATTATCAGGCAAAATCAAGTAAGCTAAAATTACACAGATCAGTCCTTATGGCACTTACCTTATTTATGTAAGCTTGCCTGTCCAATAAGAAGAACACCAATTCAGTGGAATGAAAGTCCCTCCAGGAATCAAATGCCCTGCCTATGTTCACTCTAGTTATCGTTCGATCACGATCACGTTCCCACTTAGCCAGATGGGATTCAGTAGATAAATGTTTTTTTATTTGTTTTTTTTCTGGATTCCATCTCTAAGATAACGTTACCTAGTGTTACAGACTGTCTGTTGTCACTGTTGAATAGAGGAAGAGAAGATATTAATGAGGCAAGGCTCTCGGGAGCGCGCATAAACGTCAAATCCTTTGGATTTTCCCGGCAAAACCGACCCACTCCTTTCGCATGAAAAACAGCCTACAGGCTTTAATATGCAACCTAGGAAGTCCGGGAAGGGCTAATTTTTTAAGATGAGTTACAAGCCGTTCACACATTGGCAAAAAAAAAAGGCAAATATTACATGAAACCTGTTACATATTGCTCCTTTAAGGAAATTGACCTTATTTGGCTGCAGTGGGTCTGGATCTGTCCTTATCATACTTTCACCATCACTTTAATTGAGACTTGAAATTGCATTGACATTGCATTTAATGGCGCCAACTCTAACGTGCCTGTTGGACATCTGTTAGAAGGTAAAAGTGTTGCAAAACTTGAGAGCTTGTAGATTTTTTATTTTGACATTTGATTATGTGTACAATAAATATTTGTACAAGCAAGTCATACTGATTATACAAGAAAAATGAGAAGTATTTATCATAAAAATGTATATTAAATGTTTATTTTTTGTTGTTGTTTTCCATCAACAATTGACTGTAAACAACAGAAAGGGTATTAAAAGAGACATTATTCAATGACAAATGGATTGTGTGGATCTCATCTTTGGACATACATTACATGGAACCAAATTTTTACTCTTATCATGCAGGATTCCGGTGTTGAACTTCTTTGCCAATATACTACGCAATCACTGTTGAGTGAAATCTGAAAATTTACCAGACAGTGGCTAATCACAGAGATTTTTAGTCATATATGCAAGTGATTTACTCACACAGTAGATAACTGCCACATTGAGAAGAAAAAAAATATCTAGTGATTTATGAATCGATATTGAGATTGTTTAGCGATATATCAGAAAATCTATATTTTTGCCCAGTCCTACAATGTACAGTATGTATATGATGCAATATATTTTAATTATCAGAATTATAATATTTACTATATATATATTACATTTATGTTTATTTTAATTATTATTAACTACAGTAAATAATCTTTATATGGGCATCTTTCTCAGTAAAAATTGATTCTATTAATTAATCTGCACTGTAGTCATGTAATTAATTTGCTTTAAAAAAATTAATTATAGAAAATATATTTAGAAATATATTTAAATCACAATTTTTTTTTAATTATTTAATAGAAGAACCAGTATTAGTATCAGTAATGGTAGTTTGATGGTATGGGCAATAATGGCCTTGGTATAGCATTGAAATGAAAATAAGAGGTATCGCTCATCACTTGAGCGCAAACAAAAGTGTCAGTTTTTCCAACTAACTGACTGTCTGTGTCTATGTGTGTATGTGTGTGTGTGTGTGTGTGTGTGTGTGTGTGTGTGTGTGTGTGTGTGTGTGTGTGTGTGTGGGAGTGTGCCTCTAAGTGCAGTTTCCAAGAAATAATCTCTCTACCTCAGAATGCAGGAAACAAAATCTGGGACTCATGGTGTCTATTGGACAAGGTCCATTATTATTCTGCCTTGTAACTAACTAACAGCACCCCTCAGAGACTACGTTACACTCCAACCAAAAATGCACTACATTAATGGCCTTATTAAAAAAAATTCTGCTCTTCTGCTAGATATTAAAGATTGTGCAAGGCCAACGCAACAAATTGGCCTTGAGCACGTCATTGGTTTGACGTCAACATAACAGCAGGATTAAGTAGTACAGTCACAACTAGTGTCTTCCGACTGAATGCATCATAATGTTTATTTTTAGACCATCAGAGCACTTTTTAGTGTTTAGTACACACTGTGAGAATCCTATGAACACCACAGACAGAAATTACCAGTTTCAGTCAAACAGGGTGCTTGCGAACAATCTTATTAAAACTGATAAGATACGCTTTGGCTATTGCAGATAATATAGTAATGACTCTGACAGGGTAGATATTCCCATCTACCAACAGTCCATAAAAATCCCTGATGGTCAGTGAGGCGTGATGAACTACTATAACTTGTGAGAAATATTGTATCAGCATGACACAAAAGACTCCAAATCAGTGGTCAATCTCACTCACACAATCTCTGGAATTTTTAAGCATTCTTTTCATTTTTCTAGTAACAAATATCTATTAATACAAGAAACGCAAAATTGTATAAGATAATAAGCTTTCAGAGAATATATCTCGTTTATTTTTCCTACCCCTGTGCAAAATATTTTATTTTCTTGTTTTAAGCATAAAACCTCACTAGATTTTGTTATATTTATGCTAGATGTCATAGGTGCCATAGTTCAAAAACAATAGCGAGACATTTTGGTGCAGCACTTTTTCAAGGGATGAAAAACAGATAAAAATGTACTCAATTTTCCTGTCACAAGGTCTTTGGGAGCCTAAACTAGCTTTGGTCAGTTCCTGCTGTACACTTTCTCCACCCTTTTTCCCCTCTGTTAAAGAGCTACCCTGTTGTGAGCTGCTTCCTCCAATACCATGCTCATTTGAAAGCTCAGATTCAGGAACACAGTATTACATAAGCTGCCAGTGAGAAAACAATGCAGCCCTAGGGAACCACTGGTCACCCTTGATCGGACAGTTGCCATGCATATAAAAGAAAATATTTTAATATAAACAACTTCATATTACGGGAATGGCGATGTAATAAATCACGACGCATAAGAAGAGTTTTTTGTATTTCATATAAGACCCTCTTCAAACAGTATTCAAAAACATTCTTCTTTTGTTAGATGAACAACGGTAATTTCCTTATGCAAACAGACAGAAACCGAGTCTCACAGGAGGCTAACACTCTCACTTAAGAGTTACAAAGGGTGGAGAGCTGAACAGCCCTTCATCTCTCCGCATGGACACTGCCACCGGGCCCAAATGCTCAGTTCAAAGGTCACACTGAACCAATAATTCTTTAAAAGTCTCTTTTCTCACAGACCTGCTGCAGTGCATACCTTGCAATTGGCTGTATGTGACATTATCCGAGCATGATGCGGTGTTGGGCAAACAGGATACAATAGGATTTATGATTGACTGTTCCCATGAGTCTCACGAATGCCATGAGAGTAAGCCTTTGTGATCACCTGCAGTGGTTATGAACTTCTGAAAGGGTGGCGGACCGCAAGGGAAGGCCATGCTAAATGCAAATAATAAAATGCAACTACTCATATAACCATATATTTTGTTTTTAACATTCAAGACTGTGCGTCCAATCACACACTATAGCATCTTGGCGTAAATTCATTTGTCAATTGGTAGAAATTAGCGAAACAAAACAGATGCCAACATGGAGTATGACATGACCTTTACGAATGTAAACCATGAACAAAACAAATGTAAGGAAAAAGATAATATGACCCAGGCTGGGATAAATTAATTGAAGAAACATTAAGAAACCCACATTTTAAATTTTCCTTTTCAGACTAAACCACAAAGAATACATTTTTAACGTGAATGCTCACCGTCTGCGTACATTAGAACGCAAGCCTTTCAAAGTATACTCCATCTGACTGTGCGTGCATACAAAGGAGTTTGGCGCATATGGGCTATGACTGCTATAAGACAACAAACTATTTCTCTTAAGGAGTTTAGACCCTTAAAGGTGTCTTTATATTCCTTCAGTCTCCAGTTACAGTATACACTTGCAGGTATCTCCAGACCTCCTCACAAATGTGTTTATTTGTTTTTACCTTCATCTTCTGTTGTTTACCAGCGATTACATCTTCTTCTAGCACTTCTTCATGACAACATTGGCTCAGATGTGAGTGTTGCCACCTTTTGGACATGCCAATTAATGCAAATAATTCCAGGCGTGTTCGCATTCTGCACGTTCAATAACGCGGTTAGAAAAATTGGGTTGTGAGCGTTCAAAGTTCGAGCACTCTACCGATGACAAAATTGCATCACTCGTCCTGCACTGACAGAAGTATACTTTTGGCTTTAGTTATGTTAATAATTTTGCATATCATTTGGCATATGTAGCAAAGTAATATCAACACAATTCAATGTTTGCTTTGAAGGCCATTTTTTATTATTTTTATACGATAAACCATTTTTAGACTGTATTGAGTTAACACTTGATGTCCAAAGTAAAATGTGGGTGCTGAAGCAAAATCAGTTGAGAACCACTCTCTGTGATATGACTCACCACACTTGATTTGTTCTTTTCATAAACAAATATGTTTCATATCTAATATGGTGCAAATGTCAAAATGTTAATTGTTAACATAAGGAAGTTTGTTTACTTGTCTTCTTGTTTATCCACTTTTATCCTCTTGTCTATATTTTTCCTGTGATGTAATTCAAATTCAATTCAGATAATATTTGAAGATGATTCATCCTTCTTGCACAGCAACTCTGCACAGCAATTGTTATCTGATGAAAACGTTTGGTAATACACAGTGACTACATCACCCACTCAGTTTTGTAAAGCTTGAATGCACATGTCTAGCTTTTTCGAGTTGTGAAATATCAAAGTGATGCTGAAAGAGTACTTTTTAGGACAAGTGTTGGGTATGAGCAGTGTTTATCATCAGTTTTGAGATGATAACACCTGCCCATGCCCAAACAATATACACAAACACAGTGAGCCTGTGGTTCCCTAGGCTGATTACTGCCCAGACAGTGAAACTTTGGAGCACAAATGGGAATCATTTACTGGGGAGGCAACTACAGATTGATCAAAATCAAGATAAGTTCAGGGACCCTTTAAATCAAAGTTAAAAGTAAGTTGAAGCTTAACTAAATGTAACTATTCAATACTGCTGACAGGATGAGGTCAGGTTTGGAGAGCAAGTCTTAAAGGAATAGTAAATCCAAAATTGTAT
This sequence comes from Moxostoma hubbsi, assembly GCA_032164185.1. Taxonomy (NCBI): domain Eukaryota; kingdom Metazoa; phylum Chordata; class Actinopteri; order Cypriniformes; family Catostomidae; genus Moxostoma; species Moxostoma hubbsi. Next base: position 28,618,861 of record JAVLUX010000021.1, read on the forward strand.
ATTGTCATTGCCCATTACCCTTATGATGTTATTTTATTTTCATGAAACACAATAGGAGGAATTTTTTAAAGAATCTTTACACAGCTAGTACCATTTAACGATAGTTCATCATGACCAGGGGCTTTCAAGCTCTAAAAGGCACAAAAAAACACACAACTAAAGTACCTTAGAGGCATTATAAAAGCAATCCATACAACTTGTATGCTATATTCCCAAGTCTTATGATAGGTTTGTGTGAGGAACAGATTAAAATGTACCAAATTTTTCACTGATAACCTTGCCCTTCCTCTAAAATTGCGTCTAGCCCATGTTCACATTCAGAATTAAAAAATGGTGCGCCACATTCGGAAACTACACATACACGAGAACCAATGCTGCTTTGGCGTCAACAACGTTGATGCATTTTTTTTAAATCTGGATGCAGACATGGGCTAATTGCACGCTTTGGAGGAGAGCAAGATTATCAGTGAATGTATACTTATATTTCAGTTTGTTCCTCACACAAAACTATTGGATGGCATCAGAAGACTTGGAAAATAGCTTAAATGGACAACTTTCATTTGGTTTTTGATGTGTTGATTGATCCTTTTTAGACCTTTACAGCCTCTGGTCATTATGAACCATCGTTGTATGTCAAGAACTGCTTAATGATTCTTCTAAAATACTAACAGCACACAGGTTTTCAACAACAAGAGGATGAGTAAATAATGACAGAATATTCATTTTTAAAGTTGCGCTTTGTATAACGGGTTCCCCATCTCTCGCTCACTTCAACTATGTGTCAAATCAAGCGACACTAGGGGACATCTTTGAAGGCCTCGGTTACCTCTGAACTTGAGAAAAGGCCAATGAGAATTCATGTGTCTGTCCATTCAGATTTCTTCTTCGGAGCCGAGCGGTTGTGCGATCAGCAAGCTGATTTCACTTACAGTTCCACTCACCTCTGTAGAGCGTATGCTGTTGGATCTACGGCACATATCAGTGGCTTTCTCCTTCTCTGCACAGCAGTGCAGCTTTGCCCCTGGGTGCTTCAATAGCATTTTCTATAAAAGAGTTTATTTTCTCTAAAAGAACAATACACAGCTGGCGTTGAACGTCCTTTTCAGAACGCGTCTTTATAAAGATGCCCTTCCGCCCCTTCGTGGATGCGGTCGATTTCTCTCCAATCCTGACGGTCACAGACACTACCTCGTGTGTCTGGGCAACGATCACACAGAGGCGGCGTTTGTGGATGGTTCGTATTCTCACTGCGAGAACCTTACCATGGCAACGTTGTGGTCGCGTCTCCTTATTCCCACGGGATTGAGGACGACCCGGCTGGTGATGGAGGCGATTTAGGGATGGCAGGAGGCTCGGTTTCACCAGGTAGATCCCCACAAACCACCCACCCCCCGGCACACTCATTGACTTCTGTCCAAGCTCGAGGTGAGAGCGGCTCGCCTCACAGCCAGTCTGCTTACCCCCTCGAGCCCCCCGAGCTGGATGATGAGTTCGCCGCTGCATCAGAGAGCATTCCATCGTCTTACGCGGAAGACTCGACTGGACTGCCGCCATCGGGTCAGCATCAAGATTGGTTTGCAGCGGTAGACCTGAAGGACGCATACTTCCACGTCTCTATCTTGCCTCGACACCAACACTTCCTACAGTTCAAGAACAAGGTCCTCCCCTTCAGCATGTCCCTGTCCCCTTGCGTCTTCATGAAGGTCGTAGAGGCAGCCCTTGCACCACTAAGGGAAGTGGGTATCCGCATACTGAATTACCTTGACGACTGACTCATCCTAGCCCACTCTCAAGAGTTACTGTGTGCCCACATGGACCAGGTGCTCAGGCACCTCAGCTGTCTAGGGCTTCAGGTCAACTGGGAAAAGAGCAAGCTCACTCCGGTTCAGAGCATCTCTTTTCTCGGCATGGAATTAGACTCAGTCTCAATGACAGCGTGCTCAGTCAGTGCTGAAATGCCTCACCTTATCCAAGCCAGGCACAGTGGTTCCTCAAAAACAATTCCAGAGGCTCCTGGGGCATATGGCATCCTCTGCGGTGGTCGCGCCACTGGGTTTGATGCATATGAGACCACTTCAGCACTAGCTCAAGACTCCAGTCCTGAGATGGGCATGGCACCACAGTACGCTCCGTGTGTTCATCACCCCCCCTTGCCGCCAGACTTTCAACCCCTGGACAGACCTCTGCTTTCTGCAGACAGGAGTTCCCATTCAGCAAGTGTCAAAATGCATTCTAGTCACCACAGATGCCTCCAAACAGGGTTGGGGCGCAGTGTGCAACGGGGACGCAGCCACCGGGTTGCTGGACGGGGCCACGGCTAGGTTGGCACATCAACTGCCTAGAGTTGCTGGTTGTAATACTTGCGCTGCAAAGGTTTCTCCCACGAATACAGGGCAAGCACATCTTGATTCTATCAAACAGCACCGCTACGATAGCGTACATAAATCGCCAAGGCGGCATGCACTTCCGTCACAACTCGCCCGCCATCTCCTCCTTTGGATCCAGCAGTGACTCAAGTCGTTCACTCACATCCCGGGCAACCTCAACATGGCAGCGGACCTTTTCACTTCCCAAGAGACCTCCCATTGCCCACTCTGGTACTCCCTAGCTGAGGCTCCTGATCATGCTCGCTTCCATCAAGAGGGTTAGGGACCTGCAAGCGTTCTCTGTCAGTGACATGTGCCTGGAGCAGACACCCAAGTCGTCCTAAGACCGCGACCGGGCTACGTGCCAAGGTTCCTACAACCCCCTTCAGGGACCAAGTAGTGAACCTGCAAGAGCTGCCCCAGGAGGAGCTCTTTGTCTGTTTTGGTGGAAAATGGAATGCTGTCTCCAAACAGAGGCTTTCCCACTGGGTCGTTGATGCCATCGCATTGGTCTATCACACCCAGGCTGTGCCCACCCCCTTGCGGGTTCGAGCACACTCGACAAGAAGTGTGGCATCCTCGTGGGCACTGGCCAACGGCACCTCCCTAGCAAACATATGCAGAGCAGCAGGCTGGGCAACACCCAATACCTTTACAAGATTTTACAATCTCAGGGTTGAGTCGGTCTCATCCCGTGTTCTCTCAGGTCCGAGCCCGTAGAACTCGGGAATGCGGAACATCTGACCGGGTGATCCGCTTGCGCATAGCGCCTTTCTTCTCCACTGAGGTGATTACGTACGCTCTTTCCCCCAGGAGAGTCCACTAGATTCACGCTCCCTGAATGTTCTTCCTCCCTAGCACTCTGGTCTGTGAATTCAGTGGAGGAATTCCCTGACCAGACCCACTACGGGTACTAAAATTAATCTGTACTGGAATAGGTGGTCCACAGGATGTATTTTCCGTGGTACGGTCCTCCCTTGGGTGGTCCCCGCTGCGCCCCAGTCGCTGTGTTTGTAGCAACTCCTTCCTCGCAGCAGGTAGGATCTACCACCGCGCCAATCCCACATGTGGCCTGAAAAACCATGTTACGTATTTCGCCACTCTTTACCTTCCCACAGCCTGGGCAGGCAGTTGTCTCCGCGGGGTCTTTTCCCCCTGAAAGAACAGGAGTTGGAAAAGAATGCCTTCCCCGATGCGTGTGATATCGATAAGATGGCCCCAGCAGCTTTTACTCTATGCGAAAAACACAGAGAAAAGGCGCGGCTGGCGCGGCCTGCTCCCATGCTTGGCATGTCGCATTGTTCCCCCTTTCTGGGTGCCGGGAACCTAAAATGTTTATGATGATTTTTATGTGTGTACGGGTTTAAGGGTACATGCAGTCTGATGCAGCCTGTCACTTTGGCATGCAACTGCCTGCCGCACCTGCGTCAGCAGCGCACGTACATGGTCCAGCGCATGGCGTGATTGAATAGGGACCCCTAGTATCGCTTCATTTGACACAACATCGAAGTGAGTGACAGACAGGGAACGTCTAGGTTACAACAGTAACCTAGACATTTTGCACTTGTGAGAATTTTTCACAGATAAAAAAATAAATCAAATATAAATGGAAATTAGGCTTTAAAATATGTCATTTGTGGGATACACATGATAAACTCACCAATGAAGGATCCGGTGCTGCAGATGAGACTGAAGAAGCAGCTCTCTGGAGGAAGTGTGCCACATTTACTGCAGATGAGAACATCAGAGAAGAGGTTAGATGTCCAGTGTTCTCTCCTCATGAATATGCGTACATACACATCTCAAAGCAATGGGCCTGAGGGATGAACTCCCATGGACAGATGACTAAAATAGACTGTTTGGCCCTTGGGAGTGCATTGACAGCTGTTCGTTATTGAGAGAAAGGGGGTCGGAGCTGGAAGAGGGCTCAAGGACCCTTTGCATTTATCACACAGCTGTCACACTGTATTGGAAATGACAAAAGATAAGAAAAGATAAGGCCACCAGTGATGAAAGACAGAGAAATACTAAGCAAGCACCAAACCATGAAAGGAAATCATCCTTGTAAGCAAACGGGTAATGATTACTGAAGATCATTCAGCCTTACATGTCACTGTGACATGAAGCCTTTAAAGGAGATACTGTTGTAAATACATAGAGTAAATATATCTAAATTTACAGGCAATTCACCTAAAAGTGCCCACTAGCCTATATGACACCAGTCAACTCAGCTGTAAACTCAAAATCTATCAAAATCTTTATTTTTTTGTCTTATTTACAGTAAAAATATCTAAACATCCTTAAAACAAGATATATTTACAAAAAAGTTTAAGATAACAAGACTTTCAAAGAATAGATCTTGATTTCCCCCACCCCTTGTTTTAAGCATCAACAATATCTAAAATATCTAGTGAAGTTTGTTCTTAAAACAAGAAAAATTATTTACCAAAGAGATAAGAAAATAAAAGATTCAAAAGATATTTCCTGAAAAGTCTTATTATCTTACACAATTTTGCCTCTCAAGTTACTTTATCTCTTTCAAAGAAGATAAGATATGTTTACTGGAAAACAACATAAAAATACTTCTTTCAATTATCATTATTATTACTTGCACCTAAGACCAAATGTTCTCTCAAACATCTTAAGAAATCTTAATTTCTAAAAATGTTCTGAACCCAAGTGACCTGCCCTAAATCATGCCAAATGCACCTAAACTATATTACACATAGTATGCTTTCTATAAATACTGCACTGAAGTGTTCAAGATAAGTTTGATATAAGTATGTATGTTACAAGTTACAAACTCTCTCTCTCTCTTTGTGTGTGTGTGTGTGTGTGTGTGTGTGTGTGTGTGTGTGTGTGTGTGTGTGTGTGTGTGACCTTTCACCCACTTCAGTACACACCTGGGTTAAGAACTCCACACTTTGGTGAGTAGCAGTCGAAATAAACACAAACACAGACACAAACATACACACACTACTTGTAGATCGTGGGCACACCCAAAGGCACACATAAATAAGTCCCAACATAACTCACGTTCTCATAGTCCATAAACAGCACAGCATTGAAGGCACAGGAGACAGAAAATCTATTGAACAACTTGGGGCTAAAGATCCCAAAAGATATTCCAGAATCCACAATATATGCATTTTTGGATTTCTCCTTGATTATGAAAATACCTAAGAGTGTCAAATATATGTAGAAAATGTTTTTGTCCTTTTTTGCCTATTGTTTTTTTTCTTTTTCAGTAATTTGATAAATTCTTTTGTCTGGTAGACCAGTCTGTTCCAGAGAGGGGAGTAACAAGTTCTTCTCCTAGCAGGAAAATATCTCCAAATTAAGCAGGAAAATATCTCCAAATTAAACTTTTCTGCAAAGGTATAGGTTAGGTCACACCTAACAATGTTCCTGAATTCCTGTTTCTCCCTGACCCTCTCTCTGTCTTGAGATGGAGGAAGATAGAAAGGACACACAGGAGAAAAACAAGAGAGGCATGCAGAAGAAAGGAAGGGGCAGTCAAATGAAGAATGTGCTGACAGATCACTGCCTAAGGTGGGGAGGCAAGTTGAGAAGGATAACTTGTAGGGCGGCACAATTTGGTCAAAAAGACATATTGTGATAATTTTGTTAAATTGCGATTTGAATTGAAAAAACAAAACTCCTTTCAAACCATAGCTTATCATATTGCACAGGATAAGAAAAAACTACAAACAAGCGAGCAATATGTTTGTCACCAAATAAAGTTTAGCCCACACTTGGAATATAGTTAGTCTTCTCTTTAAGGGTGTTCACACTTGAGTTCTTTTAAAGGGATAGTTCACCCAAAAACTTTAATTGTATTTCTTTTGCAGAACACAAAAGTAGATCTTTTCCTTTAAAAAAAGGACCAAACTCGGACTTCTTTCAGTTAACCCAAGAGTCTACTGAGTGAAAAACATTTTCTCTTTGCGTTCACATCGTACCTGGACTTGAAAGTGGATCCCATCCTATTTTTTTGTCCACTTTAGTTGTGATATCGTGTATGTTTTACTCACAATGTTAATTTTTGGAACCCACTCCTCTAAAAAATATATTATTGTAATATAAATGTAATTGACTTAATAGATGCAACTTTTTAACATTGAATACAATGAAATGACAGCTCTCGCTGTAATTTCATACAGACCTTATGAGGGGAACATTGTCCAGAGTACAGCATAGTGTTGGTCCCCTCTGCAAGGGCAGATCCATCTCACATGACTGGTTATACATCCTGAAAGTAAATAAATACACAAGGCCCCACACATGAATATAAACAAACACATGCATTATAGAGTTGTAAGAGAGCCCAAAAAAATCATCAAGCTCAGAACCCACAAACCTGAGGGCCACCCCTGACATCTTGCTTGCTAGCCATAAATAATAAATCAATAATACCAGACAGGTCTAAATGCACTCAATAGGAAAGCCACATCTGGCTGTGAATTTGGAGAGCAGTCAAGTTATTCACTGCCACATTCCTATTGAACGCTGGATGATATGATCAGTTTCAATTCATTTCTAAAATAAATATGTTTTGACAGTCCTCAGAATTTTTTATTCAGACTTTGCCACGCTGATCTTTAGACAAACATAATGTAGCTACACTTTATTACTAAAGCAAACACATCCTGCACTATATGGCTAATGCTCCTCCCCAAAAGTGAGAAGAAGAAAAAAAAATGCTGAAAGACCTCAGTTGTATCTACAGTGTAAAGCATTTACTGAACAGAACTGCTTAGCTAATATCTTTAAAATAAATGTTTTCTTTGGTCTACACATGCACCTAGACAAAAAGAGTACATTTTTCACCTATATTGTGAGACAGTGTGATTCATTCACCAGCAGTGTTATTATAGTTTTATATTTACTTATTATTTCCATTGTATTTTCAATATGTCCTTTTAATTTAGTTCAGTTTTTGTTAGTTTTCACTTAATGTCTGTATTTTCTAGTTTGTTTAGTTTTAGTTCTTCAGTATATTTCGTTTTTAATTTAAGTTTTAGTATTTTAATTCTTCGAACGTTAAACATTACTTGACATTTTTTAAATATGTTTAAGAGGCTGTCTAGTTTTATTAATATTTAAGGCCGGTTGAAAAGGTTTTAAATATTATAATATATTGTGTATCAAGAAACGTAAACTAAAATACATTTGTTGTCTTTTTTAATTTATATTAACTAGTTTTGGAGTCATGAAAATATATTTTAGTTTAGTTCCCTATCTGTCACTCACTCAACGCTGTGATGATGTAGTGACACCAGGGGTCACACTTGGGAGCCCCAAACACCTCTGATCTTTGAGAAAAGGCAAGAATTTGCAAGCCTCTCCCCCAAAAAGGAGCTGGCTCGCAACCACTCATTCAGATTTTTTCTTCAAAGCCGAGTGGTGTTGAACAGCAAGTTCCACTGCCGTTCCATCCACCTCACAACAAGAAGCGTATGCTGTTGGATATACAGCGCATTTCAGTGGCTTCCTCCCCCTTTGCGTGATTGATCCAGAATATGCCCCTGGACGCTTAGACAGCTGAAAGAGCATATATTCTTGCAGAAAACAGTATATTTCCTTCTAAAAGAGTGCGCACTCAAGGAAAGCATATTTTTAAAGATGACTTTCCATCTGTGTGTAGTTCCTGGATGCGGTTGCTTTCTCTCCGCCTCTGACGGCCTTAAGGTCTGTCTCACGTGTCTGGACCGTAGTCACGTTGAGGCAGCTTTCGTGGATGGTTTGTGTTCTCACTGCGAGAACATGACCATGGCAACGTTTCGGTTGCGGCTTTCCTTCTTCTGAGGGAAAGTCACTTCGGCCACTCCCCACCCCGGGCCTTCTACCTACGGGTACGAAGCCGAGTCAGTTAGCGCTGGGGGCGATTTGGGGTCTCCAATGGGAGTGCTCCACAAGGTAATCCCCCACGTACCTCCTATTCCCTAATACGCTCGTTTGCCCCGGTCGAGTTGTGGGATGAGACATGCACCTGCCTCAGGGTGAGTGCTGTCGGATGCTGAGGACTTGACTGGGCTTCCACCTTCATGTGTGGCTGCCCAGTCTGAGGCTGAGGCGGAGCTGACCTCCATGCTTGCTGGGCTGCTGCGAGTGTCGGGCTGAAGTGGAACCCTCCACCCTGCCCTGAGCCTTCGCGGCTTGATTGTTGGTTCCTGGTTCGGAACACCGCTCACACCCTGGCCTGGTCCCATTCTTCCCAGAGGTGCACAAAGTCGTTGGGCACCTTTTACTGCCCGGACCCGACTTCTGGGTTCGTCCGCTCTCACTGCCCTTGACAGTGGGGTGCCCACGGGGTATATAGAGATTCTTCCGGTGGATAAGGCGGTTGCGGTGCACTTGTGCCCACAAAACGCCACCACCTGACGGAATCGCAAGAGACTCCCATGCAGGCCCTTTAAGTCTACGTCGTCTCTGGCAGCCAAAGCTTACAGTGCGGCTGGACAATGATGTTGTATCCAATTAAAGGAATATTCTGGCCCCCATTTACTTCCACTGTAAGTGCTTCACTGGAACCCAGATTTAGACTTTTTCTAAAGAAAAGGAGGGGCAATCCAAAACTAAATTTTTGTGGTAATCAATATTATGTCATAAATGCTGTCGATTGAGCTTAACTGGAACTGAACCGGAATATTCCATTAATAACACTGTTCACCAGTCATTTTACTGACGAGTCATTTGAATCCCATCCTACTACCACTGCTCATGGATCCCCACACAGCTGCCATTATTGCTGTTTTAAATAATTAAGTTACTGTGTGCCACCTCTCAAAGCCCAGCAGCAGTGCTAACATTTAAGTTACCTAGACATTGCTATGCTTCATATACTAATATTTGACTAGCTTCACTGGCTGATGCATCCTTGAGCCAAATAAAGTTAATGAGAAAGGATTCTGACACTCGTTCAACATCTCCCATTGAATATATTACACATTGTTGGAAACCAGAGGCACTCACTCTAAAGTGTGCATTTTCAAAAGGTGTCTTATGTTCTATCAGTTAATGATTAATAGTTTAAGTGCACATGTACAACAATGAGCACATTTCTTTACAAATTTGCACATTTTAGTTATGACCAAATTAATAAATTGAAAGCAATACTCACTTACACTTGCGTCTTGAAAGAAGTACACATATAAATGAATCTGAATATTAGCTGACTGTACAGAATGAGACAGTTCACTTATAAATTGCAGAAATCATAATACTAAATGTGGCGGCTCTATAAATGGATGATTATTGGGTCACTATAAAGTCCTGCCTTGCAGTTAAAAGAGCCAATCAGCAATATTTATGATACCATTATTGTCATATTTTCTTTCTGATTTGAAATATGTTATTTGCTCATAATCAAAAATCTTTTCATAGATTTTATTCTTTCCCTTTTAAGCTGATATGAAGTATAATTTTCCATAGAAATAGTGTCCAGAAGGCATTACAAACATGGCCATAGACTTGCCTTAAAGGGACTTTGATATTAGATACCATAAAATTAAATAAATTAATTAAAAAAAAAAAAAGATAAGAATGATTTAAATGCAACTATTTTAAAGATGTTATTTGTTAACCTTATATTTACATTCATTATAAATTGCTGATTAAAAAACTAATAATTTTTCAACATTTAATATTTAAATTTAATTTCTATTAACATAATTAAATAAAATATTAAATTATTAATAATTCATTAAATCTCAACAATAAAAATAATTCAATTTCAATAGAATAACAAAATAAAAACAAATTGACACATTATTATATATACTGTGAGTGAATGTATGTATACATTCTTACCAATTGTCCACAGGACAGACGTGCTGGTTGTACAAGGCCATAGCATACCTGAATGGACAGAAATGATAGTACATTTTCATTGCAATTGCTATTTTAAAAGGAGATATTTGTCTTCCTTAAATTATGCAAATTCTACAACATTTATTGTTGCATCAGTACATGTTAATGTTAAACACATATTTAAACAAAATAGACAAGAACAAGCCAAAAATAAACTCAATATCCTAAAAAACTCTGAATGCAGCCATGAATCTGTCAAAATAAGAACTGTTTCAAATCACAAAAGTCAGAAGACCACAAGAACATTGTAAACCACTTACTTCAAACATTACTCAAAGATACAGTGTGGGCTCAAAAGTTAGAGGAACTAAAATGTATAGAATACTTCCAATTTCTTTGTTATGGATGACTGTGGGATGAGGCCTGTGAACAGAGACAAAGAACTTTCTACAATATTCGGTAGAAACCTCCAACACAGTGTTGTCTCTGAAATGATGCATTTCCTTTGATGTGGCTTTCTACTTGTAACATAAACCCAAACAATCGGACAGCTCCGGAATGGTAGTCGATATGACCAGAACATCTTCATCAGATACAAGCTGGTATTACGTGTCACTCCTTAGTCACGCAGATGCAACAAGTGCAACAAGCTCCTGATTCAGTCGCACTGACCCTCAAAGAATGTCAATGAACCCAGGGACAGAGGCGCAAAAACCATATATGCAAGGTATGCCCCCTTAGGGATAGTTCACCCAAAAATGAAAATTCTCTTATCATTTATTCACCCTCATGCCATTCTAGATGTGTATGTGAAACAGATCAATATTTTTTAAAAATTAACTATAACTCTCCACTTTCAATTTCACTTCCACATTCTTCTTCTTTTGTTCTTTTGGCGATTCACATTCTTCATGCATATTGCTACCAACCGGTGCTGGTCAAAGGTGGAGATTTAAAGTAAAGGACTTCAATATAGATCTGTTTCTCACCCATACATAACACAAAGCTTCCGAAGATATGGATTTAACCACTGGAGTTGTAATGATTCCTTTTATGCTGCTTTTATATTATTTTTGAAGATTCAAAGTTCTGTCTACCATTTTCACTTTGCACTGCTTGGACCTAGAGAGCTGAGATTGTAGCATTTACATGCAACAAATACTAAGTACTCATGTTACAGTGAGGGAGATAGGAAGGCAGCAAGTGACAAAGTAGAGAAGAGACAAGAAGATGAGACAAAACAAAAAAGAAAGAATTTTGTTATGAATATAGTTGTTAAAAGGTGTTAATGTGTAGTTTGTCTGTATTTATTAGGTGGGAACTTACTGTAGTTGATGGTTCAGGGTGTGTATTTGTGCGTGTGTGAGTATGTGTAGGATCATGTATGTGTGCGCAGTTATAAGAATATCTGTATGAAATATATATATAAAATGGAATCGACCACAGCAACAACAACAGAAAAAAAAAATATATATAAAAAAATTATAATAATCTGCTGGACTGCCCCACAACATCCCATGCCCCCAGCGAGCCTGAGATATTCTTCTAAAAATCTTAATTTGTGTTCTGCAGAAGAAAGTCATACATATAGTATCAGGGATGGCATGAGGGTGAGTAAATGATGAGATCATCTGTGGGTGAACTATCCCTTTAAGCTACAGCAGTTCAGAAGCCTACCAACATCCCATGCTGGAAACCAGCATCGAAAACAGAAAATGCTGGTCTTTTCTGCAGGGTGAGCACTAAACGGATGGTAAACATACCCACAGCACCTACTATCGGATACCATCTCAGCCCGTTTTTCATTCATGCTAATCTATCTGTTGACAAACACACACAAACACATTTGCATTTGTCCAGTGTAACTGCAACTGACAGCATGCAGGGTCAGCAATGGGCTAAGCAGCAATTAGCTTTGTTTTCATCTCTTATAAATGTGAGCGTGTGTCCCCACAGCGAGACAGACCACCTGAGCTGTACACTACACTTAGCACAATGCTGAGAGAAATTACATTTGGTAAACAAACATTCTACCATCTGCCCTGGCTGCCCAGTTTTATGAACAATCATGCAGACCGTTACCAGGTCACTCTCAACATCACAGAGATAGAGGGACTACTTGTAATAGAGCGAATAGTGACTTTCTGTAAAACGTTTATGATACTTGTCATCCCCTTTAACTTTTTTATTTTGACCATGGCACAACATTGCATATTTTGATTTCTAAATCAGTATTCGTCCCTTTTTCCCAGTTATAACAAGATGCATTAACTTGGGGGATCAAAACGGCATAATATATTAAGACTTTTTTTAAGTCTTTAAACTTTTTTTTCTCTCCTGATCTGATTTCTGATAACTCTCAGTATCCCAATCCCAATACGATCCCAATCTGATACCATTGTTGTTTTTTCTGATTGAGAATATCTTTATATAAAGATACTATTTTTTATGTGAATTTCTTTGTTCTTTCAAATACAGCTTTTTTTTTTTTTAAAGAAAACAATATACATGTTTTGTTTTTTTTTGGTACAAAATTTTCTAAATGAAACTTAAGAAACTAGTGAGGGTGATACTTCATAGATCTAAAATGATGATAAAACACATCTTTTTAATGACCTTTATGAAGCTTCAGGAGACTAATTGCTTTTGTTTGTTCTTTTTTAAAATCTCTGAGATGGATGGCTGACTCCATCGATGTCCACACCTCCTCCCTTCAGCATCACATACTCAGGTCACAAGACCTGCACCAAGACTCGCACAAAGACCTGGTGCTGTTCATTCACAGCAAGCCTGTGTATGTGTGAGAAATTAATGACCTGGAGCTCTGATCAAACCAGACCTGTGATCTGATGGGTAACAGCCATAGACGCAGACTGCATTATTCCCAAATCTATTTCACAACAACTGAGGACAATGTAACCCTGGTATTATCAGCTTTTAGCTTGCACACTCAAGCAGCCTAAAGCTTTAAAAATACACACCTTAAAGGAACAGTTCACCCAGAAATGAAAATTCTCTAATCATCTACTCAACCTCATGCCATTCCAGACGTGGATGACTTTGTTTCTTCTGCGGTACACAAATTATGATTTTTAAAAGACTATTTGAGCTATGTAGGTCCATACAATGCAAGTGAATGGGTGCCAACATTTTCAAGCTCCAAAAAGCACATAAAGGCATCATAAAAGTAATCCATATGACTCCAGTGGTTAAATCCATATCTTCAGAAGCAATATGATAGGTGTGGGTGAGAAACAGATCAACATTTAAGTCCTTTTATACAGATTTTTGTTCTCCTTGCCCAGTAGGGTGCGATATGCATTAAAAATGTTAATCTCCACAAACACAAGAAGAAGAATCTGAAAGTGAAAGTGAAGATTTACTGAGCAGGAAGGAGAATTTATAGTGAAAATTGACTTACATATTGATCTGTTTCTCATCCAGTCTATCATATCTCTTCTGAACACATTGATTTATCCACTGGAGTCTGGATTACTAATGTGATTTTTGGACCTTCAAAATTTTGCCACTTATTCACTTGCATTGTATGTACCAACAGAGATATTCTTCTATAAATGTTGTTTATGTTCAGCAGATGAAAAAAAATCATACACATCTGGGATGGCATGAGGGTGCATAAATGATGAGAGAATTTTCATTTTTGGGTGAACTATCCCTTTAAAGCTTTTGTTGTAAATAAATATGGACAGAGTTGTTTGAATAAACAGTATGTTCAACCTTACACAGAACAGTACATCATTGTGGGATGAGTGAGCAGAGTTATCCTGATTCATAAACAACAGCTTGAAAATAAAGACAGTAAGACCAAATGGAAATATTGCCCCGGAAAATTACCCTTGCCTAAATGGAAATGTTTTTTACAATGTACCGTGAATAATTCAAAGCAGCCAAGAAACGTTCCACAGGGGTGTAACAGAGGACTGTGCACTGTGAACTACTCAAAAAACTGACTTTTACTAACAGATGACCACCATTATGAAACAATTAATTGTGAGAACATATCAAACATCCTTTTGCAGTTTCAGTTGTGCTTTGAACTTTTTTTTGGTGTGGGGGGGGTCCTTTGTAGGTCATAATCAGAGATGCCATTTTCAGCCTTAAAAACATGCCCTTTCTTGCATAGATACTGAAAGAAAAAGTCCCTGGAACAGGAGAAGTTTAGTCCATGTTATACTGGGAACTTCTTCCAGACCGTCACTACTGGAGTCATGGAAAGAATAAACAAAACATTCCCTCCCTCCCTCTCTCTCTCTCTCTCTCTCTCTCTCTCTCTCTCTCTCTGATACTAGTCGCTGATACTGCTCTCCCTGCATTGGGTTTATGTAACCACCTCAGTCAGTTCACTCTCAAGGCTCTACAGGAGAGGAAGGGGACCTTGAACTCCCTGTCGAAACAGGGAGCCTGCAAGCATTCCACGGGAAGGAAATATGGACAAGCAAAGAGATGCCAGCACAGCACTGTACCTTAAAGTAAATAAAAAGAATAAAAGGTTTTCTGTATCCCCTGGGTCTTCTACCATTGATCACATACTTGGAGCCAAAGTCCCACTTCCTGATTTCCTTATTTATTACACAATTTATCACAATGTTCTTAGCATTCACATGCTTGATCATGCATGGTGTTCTTCCAGAACGTCACAGCTTCTCTCTCCATTGCTGTACCATGACAATGTTGCTAATGATGACCTCGAAGTCCTCAGCATTTTTCAGGCAAGCTCAGATGAGTCAGCTATGGGCAAGTTTGTGGCGGTTTTATGAATAGCTCACTCCCAAATGAGTAGGTATAGGAATATGTAAAAGTAACATTGAAAAAATTAAATGTTTGCAAGAGAGCTTTGAGATTTCTCAAAATAGATACAAAATAACATTCTCCAGGGAGAGAGAATCTTGGTCAAAGCATTCAATAATAAATATTTCAAACTATGTTACATTTATGCAGTCTAAACCTAGTTTTAGCTGTGGACCAGCATAGCCATGTTGTCACCAGCAAAACGTAAATGAATGTTTCTGGTTCAATACAAGTTCAATACAAGCTCAGTCAGCAGCATCTGAAGCATAATGTTGATTATCACAGAAAATATTTTAAACTCATACCTCGTTTATATAAAATGGGGGGTGAATGTGACCAATCCATAAAAATATAGCGACAAGAATTAAAAATTATGTAAGCAGGATTTTAGTGTGATAAATTCTCTATTGCACATGGTTTCAATCTGACAATTTGCTTATAAGGTTTACTTGTTGTGTCGTCATGGCAACAAAGTTGTAACATTGGACATAACTTTCTACTACTAACGTTAGTACACGATTTAATCACACTAAATCATGTTAACATGCATAATGTGTATTTTAAAGTTTATGGACTAGTCCCATTCACTTCCATTGCAAGTGCCTTACTGTACCATGTACATGATTTTTGCTTCTTCTTTTTTAGATAAATGAAGTACAAGTTGAAAATACTGTTTGTTGAAATCAATATTATGTCACAAATGCCCAAGTATACATTTAATCTGATCATTCTTTTAACTGGTGAAACTGGTCGACCAGTATGAATTTGCATGAAATGCTGGTTTAAGGAAATCTTGCTGGTTGAGCTAGATAAAAAGCCTTGCTGGAAGACAAGCATAGAATATGTTGTAGACCACCATACAAAATGCACCATATGCTGGTGACAAATAGGAATAACTGCATAAAAATGCACTGACTGCAACATATTGGCTACATCAAACCATTGAAATAATCTGTGGCATACAGAACTACAAGGCTGTCTTGGCATTTTTAATACCAACTTCTAGACCCATTTAGCTGACGTTCACCAAACTGACACATTAAATAAACTCACACGTTATATGTTCAATATATGTCCATCCGATGTCCATTGAATGGACGTTGTTAAATTGCTGTGAATCAAGTTAAAATGTAAGAAGTCTTAAGTAGTCTGAGTTATGTAATCATAAATCACAGCATCCACACCTATTGCAATCATAATCATTCCATCTGATATGAAATAAAGATAGACTCACACAACCCATATTCCAGTGATGGTGAGAGCTGGGAGGCTGACAGGTAAGAACATCCACAGAGACATCTCCAGCACAAGATCCTCAGCGACCCTCAAAACATCCACTTCTTTCGCCTTCGCCAGCCTGTCTCTCTTTGCTCATCAATGTGCATTTATACTCTTTGCAAGACCCCAAACAGGCTCATCCTATACATATCTGCGAGGAAAATGTAATATGCTTTACAATTAGAAACACACTGATACCAATGTTTGGACTGTTCCTTAAAACTGTAAGATAACCTATTTCAAATTCATCTAGAGTGAATCTTTTTGGTAACTGGGCAGAATGTAAACAGTAACCAGTGTTGTGA
Organism: Moxostoma hubbsi; assembly: GCA_032164185.1. Taxonomy (NCBI): domain Eukaryota; kingdom Metazoa; phylum Chordata; class Actinopteri; order Cypriniformes; family Catostomidae; genus Moxostoma; species Moxostoma hubbsi. Next base: position 28,635,431 of record JAVLUX010000021.1, read on the forward strand.
AGGAATTAAATTTAAGACTTTGTAAGGCCAAATAAAAGAAACATTTACGACCACTTTCGCAATTAAATGATATAAAATAATTAATTAGCAGGTAAATACAAAACCACTGAGGCTACTTGAGTGTCTCTGGACATGTTTTATAAATGTTATTGTGTTGTAATTTTATGAAGCTTAAAGTATGTAGCCTATATTCTGACCTTTCTCTTTAGACACTTGCTTTCCAGCGAGCTGTGATCCACTAGACCAATCCTTTAGCAACGTCACCGTTTACATCAAACAAGGAATTGGTGCACAAAAAGTAAACTTTTATCGGATTACATTTTTGAAAAATGATTTTGAGGGCTCTCGTTGTCTGCTGTGGCTTCAAGCCATAAACAGAGCTGACAGGAATGAGGAAATCATTTCAACTAGGGCTGCACGTTTTCAAGTTTTTCATTAACCGTTAACCGAGGCCCTTAACGGTTAATACTCGGTTAACCATAGTGTGCGTCAGGGATGGAAATTAACTTTTTTGTCCACCGGCCACTGTGGATTTCAAAATCTACCAGCCACTCAATGTTTTTACCAGCCACTTTCTTGTTTTTAACCGACAATGTGTAACTGCATGTGAAAATTAATACTACAAGATCTACAATACTTAAGCCGTTTATTTAATCTCAAGTCTCAATGAAATACTGGCATTTTCTCTTTCTCTCTTATAGCCTACACACACAATCCATGAACTGATATTCATTTCAGTTCGCATACGAGGAAAACACAATGTTACGGACGTGAGCGCTCTGAAAGCGGCACTGAAAGATGCTTTAAAACTTCCACAGAGACATCAAACAGAAAGCACAAAACCTTTCTTTAAAGTGAATTTCGTTTTGTATTAATTGTGTCTTAATTTTAATCAATGTTTCATCAACCAATTGCCTGGATTTAATAAATAAGAATTAAATATAGCAGACGATATAATCACAAAGCGGAGGCGCCGGCGCGTGAACTGGAGCTCGTCTCATAAATGAACCGAAACTCCGTGTATAAGGTAGCCTTGCCTCACAAATAATTCAAAACTAAAGAAAACAGACACAGACTGCTCTCTGCTTATGTAATCCGTAAGAAATGTGCATTTCTCTCTGGTGCGTTACTGCGAAGACCGCGAGTCAGCATCGTCAACTTCATCTTTGCAAATGACACGGACAAAGAAAAGACTTGTTTATTAATAAATAATTAAAATATCTCCTTGCTATATTTTACATATTCATAATCATTACTTTTGCCGGTTCTTTGTGACAGATTTTAGGAGCTTTATTGGCAGCGCCACGCCGCCACCCTTACATGAGCGCGTCACCGCACCCACCAGAATAGCCCTGTTTTTTTGTTAAGGATTTGTTTACTGTGTGTGTGTGATTCATTTAATGGAAAGCACATTCACTGAGTTGTCTTGCTAATCAGTGTCTCCTCGTTTATTCAAACAGACGAACTTCGCATGATGCTATTTTTATTAAATGTCTGGGAGCGCTCTGGCAGTCTCTGGTGGTGCAAAAATGTATTACAACTAAATTCAATGCACGCCATTGACGCCACTTAACCGAGCAAAATGTTTCACTCGGTTACGCAATTTTTAACGGTTAATCGGTTAATCGGTTAACCATGGACACCCCTAATTTCAACTCACAACTTTGCATCAAAAATGTATAGCAAACATGATTACATGTTTGTTATTAACTTATTTCAATATAGTAATTGTATCGATAAGCATATGTTTGTATTTATGATGGTTTTGTGTCATACTTTCGTTTAATCATCTAATCTGTGAAAACACAACAATCAGCTGGCTTTCTGCCACCACTTACCGTGCATGCGCTGACATTTTTGTGAACATATAGTCTTTATTCGCAGTAGCTCCATTTTTGATATTTAATGGGAATGGAAACGAGGCAGTGAGGGATAGACTTACCATCACCTCAATGGCATGCACGGTATAAAGCTTTAAAATCTCCTAGATCCCATATAATTTTCCACAACTCCCTGTTGTCTGGAGTATTGTCTCAGTATGTCTATTGAGTGGTTTTGAAAATATATTTAAAAAAAAAAAAAAATTTAACTGCTGTGCAGCTCTTGGAAGAGACTGTACGTCTATCCTGCACAGCCTCGTTGTCATTCCCATTAAAAATAAAAAATGGTGCTTCTGTGAATAAAGTCTAGCATGTGCTGAATAACATTTCTATATTTCTTCTTGGCAGATCCCGTTAACAAATACTTTAACAGGTGGTGAAATTGGCAGATCATTTAAAAATAAAATTTCTGTCATCACTGCTCACCGTTGAGTCTGTATGAATTTTTTTCTGCTGTGGAACAAAAATGGAGATGTTAAGCAAAATGTTTAGTCTCATTCACTGTCACTGCATCTTTTTTTCATTCAATGAAAATGAATGGTAACTGAAACTCCATAATATCTCCTTTTGATATCCACTGAAATAAGAAAGTCATACAGGTTTGCAACACCATGAAGGTAAGTAAGTAATGACAATTTTCAGTTACCTAAATAATGTCCGTTTGAAGTTGACAATATGTATTGAAATTGTTAACAGATTAAATTATGAAAGGGAACTGTACTGCATAATTAGTTAGGATGTATATTGAAAACAGATTATCTACTAAATATTAAATATATATCATATATTTTCATATTATGTATATTATAATACTTATATAATTATATGATTACTGTTTGGTATGTTATTACAAAAATGTTTCAATTGACTAATTCAGATGGCAGAGAAAATAACTGTATATGTCAGATCTAGAGAGATGGAGATGTAACAGGTGTAACTCTGCAGCTGAGTAGTTTTATTAGCTTTACAATTCTTGTCAAAGCTGATGTAAAATAAGGAATGTTTATGAAGGTTTATACATGTGTATAAATTGTATAAATTCAGCAAAAATGCGCTTACCTGCGCGCGCTCACACTAAACTCAAATGTCAGCTGCTAAATGATGGATGGAGAGAGAGAGAGAGAGAGAGAGAGAGAGAGAGAGAGAGAGAGAGAGAGAGAGAGAGAGAGATTAGTTTAACTGTTTTAAGGGTCTCCTCTATTCACGCCCCAAAATGTAAGATCTCAGCAAGTGAAAATTAAGACTTGTAATTTATTTAAGATATTTAAGACTTTTATGGCCTTAAATAAAAATAAATAAAAGAGACTTTTTAAGGACCCACGAGTACCCTGATTTGTGAACTAGTCGTATATTTACAATAGCGTGTGGACACGGTGTCTCACCTTACCCCCTTGGACAGGAGACGGCAGCAGACGCGTCTCTTCCAACTGTGACTGTTCTGAGGCAGGTTACATCAATCTGAAGTAACCGCTACAGGTTTATCATTCTCCTCAAGCGTCCAGCGGAATGTTTCTCTGACTCGTTTTCCTCTGCCCCCGGTCTCGAGCATTGAACACAATACTTGTCTCGATCTGCTCCGTTCAGAAGATCATCTCTGTCTCGTGTCCCGCCGTGTGGACTGAATGCGAACTTAAAACAGTCCAACTGTTCGCACTGCTCCGCCTCCTTCCTCCGTGTTTAAGTTTAACGCATTAACACACACCTACATACTCATAATCTCCCATTCAAGTGTACTATATAACATAGCACTGTACATTTTGTAAGAAGGGGGTAGCGTGAAGAGGTAGTGTGACGTAATGTCAAGACGTGCTTGATGAAAACTATTTGAATTAAAAAAAAAAAACTAAAAAAAAAACTAAATATTTGAATTAAAGGTTCACTCAGTAATTGTTTTAACATGTGGTCTTGGACTTACAATAACACTTAGGGGCATGGATGCCGCATCATTCAAAATCAATAGTTTTCAGTTATCAATACCACTGTAGAAATGTACTATTCACAGTCAGCCATGATTCATTTAATTCATAACTGAAGGTGTCCAATATCAGGGTGGTTACTGAGATTGTATGGGTTTGGTCATGTGATCCTGACATGGCAGCCCCCAGGAGGGGACCTTTTCATGTATATTTAAACAGCTTTTATACGGTTACTGATATGACAGGAGTCTTCATCTTCATCTTACATCTTTTGTTCAATTTCTGAAGGAATAAAACTAGTTTAATGAAGAAAAATGACTGAGTGCACCTTTAAGTTGCTGATAATTGATTTGGCTGTTCGTAATTATGTTGGCCAAACATACAGTTTTTACGACTTACAGTTTCTGCAGACTTTTTTATTTTTTTTCCAAAACTCCCTAAACAAAGACCAACATTTCTAACTAACACCTCCTAGACCTTTCAAGCTTCACCAAAATTGGTACAGACCTTCTGAATTTTCTGGAATAGTGTGCTGTCTTTTCAAACTGATCAGACATCGTCTGGCATCTGGCTTTCAAAGTTGCCAAAAATCCTACAGACGTACGGGACATAATTTACTTATCTACTGTATTTGTCTGTCTGCCAGTCTGCCTATCTATCTAACCTATTGTGTTGGCGCCACTCCGTGAACATTACACGCATAACAGCTTTTACTGCTTTGGCCACTGGGGGCAGTGGTTCGCATTTTGGAAAAATATTTTTTTGATTTTATAGCTAAAGAAAAGTCAACCTACTGTTTCAGTTTCATTGTGCGGTCAGTCTGGCGAGACACTGATAAAATAAAATGCAAGCCATGGCACAATGGTCAAAAACATCCATCTAGCTTGTTTATATACAAAATCAATTGAAAAACAGCATGGACAATTTCGGTGTGAATGACCCTAATTGTGAGGTCCATAAATAAATGTTTGTGTTATTATCTAAAATAAAGAAGAAATATTTTAAATTTGGCTCTATTTCTAGGTCACTAATCATTTGTAAGTAATGTATATATTTACAGTGTTAACTCCGTGCAAAAAAAAATCAGATTTCCTTGTTCCACTGAAGCACACACGATGCTATTTGGAACATTCTCAAATCATGCTGTGATAACATGGATCATAAAAATTCTATTTTTAAATTAAAATTTTCCCTCAAAATATTATGCTGATAATATAATTTTTAATGAAAACAATTTTATTCAATTAGACAATTCAAAATAGATTAAACCAATGGACTACTTTAGACCCATCTGTTTACTATGATGCTATGATGTTATTAAAGCTACACTATGTAACTTTTGGCCCAGTTAAAAAATCATGCATCTTGCAGAAGAACATTGTTTTGGTAATGACACGAGTTGTGCTTCGGCTTTGCTCCTCTGCGCGGATGAATGTGATTCGAGGCACCGGTGTACACATGGATACAGGACATCTTATCAGAGCAAAGACAAATAAAAATTGAAAGAAAGGAAAAGACGGATATCCGTCATCTGAGCAGGTAAGTACCATATCTTGTGCTGTTGTTTTGACTAATTGGAAACATTGATGTTTTGATAAAAAGTTAGGCAACGTTCATTAACATTAGTCATAACAATTGCTAGTCTGATAAGGTAAAATGTTGTAAAGTGTTTATAACTGCAGGATATTCTGTCCAAATAGACCACGGCAGTAAATAATTTATAGATTGTGTTTATTGCCAACCAGCGGTCAACATCATTTCAAGACTCACATGTCCTTGGCAAGCCTAGGACTAAAGGATTTATTTATATAAATTATTGCTGTTATAATGAAAAATGCACACATTTACTAGCATTTTATTATTTTATTATTAGCACAATTATTTTATTTCAATACACAGACGTGTATTACTATAACTATAAACCATATCAATAAAATATTTTACCTGTTGAGTAAGAAAAAAGCCATCTCTGGGCAGGGGTAGACTGGGAAGAGAAATACTGAAAAAACTGGCCCAAAAGTTGTTGAGCAGGCAGGGGGTGGGGGGTGGGGGGGGGGGTCGCTGCCCCCTTTGACATATTGCTGCATCATTTTGTGCGTTCTTCATAACACGACGGCTTGTTTCAGCCATTCGGCCCGTTTCACGACCGGCCCGGTTCTCCAGATGGCCAGTCTGCCCCTGATCGCCCCCAAAGTGCATCGGCCCACCGGAAAAATGTCCGGTATGCCAGATTACCAACCCAGCCCTCTCTCTGGGTCACTTTTAAATCCTTTAAGATCTCAGAGTTGTTGCCACCTCTGAAAAGCCAAAGCCGATGTTGATTTGGGTTTTATTACGAACTCTGTTGTGCTTGTAGACTCTGATCTGTTCAGGGTTTCTTTGTTTTTACAACTGGTGATTCCCTGGAGGTTTGCCATTTTAAATGATCCATGATAAATTTTTCTCTTTTGTTATGACAACAAACTTTCAACTTCATGCTACTCCCACACTGTACATGCGCTACAGTAGTCGGAGCTTATTTTCTCTGTGTACGGATAAGACATCAACAAGCACGGGCGAATGACATATGTATGCAATTTCCTATGAAATCCATCCCGACAGCTCTAAAATATAAATCATTATTATAGGTTTATCAAAGTAAAGTCATGGTTTGGAAGATGGATTTTTGTTGCACTCTACAATGTTAACAACATTGTTATTTTTTTAACAAAGAAAAGTTACATAGTGTATCTTTAAATATGAAGCAATATCATTTGACCTTTCTTTTATTAATAATTGCAATATGATTGTTATCTTGCTACACAGTTTGGCAAATGTTATGAAAAAGATGTTCTAAATTTAGTGTAATAGATTCAGTATGTTCTGCTAAACAACTTGATCTATTCTTATTCATTAAAATGGTTGTACATCCTGTTAAGTTTTTTTCCCCTGCTAGACAAGATAAACAGACCTCTGATTCAGGATAGGAGTTTACTATTAATAAGATTTGCTACCAGCGTTGTAATGTTTAAGGTAGCTCATCTAGTCTTAAAGCACATTTTATCAGACAAGCTTGACATCTCAGACTTCTGCTATCAGGTCAGCAGTAGTAGCCATTGCCTAGTCCTCTGCCTTAGCCTCTGTATTCACATCACAGTGTGGATTAACTGAGGATGGTTTGTCTGATTTTACACAGTGCACTGTTTACTTTTCTCTATATCCAATAGCCTATTAAAAATATGGTCCAAACTTCACAAGTAATTAAATACAAGTTTTACATTACAGATAAAAAATAAAAATAAAAAAAAAACTTTTAAATCTGTTAATCATTATTTCCCATTGCGGCACTCAATCTGAGCATGAAAAGGAACCTCAGTTGTAGCAAAGGCAGTATCTCAACCCACTATTGAATATTAGCAAGCTTAATCAATTTTACTGGGTGATTCTTCAACAACATTCCCATCATTTTCTTTTGATGATCTGATTTAACCTGTTTACATTTTGCTGACTGGTAGCAAGTTTGTGGGCACATCTTTAGGCCTCTTTCATGAGCCTCACAATGGTATAGACTTTGCCATATCATTCAATACATTTTAAATTGTGAAGATGCAAGATAAAACACCTGAACATTAAAATCATGATTATAGTAACCTGAATTTAAGATGAAACATCTGAAATTGGCAATCCAGTTGCTGAGCTCTGAGCTCTGGAAGGAAGTCTAACAAAGCTGTAATTTTCAAAACGTTTGAAATAGCTTCATCTAGTGGTGAGATTTAGCATGCGCACCCCACATCTTTTGCCCAGATAGTTCACCATTCACTTTCATTGCATGGAAAAAGAGCAGCATCTACATTCTTACAAATTTCTCCTCTTGTGTTCCACAGTAGATTGAAAGTCATAAAGGTTTGAAACAAAATAAAGAAATAAAGAAGTAAATGGTGACAGAATTTTTATTTTTGGGTGAATATCCCTTTAAATTAAACCAAAAGTTTAACATAAAATTGAAGCATTTTTATTTTAATAAAATTCATTTCAGAATCCAAAGCCTAATAAAAGATCCTATCCTATAACAATTTGATAAATACAAATGGCATGCAATAATAAAAACATTTCAACAAAGCATTACAGTGAAGGATTATAATACGTAACTTGTCACAGATTGCCATTTTTCAGATATAAGTATCATTTTTATTAAAAGTTTGTAAATCATTCTTAATTTTTGTGCCACATAGCTAGCTTGCTGCAATTGTATCCAGTATCAAGTGTTTCCTATAGGTAAAGCAGAATGGTAAGGAATAGACAGGGTTGGAGTGGTGTCAAGAGTATTTAGAGTAAAGACATAATAAATCAATAAGCCAAGTAATGATTTACACATGAAAAATAGCTGTATTTTGCTTTGCTGTTAGAGATGAGTCGCTGTCAATACAGCATGCAGTGATAAAAATGTGGTTGACAAATGACTCCTATATAAGATAAATATGTAAAAACCACTATTTACAGTACATCCCGATAAAAACTCTACAACCTTTACACCAAACATATTTTTAGTAATTTACTCTAATTTACAGCCGAACAGTTGTCCCGTATCCCCAGACCCCAAACCCAGGGTAGAGGGTCTCAGTGAATTTAGTATGAACCTTGTGAAGCAGCGTCACGGTGTCGGACATACTGTAAAATGCTACTGTTCCAGCCGCATAGTCTAAATACACCCCTATTCTGGAGGAACTGGGGCGAGGTAAAGTGGTGCTTTTGCTGTTATGTACAAAGGAGAACTTGGATTCAGAGCAGTATAAACTCCAAGACTTGTTATCCCCCCCAAAGCTACAAGCACTGTCATTTCCTTTCCTCTGAATACCCTTGTAAGTCACAGCTATATCTATTTCTGTGCCACTCCAGTCCACCTCCCAGAAGTAACGACCACCAGCCAGACCTTCCTTACACAGCACCTGCTGCCAGTAGTCGAAGCGGTCAGGGTGCTCCGGGTACGGCTTTGGTTCATTACTCATCCGCACCACTGTGTTTCTCTCTGACAGCTGCAGGCTTGGGTATGCTGTTGAGGCATCCAGTGAAAGCTGGCAAGAATCTGGATGGAGATGGAATCTTGTTAAATTAATCAGCACTTACAACAACAAATTAATTTTATTTAATGTATAACTGTCACGTGATTTATTAAACAACTAATTAACACTCCTTGTGTTGCACATTCTTCATCTAAACGCAATCTGTGATTACTGTACTTAGAACTACTGTCCCGTGGCCGAAGCTAAATGTGTTGTTGATGTAAATGCACTTGTGAGGTTTTTATACTCCGTGTGGGCATAAAGTGTCTCATAGCCTGTGACTGCTGCTCAATCGCGACATAATGCTCAGCAAACTTATTAATAGAGCCGCCAAAAAGGCCGGCTGGAGACACTGGAGCATTCAAAAGAGTGGCTTTTTCCTTATCACTAATTTCTGCCCTGGAGCACCGGCATTGTGTGGAGTGCTGATCCAGTTTGATCTGCTGCTGAGTAAGCTTTTCCCGCCACATTGTCGACATGGTTTGGAAGGATGTACATGTTACACGCTGGCCAGAGGTGTGCTGCTACCGCCTCCTCCACAGGGGATAATTGTGCATAACCGTTTTCTTTCCCGTGATCCACATTAAAGAGGATGGTGTCACTGTGCGTGCGCACTGTAAAAGGTCACGTGCCAGGACTTGAATAGTACGTTATGAACTTCGAAGAAGAATTGTGTGGGATGCTGCCGTTTGACGGTGTCTGGACTGCTGGAACCATTAATCGAGGCAAGAATGTTAAGGTTCCTCTGGGGGACACCAGTCAGGGAGAAGCTCTTGGACTGCCCTTGTAAGGACATCGAGCATCTCCCTGTCAGTGTCACGTGCACGTTCCTTGCCCTCGCTGGGGGATGGGTGGCAGCATCATCCACTGACCATTTGCCTGATGCAGCGAGAGACATGACTTCATCATCATCCCCAGCATTAGTCAAACGAGGATGAGGCAAACGAGATGAGGCTGCACGCTCCTTCAGAGGGCCGGAACTCGTTTCGCTCATAGCATACAGGGAAACATGCGCTTTGTGGAGATTGAGGGGCTCGTGGGGCATGTGCCATGAAGAAATCCACCTCAAATTCATTCTGCTGGACCTCACGGCACCGCCGTGCCTCCTCATGTGAATCCTCGGGTATCATAGAAGAGGCGGGTGGGAGGGTGAGAGAGGCTGAATCATCCCTCAAAACAAGGGCAATTCATGAGCGAAGCGACTTGAGACTCATGTCCTCACAGTGGGGACAGTCTGTCTGAGTCTGTGTGTGCACTGCCCAGACAGAAAACGCAGCTCTCATGTTTGCTCTCTTAGAATATTGGCGTTATTATAGAGAGGTTTCAAATAGGTCACATATGAAGGCACTTCTCATATGCGTTACTATGTCATGTGGACTGAGTCATAATGAAACAACATTTCCCATGATTCTATGTAACGGCACGAGAAAGATCAAAAAGATCAATCACATACCTAATGTGCAGATATTCTCTTCATTTTGTTACAATGGTGTTAAAAAGCTTTCTGTCTTTGTCATTTAGTGAGAAATAGATAAATATGTAATTGCAGTCACAAAGCTTTCTGTGTCTATAATGTTTATGTCCACTAGATGGCATGTGTGTGCTTAAACACTCGTTTATTTCAGTAACTTTTGATTCATTTGTTTTTATATTTGGACTATTTCATAATACTTACTGTGATTTTTACACTCAACTGTCATTTATTTGAGAGCGATTTATTCTTTCTTAAAAGTTTTTGGTTATATTTTATTTCAGACTTCGCTTTGTGACTAAGGGCAGCATAAAACATGAAATAGCAAAATGGGTACATTCTTTCCAACTAATCTCACTTGAACTCACATCACATGGTAGGCTATTTACGACTTTCAACATCATAAATACAAACTTCCCTGGAGAACTTGAACTGTGTGATGCTGCTGATGCAACGCACAACACACGAGAAGGTAAACAAACAATCTAAAATACTTTTTCTAAGATTTTATACTGATATTGAAGACTTCCTTTGGGCAGAAAATTAATCTTTCTGAAAATTGAAATGGAAAATTATGTTGAGTTACTTCTTGGATGTAAAAATAATTGTGTGTGTGTGTGTGTGTGTGTGTGTGTGTGTGTGTGTGTGTGTGTGTGTGTGTGTTTTGGTGCTTGTTATTTTTTTGTTATTGTATTATGTCAAATTTATCGGGATTTCTCAATAATATTAATACAAATTAATAAAGAAGGTTAACAATCTTGAAATTATGCAATAATAGGCTCGTTTGAGATGCCAAACGCCTGTCCTTGAAAGTAGATTAGAGTAGGCTGGTTGCAGTCTGGGGAGGATTGAAATAAGTTGATCACTTTTCCTAGTGGATCAGCCGCTACGAGCTCAAAGTTACTGTCGTAACCTCCGTTCCCTGATGGAGGAAACAAGACATTGTTTCGAAGTTTTGACACTTGGGATCGCTCTTGAGAGCCACGAACACCTCCCAATGAGAATTGGGGAGTGGAATTTGCATTTGCAAACTCCTTTGCCAAGTTCACGAACCATAGGGCTAGGGAGGAAGGACATCCAGGGTCCATGACTGTAAACTCGACTGTGGTAAAAGCACAAGTTTTCGCCTCAGTGGAGGGGAAAGGCGATATACGCAACGATACACCTGGCCAGCTGTTCCGTATTACCAAACTCTACCTGTTCGTACCTGAAAGAACACGGGATGAAACCGGCTCAACCTGGTGATTGTAAAATCTCGTGAAGGTATTGGGTGTTGCCCAGCCCGCTGATCTGCAGATGTCTGCTAGAGAGGTGCCATTTTGCCACTCCTTGTAGAGTGTGCTCGAACCTGCAAGGGGGCGGGCACGGCCTGGGTCTGGTAGGCCAATGAAATGGCATCCAAGATCCAGTGGGCAAGCCTCTGTTTAGAGACAGCATTCCCTTTCCGCTGTCCACCAAAGCAGACAAGGAGCTGCTCATAGCATCTAAAGATCTGTGTGCGATCCAAGTCAGACACAGCAACGGCAGGGCTGGATCTGCCTCCTTCCGGGGCAGCACTTGCAGGTTCACCACCTGATCCCTGAAGGGGGTCGTGGGAACCTTGGGCACATAGCCCAGTCAGGGTCTCAGGATCATGTGATAATCTGCTGGACTGAAATCCAGGCAAGAGTCGCTGACAGAAAACGCCTGCAGTTCCCCCACCCTCTTGATGGAGGTGAACGCAATCAGGAGTGCCATCTTTAACCTCTCCTTAAACTTAACTTTCATCCCGAGAGGACCAAGGAGAGATCCCATGAGGGGAAGAGGCATGGCCTGGGAGGATTCAGCCTCCGGGCGCATCTGAGGAACCTGATGATCAGGTCGTGTTTCCCTAGGGACTTACTATCCACTGTGTCGTGGTGTGCGGCTATAGCGGCTACATATACCTTCATGGTGGAGGGGGACAGCCGCCCCTCCAGCCTCTCCTGTATGAAGGAATGTTCTGACCTGACTGCACATCTCTGGGGTCTTCGGCTCAGGAAGAACACCAATTCGCAAACAAATGCAACTTCAGGGCATAAAGCTGCCTGGTAGAGGGAGATCTGGCTTGAGTGATCGTGTCTATGACTGCTGATGGTAGGCCACCTTGATCTTCTGCTTCCCGTCCAAGAGCCAGACGTGGAGGTTCAAACAGTCTGGGTGCAGGTGCCAGATTGTGCCCCATCCCTGAGAAAGAAGGTCCTTCCTCAGAGGAATCTGCCAGGAAGGTGCTGTTGTGAGGAGTGTGAGGTCCGAGAACCAAGTCTGCGTGGGCCAGTATGGGGCCCACGAGGGTGACATGTTCCTCATCCTACCTGAATTTGCACAGGGTCTGTGGAAGAAGGCTCCCGTGGACCACCCCGTCATCGAGTGTAGTGAGAGCAGACAAACCCGGAAGTCTTTTTTGGGCAGCGAAAGGTGCCCTCCACAACCTCATCATCTCATCGTGCACCACCAGTAAGAAAGGGACCGGGGGTGGCCGTGAGCGGCGCCCTGAACCCAGGAACCAATCATTAAGCCGCAAGCGCTTAGGGGAGGGTTCCAGTCCAACCTGATACTTGTGGCAGCCTGGGCAAGCGCATCGGGTTTGTGCAGAACTTGCTCATCTCAAACGAGCCTAATGTCTGATGGGATATGGCTTTTGTGAGTAACAGAATGGGGTTGATATCAGGGTACTGGAACATTCGGTTGCAACATGTTGACTTCCCGTGTGATCATGTTGGAATTTGTGGTACTGAAGGTGCTATTTGTTTGCTCAAAGTGTGCCCATAAAGTAACTTACATTGTAAGAACTCCTCCCTTTTTACTGGTTCCAGAGTCTGCAGAATTTGAACTTCTTTCACTGTGGAAAGAACAAATAAAAATTCATGAATTGATACAGAATGTCATTATATTACAGTATAATGAATACGTATATTTGTATCTTTTATTATTATTATTATTAATAGAAATGTAAGATTTTAACCACCTGCTGAGGAGATTTTGTTCAGTTCTCCCTTGCTTATGTCTTCTAATTGCACTTTCAGTTCAGAGATGGCTTTCTTTGCATTGTCAAAAGTGTGGTATGGGGCTAATGTCACTTTGGACAAGTCTTCATATCCAGAAGGAGCAGAGAGAGACTGCCAGCTCTGGGTAAAAATAGGCAGAAATGTTCTTTTGTCACGACTACTAACTGTCCAGCAAAAAATGCAAATGTATTGTACAAATAAACAAATGGATCACAGAGCTTTTTAATGCATCAGTGGTTGATCTGAACCTGTAAGAAATGGATATGATCATCAGAGTGGGACAGTTGCTCCAGGTCATTATGTTTCTTTCTCAGCAGTGTGATCTCCTCCTCCAGTCTGTCCAGATGTCCCTCTGCACTTGTCACCAGAAGGGTTTCCTGCGCTCGGATCATCTCCTTCACTTCTGCATATCTCCTCTCCAGTGCCCGGAGCAGTTCAGCAAAAATACGCTCATTTTCATTAAGCAAACTCTGAGAAGAATGCTGTAATGGGGAAAATGAACACAGATAATTGAGGAAGGGCCAGTTTCAATCACAGAATTAATTTAAGGCAGAAATGTGCCATAAGAGTCAATCATAGTATGGAGTTAAACAACTGTTAATGTAATTGTAAAATATAACATGGAAAATACACCTATAATAAATGTCTAAATTGCCTTGGGCTAAAGGGTCATCTTAACAAATTGTATTGTATTGTATTGTTGTAGCATTAAGCTGACATTCAAGCACTGAATTAATAATAGATAGGAGGAACACAGGAGTCAATATTTTTTCTCTAAATCCTCACTTTTAGGGATGCCACTGCTTGCCTAAGATCTTGCCATTTCTTCATCCTTTCCTCAATTTTCTGCTGTGAAGCCATCAGTTTAGCCCCTAGCTCTTTCTGTTGAAAAAATGGTACATTCATGAGACATTGCACAGATCACATTAATCTGTCAGAAAGCACCAAAAAAGCAGAAAATTACAGTACATGATGACTACATCATACGATACTTTGACAGCATTTAATAATCTCGGTTAATGTTAAACATACTAATGCATTTAACATTAAAAATGTAACATGTTAACATAATAAATGTATTATTAAAGGTGCACTCAGTAATTTTTCCCCATTAAAAGAGTTTTACGCCTAAATAAATTATTTGTAATTTTGAAATGAATGCATAAAATCATGACCACTCACATATGATGAAGACTGAAGTCATATAAGTAACATTATAAAAGCTGTTTTATTCTACATTGTGCAGGGGCGCCCTCATGGGGGCTTCCATTTAAGAATCACATGACCAGCTGTTATTGTTACTTTTACTCTTAAATTAAATTAAATTAATAATGGCTGATTGTGAATTTTGAATTTCTACAATAGCATCTGTAACTGAAAATTACTGATTTTGAATAATGCTGCATCCACACCACTGAGTCACTGTAATTCCAAGATGATATGAGCAAAAAGTTACTGAGTGCACCTTTAACTCTAACAATGGGACGAAAGTATATATAAAAATTAACACTACAACAAACAATTAACAATGCTGTCAAATTATTGTTCATGGTTATTTCAAGAGAAATGATGCATAAACTTATGTAAACATACAGCAGTATAGCAGTGTATTGTTAAGTCTTATCAATGATCTTAGTTGCATTGATTACATATAAAACCTCCATATGTAAATAAGACACAGAATGATCTAAACACACATGGAATTTGTCTTGGTGACTGAAGTTTCCAGTGCACAGAGAGTATTCAACAATGACAGAAATTCTAAAATTTGATAACCTCACCTGCTTTTCTGTCCTTTCAGCTGCAGCTGAAACAATATCATGTTTTTTGTGCTCCTCCATGATACACAACACACAAACACATGCTTGGTCAGAACGGCAGAAAACCTCCAAAAGTTTATCATGTTCTGCACAGATTTTCTCACGCAGTTGCCCTGTTGCCGTCACCAGCTTGTGCTTCATAAGTACTGGATACTCAAAATGAGCCTGGAGGTGAGTCTCACAGAATGAAGTTAAGCATGTCAGACATGACTTCACAGCTTTATTCTTCTTAATCAGACAAAAATCACATAGCACTTCCCTGTAGCTGTTCTGGCTGCTTGATCTGGGGCTGCTGTATCTGCCAGAGTTTTCTGATCTTCTGGGTTTCTCCAGAGAGCTGTTTCGGCTTTGATTTGCAGTACTGCTCCGAGACATGTTAAAACTATCTTGGCATAATCCAAAGATGATCACTTTGAGTAAAACCGAGTTTCAATGAAACTGTAGTGTCACATTCATTATATAGAGGAATGTGAACCATGTGATAGACCAGTTTACCAGGTTGGGGTGACATCTCCAAAAGAGGTGTGACTGCTGATGTCATAACAAAAAGGAATGCAATGACAAAAATGGTCAAAGGACATTTTGTAATACAGCATAAACATTGTAAACATCTTTACACAAGGTCCATTTTGTTCATTGTTAACTAAGGAGAAGTTGGAGATGTGGTTTACAGTTGTAAACATATCTGTGCAATGACAATCATTATTGTCATATGTAATTTATCAATATGATAGAATTAAAATGGAAAAGCCCTTTTTTGTGGCATCTAATATTAACAATGGCTTTACAGAGTGTTAAAAATGGTTCACTCCAAAAAAAATAATTCATAAAAAAAATAAATGCAATAAGCAATTTTAAATTCTTGATTGAAACTGAAGCACCAGTTTATTTAATTAATTATGTATACTGTACCTACACATACGTATGCATACAGATTTATCATATTATTATTTTGTGGCAATAATAGCTTTCCTGAGCCGAATCCAGAATCTCATGCTACTCAAAGGGTCCCTGCTCCACTTCAGGTACGTGTTCTTTTTTAGATGCTTATGAAGACCAATCACTTTCTTCATTTTCTTCTCTTGCACATCTTCCAGAATGATGATGATGATGTTGGCATTGCGTTCCATGACAAACCAGGACTGGGCCATTTCAAACTCAAAGCGACACCAGGTGCTATCAATGAAGTGTTGAGATACAACCACAATGACCTTACGGCTACCCATAATTCCTTCATCAATGATGTTGGAGGCGATAGACTTCCCAGCTTCAAAGTCCCGCATGTGAAGGCAAAGCTGAATAGGTGGAAAGCCGTTCTCCAGATTTTCCACCAGTTCATTCATGACCCAGACTTCATCATAACTGGAGAAAATCACAAATGCATCATAGGAATATTCTTGTTGTCTGGCAGACCTGTAACCTCTCAGAAGTATACAGCAATATCTCAGATGAAACTGGAATCTATAAACTATGAGTGATATAACAAAAATTACAATGAGAAGACATATCACTAAACCAACTGTGAGCCTTTTTTTGTGCACACAACTGTCAATGTCAAAGTCAGTTGGCCTCAGATCTGAGCTTGGTGAAACAGTTTTACAATTAATATTATCTGGTTCCTTCAAAACTTTCTGGTTTTCAATAATCCACAAAATGAAATCTGTCTGGGAACAGGAGCAATCGATGGGGTTAGAGGACAAATCAAACACTGAAAGGTTTATGGGTATATTTTGGAGAACATTAGGTGAGATAGTAGTAATGCTATTTTTATTGACATAAACTGATGTAAGTTGTTTGAGATCTGGTTGGACCAAAAAGTCCAAAAACATCAACATATTTTGACTTAAATATAAATGCTGGAGTTTCTGCATGCCTTGAAATGATATCATGGAGATTTCTTTAATTCCACAGTGTGAGATGTCAAGAACCTCCAAACTTGTTAGATTTTGTAATAGAGAACTCAAAATGTCTCTACTAAAACGGTTTCCTGCCATTTTAAGCACAGTCAGATTTCTCAGGTCCTGAAAAGTCATGTAGCTTGTGAAAGTGATACTTGTGTAGGAAATATCCAAATAATGTAAATTCTTCATGCCTTGAAATATTCCATAGTGAAAAGCTACGAAAAGTTTAGTATGGTGGAAGTCCAACACCTCAAGCAAGTAAAGTCCAAAAAATGGTATTGCACCCAATCCTATCTCTGAGTTTCGACTAAGATTCAGATAACGAATATTTGGGGTGCCTATGAAAAAACTGGAACAGCATCCCATTAAAACCATAGCGTTTCCACTCAGATCCACGTGCCGAAGAAGAGGCAATTTACTGATGCCATAAAATGTCATAGGTATGTTATTGTTCACCGTTAGTTTTTCTAAGCTTGGTATTTTTGAAATAAATGGAATGACAGATAATAACGTGGGTCCTAAATAAAGTTCCTTAAGATGGTGAAAAGGAACATATTCCATCCTTTTGATATATCCTCTTTTCACTGTGATTTTTGTTGCATTTACCATACAGCGGAACACATGCATTTCAGAGTCAGACCATTCTTTATGAACAAAATACACTTCATTGAAATGAAATGAGCAAAGGCCATCAAGATAATCTGCATCTGACACTTTCACTTTAATTACCATTCTGTAGCTTCCTATGAACAGTTTATCAACAGTGAGACCAGTAAGTGCTTGTAGACATCCCTTTTGTGCATTCAATGAAGCAAATGCAGCTTGTATGTGAAGCTCCTTCAAATAAATGTTTTTGAAAGCTCCTGGTTCTATGTGTAATAATGGATTCCTAGAGAGTATTAAAGTAATGTTTCTACCAATCTCTCGTAACACAACGGTGTGATCAATTTTTATGATGGATATATTATTGGCATGTAGATCAAGTAAAGTAAAGTTTTTGAAGGTGCTCATGAATGAAGGAAGAGTCATAAACTGAATGCTGTTTGTTCCAACTTTAAGTTCCTGTAGCTTGGTTAGATTATTCAAGGGAAGCTGTAAAGAAGCAAGACCAACATCCACCAGAACTAACTGTTGTAAATTATGTAAAGAATTAAAGCACCCCGATCCAAAATGTGTAACAGGATTTCCAGAGAGAATCAAAGTAGTCAAATTCTTCACATTGTAGAAAGCGTCATCATCAATGTAATAGATATGACATCTGAAAGACCAAAGATTGTATATATATAAAAAAGATAAGATCTGTTTAAATTATAATGTAATAATGTTTGATGATCACTAGTAGTGATTTACCTTGTGAGGTCCAAGGCTTGTAAATTGACCAAAAGAGGAAATACAGAATTATGTAAAGGGTTTAAGAAATTAAAACTGAAATCCAGAGTCCTCACAGTGATGGGAAGACTTGCAGGAATATGGGTCAAATTTCTACCAGCACATGAGTAGTCCATGTCCGTTATTATCTAGAAATGGATCAAAAGCACATCAATCCACCATCTACAGTTTTAAATTTGACTTACATTTTGAAATTCAGATGTTTATAACCCTCATGTTTTATCTGAGAGACCAAAGGGCCTTTTAATATTACAGCAAACAAATTTAATATGCCAATCAAGTTTCTACTTTAGACCTTTTAGTTATTTAATGAAATTTGGTTATAAAATTACTTATATTCTAAGTCTCATAGACTCCAAATTAATTACATAAATAAATGCTATGAATTCTGATGCGCTTCTTTTTTGCTGAATGGTGTGCAACTATAAAAGTACACTCCTGACAATTATTTACTATATTTTTTATAGTATTTGTCTGCAATAATTTTGCTGTTGTCAAATCAACCCTAAATAGAAACAATGTTACTACATTAGCTAACACTCTAAAAGGTGATTTTCTACTTTGTTATAATGTGTTAAAGGTTAAATACTCTCAGTCTAGTTTTGATTTGGTCAGAGTAATATATTCAAATAATTTGAAGGGGGAAAAAAGTTCATTTTGAAACTACAATGCTAATTTTTACATTTACAGTATTGTTGTCTCTGGGACCCAAAACATCAAGAGAGCAAAATCAGATTACATTGAAAAAGAGAGTTACATTAATATACAGTGCTACAAAATACTAGATATTTTCAGAGATCATTGCTTAAAAACACACTATAACCATATATTGCTACTTACCTTAATGCATTCCTGTCCTTGTCCAATATGCAAGAGAATTAAGATTGATCCAAGGAAAAACATGCTTTCCTTTTGTAACACAAGCATTTAAAGAACTGAAGTCTAAAAACTATTTGTAAGGATGGTGAAAATTCTGCTTCAGAATCGTCATTCAGCTAACTAGGAACTTCTTTCTTTTTTTTTTTTTTTTTTTTTTTACTATATTTGAAATTTTACTTAAAATATTTTTTTATCAATGGATGTGGAACTCTCACCTATTTACCTGTAAAGCAAGTCGCATTTGACATAAAACTGACTGTTTTTTGTCTGTCTTATTTTTATGTGTGCATGCAGCTCTCACTTCCTCCTTTAGTTTAGAAAGAGAAGTTATTCATTGTTCCCATGAAGAGTTGAAAGTTTTTGCAGAAACAAATTTAACAATTATTCTATAGAGGGTTAGGCCAATGAATAAAGGTTGAATAAAACATAAAATACATTAGTTCCTCTTGAATTTTATTGCTTGTATATGAGGCAGAAGTTTGTGTAATATTTGTCCAATATTTTTGCTTGTGAAGGGAGGAGGGCGGGGCCAGGTCATGATGATACACACCCGGTCCCGTATCAGGCTAATCAAGCCTCCGAGAGGGATAAAGGCCCTGAGAGGAGAGAGAGATCATTTACAGACATGTCCGTCATATGTGTGTTTGTCTTTTGTTTTAAGTTTACTATTAAAATATTATTTATATTGTCAAGCCGGTTCTCACTTCCTCCTTGCCCGTCTTGCCAATCTGCCGGGGGACGAGGAGCCCAGCCGCCTGGAAACGGAGGAACGGCCGCCAAACGCAAGGGGAGAAGGGGATCCTAGCCGACCGCCTGGAGCGGTCAGGGCCGCTGCCAGGGGCGGAGGAGTCCCCTTCCAGCCGCTGAAACGAGGCGGGGTCTGAGACCGCCGACCACAAGCGGGGAGGGGCTTGAGAACCGACCGGCTGGAGTGGGAGAACTGCTGCCAGGGGCGGGGGAGACCCCTTCAGCTCCCCGAGAACGCGGCAGGGCGTTCCGTCCTCCAGGGTCTGGAGGACTGCCTCCGATCCGCCCGGAGAGGCGTGGCTGTCATCCGTTAGGGAGTGGCTGAGGAACAAGCTATGGTGTATCGGAGAACCGGCAAGAAGGTTTTTTTCTCTTTCTCACTGCCGCTCTGCGTTGGCCTTTTCCCTCTCTTTTAAATTGTCACATTTTAATTATTTCTGTTTCCCTCCCCTTGTCCCCTCCCTCGTCCAGGTAGACGAGGATGACCTGCCGGCAGACGGCGCGAAAGGTGCGCCCCTCCCCAGGGAAAGGGGGGGGGGGGGTGTACATCAGGCCGGGGGCTCCCCAGCCTGAAAGAACGAGGGTGGAAAGTGGCAGGGCGCAATAATAGCTTTTCTGAGCCGAATCCAGAATTTCATGCCACTCAAAGGGTCCCTGCTCCACTTTCACTTCTCCCCGGACATATGGGTATAAAGGGAGGGAAATGCATCTGTTCATTCAGAAATTTTCTTCGGAGCCGACCGCTTGTGTGAGCAGTGAGCTGCGATTCACAAGACTAGTCATCTCATCTCTCAGAGTGTATGCTTTTGGATCTATGGCGCATATCAGCGGCTTTCTCCTTCTCTGCATGACAGTGCAGCTTGGCCCCTGGGCGCTTCGACAGTGTTCTCTAAAAGAGAAATTTTGCAAAAGAGTTTAATTCCCTAAAAGAGCAATACACAGCGGCGTTGAACATCCTTTTTAGGACGCATCTTTATAAAGATGCCCTTCCCTCCCCTGTGTAGTTCCTGGATGCGGTCAAGTGCTCTCTGCTCCTGATGGTCACAGGCGCTGCCTCGTGTGTCTGGGCCGTGATCACACCGAGGCAGCATTTGCGGATGGTTCGTGTTCTCACTGCGAGAACCTTACCATGGCAATGTTGTGGTAGCCCTCAGGGCCACGAGGGTCACAGCACGGACACTCGGGCAGGTGATGGCCACCCTCGTGGTTCAGGAACGACATCTGTGGCTGAACCTGGTCAAGATGCGGGACGTGGACAAAGCATGCTTCCTCAACGCACCTGTCTCTCAGTTTGGTCTCTTTGGCGACACCGTCGAGGACTTCGCCCAGCAGTTCTCACCAGTGAAGTAGCAGATGGAGGCCATCTTTCATATCATACCACCAGCATTGGCCGTGCTCTGTCTTCCAGAAAACGTGCAGCTCCGCCTCAACCTGGGCCCAGCTCTCAGCCCCAGCGTCGAGCACCCCACAGGAAACGTACGCCCCCCGTTTCACGAACACCCTCCAGGACCCGGAAAGCTCCCAAGCGTTCCTGAGACGGACGACCCAGAGATCGAGATGTTTGCTCCGGAGCTGGTAAGCAGACCACTCCGTCCCCCGGTGGAGGGCCGGGAGGAGAATCCTCAGTTCAGTTTGTTTTCTATGCCGCACCCCCTTCAGGTTGTGGTACCCACATTCTCAATAAAGGAGCAATTTCCTCTTTCTCTGGGTCACCTAGCCCACAAATGCCGTTCTCACGGCACCCCGGTGCCACACCTCAATTGTCCTGGCACATCGGATGCGGACCTTCCGCCTCCAAACCCACGACTGTTTTCCAGTTCTGACGAGTCTAGAGGATGCTTCCATGGGACCTCCTCCTCAGTCACTAACCCGCCCCCCGCTGGGTGTGCGGAGCAAGGTAAGTGCTTCAAGTCTTCCCTCAGCACCAAAGCCTCGGGACGTGCTTTTGCCCACCGACGCCGTATTACCTGCTCCGCCCCGCTGCTCCAACCCGCTGGGTATGTCAAAAACAATCGTCCCCTTAGTGCCCCTTAGAGCTTGGATGCATGGCTTTCACTTCCCAATCCATCATGCTGGCTGGCCAGGACCATTCGACTCGGTTATGCAATTCAGTTTGCCAGGCCTCCGCCCCCCTTCGGGGTGTCCACTTTACCGCGGTGCACGGCGAAGACGCCAAGTCACTGGTGTGGAAATCGTGACTCTCTTACTCAAAGACGCAATAGAGCCTGTCCCTCCAGCCGAGATGAAGAAGGGTTTCTACAGCCCTTACTTCATCGTACCTAAGAAAGGCGGTGGCTTACAACCGATCTTGGACTTGCAAGTTTCCAACCGGGCCTTGCACAAATTACCGTTCAAAATGCTCACACAAAGACACATCTTAACTTGTGCCCGGCATCTAGATTGGTTCACAGTGGTAGACCTGAAGGACGCGTACTTCCACGTCTCGATCTTGCCTCGACATCGACCCTTTCTGCGGTTCGCGTTCGACGGGCAGGCATATCAGTACAAGGTCCTCCCCTTCGGCATGTCCCTGTCCCCTCACGTCTTTACGAAGGATGCAGAGGCAGCCCTTGCCCCACTTCGGGAAGCAGGCGTTTGCATACTCAATTTCCTCGATGACTGGCTCATCCTGGCCCACTCCCGAGAGTTACTGTGCGTCCACAGGGACCAGGTGCTCAGGCACCTCAGCCACTTAGGGCTTCAGGTCAACTGGGAAAAGAGCAAGCTCGCCCCGGTTCAGAGCATCTCTTTTCTTGGCATGGAGTTAGACTCAGTATCAATGATAGCACACCTCACCAACAAGCGCAAGCAGTCAGTGCTGGAATGCCTCACCTTGTTCAGGCCAGGCACGGTGATCCCTCTAAAACATTTCCAGAAGCTCCTGGGGCATATGGCGTCCTCTGCGGTGGTCGCGCCACTGGGGTTGATGCATATGAGACCGCTTCAGCACTGGCTCCAGACTCGAGTCTCGAGATGAGCATTGTGCCACGGCACGCACCGTGTGTTTATCACCGCCGCCTGCCACCGGGTTTTCAAACCCTGGATAGACATCTGTTTTTTACGGGCAGGACTCCCCTTGAAGCAGGTGTCCCGACGTGTTCTGGTCACCACAGACGCCTCCAAGCAGGGTTGGGGTGCCGTGTGCAATGGGCACACAGCCGCGGGCCATTGGAAAGGGCCCCCGCTGCACTGGCACATCAATTTCCTAGATTTGTTGGCTATACTTCTTGCCCTTCTAAGATTTCTCCCACTAGACAAGCACATCTTGATCTGATCAGACAGCACCATGACGAAAGCATACATAAACCGCCAAGGCGGCGTATGCTCCCGTCTCATGTCACAACTCGCCTGCCGCTGCATGCCACTCACATCCCGGGCAGCCTCAATGTGGCAGTGGACGCGACAGGGTATGCCCAGCGAAGAATGTTGGCTCCACCCCCAGTCTGTAAAGCTGATTTGGGAGTGGTTCGGCAAGGCACAGGTAGACCTATTCGCCTCCCGAGAGACCTTCCATTGCCCGCCCTGGTACTCCCGAACGGAAGCTCCCCTTGGGACACACGCGCTGGCACACAGCTGGCCCAAGGGGCTGCGCAAGTACGCATTTCCCCCACTAAGCCTTCTTGCACAGATGCTATGCACGGTCAGGGAGGACGAGGAACAAGTCATTCTGGTGGCCCCCTACTGGCCCTCTCAGACTTGGTTCTCGGATCTCGTGCTCCTCGTGACAGCCCCTTCCTGGCGAATTCCCCTGAGGAAGGACCTTCTTTCTCAGGGATGGGGCACCCTCAAGTCAAAGTCAAGTCAAGTCAAATGGTTTTTATTGTTGTTTCAACCATTTACAGTTAGTACAGTACACAGCAAAATGAGACAACGTTCCTCCGGGACCATGGTGCAATATAAAACAAAATAGGACAAACCCAGAACCACATGAGACTACACAGACTAAATAAAATACCTATATAAAGTGCACGTGCAAACGTGTGCAAAAAGTACGGGACAGTACAAAAAATTACTAACAATGAACAGGACAATAGACACAGTAAGAGACATTGCAGCGCCGACCAGTACACAGTACTGCAAAAAGATGACAGTTTCTAAAATGCCAAATGTAAACATAACATACTATGAGATAGTGTTCTATGAACATAGCAGTTATTGAGGTAGCAGCCAGTTATAAATTGACAATAATTAAAGTGCAACTCGTGTGTGTGTATCAAACCAGTCTCTGAGTATTGAGGAGTCTGATGGCTTGGGGAAAGAAGCTGTTACACAGTCTAGCCGTGAGGGCCTGAATGCTTCGGTACCTCTTGCCAGATGGCAGGAGGGTTAAGAGTTTGTGTGAGGGGTGTGTGGGGTCATCCACAATGCTGGTTGCTTTGTGGATGCAGTGTTTTTGTAAATGTCATTGATGGAGGGAAGAGAGACCCCAAATATCTTCTCAGCTGTCCTCATTATCCTCTGCAGGGCTTTGCGGACCGAAACGGTGCAAGTCCCAAACCAGGCAGTGATGCAGCTGCTCAGGATGCTTTCAATAGTCCCTCTATAGAGTGTAGTGAGGATGGGGGGTGGGAGATGTGCTTTCCTCAGCCTAAAGTAGAGACCATGGGCTTTCTTGGTAATAGAGCTGATGTTGAGGGACCAGGTGAGGTTCTCCACCAGGTGAACACCAAGGAATTTGGTGCTCTTGACGATCTCCACAGAGGAGCCATCAATGTTCAGCGGAGAGTGGTCACTCTGTGCTCTCCTAAAGTCAACAACCATCTCTTTTGTTTTGTCGACATTCAGAGACAGGTTGTTGGCTCTAAACTAGTCCGTTAGCCGCTGCACTTCCTCTCTGTATGCTGACTCGTCGTTCTTGCTGATGAAACCCACCACGGTCGTGTCATCGGCGAACTTGATAATGTGACTCGAGCTGTGCATTGCTGCACAGTCATGAGTCAGCAGAGTGAACAGCAGTGGACTGAGCACACAGCCCTGGGGGGCCCCAGTGCTCAGTGTGGTGGTGGTGGTGGAGATGCTGTTCCCAATCCGGACTGACTGAGGTCTCCCAGTCAGGAAGTCCATGATCCAGTTGCAGAGGGAGGTGTCCAGGACCAGCAGGTTCAGCTTTTCAAACAGGTGCTGGGGAAAGATTGTATTAAATGCTGAGCTGAAGTCTATGAACAGCATTCAAACGTATGAGTCCTTTTTATCTAGGTGGGTGATGGCCAGATGGAGGGTGGTGGTGATGGCATCGTCTGTTGAACAGTTTGGACAATACGCAAACTGCAGTGGGTCTAGTGAGGGGGGCAGCTGGGTCTTAATGTGCCTCAGACGAGCCTCTTGAAGCACTTCATGATGATGGGTGTGAGTGCGACGGGACGGTAGTTGTTGAGGCAGGACACTGAAGACTTCTTTGGCATGGGGATGATGGTGGTGGCCTTGAAGCACGTTGGAACGACGGCGCTGCTCAGAGAGATGTTGAAGATGCCAGTAAGAACATCTGCCAGCTGGTCTGCACATCCTCTGAGCACTCTGCCAGGAATGTTGTCTGATCCAGCAGCCTTCCGTGGGTTGACTCTGTGTAGAGTTTTCCTCATATCAGCCGTGGTAAGACAGAGCACCTGGTTGTTGGGAGGAGGGGTGGTCTTCCGTGCCACCACATCGTTCTGCACTTCAAACCGAGCATAGAAGTCATTCAGCACATCTGGAAGGGAGGCATCTTTGTCACAGGCAACTGATGTTGTCCTGTAGTTGGTGATGGCCTGGGTGGCCTGCCACATGCTCTGCGTGTCACTGCTGTCCTGGAAGTGACTGTGGATTCTCTGGGCGTGTGCAAGCTTTGCCTCTCTGATGGCCCGGGACAGTTTGGCTCTTGCTGTTCTTAGGGCTGCCTTGTCGCCTGCTCTGAAGGTGGAATCTCAGGTCCTCAGCAGTGCGTGCACCTCCGCAGTCATACACGGCTTCTGGTTGGAGCGTGTGGTGATGGTCTTGGAGAAAGTGACATCATCAATGCACTTGCTGATGTAACTGTTCACTGATGCTGTGTATTCCTCCAAGTTGGTAGAGTCACCATATGTTGCAGCCTCCCTGAACATGTGCCAGTCAGTACACTCAAAACAGTCCTGAAGAGCAGAGATGGCTCCTGCTGGCCAGGTTTTCACCTGCTTCTGAAGCGGTTATGTGCATCTAACGAGCGGTCTGTATGCTGGAATTAGCATAACAGAGATGTGGTCTGAGTAGCCTGGGATGTTTGTGTAAACAAGATCAACCGTGTTTGCCCCTCTCGTTGCAAAGTCCACAAACTGATGGAATTTAGGGAGCACTGTCTTGAGATTCGCATGGCTGAAATCTCTGGCGACAATAAACAGTCCGTCAGGTTGCAGTTCACTAATAGTCCCATACAGTTCACCGAGCGCTTCCTTAGCATTAGCACTGGGGGGGAATGTAAACTCCGGTTATAATAACAGTGGTGAATTCCCGTGGTAAATAAAAAGGTCTGCATCTAACAGTCACAAGCTCCACCAGCGATGAGCAGTAGCTAGAGACTAGCATAGAGTTCTTGCACCATTCCGTGTTGATGTAAACACACAAGCCACCACCACGAGTCTTCCTGCACAGAGCTGCATTTCTGTCGGCACGAAACAAGGCGAGCCCGTCTAGCTGAATGGCAGTGTCCGGAACTATGTCACTGAGCCACATCTCCGTGAAAACAAAGATGCAGCAGTCTCTAAACTCACGTTGCGTAGCCTGCTGGAGTCAGATGTAGTCCAGGTTATTGTCCAGGGAGCAAATATTTGAGAGCAGGATAGACGGGAGAGCCGGCCGGCTAGGGTTTGTTTTTAGCCTAGCATGGACCCCCGCCCTCTTTCCACGCTTTCGCTTCCTCACACACTGCTTACGGCATCCTCTCCCCTGGCTACTGTCATCAGGCGATGCCGAGGACTGGAGGCCTG
This sequence comes from Moxostoma hubbsi, assembly GCA_032164185.1. Classification (NCBI taxonomy): domain Eukaryota; kingdom Metazoa; phylum Chordata; class Actinopteri; order Cypriniformes; family Catostomidae; genus Moxostoma; species Moxostoma hubbsi. The sequence goes on from JAVLUX010000021.1 coordinate 28,662,434, forward strand.
GTCTCCGCAGCCAAGCCTGTTCCCCTCCTGGGATCTCTCAGTGGTCCTTTCGGGCCTTCAGAGACCCTCCTTCAAGCCGCTAGAATCAGTTGAACTCAAGGTCCTCTCCCTGATGATGGCCCTCCTGATCGTGCTCGCCTCCATCAAGAGGGTCGGGGACCTGCAAGCGTTCTCTGTCAGCGACATCTGCCTGGAGTTCGGTCCAGCAGACACTCATGTCATCCTAAGACCGTTACCGGGCTACGTGCCCAATGTTCCTATGACTCCCTTCAGAGACCAGGTAGTGAACCTGCAAGCGCTGCACCGGAAGGAGGCAGACCCAGCCCCCTTTTTGCTGTGTCCGATACATGCTTTGCATATCTATTTGGACCACACACAAAGCTTTAGAAGTTCTGAGCAGCTCTTTGTCTGCTTTGGCGGACAGCGGAAAGGGAATGCTGTCTCCAAACAGAGGCTTTCCCACAGGGTGGTTGATGCCATAGCATTGGCCTATCACACCCAGGCCATGCCCGCCCCTTGTGGGTTCGAGCACACTCGACGAGAAGTGTGGCATCAACGTGGGCACTGGCCAAAGGCACCTACCTAGCAGACATATGCAGAGCAGTGGGGTGGGCAACACCCAACACCCAATACCTACGAGATTTTACAATCTCAGGGTTGAGTCGGTTTCATCCCGTGTTTTCTCAGGTCAGAGCCGGTAGAACTCGGTAACGTGGTAACAACTGACCGGGTGGACCGCTTGCACCTAGCGCCCATTCCCTCCGCTGAGGTAATATCGTGCGCTCTTATCCCAGGAAACTCGGCTCCCTGGATGACTCCTCCCTAGCCCCCTGGTCCGCGAATTCAGTAGAGGAATTCCCCGACCAAACCCAATGTGAGTACTCAAATTACTCATGACGAGTGTGTATTTTCCGCGGTACGGTCCCCTTGCGAGCGGATCCGCGTCTCCCTTGGGCAGTCTTCACTGCCACATTGTTGCCGTGTTTGTAGTAACTCCTCCCTCCCAATGAGGTAGGATCTACCACCGTGCCATTCTCCACATGCGACTTAGAATCCCATGTGATGTTTTCCACCACTCTTTACCTCCCCCAGCCTGGGCAGGTGTGGTCTCCACAGGGTCTTTCCCTGTGTGGATCATCTTGTTGTTGAGACTTTCAATAATCCACAAAATGAAATGTGTCTTGGAACAGGAGCAAGCGATTAGGTTAGAGGGCAAATCAAACACTGAAAAGTTTGAGGGCAACTTTTGGAGAACATTAGGTGAGATGATAGTAATGCTATTTTTATCGACATAAACTGATGTTAATTGAGTCAGGTTTGAGTAGGCAAGAAAATCTAGAATCATTAACTTGTTTCCACTGAGATTCAAAAGCTGAAGCCTTTGAAGATCTTTGAAAGAGCTGGGGTCTAACTCTACAATACGACAGTATTGCATATGACAGTATGTGACATGTCAAGGTGCTCTAAACATGTCAGATTTTTAAATATATATCTTGACACATCACCCTGAAAATTATTGCCAGCTATTTTAAGAACATCAGGACTGCACAGCCCATGAAAGCAATATATGTAAGCAAATGTGATATGTGAATAGGAGACATCCAGATACCTCAAATACTTTAAGTTAGATAAATGTGAATGATATCCCATGCCTAAAACCCTTGATGGAAGTCCATAAAGACTCCCATCAGAAAGACTGATTTGATCGTTTAGACTCAAATTCATGTGCCTGATTTCAGGGGTGCCATCCAAAAGCGATGGGGAACATCCAAAATTCCATGTATGTAATTTGGTTTGAACTGTGATCCATGTACTGAAGCTTAGGTATGTCTACAAAGGTTACAGGATGAAGTATTTCAATGTTGCATGTTATTACTAGTTTTTCTAAAGTATGGATATGTGAAAGTTGTTTACCTGGCAAAATATCTAAATGACTGGAAATCAAGTAAAGCTCATTGAGTTTCATGAATTGGTATGTACGCCTCATTAGGAATTTGACCACCCTTTCCCGAAACATTTGTGGCATTATTCACACAGTGAAAAATAATAGCTTGCTAGGCCTGTCTTTCATTAAATAATATACCCTCCTGGAAATAAATAGAGCAAGGGCCATCTAAAGTACTTTCCAAATATTAGTAATTTGACATTGAGACCATAGGAAGCTTTTAGACCAACTTTTTGAGCAGCATATGAAATAAAAGGAAGATCGAATGCCCAACTCCCTCAGATAAATGTTTTTGAAAGCTCCTGATTCTGTATGTAATAATGGATTCCTAGAGAGTATTAAAGTCATGTTTCTGCCAATCTCTCGTAACACAATGGTAAGCTCAGTTTTTATGATGGATATATTATTGGCATGTAGATCAAGTAAAGTAAAGTTTTTGAAAGTGCACATGGAGAGTCAAAAACTGAATGTTATTTGTTCCAACTTTAAGTTCCTGTAGCTTAGCTAGATTATTTATTTGAAGCTGTAAGGAAGTGAGACCAACATCCACAAGTACAAGTCTATGTGGCATCTGAAACCAGGTACATAAACTCAATATTACTTACATAACTTATTATGCAACAACTGACATTTAACAGATCAAGGACTTGCAGAAAAGACAAAAATGGAAATACATTCTTCTGTAAGTATTTCAAGACATTAAAACTGAAATCCAGTGTTTGGACTGAGGAAGATATACTGAGTGGTATGTAGCTGAAATGTCTTCCCATGCATGACTAGTGCAGATTTTCAGTAATCTATGGTTTTGAAATTTTTTACCAAAATTAAAGCAATTATACAGAGAACAGCTGGCAAAATGATTTAGCAATTATGCAATTATGTTTCAATTCAAAGCAAATTTCACAACAGTAATTATCCAAATTCAAATTACATCAAATTGCATGATTCTCCAGTGCCAATGAAACAAAATACCATAAAAGCACTTAAAGTAATGAGATTCATCTTGAGTGTTCTTATCTAGATTTCCTCAACCTGTCATAAAAACGTGAGTAAGCTTTGATAAAGGTAATTAAATATAGGGAACAAATGTCATGGTTTTTGTTAAAGAGGAATTATTGGCATAAAGATGTCATAGAAAAGTATGAGCCTACGCTTATTTTGGTCAGTCTTAAATGAAGAAGAAACTTTCTGAATAGTCCAAATGAATTACCAAGGGGAAACCACGTCATGAAGTATAATGAAAAATAACACATTGAAAAAAAGGCTTCCTAAGTATAATTATATATATGAATAAATTCATATATATATATATAATTGGAACGTTTAAATATTTACACTTTGACATATCTTATATGTAGCTAAAGCTCCAAAGAAAGTGGGAAAATATCAAAGCTTGTCAGTAAGTCTTCGTTTTGCTCAATAGTATCAGCAGCTTTATAATTACAAAGTCATCTACTTACTCTTGTTTAAGCTCATATGATTCAATGAGATTGTTTAGACAGCGTTACATGTGTGCTTTAACAGCAGTTCACACAGTTTAATATACACAATTGAAATCCATACTGCAGTAATGCAGAAAAATCAGCCCACTGAAATGCAACCCTTGAACATAGCATTATACTGTAGAACAGGGGTGCTTAAGTAATGACATATCATTGGGTCAGACCAATAATGAAGTTCAGAAAACAAACGTAATAAAAATGTTTGCCTTCAATAAAATCTAAGGAAGCTGTGAGCTGAGACAGAACGGGATTAGGACATGGAGCGCTACCAGCAAATGGCGCTGCAAAACACTACCTCAAGAATTTTGTGACACTTCACTTCATGCTTTTCCTGCTCAGTTTGATAAGCATGCATGATTGCTATCCTTACCGACATTGAACATGTTACACTGATCGGACCTTTACATTGTGGCCACAAACATTTTGTTTTTGTTCAAATTTGAAAACTAACAACACGGCAAGTTTTCTCATCAAGGACAGCATCATTATACCTGGCCCAGTTTGAAAAATGTAGAACATATTTTGAGTATTCAAGTTTTTAAAGTTGCCTATTTTATGTCTGTCTTCTCTTATAAAAAAGCAATTTTATAATTAAAGCTTCAAGCAGCGATGAACGGCCCCTCGCACCCTGGTGCACGTTGGGGCTGCTGTGCCAGGGGAATATCACTCCAATTTGTTTTAGCATTTTTTAGCACTTTAATGTTGTTAAGCATGTATCACAGTGCAAAACAAGTCATTTCCTGTTGTCAGTAGGTGGCGCTATGACTATAACTAAACATTGGCATATAGAAGTGTTCAAGCCCAGACTCTTAAATAAACATGTAAAGTTTGGAGCAGATTGGACATTTTGCCACACCTAATTCTGAAACCAATATCAGATGTAAATTTTCGGTACTTCTGATGAATGTCCAAAGTTTTCGAGTACGTTTAGGCCTTCAAAAATGCAATTAATTTGGGGGGGAAAAAAACTCACTTGGGGCATAATTTGGGGGGAAAAAACTCACTTTTGGGCCGATCAAGGGCGGAATGTCCATTGGGGGAACTGAGTGGGCCGGTGGTTCTGCCGTGAAATGTGCCGAATGGCCTGTGATAAGCAACAATGAGCTAATCTGCAAGTTATGCAGAGCGGACAACAAAATGGTGCCGTGATATGCAGAAAAGGACAGCGAACAATCCCCCCCACCCCCCCACTCAATAATTGGGCAAGTAGCCATGTAAAATCCCAGGCTGATTTCTCTTCCCAGTCCAGTCGTGGCTCAGGCCCTAAGAATAATAAAAGGAGCAGATAAAATAGGGTCTTCACACTGAGCAGACTGGGACTGTTATCAAATATGTGAAGTTTGGGGCAGATTGGACATTGTATGTTTGAATTACAACAACTTCCTGTTTCATGGCAAAACATTGAACTATGCCAGGCTGCCACAGACATGGCGTTCAAAGAAAACTCAGAAGCTTCGGAATTTAGCGTCACAAAGGCCTTTAGGTTAGACTGACCGAAGATGATGTCGATCTGATTTAATCTCTAGAAGTTTGTTAAAGTACAAGACCTGGAAATGGCAAAAACTGAGCAACAATTGAAGAGAAAAATCACACTGACTGACTTCCTGTTGGGTTTAGGTTATGGTTCTAAGAGACACGCATGTGTAACAATTTTCGTTCGTGTAGGTGAAACATAGCGTAAAGCGCACATCGTTGAAAATGTGTAGGTGGCGCTATCGAGCCATTTTGCCACACCTAATTCTGAAACCCACATCATATGTAAATTGTTGCCACTTCTGATGTGTGTGCAAAATGTCATGAGTTTTCGTGTATGTTTAGGCCCACAAATATGTTATTCATTTGGGGAAAAAATTATAAACACCTAGTAGAACAATAGGGTTCTCGCACCTCAGTGCTCGGGCCCTAATAAACGGAGTAGATACAATAGGGTCCTCGCACCTCGGTGTTCGGGGGCCCCAATAATAATAGTCCTTAGAAGAACAATAGGGCCTCCGCACTTTCAGTGATTGGGCCCTAATAATAAACACCTAGAAGAACAACAGGGTCCTCGCACCATTGGTGCTCAGGTCCTAATAAAAAACAAATAAACATAGTTTATTCCGAAAGCATTTTTAGTGTTAAACATGCTTACGACTAGCGGACAGGCAGTCAATTCATTAAGTGATGAGCTGTTTCCTCACAAAAGCAGTTTTTTCAGCACACTGAAGCATCTCCTCCAAAGACATCCATAAAAAATAAAAATGACCTCATGTCTCTCTGCAAATGTACCACCCATGGAACGTCTATGGGACCACCGCATTATGCATTTTTTCTGCTAACTTTGTAGGCTTCCCTTGGTAGCAGGGCTCTGCATTTAACTCATGTAAATACGAATGATGAACATGATGAACAAGTTCATAATAATTCTCAGGGCAGGCACTGCGGGGGGTATAATAGGTGCAAAGTTCAGAGGTTGTTAATTAATTTTATATGTACCTGTTGAAGCCACGAGTCGGCATTAGTTCAACTATTTAATTTTTTAAAAGTGGAATTCCTGGTAAAGAACTACAATAAGAAATATAAGTGTCCGCACACTGATTTATTGCTCCAAAAATGGATAAAAAAATGTATTGCTTATTGGCTTACAATTGCTTGCTTGCCGTTTGACCATTAGGTCTTTGTGTGTAAGCCAATAATGCATTTTTGGAGTAATAAATCAGTGTGCGGACTAATTACCATTTTTACTTTTGTTGATTGCATTGTGTCTCGCATCTGTGCCCAACTCGGGTCTCAATTGTCTTTAAAGAACTACACTACCCATAAATCCTGAAGACAAAGACACGCCACATAAAAGTTTCTTTCAAGGCAAGTTAGTCCACTCGTTGGCCATCTTTGAAATATTCCCAGGCAAGCTGGGCAGCTATTTTCAATGTAAACAAGCGGCATAAAAGAACAGCTCCTATTTACTTTTAATCGGAAAATAAATAAAAAATGGTTGATCAAGATTATGATAAGTTCATATTTAAAATCAGCCGTAAAATCTGACAACAGTGTTATCATAAATTGTGCTTCTTTAGCTGTGATGACGCAAAAAAAAAAAAAAATGCAATTTCTCAGGCTGGTTCAGCTAATGTTTATGCACGAGTTGACTGACAGGCGATGTATGTATCTTAAAGGGGATCTTTTACCTTTAAGGCGGGACTTCTTTTTCTACATCTGTTAGCCGGTCCAATGGACACTTTTCAGACTGTAACGATGCATTTATGCCGTATTTAGCAGCATAAATCTAGTAAACTTTTTTGTAATTGTATTTTATGATTTAATGCAGCATTATACACTGTATTATATAACAATGGAAATAGTTTTAAAAAACGAGTTACCACAGAAGAGTTTTTTTTTTTTTTTTTCCTGCTGAGTGACAGTAAATTTGCCATATTCTCTCTTCTTAATGTTGAAATCCATGGCTCTAATGTTTTGCTTATATGTGAAGTTGTGAGAATGTAATGGTGCCGTTTTATCTTCTGATGTTGGAGCACGTGTGGAAGATAAATTATATTTTTTATATACGTGAATGTATAAAGGTCAAACGAACTTTGCAATTAAGTATCTTAATGTTTCATCATTACAGGGACATATTAAAGATTGAATTAGTCATACTGGTCAAGCTACATTACTAAAAAATTCAGAAGTCCGTCCAGTTAAATAGGCAGCATCAGGGTGGACAATAATAGGATGAACATTCAGTGGATAAATGAGCCAATATAAGGTCTGTGATTGATATCTAAGAAACATATTTGTAAACGTATATTATTTTATTTCTGTTACCATAAATACTTATATTGAATGTATGTAAAAGTTTGAAATTTCCCACATATCACAAGATAAAGAACAACATAAATAAATGAAAGTTACAAACTTCAAATAACTTAAAATATAATTACAGAATGGCTGACGTGCAGTTTTGGGGACATTTGGAAATGACACTTTGCAATAGAAAAATATTTCAATTATTTAAAATTTAACTTAAGCCCACAGATGTAACATCATAAATAGTCTTTATTCCTTTTAGCATGTCTATCAAAATTTGAATCATTTGAAATTAAACTATTTAAATACCACATACACACTTGTAATGGGGATTTAAATGACACAGAACTTTAGGAAATACACATTTTATACAGGCGCTCCTTCACGAAGAAAAAAAAAAGCGTTCTGTGTGAACGTCCCCTAAACTTAAAAAGAAAAACGCTTTAATAAAATGACCAGGAAGTCGAGAGAAAGGTAACACATGAAAAATAGTGTATTTTACCCCCCTATCCCATTTGTCTTTTTGGACCATTTTCTAAATCTTTCTGGATTCAAATCAAAGCCGGACATCTTGTATTTCACCTCAGAGCTGGTTGGTTTGGTTTAAGGCTTAGAACGCTTTCATGAAGACTGCAAATGGCAAAACATCCAAGTGTGGTTCGCCCACCACTTTCTTCCTCAGTAATTCACGTTGTAACAGCCCAATAACAAAATGAACTTTGTTTCAATATAATGGCGATAATTGTCCTAATGGTAACTTACTGGTTTAATATTTTTACCCAAATACATACAATGCATGTTTATGGGTTAAAGCAGGAAGGTACTTCTAAACTAAAGAGACACTGAAAACCTGTTGATAGTCAACAAACTTTATTTATCCATATATGTGAGCCACTCAAAGATGGGGTAATAGACATATGGGACAATAATTGACCACTAGAGAGGGTGATCAACAATATGGATCAATGGCATTGCAACTTCTTGCTTTAACCTCTAAATCTACAGAGGCTAGTTGACAATCAGGGACATTAAAAGACAGAAGTGACAGTGTAAACATTGCTGTACAAAGAAACAAAAAATAATAATAAAACAGGAAGTCAAATTAAAACAATGATTAGTATGTAAAGAAACAAAAGGGAGTAGGAGCCAAAACCTTTTTTTTTTTTTTTCCTATTAGCTCAGCATACATTTCCACGTGGCATGCAATAAGGCACCTAACTAACACAATGAATAAACCTATGCTAAGTGATGATGCACAACAGCTATACAAGAGGGAAAAAATAATTCCAATACAACATTCACTCCATAAAAACTGTATTCCTTTCATTTCCCTTTCAGATTACCCAAACCTTATTAAAAAAAAAAAAAAAAAAGAAAAAAATACATCCATTTGTAAAAGACTTTCTCCATACAGAGGACTGTAAAAAAGGAAGCTCATACCAAAGCAAATCAGGAAGGAAAAATGAAGCAAACAAATTCAAAAATGCAAGCTATATTTTGTATTTGCATTAAAGTATACACAATCTATTTAGTACAGGCTGATACTTTGCAAAATGTATCCAGAATACAACTATTTGCTATACACTGCTGTCTTGACAATAGCAATGGCCAAGCGAGCGGTCACAAATGTACAGTCAGCCATAGGTAACAGAGGCGAGTATCAGTGAAGCACTGAAGACAATCAGGGGAATATTCAGTTATTTACAAAATCTGTTATTTTCAAATAAAGTCTGCTGAAGACTGGCACCATGTAAAGTGGGCCAAGTTCACCAACAAACTGAACAATTTCAATTTCAGCTGATTTCGTGGGGTCTACCCAAAATGAACAAACTTGACTGATAGCACAGAATGGTAATCATTGGGTGGTAGAACCACAATTACCTTGAACTTGACTTAAAACTTCTTTAAGTCTTCCCCTTCTTTGCTTACCATTCATAATTGAGACTGCTCATAGCTGCTAGGAATTAGTCAATTTAGTAGAAGTAATGCTGTATTTGGTTGCAAATTCATATAGTGCATCATTAGGGATATACACTGATTAATATAGCCTTACACTTCTCAAGACAGCTCATTCCACAAGTGACATACCCTGAAAGCACCATCCCACTTTGCCTACAAGAGATGGATAAGACTAACAGTATCATACATCAAAACGCTTAATTTTCAAAAGAGAACTGCACACTACTTAACTATACATATCTATATAAAAGAAAATCAACACATATTTACAAATCAGCTTCTCAACCCATTAATAATAGAGGTGGGTAAAGATACAGACTAAGGGAGTGAATAATTAAGTGCAGACATATTTGCTTCGTTGTCTGCCATTCAAAACCGTCGTGACCTAATACTTAGTTCAAGATTGTGCCAAAAGTGAAAAGGACACCACAGAGAATATGACTTGCAAAAGTCAGTAATGATGGAATATCCATAAGTTTCATCTACAGTTTTAATCATACAAATGACATTGTGGAACATGGTGTATTGCGTCAAACTGTACAAGCACATTACACAGGGAGTTATGAACCCAATGTCAATCATACCATATTGAAATAAATTGCTCTTGAAAAGTTGAAGGACATGTTTTTAAATAAGGAGTTCCTTCAGGTCAGGTCCATGCCAACTTCTCTTGCATCCATTACCAAACTGGCCTGAATCAAGGGTGGGATGAACCACTTGTAGGAAGAGAAAGACCATACTGATATTCATTTTTACTAATATGAATTCTGTGATGCCTAGATAGCGAAGAAGAATGATTGAAACCCTTTCCGCACTGAGAGCACCTATAGGGTTTTTCACTTTCAAGGATTGTCTGTTTCAAGATGGTAGTGTGGGGGAATCCCTTTCCTGTTGCAACAGCACTATAAGAGCCCTTATCGTCCAAATGAACTCGTTGGTGTCTTGCAAGAGAGGAGGGATGATTGAACCTCTTCCCACAGTGAGCACAAGTGTAAGACTTTCCATCAGAATGAGTCCGCTGGTGTCTGGATAGAGATGATGAGTGATTGAAGCTCTTCTCACAATGGTTGCAGCTATATGGCTTTTCACCTGTATGCATTCCCCTCTTCATAGGTGTATCAAATGGGAAATCTTTATCACCTTGGGCATACATCTTTGCCTCCAAGTGAACCTTGTGGTGTCTTGACAAGGACGAGGAATGGTTAAAACCTTTGTCGCACTGAGAGCATCGGTACGGCTTTCCACCTTGATGGACCAGCTGGTGCTTCTTGAGGTGGCGTTTCCTGACAAAGCTCTTCCTACACTGGTTGCATTTGTAGGGCTTTTCCCCAGAGTGAATCCTCTGATGTTCTCTCAACGTGGTTGCAGCTGCGAAACACTTCCCACACTGGGTGCATCTGTGTGGCTTCTCACCAGTATGGGTTTTCTGGTGCTGTTTTAGATTGGAAGCCGTTGCAAAGCCTTTACCACACTGAGGGCAGGTAAACGGCTTCTCGCGAGCATGCAGCTCTTGATGCTTCTTAAGATGCCGTCGGCGCACAAAACTTTTTCTGCATTGGGTGCATTTGTAGGGTTTGTCATCAGAATGCATTTTCATGTGCTCTCGGAGAGTAATGGCAGCTGCAAAGCTTTTACCACACTCCGAACATCTGTGTGGTTTTTCAGGAGAATGCATCAACTGGTGAGGTTTCAAGTTGAATGCATCAATGACTCCTTTGCCAACCATCTCAAGGCCAGTGGTATAACTTTTCTCTTTCATGTGAATCCTCATGTGACTTCTCAGGCTGGCTTCAATAGCAAAGCTCTCACCACAATGGACGCAAATGTAGGGGTGAATGTCTCTATGGATTTCAAAGTGTTCGTGGAGATCAGCCATACTGCCAAAAATCTCACCACACTCACTGCATTGCAGACCATGGGCCTCATGGATGATAACACCATTTTCTGACTCCACTGTAAGCTCGCCTCCATGGTCTGACTCCACCTTCACAATATGCTCTCCACCCCCGATCTCAGTCTTCAACAGCACCTCACCAAGCAAATGCTCCGTTTTCATTTCTGCACTGCTAAAATACTGATGATGATCATGGTGTATTTCAGATTTAATGTAGTCATGGTCCGTCTCTGTTACCACATCCACACAGGCCACTGCCCCCAAGTCACCATGAATGGCTTCCAGGTCAAGCCTTTTGTCCTCTTGAGTCATAATCTCAGTCTCTGCACCATAATGCAAGTCTCCAACTTGCGTATGGGCTATGACACACTCAGATCCCAACGTATCGAGACCTGGTGTGTCACAGTCAGTCTCTGACTCTGCCATCAGTACGCACTCCAGCCTGACGACTTCCGTCTTTGCGTTTAAGTGAAACGTTGCGTTGCTCAACGAGCCCCGCACCCTCGCAAAGAAGCTTGAATGATTTTTTGTCTAAGGCCGAGTCAGGATGTGTCCTGCCTGTTGGGAGAGGAAAATACTTTTAAACTCAATTACATAACGAAAATGCAATGTATTATGCTTACTAATGCAATGGATTATGCTTACTAAGTCGATGTGCGCAGATATGTAAATGCATTAATCGGTCTAAGGTCAAAAACTGCTATATAAACCCAGTGCGTTCACGAGAGTCGAGTTCTGCCGTATGATGTAGGCATAATGTAAGCTCCAGTGAGAAGTGACGAACGTGAAAGTGCAGTGGATAGAGGACTACCGCTACCGGAAGCTAGTGGTTATAGTTTATAAAGTTATAAATATGGATATGTTGCTTACAAAAATGCATTGCTTTGCTTCAGAAGGCCTTTATTATCCCCCCGGAGCCGTATTAATTACTTTTTTGGGCTTCAAAATCTAAGGTACCATTCAATTTGATTATAAAGCTTGGAAGACCCAGGATATTTTTTTATATAACTGTGTTTGGCTGAAAGAGGAAAGTCATATACATCTAGGATGGCTTGAGGGTGAGTAAATTAATGGATAATTTTCATTTTTAGATGAACTAACCCTTTAAACAACTGTAAATGCTAATTTCTTACTCCGTTAGATTTTTTTAAACAAGATGATTTTTGAGAGTAACCACCGTATTGGTGTGCATGCAAACAGGCTCAGTGAAAGCACTAATGTTCATAACAAAGAAACATGCCACTTAAACAAAATGGGCAACAAAGTTAGATATTTGGTCACAAAGTTGAAACATAATTAAAAGTTATTAAAAAAAACAAACAAGTTATTGCACAAATAAATCAATCACATACAATATATTTTTAAGAGGGGTGCAGAATACCAGAAATATGTACTTAACTGTTAACGACAGAGCATGCAAAAAAAAAAAAAAAGGTACACAATCTTGTCCAAAGCTAGTTAGCAAAACTCTCTTGCTAAAAATTGGCTAGGCTTAGCCTATGGACAGTTTTTATTTGGCTAACTCAAGGCTAGGTGTACAATCTAGGTGTACAGTTCACGTACACATTGTGATCAAATATTGACATTAGTAACAAAAAGAACAATGTTAAACCACCACTAGCCTCTTTAAATATTACACTGACATTATGAAATGAATCCCGTGTTTACAGCTTTCTCATATATACACAGCCGACCTGTCATTGTTGGCTAAGTTAGCTAGCTAAGTAGCTGCTAGTTAGCTTTATTGAGCATGCATTATCAGCTAACTGGCTGGCTAACTAGCAGTTCAACTAGTTCATTAAATACTCCACTCGCAACTGCAAATCTGTCTTCAATTCTTAACATTACATTTCTAGGTCTTAGAGAAACTTTATGATGGCGTACATGACAGAACACACGACGTCTTTGGCGGTGGGCATCTTGTGCGCCAGGCGCTGGAAAAGCTAACTAGCTGTAAAATGGCCGCCACGACTAGCTTCCGCCCCTCAAGAGGCATGTAAGTACGTACTAAGACAACAGACGACGTGAACAAATGCAAATAATCAGAGTTATCCTGCAAATTCACCAATTTCATTACTCGCGATTAAACCGCTCAGACATACCCGAAAAGTGCCCTAAACATAGGTATACAGCTCAAGATAATGGCTACTTAAAATGGCTAAGCCTATGGACGTTGTTCGCAAAAGCCCGGGAAAGGCGGCCCCCTTCTTACATAACACGCAAACCAATTCGTTATTGAGGCGTCGAAATTAACGTAAAACAACGAAGTTATCAACGTCTTTTGTGGCTATACGTAATTCGGCAGGTTTTCACGTCATTTAGCATCAACGCAGCCTTGCTGTAAGCTGTGCTTCTCATGCTATCGTCTTAGCTAATTTTAGCTGCGTGAAACAAACATGGCCTGTCGTTCTGCGGAGCAATGCCGTGCTTCATCAGCGCTCGGGCCGAACGACACTCATCGTTGTGGCTGCCATTAAACTTTTAAAACTCGCACGAAATACAACATATCGCGTAGCATTAATTATTAAAAAAAACTCTGTGACAAATGTAGCAGGCTAGTTAGCCAGCTAAGTTAATTAGCAATGATAATCTCAAAAAACTGGACGGACATAAACAAAAAACGCTTATATATCCTATCCTTATTTTATCAAAAATTCCCGACCTCTTTGCCCTTTGATGGATGTTTTGTGAAAGGCCCTGCTAGAAGTCACGGCGCAGTAAGCGGCCTGTAGATCCAGTGTTGCCACCTATTTCTCATGGGAAGTCGCCAAAGGCTCGCTGAAATGTCGCTAAAAGAAGCTATATCACGTGATGACGTCATTTATTACGTAAGACGTCAAATATACATATCTGAACGAATTGGCGTAAAGAGCTAGCACAATATTTTCAAAAGTGTTGAAACTTTTTTTCTCTACTATTTTTGAACTAATGATTTAACAATTTAGTATTTAACTACTAATAATTTAGCCATCTCTAATTGAATTCGTCAAACATTCAGACAGTGGGATTTCTATTTATTTATGTTTTTATTTATTTTGTTTTGTAATTAAACTGGATTATTGAACAATGACAAAGTCCAAAATTATCCTAGCAATAGCAACCAGGGGTAGGTAGCAGTGTAGTGTTGGGGATTTTTTTTTTTTAATTATTATTTATTTTTAAACATGGATGCCTTATAATGCCTCATGTGGAACTGTTTTGGAGATAATATGTAACATATTTATTTTTTATTTTTACATATCTGTTGTGTGATGCTGAACCATCAGTGTGTATTACTTGTGCCAGTGTTACTATGTCACAATGACTTCTTGACAGTGACACCTCATCTGTTTATATCACTTATCTCTAGACTTTATTATAGATCAAGGGTTCATTTCCATTCACTTTCTCGCCCTGCTAGATAATTTATCAATGCTCTTCTATCGCTGTAGGCTGACTTTTCTTCTCTAAATGGAGAGCATGCGTGTGAATTGAGGTTGAGATTCTCGGAACAAATACCAACAACACGAAAGCTTGTCAGCCTTTCGATTTGTAGAACATTCATTCCCTTATGGCTCCATACACTTGACATTGTGTTCTGCTAACGCATATGGGGAGTGTTCTTCTACACGACCTAGTTGAAACTTTGAGCCGCCCTTTTAGGAGCGAAGCTGTCCATTATAAAAGCAGGCATGCAAAAATCATTCCTCAGAATTTTCTTCCTTCAAGACAGCGATTCATATCTCATCTAGAAGCCCTCTACTTTGCTGTTTATATACACGAGTCCACACGCGGGATCTGCACGGCAACGAGAAGCATGGCAACTCCACTATATATATATATATATATTAGTCGCTTACGTGTTCATGTCTTTTTAAAGATGTCATTCCGTAAGTATTCCTTGTGCGAGAGGCACATCCCGCCATCAGATCAGAATGAGAGCTGCATTCACTGTCTGGGCCGTGCCCATGCAGAGTCAGCTCTCATGGAGACAGACTGCCCACACTGTGAGGGCATGAGTCTCAAGACGCTTTGCTTACATATTGCCCTCATCCTGAGGGACGATTTAGTCTCCCATGCCCTCCCACAAGGTTGAGCAGGATGAATTTGATGTGGTCCTCATGCCGGCACACGGCCCGCGAGCCCATCAGTCTCCATGTAATGCATCTATGCTGATACATTATGTGCGTAACGAGTTCTGGGCATCTATGCTGGAGCGCACAGCCTCATCTTGTTCGGTGGTTCTGACGCTGGGGATGATGACGATGTCATGTCTCTTGCTGCTTCAGGTGAGTGGTCAGTGGATTACGTTGCCGCCCCTTTCCCCAGTGAGGGTGTGGAGCGTGTGCACACCACTGACAAGGAGATGCTTCACATCCTTTCAAGGGTGGTCGAAGAGCTTGATATCGTGTGGTCTCCTCCAGAGGAAACTACACAATCTCACCTTGATGAATGGTTCCTGCAGTCCGGACGCTGTCAAGCGACCGAGTCCCTTAGAGCTGCCCTGAAGTTTGTAACAAACTGTCAAAATCCTGGTTTGCACCCTATTCAGCTTGCCTGCACAGAGATTACTTCATCTCCTGTATGGATCTCATGGTAGAAAATGGATATGCCCAACTACCCCCCTTTAAAGAGGCAGTGGTGGCACATCTCTGCCCGATGAGTAGCAGGGCGTGGAACTCATGTCCAGTTCATCTTTTTAATCATGTTGACTAACATCCGCACTGGCTGGAAGAGCATACTCTGTGGCAGGCCAAACTTGTTTAGCACTCCACGCGATGACGGTGCTCCAAGTTTTCCAAGTTAAGCTCCTCAAAAAATGGACGAGAAAGGCGACGATCCAGAGATGTTCAAAGAGCTCCGCACCACTACGGACTTAGTGCTACGAGCTATGAAAGTCACTGCACAGGCCATTGCTAAGTCAATGAGCAACCTGGTGTTTTTTTGATCATCACATCTGGCTGACCCTCGCGGAAATGCGTGATGCAGGAAAAGCCGTTCTATTTGATGCTTCGGTGTCTCCAGCCGGCATTTTCAGAGGCTCTGAGAATAGAATTGCTGAGTGCTACATCACGATACTGCAACAATCACAGGTTATGTGACATTTAGTTCCAAAACAGAGCAGTACTTCATCACTGGCTCCCACTCTGTATCAGTTGAGCGCCCAGCTAAAAAACCCACACCAACTTCCTCAGCACCATCAAATGTCGCTGCTGGGCCGCTGGTAAAGCCACACAAGCCGTGGCCCGAACGAAGGCAGCCACCTCAGTGCAAGCCATGCGTGGTGGTAATGGACACCTGACTTTCGACACCTGGTAACAGGTGAGACACGACCATGACATGTCTTTCTAGCTTTGAGAGCTTTTCATTCTGATATTGTGAATCACCACATTCTGAAGACAACACAACAGTAGTGGTGTATATATGTCACCATGTCACGCTGGCCCACATATGGTTGGCAAAACACAAGTATGCACTTCCCCCAGTGCGCATCCTTCATTCTGTCATCAGCAAAGTCAGAGTGGACATGGAAACAGTTCTGTTAATTATGCCAAAATGGCCCAATCAATCCTGGTTTCTGGAGATGGTAGAAATACTGGACGGGCCTCCATGGTACAGTTGAAAAAATATCTTTGCTCTCATACACAAGGCACTGTCTGGCATCCCCAGCCAGAGCTGCGATGCCTACATGTGTGTTCTAAAAGTGCCAGAACTGACGCATTTGGTCACAAACACCATTTTACAGGCCAGAGCGCTGTCCACGAGACACCCCATACATGAAATTCTCATATTTCTTCAAGAGCAATTAGATGCAAGATTTACTCCATCAATGCTCAAAGTTTATGTGGCGACTATATCAGCATATCACGCCACTATAGGCAAGCATGATTTAATCATAAAGTTCCTTAAAGGAGCAAGACGAATAAATCCACCTCAGCCGGCTACAGTCCCGATTTGGGACCTAACTTTGGTCCTAAAATCACTCGCAGGGCCCCCCTTTGAGCCTTTGAACACTGTTGATATGTGCATGCTCTCTAATAAGACTGCATTTTGCTGGCTCTGGCCTCAGTAAAATGGGTCGGTAACTTAAATGCACTATCACTTGACAATTCATGTCTGGAGTTTTGCCCCGGTCTTTCAAAAGCCACTATCAAACCCAGAAAAGGCTATGTGCCTAAAGTTCTAACCAAGCCCTTCAGAGTGCAGGTGGTTCACCTTCAAGCCTTCTTCCATCCTCCATTTAGATGAGGAACAATCGTTGCATTTGTTATGGCCTGTGTGGTCACTACACGCATACTACACGCATACCAATTGGTTTTAAAAAAAACTAGAGGCATGGTCTCCTTATGGGCATGGACGAATCGTCTTTACAAGACATGTTTTGCAGCAGGATGGTCTTCTCAAAACACATTCGCAAGGTTTTACAACCTCTCTCTCTTCACAAGTCCTCTCTGTTTAGAGCACTTGCTATTTCGTTTGCCAAAAATTTACTTTTGCCTCTCCCGTTAAGTACAGGCTCCCCATCATTTTACACATTCGCCTGCATTCAGGCCATTGTAATTTACCATAAAATCACAAGCACTTTCATTAAAAATAAACTTTCTTCCCGACTGGGTTCGTGAATGGGGTTAATTCATACTATATGAATCGGTTCCCTGAGAAGAAGAGAACGAGACATTGCAAATGCTGGCCGCACTACAAGACTCTTCTTTGAGGTGAGAGTGATGTGCTCTTTGTCCCTCGGTCACAAAATTCTGAGGAATGTTGTTTGTGCGCCTGCTTTTATAGTGGACAGCTTCACACCTAAAAGGGCTCAAACATAGCCAATATTCGAATATTGGGGTTATTGTAGAGGTTTCAATTAGGTCCTGTGAAAGGACATTCTACATATGCGCTAGCAGGACGCAATGTCTCGTTCCCTTCATCTCAGGGAACCTATGTTTGCACGAAAGTCCAATTGCTGATGGCATGCAGGTCAATCATATTACTTGAAACATAAGGGGGCACTAGAACACAGATAAAAATTAGACATAATTTTCTATAGAGCTGATGTTTTTTGTGTCGCCAGATGTGGAAGAATGTCACTAAAGCAGACTACAAAAGCTAAAATGATAAAATTGTTGCTAGTCGCTGGTTTTTTATCCGCTATGGGGGGCAAAAAGTCACTAAATCTAGCGACAAAGTTGCAAAGTTGGCATAACTGTGTAGATCTCTGTTCTCTAGCATCTGCATTGCCCAGTTCACACTTGCTTCCTCCCTCTGTACGTAACAGAATGGCGCCAACTGTGTTTGAGCGCATGAGCAAAGAAAAATAAAGCGAGGAAGAAATAAGCAAGTGATCACCCCCTGGTGTCCTGGCATTGGGCTCCTTCCACAAAGTACTATCCCTGACCTACAATACAGCCTCCTTGTACAGGATTTATTGAGAGAGTAACTGACGAGTTTATTTAAATAGCATGATAGTGGAACATAAACAATTTCTTCTAAATAAAATAACAAAAATCAGCCTAAACTGCCTGGCTGGCCGGTTGGCTCGTTTCAGTCTAGAGGGGTTTAGGGCACTATTTAGCTAATCAAGCTGGATGAACAGCCACCAGAGACTGTTGATCCCGAGACGGACCATTGGTGTTAAAGTGAATGGAACAAATTGGAACGCCCAATATGGCGGATGTATGAAAAGAAGTCCTGCCTTACAGGTAAAAGAGCCAATCACCTTTTAGATACAGACATCGCTTGTCAGTCAACTTGAAAATACGCAAGTGCATTTGCAGGACTAGCATGGCAAATAGCTGCCTATGAGCATTCCCAAGATGGCCACCTAGTGGACTGATTTGCCTTGAGAGGGACTTTGCCTGCCACCCAGATAGCTGAGCACCAGCTTGGTCAGGCTGGGTGACCATCTTAAAGCAATAGTTCACCCTCATTCCATTCCAGATGTGACTTTCTTTCTTCTGCAGAACACAAACAAAGATTTTTAGAACATATCTGAACAATCCATGTGACTCCAGTGGTTAAATTCATGTCTTCTAAAGCGATCCTGTCGATTTTGTTCCGAAATGTAACTCCTTTTTCACTGTACATCTTGCCATTGTAGTCTCTTGGTACCATCATAATTTTAAGCTTGATTACATTTCCTAGTGCTTGACGCATAATCCGGGCAATAGATGGCATTATCAATCTTTAAATCATGATCACCAAGAAGACTGCTGATGTCAAGGAGTTATATTTTGTTCTGTTCTCACCCAATGCCAACTGGATTGCTTCAGAAGATATTGATTAAACCACTAGAGTAATATGGATTACTTTAATGCTGCCCTTATGTGATTTTTGTAACTCCAAAGTTTTTATACCCATTCACTTGTATTGTATGTACCAACAGAGCTGAAATATTCTTCTAAAAATCTTTTTTTTGTGTTGAGCAGATGATAGAAAGTCACACACATCTGGGATGGCATGAGGGTTAGTCAAAGTTAAGATCATTTTAATTTTTGAATTAAATATCCTTTTAAACCAGCTAAGACAGTCAACCAGGTTAAGCTCTTTAATTTCTCTCTCTCTCTCTCTCTCTCTCTCTCTCTCTCTCTGTATATATATACACTGATCAGCCACAACATTAAAACCACCTGCCTAATATTGTGTAGGTCCCCATCGTGCCGCCAAATACAACCAACCAACAAAGTCTACGGTAACTCAGATAACCACTCTGAACAATTGTGGTGAGAAGAATATAATCTCAGAATGCTATTTGGAGATGTGGGTTGGTGCTGTTTTGTAAGCACGAGGGGGACCTACACAATATTAGGCAGGTGGTTTTAATGTTGTGGCTGATCGTTGTGTGTGTGTATATATTAATATATATATATATATATATATATATATATATATATATATATATATATATATATATATATACAGTTGAAGTAAGAAGTTTACATACATTTAGGTTGAAGTCATTAAATCTCATTTTTTAACCACTCCACAGATTTCAAATTATGCACTATAAGTAGATATAGATATTCATACTATACTATATTTTACTACAACACTATAACTATAAATGATGCTCCATAGTTAGAATTCTGCATTATAACTATGGTTTTGGCAAGTCATTTAGGACACTTTCTTTGTGCATGACACAAGTAATTTTTCCAACAGTTGTTTACAGACAGATTGTTTCCATTTTTATTGACTATATCACAATTCCAGTGGGTCAGGAGTTAACACAATAAGTTAACTGTGGCTTAAAGCAGCTTGAAAAATTCTAGAAAATTATGTCAAGCCTAATTTAGCTTTTGATAGGCTAATTGGAGTCAATTGGAGGTGTACCTGTGGATGTTTTTTAAGGCCTTTCTTAAAACTCAGTGCCTCTTTGCATGACATTATGGGAAAATCAAAAGAAATCAGCCAAGACATCAGAAAAAAAAAATTGTACGTTCATCTGTACAAACTATTGTACGCAAGTATAAACACCAGGGACCATGCAGCCATCATACCGCTTTAGAAGGAGATGCGTTTTGTGTCCTAGAGATGTATGTAGTTTGGTGCAAAAAGTGAAAATCAATCCCAGAACAACAGCAAAGGACCTTGTGAAGATTCTGGAGGAAACAGGTAGACACGTATCTATATCCACAGTAAAATGACATAACCTGAAAGGTTGCTTAGCAAGAAAGAAGCCGCTGCTGCAAAACTGCCAAAAAAAGAAAGCCAGTCTACAGTTTTCAAGTCCACACGTGGACAAATATCTTAATTTTGGAGAAATGTCCTCTGGTCTGATGAAACAAAATGGCCATAATGACCATTGTTATGTTTGGAGGAATGAGGGTGAGGCTTGCAAGCCAAAGAACACAATCCCAACAGTAAAGAATGGGGGTGGCAGTATCATGTTGTGTGGGTGCATTGCTGCAGGAGGGACTGGTGCACTTCACAAAATAGATGGCATCATGAGGAAGGAAAATTATGTGGATATATTGAAGCAACATCTCAACACATCAGCCAGGAAGTTAAAGCTCGGTCACAAATGGGTCTTCCAAATGGACAATGACTGCAAGCATATCTACACAGTTGTGACAAAATGGCTTAATGACAACAAAGTCAAGGTATTGGAGTGGCCATCACAAAGCCCTGACCTCAGTCTGATAGAAAATTTGTAGGCAGAACTGAAAAAGCATGTGCGAGCAAGGAGGCCTACACCTCAGTTACACCAGTTCTGTCTGGAGGAATGGGCCAAAATTCCAGCTACTTATTGTGAGAAGCTTGTGGAAGGCACCCCCAAATATTTGACCCAAGTTAAACAATTTAAAGGCAATGCTACCAAATACTAACAAAGTATTTATAAACTTCTGATCCACTGGAAATATGATGAAAGAAATATATCATTCTCTCTACTATTATTCTGACATTTCACATTCTTAAAATAAAGTAGTGATCCTAACTGACTTAAGACAGGGAAAGTTTTCTATGAATAAATGTCAGGAATTGTGAAAAACTGAGTTTAAATGTATTTGGCTAATGTGTATGTAGTGTTTTTTGCCCAGAAATGAAATCCAAAAGGATACAATTAAATTAATTGCATCTGTTCATTAGACCTAATGGTATTATTTTGCTTGAAACTGTTTTGCCACTAGGGTGCGCCTTTCACAATAAAATGCTTTGAAAACGCGGAGATCATTGCTTGTTGATTGCTTGATATATGGGCAAATGGTAAAAATATATGAATGAAACCGTTCTCTAAAACGAATTTGTGTATTGAAATTATTCTTTGTTACATTTTTTAACCTCATTGACCTGGTAAAAACAGTTGTGGTTTGTAGCTCACAGTATTCCTGTGCTGTCTTTTAAGAGCACAGGGAAGGCTTTGGTCTTTGTTCTCTGCCAGTGCAGTGTGAATTAAACATTAATAGCCTACCTGTCATTCAACAACCCCATCTGTTGGGCTCCTGCCTAAACCTGTAGAGCTTCTCAGCTCAGCCACCTGTTTAAAGGGAAAGGAATCATACTGTGTGTGGTATAGCTTAGAGATCAATCTAAAGTAATTGTATGCCTGTACCATGGTTTTTATAATACTATGTTTTTTGTTTTTTCACGCATCTTTATTTACAACAGTATTTGCCGTTGCCAGTTTGAATGTTGGATTAGATTTATGCCAACTCATGTATCTTTCATGGCTGACAATGGCAGAGCCATTGCAAAAGCAGGCTTTGTTGTATAGGACAAATAAGACCACAACTCTGATACAACTCATTATACAGATGGAAATTATGTAAGGATATAAATATGTTTTGCCTTACCATGCTGGTATATAAGTAAACAGTCTTCATCTGATCATTTCTTGTTTGGTTAAAGGAATAGTTCACCCAGAAATTATAATTCTCTCATCATTTACTCAAAGAGTAATGATTCGTTAGACTTTCTCTCTTCTGCAGAATATAAACAAAGATATTTTGATGAAGATGTGAAGTGTTTTTGCCATACAATGCAAGTCATTGTGGTCCAACACTTTCAAGGTCCAAAAAGCACATTAAGGTAATCTTCTGAAGCAATACGTTGTTGGGTTTTGGGTGAGAAAGAGATCAAAATGTATCTCTGTTTTCAATGTAAATCTTGACATCTACATTCTCCTTGGGATCATGTTTTCAATACACGTCCTCACTCACGCATTTGCAGAGGATCTTTTTGGAGTTTGAAAGTGTTGGACCCCATTGACTTGTATTATATGGATATAAACATCATATCTCAGTCAAAATATCTTTGTGTTCTGCAAAAGAAAGTCATATGAGTTTAGAAGGAATAAGGGTGAGTGAATTATAATTTTTAGGTGAACTATCCCTTTAAGAGTAATGAAGGATTTGGGAGATGCACATTAATAAAACTATTTACAACTTTGCAGGACACTGTGATAATTTAACTCCAGTAAAAGATAATCACATTAATCTTATACATTACAGTAAGCCCAGGGCAGTACAACATTATACTAATATTAAAATGAAATCATGACGAACACTTTGAGAGACAACGTCATTGTACTGTAGAATATGTTTAATAAAGAAATTATGAGAGAATTATTGGGAATGTCATCTTTGCGTCAATTCATGATTGTTTAAATATTAGCTAACAGTGAAAGTGAAAAAAAATATATCTAAACACATCTAACCCATCTCAGTTCTGTTACTGACAGATTTAGGTACAACACCTTTTTATAAACCGGTGTTTGATCTTCTGCAACCCCTGTTGTACCCTCTTTAATTGTATATTTTTAATAAGACTTTAAGCCAAAAGTATTAATATATAACATGGAGACAAAAATAATAAATGCATTGTTTTTAAAATACTTTATTTCTACCAATTACATATCATTTGTACATGCATCTACAACGTAAATGATAATGTTCAGATTTTCTCTCTAAACAGTCAAGGATCAATGTACAAAAATGCTTACAGAAAAAGACAGTAAAAATATTATTGGTTAAAATATAAAACTGTAATGTAGCAAGAATACAAAATACCTAAATTAATTTTTAGTATATTTGAGGAAATATATTTACATTTGTTGGAGGGAATTATATACATTTTTTTACATCATCAAACTGTGATGCAGATGCAGAGCTATTTTTAATTTGTTTAAACATTCATGACAGGTGTAAGTTTGAGCAGAGAATTCTGAGGATGAATGCCGTTACTCTTGGAGTGGAGCTTTTCAAGGTTCTGCAGGAAAGCACGATGCTTCAGTCCTTTAATTATGGCTGAATTACTGGAGATTAAACTGATGTGTGTCCTGTAAATAATGAGTAAAAAAACAAAATATTTTATTTAATATCAAAGATGAAATCATCAGTCAAACATTCAGATATGTAACTCCAGCACAAGTAAATGGTAAGTGTTTAAATACAGGCAACCATAAACTTGACTAAGTAGTAGTATGGTGAAGTTGATTACAATATGAATATCTTAGTAGATCTTTCAATTACGGTAAAATTTTACAGTGACTAGTACGTTGACATATGTCACTAGGGCTGGGCAATATGGCTTCAAAAATTGCATCTCGATAATTCTGCATTTTCTCATAAAAGTGATACGAAATGTTTAATCAAATAAGAAATAATGAATGCATGTTTTCCACGTTGTTCACTAAATGAACCCAAGGAAGAATGACTTTTAAGTCATACTGCAATAAATTTAATTGCTATTTCTCCAATACAAACAATAAAATAATGAAAAGATCTATATTTCCACACAAATATTTTTACGAAAACATTTTTGGTGAATGAACATCTTTACATCTTTACTCACTTATATTTTGGAACCTAGTTGAATTTAATGTAACAAATTTACTTATTTCCATTCATGTTTATTATTATAATGTACTACTAAATTATTATTATAATTTTAAGGATTTGTTTTATACAATAGTGAGAGATTCTGTTGTATTTACGTACCTGGAGCTTTTATTTTGGCGAAACACTGAAAAGTGCACTGTGTTGTCTGTGTGTATTTGACAGATTTCAAAATCGATGAAACGCTGCCACCTCCTCAATTTCTGTGATACTATGTCACTATTTTTTATTTATTTAATAACTTAAAGCAGTTTCAAATGTTTGGAATTTCACAAATGTTTGAACCTGAAGTACTTTTCATTCACAATGTCTCCATCATGAGCCCCTGGCATGCCCACAGAACAGCATGTCACCAGTCCACTCTGGTGCACACATACAATGTATACATTTAATTAAGCAGCCGCCTTTTGCAGTTTATTTATCAAATATGACCATATCGTGATTATGGTGTTGCAGTATAATGTTTACTTGAGCAGACCTGAAGGATCATGAAATTACTCAAATGACAATCTTTAAGAAATATAGTTGCAAAATCACTTCAATGTTCACAATATTGCTTAATATTGTATCTGCAGCAAAATCATCCCAATAATGTTGTGAATATTTGATATCGCCCAGCCCTATGTCAAACTAATGACCTCAAAACATCACCACAACTGACTAACCTTGGAGAGTCAATCCCACTATCTGCTGTGTTACTTTGACTTTCTGAAGTTTCTCCTGCGCAGGCCCCTGCAGGGCCATTTAAACTTGCATTGTGGATGTTGCCAACATCTTCTGATGTCTCTAATGTGTTCTGGTGGCAGTCATTTAATTCAGGGTGACATATCCAGTGACTTGATTTGCTATCAGCTTCATCTGCAGACTTCTGTATGGTATCAGCATCTGAGTCCACTTCACTTTCGCTTTCCAGGTCTTCATTGGGTTCAGAATTTCCAAGACTGGTTTTATATAGTCTTTCCCCCAGACCCTGGGCTTCTTGTCTGGGGCTGGCACCTTTCTGAAGGAGGGGCAAAGACCGCTGATCAGAAGACTGCAACCTATATTCATGCTGTCTTCGTGTAGCTCTGGTGATATTGTAATGAGCAGTGAATCCATGTTCCTCGATGAAATTGCCATCCCAGTCTCCATCCAGACAGACAGGCTCACGGCAGTGAGCTGTACCAGTTTGTGATGGCTCACAGTCAAGCACACACTCTCCATTCAGGCCGAGGGAGCTGCAGCTGTCATCATCCTCCTCTAGCATCTGGTAAATACCATGTTCATCATCAGTGTACACCTCACTTTCAGTCTGGCTTGTGTTTCTGATTAAGGTCTGATCATCTGATTGCAGTTGCTGGCTAATTTTCATGTTGCCATCTTGCTGGTGTGAGGACAACAGATCAGGACTGTGATGAGACTCTTCCTTACTGTTAAATAGATGGAGTGAAAGTCTACGCTGAATTGTAGGTTTGGGCCATGAGAGGGGTACTTCTGTTACATCACATGAAGGTGTGGGATGATCTAAAATGTTCTTTTGGTCAGAAACATTTCTCAAATCTGCATCCTGAAAAGCATTATGTTTACTTTCCCTTCCTCTGCCATTTCTAAACTCTCTGCTTCGGACTTTATTCTCTCTTAGCTTAATTTTGTCCTCGATCCTCAATGTGCTGCTCTCAGGGTAGACAGAGCTGTAATCTCCACAAAGCTCTTTAACTGGATTAGCATCCAGGGTGGAGTCCACAGTAAGTGCTCTTTCATGGAGCTGTATGCAGGGAGTGTTCATCAACGTGTGAGATTCTTCCACACAGTCAGTGATTGCTTTGGCCTGGTGAGGATCCCAGGACTTTGACCTGTGACCAGTTTTTTCACGATGTCTGGTGATTGGATTCTTGGCTTCTCTCCTTCTTTGTTCTTTATGGACAATGTTTGGTTCCATGTCTCTTCCTGGCAAACCTATAAATGGGTTCTCTATTCGTTTCTTGTAGACACATTTTGGATTCAAAATGATACCTTCTTCTTGGTTGTCGGGTTCATCCAAACCTGTTTCTGGTCGTAGGCATGACATAATGTGATCACCTGCCTCTACATCTTCAGCACAAGGTAGAGTCTTTCTCTTTGCTCTATGTTTCTCTTTGGATGAATGGTCTCTTCTCTTGCTGCGAGTAGCTCTAGGGACAGATTTCTTACCCCCAACCTTTGAGGTGTGGTACCTCTGCTTAGATACAAGGGCTTCTGTGGAAATCCCCCTGTCCACAGCTTTCTCCGTGCCTCTCTCAGCTTTCTCCTCAAGCTTCATCATTAGAACTGTGTGTTTTACTAGATTGCCCATGGTCAGCTCTGGGTTGATCCGTTTGATGATGGCATGTTCTAGATCCCTGGGGAGGTTATTCAAGTCATCCTCATCCCTGACAGGCCATTCCTCAGGTGGGAATTGGCCAGAGAATGTTGCATATTCTTTTTTAAGCTTGTTCTCCTTCTTCCCTGTGTTTCGTCGAAATAAGTTAAGTCCAAATTTGCGGCCAGCTTTCTCCTTGTCCTTTCGGCAGGTGGTGGTGGATTTGCTGATCTCACTGGCCTGGTCTGCTGCTGTAGAGGTGGACTGGTGCTGAACAGAGGGCTTGTGTTCTTTCAGCCACTTGAGGCTTTTACCAGTGCACTCACTTATGCTGATAGATTGTTGGTCCTGGATAGATGGCGGTACATTGGATTGAGGGGTGAAGCAGCTGCAGGATCTACAGTGGGCCATGACAGGCACCTCAGTTGAGGTCTCCATGCAACTCTCATTGCTCACCAGGTACGTGATGGGAGGTGGTGATGGCAGGTAATTTTCACCGGTAATCCACCAATTCCTCTCTTTCACCGTGTTGTTGGTGATGAAGTATGTTTGAGGAGTGACAACAAAGTAGCCCTCGCCAGTGTGATAGATCTTCCTCTCCTTAATTAGAGTTCCCAGTGCATTATACAGGATATCTTGAGTGGGAATGGTCATTCCTGAAACAAATGGGGATATTGTCCTCAATGTAGCTGTTCAGCAAGAGCATTCAAATGCATTTTCAGTGATGAGATCGCTATCGGATAATACTTGACCACATTAAATGTCACGTGTAAATGCACCCAAGACGCATTGTGATCAGATCACTGAAACCACATTCAAAGAAGGTTTAAATGCAAATGCATTTTCTGTATCCAGATACAATTACGTGAGTAATTAATTATGTGATGAGGTTACGCTACAGTCATCTGTTGCTAGAATGATGTGTGGGTTCGTGCCTTTTTTCTGTTTAACGTGAGATATCATTCAATTTGCTTCGGTGTCCCGAAATTTCACTTTGATAGCTGCAAACAAAATTTTAATGCAGAAAGAACCCTGAACTATCAAAGTGATAGTAAGCATTTAATTATCCATCCATGTTTTTAAGATGCATTAAAAGACAGGAGCTTTACTGGGGACTTTAGGGGATTACTGCAACCTTTGATGTAGTCTGTAACCTTTTTTAATTTGGCACAGATGAGTGTGATATCCATCTCCACTGTGATCGGATAGAGATCCTTTGACTGAAAGGTGTAAATATAATCTAGATATGAATGCGAGGCCAATATGCAATACAGGTAAAACACTGTTATTAATTACCTGGGTGTGCTTTCATCATGTGGTTGATCAATGCTTCCTGGTTTACAACCACATGGGCAGCATTCATGTCTGATATAACAGAGCACAATATTTCAGACAGTGGGATGAACTGTGACTGGGAAACTGGTGACATCTGCAAAGGAGACAGATCACCTGTTGGAGAAAAAAGGTAATTTGGCATCACTATAATTTCTCAGTCAGGTAAAATACGTTTGTGTACAAAATAGATTTTGATGGGAAAGAAAGAATGAGTGAAAATGTCAACAACAACATCAAAAAACATTAAAAGGAAGCAATTAGTTAGTTTAAGGCACAAAAGGCCATCTGAAATCTGCTTATGAAGAAACCAAATATAAAAATGTCACATAAGCTATGATGGAGATGTCTTTAAAGGAAAAAAACAAAATCCAAAGACGACTAAACTTCAGTTCAGGAGGAGGTAGAATGTTTTAAAGTTAACAGCTAAATTACAGAGTATTTCAAACATCTTACAAAGACAAAAAATATGCAGTTGTATCCCCAGGGATTCAATCCCCAAGGATAAAGAACCACTGTATATTTGCTCAAAGAATTCATTTGATCCTTAAAAGACAGGGAATGTTATGTTTCTAATACAAATTACTTAATCAAGCTATGGATTGTGCACATTAAATGCAGTTCAAAACAATCACACTTTTCTGTTTTAACCAGTGATTAAAATGGAATGGTTTATTCAGTTATATGTGTTTAAAGAATACAGTACATTGTAGAAATTTCTCAGTATCTTGCTACCATTGACAGAGCCACAGACCATAATAACTCAAGCTTGTCAAGTCTTGATGATTAACTAGGGATGGTCACATTAAATCTAGGGCACTTACTTCCCATTCTGTTGTTGATTAATTAACCAAAGCCCAGGTTAGACTCACTCCCACTATAGTGCATCTGTAACTAATATTTGGAAGTATCCCCAGGGCCAAACTCACTTAAGATCAGAAACATTATAGGCTGATTCAGAGGCACTTTGCATACAACAAACTGACATAATGAAACACAATATGGTAATAGCAGACTACAATACACAGGTGAAAAAAACATTCAAGGCTCCCTTATATTAGCAAACAGTAAGTCAATGAATGCCGTGGGGTCTTTCCTTCAGACATTCAGTTGTTTGCCAGCTCACTACTGCTAGAGGCCTGTTTATGTGTGCTTTTCTTAGCAGTCCACAGGCTAAAGTGAAAAACCATTTCCTTTAAATAATCTAGACCAGAGATGCTCAAACTAGGGCAAAAGTTGGCCCATGATGACCTTTGCTTTGGACCACCTTGACATATATAACAAGAGTTGGGGGAAAATGCTATTGATGCAGCTTTTCATTGCATTAATTTAGCAGATTTCAGAGTAATGTTTTTTTGTATAATGAAATTATAAAGGAGGCGAAACAGGGTAACTTTAATATTTTAATAAAATACAGTTTGCAGAGCCTGAAAGGGATCATGGGTATTGCGCACAATTGTAATAATTGCCGCAATTTAAATGTTCATAATGCGGGAAATTCCCACACGCTTATTCACTTTACTGCAGCTGCAAATTTGTAGACCAACAGATAGAGATGAACAAATCAAACATGTTTTTGTGTCAAACTGTAATTCCAGATGCTGCGTGAGTAAATCTACTCTGTCTTTCACTTTCTCTTGCATGCAGCTGCCAGCAATGTCAGAGGTGTAATTGTGCGTAGTGAGGAAGTGCTCTGTCACAGAGTTACTGAACTTTAGATGTATAAAACTTGATCAAATAATACAAATATATAATTCCTGTTTATAATCAGCAAAGCTGTTAAAATTGCAAGCATGTGCACCTTTCATATCTTGGCGCTTCCTCAGTCATAATGCAGCACATTTGCACAAAAGGCAGAAATAGCAAAAATGCTTTGTGTAATGTACCAGCTGCATGATGAAGAGAGACAATTCATCACCTGTTACATCTCTCATCTCCATCTCTAGTTCAAAACAGGGTCGGAAAATAAAGGAGGCTCAGGACAAAAAAAAATTCCCCTGCAATCTGATATAGTTCCAAATACATGAATTTTCACTGAACATTATTTGTTTTGTGACATCTGTTGTGCAGATGTTGTGTCAGTGGTGGATGCTCACCATAAACACACACAGATTTGGTAAAAATACCAAATGTTACAATGTAGTTTAATAATATGCACTAAAATAGTATCTGGATGTGTTAAATATCCATTATTTTAAATAAAACATTATTACTGAAACAACAATAATTTTACTGGACTTCAAAAACATTAGTCATTAATCTTACAGTTCATAAAAATATTTTTTTTAACTCTGACCTGAACGGTTACTTGGTTTACAAATTTAAAACCATGACTTGCACGGCACACAAATAACTAATATTGGCAGTATCTTCATGTTGTTTAGCCAGAGGGGAACTGGCCCCCACAGTGAGTCTGGTTTCTCCCAAGGTTAGTTTTCTTCATTAAATCAACATCTTATGGGGTTTTGTGTTCCTTGCCACAGGCGCCTTCAGCTTGCTCAAAGGGTTTTTAAATACAATTATTATTTAATTATTTATTTATTAAATTTTTAACAGAACTAATTAAACAATCTACACAATGATGACTAAGATTTTATAGATATTACGGTTTCATTTTCTGATAATGCATGATTTTCTGTAAAGCTGCTTTGAAACGATGTGTTGTGAAAAGCACTATACAAATAAACATGACTTGACTTGTCTTTGCAGAACATTAACCACTTTTGGTGTATGAATTATATACCTGACTACTGTTCATTGTTTTATTAAATTGGCTTGAAAAAGTTTTTTTTATTTATTTTATAAGCTCCTCTTTACAAATCTGAAGAAATGCTGAAATCTACCAACTGTGTCGGTGTATTTGTTTTGTAGGCTGTTAATTTAATAGACAAAATATTTGGAAATATGTGAATGAGGAAAAAAAAAACATTTTCAGTAACAATGCACATTATACAATGTAGATATCATGCAATTTTGTAATTATTGAATAATGCTGTTTTCAAAATGTAATTAATTGTTTAATAGGTAAAAAAATTTTTAAAAAAATGCCCCCCATATGAGTCATGTAAGGGAGGGAATTCATTTTCTGAATGAATTTCATGCCCTGAATTTGCTACAGTATAGTGCAATGTCCTCTTTTGGCCCACATCCCTCAATCAAGTTTGATTTTTGGCCCTTTATAGGAAAAAGTTTTTTTAAATGCAAGATCTACTTTAACTACTCTTTAACATGTTCAACATGATCTACTATACTTTTTTTCACACTTGCGTTGAATGCAGCAATTGTGGGCATTGTTTCGATTGTTCATACATACTGCAGATAACAAACACTTGTTGCTTGCCACGTACCATGTAAAATGCCCTTAAGCACCTGTACATTCAGTTCCTTATTGAGTAAACGCTGTTAATAATTTCACATGCGGAGACTAGCCATTTTCCCTCTGGTAATGGTCTGTGAGATGCAAGATGTGCAGCTGTGGCTTTAACAGTAGACTCTCGTTGAGCTTTGACTGACAGCATACAGACTTGTGGTTTTATTCTGTAAATAAAGTTCTCTGGATTCCCACACTGAGTTTTACCTGTAATAATGGCCATAAACTATCAAATATTTATCCAAAGTGGGGCATTACGTTCTATTTTAAACATGATCACACAAAAAAAAAATGTCCTTGAGGAGAAAGATTGCATTACATTCAAATGGTAATTAATTTACACAGAATAGAACTCGAACTATAATTTGCTGAAATAAGCTTAGATCATATGGATATGGTCAGATTTATTGAACAGAATGGGTTTGTGCATCTGTAACTTTGTGTGAAAATTTAATGAAGTCCGACAAACGTCTTTTTTGTGATACTATTTGATGTTGCTTCATAAAAGCCTATATTGCAAACAATTGTGTAGATAAACAGGTTTAGATTGCATTCCAATGCGGTTTTTTTCACAACCCAGAAAAAATTTCAGCGTGCATCTGGATGCAGCACTGCAAATTGCATGCAGTTTCAATTTACAGTGCGCGTTCAGCGGGTCTGTGAAAACTCATCTTTTCAAGTGCTGTTGCATTGCTGAATTGATGTTATGTTTTTTTGTTTAGGTCCTGCTTTGTTTTTCAAATTAAAAGTGAATTGATCTCACACGGATGACACCTCTTGTCATTATGTTTTCGCACCCTCACCTGTGGACTGCGTCACTTCCACCTTATTTTCAATTTGTCGATTCTGACTTGAGTAATCAAATTAATGTAATCGTGACAGCCCTACTTGACATCTCTCACACTTGGACCACTTAAGTCATTTCAGTGTCAGTGTAACCAAATTTGCCACTTTAAAAATAATAAATAAAAAAAATCACAAAAAGACCCTTGTATCCCATTTGCTAGTTCCAATTAGATGTGTAACACCCTGTGCATTCTCTTTTGTTGCAACAAAATGCTTAAAGATAATACTATGCTGAAACATGCTTTATTTTCTTGATTTTCACTTTTAACACTGTTTTCCATGGGAAAAACACCCCGCCTGAGGTTTTAGACAGGAAAACATCCTCTCAACTCTCTCTGACCACATGCATTCTGAGAGGTCAAACAAGAGGAAATACTGATGCATACACTAGATAACTCCCTCCTTGACTTCCTTTATTTTCAGAGAAGTGGCCAAATGTGACACAAACACATCCTTAGGTTGTCCTTGGGAATTTCAATCTGCAACAGGGAAGATGTTTCTTACTGTTAAAATGCATTTAATTTACAGAAACGGTGCAAGCAAACTTCCTGAACTTAAAAATATTTTAAGGGTAATTGTGCTTACAATAGTCTTTTTAGAGAGGACGTGGGAAGTATTTTGCACAACAATTGAGAGTTTAAGCTCAGAATTAACTGGCTAGAGCATGTGCTTGTTACTAAGGACACATGTAGCTTTTCTCTCTCTCCGGGGAAACACTCTGGGCCCATTGTATCATGAGGCTGTTCTCACAACATTAAGACCTTTGTCACAAGAATACTTAATCGTGGCAACCATAGGCAATAACATACTGTTGTGCGGTCACAGAAAATAGTGGCAGGGAAGGTGAAAAAATGGGCTGGGACAAAGTGCAACCATTGATTTACAAATTATTATTAAAACAAGGGTAACATTAAATGCAAAAAAGTTAACTGAGCAAAGAAGACATGGAAATCACATGGTTGTAGTACACATACTGTACGCTTGGCACTTCAGAAAACCCAATTTTTCCTCATCACAATTTTCTACAGCTATTGCCATTCAGAGGGCATACTTAGGTTTTAGCAGGCCACTTACATAAAACTGAACTTAATAAACAGGGTCATTAGATCACACAGGCCAAAACATAAACAGAAATGCCACCCGGTATGGAAACTTCACAGTAGAATATACTGGCTGTAGCATTGTTATTGGAGAAGCCAGTATTTCAACTTAGCATGTTTCTTAATTCTCTAATGTCATATTATGGTAATTTTATGATTTAGTACAGTAAAAAATATTACATATAGCACCTTTAAGTATTATATTTGGTTAATTTATTAGACGTCTATAAAAGAATGCATGCACTTTAAGTGGCTAACCTACTGAAACTATTTTTCTTTCTTTTAAGAGAACCGAACCATGCAAGACTCAAAGTTTTACAAAAAGAAAGAAAGGTTTGGCTTTTTGAACTGCAAAGGCTATGTAGAATGCAAACAACAGATTAACCAAAACAGCTTAATTTTTGTTTTGGTTCATGTAAAACACATATGTTGAGGGGGTAGCTCAGTGGTAAAAGACGGTGGCTACCACCCCTGGAGTTCACTGGTTCGGATCCCAGGGCATGCTGAGTGACTCCAGCCAGGTCTAAGTAACCAAATTGGCCCGGTGGCTAGGGAGGGTAGAGTCACATGGTGTAACCTCGTCGTGGTCACTATAATGTGGTTCGTTCTCAGTGGGGCACGTGGTGAGTTGAGCGTGGATGCCGTGGTGGATGGCGTGAAGCCTCCACATGCGCTGTCTCTGTGGCAATGTGCTCAACAAGCCACGTGATAAGATGCGCAGGTTGACAGTCTCAGACACGGAGGCTCTGGGATTCGTCCTCCGCCACCCGGATTGAGGCAAATCATTATGCGACCACGAGGACTTAAAAGCACATTGGGATTTGGGCATGCCAAATTTGGAGGAAAAAAAAAAAAACATATGTTGAAAAACATAAATTAATAGCAGGTGAAATACAGTTCACTTTGGTCCATGCTGAAAACAACCTGGTCATCTTTGGCCATCAAATCTTCACACGGGGAAAACCCAGATTGTAATTAATGTGCAAAGGCAGTGTTGATTCAAGAAACACACAAGCACACACGCACGCCCATATAAGGAGTTCTTCAGTCATGCCTTTAAAAATAAATAAACGTACTAATAAATTCAAGATTTTAATGTGGTATGGTTCATTCCGTGTCACAGCTATAACCATTATGTTTATTATGCTCTCTGACTATGTTGAGGGACTGGAACAGAAAAAATATACAGTGGGCTGTGATCCCTCTAAAGAAGGTGTGAAGGAGAAAGTGAATAAAAGGTAACCTGATAATGCCACACATGTTGTTTAAACCCCTAAAGGCAACTTTCTTCATCACAGGAATTCTGTGCTTTATGGGTGGCTGAAATTACATGCTTTTTCTACGTATCCAGACTGTCACACGTAAATAAATAGTGCTATTAAACTAATAGAATATACTAGTGCTTCAACAATTTTGTCCAGAATTTTGAAATAAATACCAACTGCTACTATGGTTTGTATAATAGAATAAACAGAATTTAAAATAGATTCTTTAAGTTTAAAATGCTTCCAACATTTTCAAAGATTAAAATATAAGCATGGCATTTAAGGCCAAAGTATACCTCGATTGTCTGCACTCCTAAAAGGAATGCTAAAAGTATGCGTGACGCAAGCTGAGTGATTACTACAGACTGTGCAGAATTTCCATTTCTCAACACGCAGACAGTACTCATCTATGTGAGTGTCGGCGCATGTGCCTGTCATTGACTGTATTAAAAGAGTATCACAAAGCAGTCGTAGTGTGCATGCATCGAACGTGTTCATATTCGTTCGCAATCAAAAGAGTATACTTTGAAAGGCAATGCGGTCGACCAGGTGCGGTCCAATATGGACCACAGTAAAACTAATTAAAACCTGGCCTTTAGAAAGACATCAACACTAGAAAGACCTGTATTAGGCTATATAGGGGTTGTTTGTGGTTAAACTGATTTTGACCAAGGAATGTATAACATACAGTGCAATACTATATTGCAGGTTTCGTGCAATTATTTGGACACATTTGTGGTGAAGGGCTTTTTGCTCAGCAATAAAAGACAAAGTCAAGAGGTCAAGAATCTCAGGTTAAAGATCCAAGTTCATAGTCCAAGGAAATTGGAGGGAGAGACAGGCATAATGGGATCAGGACATGACTCAAACCTACGTTACCATAAAAATCAACCCATATACTAATATACTTGAAAGGACTGACTAATAGAAAATTTGCATGTGATATGTTTGGTTTAGAAATAAATGTGTTTTTTTACCACTACCTTTAGACATGCTTGTCAACCACCCATTAAATTGTACTTTCCTAAATCAGTTTCTCAAATGACAAAAGCCAGACACAAACCACTTCCAAAGTACATTGACTTTGAAGCTTGTGGAGGGAAATTTGCACACCCACACACAATACGAGTTATATTCCTTTAAAATTTGCCACGATAATATGAAACATAATACCTTCTATCATAACATCACTTCAGTATAAGGTTTAAACTCCTTTAAAATTGCATCTTTATCATGCTGTCACATATGGCTTTGCTCTGAAAGAAAGAAATGCAAAAATAAGGCAGTTGATCATGCCTCAGTCAAATAACGGTTAAAGATATTGTTTCCCATGTTAAGAGATTAGATACTTTAGAGACTGCTCCTGTAGAGTGGGCACAGTTCTCCTCTAGTTATTTCGCTGGAACTCTTTATTTGACAGAAACATTGATCCCAGTAATCCTTCAAGCGTTTAGGCCTCCGTTCATGCCAGTCACGGTCCCTTCTTTATCACTCACTTAAACCCACCCCAAATATTGATCAGGTTTGAATGCTCTATTAAAATGAAAGGAGTAATTTACACTTGGTCACTTAATGCGTTTTTACTGATTTTACTGAAAAAGACCATATGCCCTGCAAGACTCATTCAAGACTTAAACAACCTCAGAGGGTGTAATGGACATCTGGTTGTTCAAGCCACATACGTAAACATAACTCCTCCCAAAAGGAACTTCGTATCAATCAGACAGCATTCTGATTAATCAATATGCATGAAGTGACAAAGTGTCTATGCCTAAAGAACTATGCAAAAAACAAACATCAATAACTGTGACATCCTCTTATCAACATACACTATGCATTAAGGAATCAGACAAGTAAACAAACTGAATGTTACGTTATTTTTATCTAAATAGGGTAGTTTCAGTCCGATATTCAGTAGTGGGATTAGTAAAGGCCACCTGTTTGTCAGCAGTTTAACAGTCAAGTATTTGTGTTTTCTTGCATACCATGCATGCATGCACATTAATTTTTCATTTTATTTTGTTGCATGGAAATGGGATGTTTTGTGCTGTCATTGCCTGAAGGGTTCTTGAGTATGACTTCTATGATAGTTTTACAATCATCTTGCCTGCCATATCACGATAAAAAAATTTTTTTTTTAAACTAATTCACTTAGTTTTAAAAGAAGCAGCTCTAGATATTTACTCTTTCCAGCCAGCAGCACTCACAAACCTGTTTAAAAACGCATTTAATAATCACACCTTTAATGCCTTGTTCAGAAAGGAAGCAATTTTATTTAATTTTTTTTCGTTTTTGGTGTTTCTGATATTTATTGTATGTAAAGTGAACAGCATGCATATGTGGTTTGAAATCCAATAAAATCAGAAAGGAAATGTATTTCAGTCTGAACGGTCAAATAGTATTTTAAGTTTTTTTTTATATAATTTTATCATTTAGAACATGTAACATCACATACAAAGTGTAGCAGTGTCAATAGCTGTTGCTGAATTTACTCAATAAGCGTCATTTACATGCATGCGCAAGTCGATAACGTGAATGGTCATGTACGCCTTTAACATTTTTCCATTATTGGGGAAAAGACATAAACAGTTTAAGCAAAAAACAAAGAAAAAACAAAAAAAAAAACTGATCGACATGGGTAGATTTTTGCCTATTATCCCAATTTAGCATTGCATGTAGGCACATTTACCGCATAACGAATAGAATGCAGTAAGTAGATGATTTCAAATCTCATCAAACACGATTTTCTTCACAGATTTTTGAGCAAGCTGATTTTTAGTAGTTATAAGCATAATTTTGAGCATGTAAACAGACATTTACACGCATATGTGGCTAAAAAAAAACATTAGAATTGCAGAACGTATTTGGTCTAGGCTTTGCTACACATCCTCCCACACAGATATGATGAATGAACTCTTTGGTTTGTTAGACTGATTAAAAGGGGTATTTTACAATGCTGACATTCTTCATGCCTTCATGGTACTCTGGTGGACTTGTGTACTGATTAACAGGAGAAACAGCTTCATGTAGTAAAACCGATATGAGAGCTGACAAAAAGTCTTGACATTTACAGGATTTTCACATTTTAAATAAATGGTAAGCTATTAGTAGGTACTTTATCATAATGTAACAATTCGAGGTGAGGAATCAAGCTGAGGAAACAAATATTTAGACACTTATAATAATAACATTATAAGTCTTAAAATATTTCCTCAAACCACAAGCACAATCTCCTGTTGCAGAGAGTTATGTTTTGTACAAGACATGTTGTATCAGGTCACACAAAAGAGGGTCATTATCAACTGGTAGCGTTTCTCAGGTTTCAAGGCAAAAATACATTGGGGACTTTTTGAAGCGCATACAAATAGGATACATGGTCTTATGCTGCTGTCAAAATAGCAAACTCAAAACAATTTGATTTTGGCTGAGGGTGTCACACATGCAGACTGTTATGCTGAGATCTGAAAAACAGACTGTTTGTAAAGGGGGTTAAGGGAAAGGAGGAGGCGAGAACTGGTTTGACGATATAAATAATAAAGCAGAACAAATGTGGCGGAAAACACAACTTGAAGTACATTATAATACCTATAAAGATAACATTCATGCTTTCAATTTGGAAATAGGCACAGCTAGGCAGACCTTCTTCTCAAACATTATTAACAGCAATATAAACAACACCTGCACTCTTTTTTTGCTACTGTAGAGAGACTACCAAACCCCCCAACCCAAACCCCCAAAAATGCTCTATGACGAATGGTGATCAGCTCGTCCTCATTTTGCACTGAGGTCAGACAGCACCCACCACAAAAAATTCTGAAATTAGTCACTATGTCTGAGGAAATTGATGGTAAAACCCTGGAACAAATATTACAGCATATTAAAACTTCAACCTGCTGTCTTGGAGTGGTGGTGGCGTAGTGGTCTAAAGCACATAACTGGTAATCAGAAAGTCACTGGTTCGATCCCCACAGCCACCACCATTGTGTCCTTGAGCAAGACACTTAACTCCAGGTTGCTCCGGGGGGATTGTCCCTGTAATAAGTGCACCGTAAGTCGCTTTGGATAAAAGCGTCTGCCAAATGCGTAAATGTAAATGTCTTGACGCACTCCCCACGACATTTTTCAAAAATGCATTTAACCGTCTGGAAAAAGATCTGTTAGAAATAGGAAATGCATCACTCCTTTCAGGTACATTTCTGAAGTCCCTGAAAACTGCAGTTGTCAAGCCCCTTCTTAAACAGAACAATCTAGATAACTCAATATTGAACAACTACAGACCAATTTCAAATCAGAACAAATTCTTAATATCAAATGGCTTCTTGGGCAATTTACAATTTGGTTTCTGACCGCATCATAGCACAGAGATGGCGCTCATAAAGATCCTAAATTATATTTGGCCAAATACTGATTCAGGCAAAATATCAGTGCTAGTTTTATTAGATCTCAGTGCTGCTTTTGACAATGTTGGCCAAAACATTCTTCTAGACAGATTGGAAAATTGGGTAGGGCTCTCTGGGTCGGTCCTCATTTGGTTCAGGTCATATCAAGGAAGTAAGGGTTACTATGTGAACATAAGCAACTATGAATCTGAGTGGACATCCATGACGTGGGGAGTCCCACAAGGCTCAATTTGTGCACTGCTCCTGATCAACCTGTCAATGCTACCACTAGGCCAAACTATGAAAAAGAACCAAATTGCATCCCATAGCTATGCAGACAATACCCAGATCTATCTAGCCCTATCGCCAAATGACTACAACCCCATAGACTCTCTGTGTCAGTGCATTGATGAAATTAACAGTTGGATGTGCCAAAACTTCCTTCAGTTAAACAATGACAAGACAGTGTTCATTGTATTTGGCAACAAAGGCGAAATTCCAAAGGTGAATGCATACCTTGACTCTAAGGGCCTAAAGACAAAAAAATCAAGTAAGAAATCTTGTTGTCATCTTAGGTCAGACATAAATTTCAGTAGTCACATCAAAGCAATAACTAAATCTGCCAACTATCATCTAAAAAATATAGCCAGAATTAGATGTTTTGTATCCAGTCAAGACTTAGAGAAACTTGATCATGCTTTCATCACCAGTAGGGTAGACTACTGCAATGGACTCCTTACCGGCCTTCACAAAAAGACCACTAGACACCTCCAACTCATTCAGAATGCCACTGCCAGGATTCAAACCCAAACCAAATAATCTGAGCATATTACTCCAGTCTTCAGGTCTTTACACTGGTTTCCAGTTACATTTAGAATTGATTTTAAAGTACTATTACTCGATTATAAATCACTCAATAGGACCTAAATATATTTCAGATATGCTTGTTGAATATAAACCTAACAGATCTCTCAGATCATTAGAATCAAGTCAGTTAGACATGCAGAGGGTTCACTTTAAACAAGGCGAGACAGCATTTAGCTATATGCCACCTGCAGCTAGAACCAGCTTCCAGAAGAGGTAAGATGTGCCCCAACAATAGCCACATTTAAATCCTGTTTAGCTGTGCATTTTCTGACTGAGCATTGTGCTGCACTTATTGATATCACTGAATCAATTTGCTTTTGTCTTTCTTTCATTTTAATTATTCTATTTTATTATTATATAACTTTTTCTCATTTTATTTTTTTCAAATTAATTTTATTAATTTCTATTCTTATTTCATTTTCTTAATTTCTTTTTAATGTATTGTGTATTTTCTTTAAAATGTATATGTAAAGCATTTTGAATTGCCATTGTGTATTGAATATGCTATAAACTTGTGTTCTCTTAAAATGGCCATTGGCAAGGCCACTTTAAGAGAACACAATAGCCCGCCCCGGTGACAGAAAAAAAAAATTCTGTCATTTTGAAACCTTTTTTTCCCATTGCTGGAACCATTAACTCAGCAGTGAGTCACGACAATCAAGTAATTAACGATCTAACGCTGACAGATGCTAATACACACTTTGCCACCACCATGCCGGCGATTATGTAAATGAAGCTCATGAAGCTCAAATATTTGTCTTAATATGGTAATTTTATATCTTCTGGTTTAGTGTGTCAATAGGAATCATTAACTTTAGATTACAACATTCCTTTTGCAAATTGAAGAGAAGAGAAGAGAAGAACAAGAACTCGTCCAACAGATGGTACGGCCCCCACAGAGTGAAATCGGGAACAAAGGGTTAACTTTTCTTTAGCTAAAATCGATCTGGGCTTACTGAAATTTGAAACACT
Organism: Moxostoma hubbsi; assembly: GCA_032164185.1. NCBI lineage: Eukaryota > Metazoa > Chordata > Actinopteri > Cypriniformes > Catostomidae > Moxostoma > Moxostoma hubbsi. The sequence continues at coordinate 28,703,278 of JAVLUX010000021.1, forward strand.
GCCCCCTGTGGCCAGTGTTGTTGGGTGTATGGGCATATGTGAGCTTCATTTTCCGGGTGTAATGTCCACAGAGAGGCGCAAAAAAATAAACCCAACCCAAAACAACCCAACCATGTGTGGAGTAAAAATGTAAAGTTAGAGGGAAAAATGCAACCTCCGAATCGCACTATGCGCATGCGATTACTTCCTGCTTTCCACAGAGTCTGAACATGGGTCTCCCACACAACGCAATGTGCTTGCGTCACTCCTCAAGGGAAGTTAAACACACTGAAGCCAATGCATAAATGTCTCATAGGAGATGGAGTCTGCTAAATTAGGCCAATCCTAGGGTACTGGAACTCTCTGAAACAACGTGCCATTTCCCGTGTGATCATGTTGTCTCAACATCATTGAGTCAGTCTGGGATTACGTGAAGAGACAGAAGCAATTCAGACAGCCTAAATACATAGGCCTTATTTTTTTAAAACATACTCAATATACACATTTTTTTACATCTGCCTAAAACTTTTGCACAATACTGTATTTTGTTAAATCTCTAGTTGAAATAATTTACAAAAAAAAATATACAATGACAGTGATGGTCTGTGTCCACCATAAACGTTCAAGTGTAAAGTGTTCAGATATATTATATGCTCTACGAGATGTTTAGACATTCCAGGTGTTTCATACTAGTCTTCCTATAAGAAGCTAGTGAGCCACAGTTTACAGCATTGTTACACCACTAATCAAAATCCATGTTGTTAATTCTCACCATATGAGAACCATTTCCTCTGACCTAGGCTTGGCTACATCAGATTTTGGGTTTATTATCCTTACATCTGGAGGCCCTTCACATTGTGTAAGCTCAAGCTTAATTGAACTCCCAAGCACCTTTTATGCCAAAAGCTTGATTACAGTGGGTCTTTTCCAAAACTTAGTGAGCTGCCTTGCTGTCTCCTGTCTACTTATGCAGCTGTCTTCTATGGCAGCTTCCTTACCGAAATGGATCGAAACGACTTGCAACTGATTTCAATACAGATGAAGCAAGAGAAATTACAAGATCCTTTAATGAGAATAAATAAATTTAGTGTCACCGGTCCTACTTGACCAGCTCTGAGCGCTATTTGAACTGGCAATCCCTGGCATGGGATTCGGGCGTGCATCTCTTAAGACCAGGAGAGTGAGGTTTACACACTGTACAGCTATCACATACCAGCTGGCAACCGTTACAATAGCTCACACACATTTTGGGTAAAATAGTCAGTTTTCTATCACATAAAACATTTTTTTATGAATACTTTTCAGTGTTGAATAAATGATAAGTATATTTATAATGGAAATTTCTCTCATTTCATCCGCCAGCTTGGATTTTTCTTTCCACCAAGCTCATCATGAATTATTTCTGGGATCTCATACGCATTCTGGGGTACATATGAGAATAAATTAGAATTTGGTAAAAACAATATATCTTAGGAGGCAGCATAATTAAGATACCTACCTTTTGGAACAAACTTTGGGCCGGCAGAGCGCCTATGATGTCTTAAAGTGCTGCCTCCGGAGAAAGCTCAATAGGTTTTGGAACAGACCCATAATCTGCATTTCAGTCGGAGCATGGAAATGGGTTAGTGAATCCAGCATTTTGTTAAGAGTTTCCTCTCAGGTAATGTATGCATACATCATCTTTGGACTGTAATTACTCTATTTAATAAAGAAAGGGAACGAAAATATAAGTGGAAGTTCTTTCCACTAATTACAAAAACATTCATGGCAATGCTTAACAGGATAGTTTTTTTTTTTCATTTGTTTGGACTGGCCTAGATCTCCACCTGGCTGTTGACTCCCTAAATATGTCATTCAGCTCAGATTTCATAAAGGATTGACTTCCTGTGTAATGGGAAAAGGATGTTGCAAGCAATATCCAGCAATCTTTTAAACAGAGTTCAGGTTCTCAACAGGGAAGTTGTAACAGTCTAAAAAGTGAAGGGGACATAAAACATAAGCCTTGCTCGCAGATATTATGTGACGTGATTCAGTAGTCCAAACTGCTTTATTGTGATTTGCTGTTGTTGCTTATGTTCGTTCTATCCATTACCAACTCTACCGTTTTTTTTTTTTTGTTTTGTGTCAAAAGCAAAACTAAACTCTTAAAATATAATAAATATTTCACAAATAGTGGAGGGAATTAGATTTTACACCTTAAATTCAGACACAATGAGCTGAATTCTGGACAAGAGTTCTCTGAGGGGAGGAACAACGTCAAGTGGGAGCCACTGTCGGACCCCCGGAAGGTGCATATCAAATTGGGCCTTATGAAACAATTTGTCAGAGCTCTAGATAAGGAGTCGGCAGCCTTCAAGTACCTTCAAGACTTCTTCCCTAAATTGTCTGAGGCAAAGGTCAAAAGGGGGTGTCTTCGTTGGACCACAGATAAAGAAGATCCTGAAGTGCAATGAATTCCCCAACAAGCTCATTAGTAAGGAGAAAGCGGCTTGAAACAGCTTTGTCACAGTGGTTCAGGGCTTCCTGTGCAATCACAAGGCCAAAAACTATGTGGAGCTGGTTGAGATTCTGGTGAAGAACTATGGCACAATGGGCTGTAGGATGTCCCTCAGAGTCCATATCCTTGATGCTCATCTTAATAAATTCAAGAAGAACATGGGAGCATACTCAGAGGAGTAAGCGAGCGCTTCCACCAGGATATACTGGACTTTGAACACCGCTACCAAGGACAGTATAATGAGAACATGATGGGCGACTACATTTGGGGGCTGATTTGTGAAAGTGATTTAAAGTAAAATCGTAAATCTCGAAAAACTACTCGTAAATCTTTTGTAGTCGTTTTTGTATTACATTGTTCATTTAGATTCACATGTTGTTTTTTTCGGACTTTATGTGAACGAAAAGACACAAATTTGCCCGTTTTCTCATTGGAAATAGGTACATTTCAAAATATCACAGGTCACAAAAGCAAAGTTTGTGGAGAAAAATAGCCATTTTCTATACTTCAGAGGCATAAGCAATTAGGAAATAATTGTATGTTGAATATAAATAATTGAATAAAACTAAAAATTGTGTTACATAGTGAAATCACAAGCGCTATGTTTTTCATGATACAACGCAAAGTTGTATTTACAAGTGGAAAACTCAATTCTAGATGATACCAGAGTTGGCGAGTAGTGATGTTAAAACGGTTGTGTCCATGTTGACATAAAAGATGATGGATTTTGCAAAGATATTACAATTTCAGTACTTTATTTCAATAATATGAATTTGTTATATATGACATTAAACTACTGCTTTGCCATTCACTGGTTGTTTTAATAAATTAATAATTAATTTGTTAGATATCATTCACTAATAAATCATATAGGTCATGTAAAAGTGATGCAGGTGTATTCACTTATGCTTATTCGCTGGTACAACAGCCATCATTTATTGTTTATTTGTTTGAGTATTTAGCTATATACGAAATGTGAGAGACATGTCGAATTATCTCTGCACCACTCATGCACATGGAAAAAAACCCACACAAAAGGCACATATGCATGCCCTTACATACTCTCACATGTTCAAAACAAACAGTGAATTCTCATGTTGAAAATGAGGAGTCTTATGTGCAGTTTGGACAGCATTTGGATCAGAGTGTGTGAATTGTTAGAGATAACTGAAGTCACAGGGAAAGATGCATTTTTGAAAAGCAGAATTAGCCTCAGCAGACAGAGAAGTTAAGAACAAGAGCCCATCTACTGTATCTGACCATTCTGTCAGTGTTGTTTAATTACACTTATGGATAGAGGAGATTTCAACTGTTAAAAGAAGGTTAAGTCAGAAAGGAATACACATGGCAGCTTGTGTCCAACTTTGGTTTGGGTGTTTGATTATCTCAAGAAAACATTCCATTGGTTGCCTTCTTAGAAACCTGATCCAGCTCCACCGTTATCTTCCAACATTGGGCATGTCCACAACATATGACTGTCTCTCAAATTCTGACAGTGTAGATTATTTTATTGACTTAAACAAACGAACAAACAAACATTTAAATAACTGAATATGAACCCACATGTTTATCCATGAGTCTCTGCATGTGATGATACTAGGAGCCATTTTTTATTTCCTTTAATTTAATATAAAGCTCAGAAATGGTAAGAGTTTTAAATTTAACTATATGTCTCTCTGATTTTATTATGATTATTTTTCTTGAGTAAAACAAATCTTCTTTCATGGGAATAAAAAAGCTTTTGTTCTTTTACAAACACATGTTGGCTGAACTGTGCTTACCCTTTATGGTGCACACCTGGGAGTGTTGTGGTCAGCAATGATATCTTTGAGGAAAGCACTAGGGAGCAATGACCTTTGGTGCCTTGTTATACAAGAGGGCAACTTTCAATGCATGAGAACCACAGGGTGTTGACCTCAGGATAAAAGAGTCCAGCACGACGACATGTCAAGGCTAATGAGCTAGGATCTAAGACTAGGAGATGTGGTCTACTCTGCATAACCTCAAACAAATCAGGCTGTATATGTAGTTTATGTATATTCACAGTTATATAGGTTACTGCAATAAGCAATGTCCTTGCAATGCAGATAATTTGAATAACATTTTGAGGATATAAAATAATTTATATCTTATATCTTAAATGTATAATTTATTATAGATTTCTGGAACTATCGGTTTTCGGCAAAAATCCACACCAATAGTTTTCCCCCATTGCGTCTAGTGCTAGAGTGGCTGGGAAGGGTCTGCTGTCATTATACACTATGAGAGCGGCCACTAGAGGTGAAATAAAAACTATCACTTCACTGATGCCTTATGGTGTTAGTTTTGACATGCAGGACTACACTCTGCATGGAGCGCAACACTTCAGATGCGGATTTAAAATATCAACAAGTTGTCTTATCATTATAAAGTAATTAATTTGTTGACTAGATGCTGCATTAGTAGAGAACAGCAGTATGTTTGCCGACAAGGCTGAGAGGACGCTAACATTAAAGCTAACCTCAAGCGGTTAGAACAATGTGACAAAAATACATGCAAGTTTTACCCAAACGATTAACATGATTGTTACCATCTATTTGCAATCGTTAGCCAGCTAAGTTGCATATTTAAAGCTAGTGCATACCTGTCAACACTCTAGTTTTTCCCGGGAGTCTCCTGTATTTCACACCGATCTCCCACCCCTCCAGTTTTGTTATTTCTCCCAGGAAACTCCCGTAATTTGTATGGCCCAAACCTTGTTATATGAATATCACATCAATATATTATTCCAATGGTGTCCAGTTGCCAGATCTTGTATGAAACGCATCCTGCTCACACAATCATCATGTCATACAAACCCAGCAACCTAGAACCCAGTTGCGCTATTGATATCTGCGCAGGTAGCAGACACAGGAAGTTGAATCAAGCATCACTGGTAGATGGGAGGAGAAGAATTTTATTTCATATCTCAAAGCCATATCAACAATGCCCACTCTTTTTGCAAAGTGTGTCACACTGATTTTAATATCGACACTACTCTGCACATTAAATCACAGCGGCACAATTTGTATGTATTTAGCCTGCCCCTGCCATCCAGCATTATTTTTAATTAGATCTAAAACAATATTATTTACATAGAATACATTTTAAAAAACAAATGATAATAGTTACATCTGTTTGCATTTCTGTGACAACTGAAGGGTGTGCCCCCACTATCGATTCATTGAAAGAGAGAAATGCGTGGTCCTGAGTGTATGACTTGCATGTGACAGTGAACAAGGAGGAAATATAGACATTATTTTGTATTTGTTTGAGCGGAAAAACAAACATTTCTGTCAAGTTATCTAAAATGAATAAGTAATGTGAATACTTTTTGATGAAATAATTAGTGAAGTAATCTGATAAACTTTTTTAGAGAAATAATTAGTCATTTGTTGTGGATTACATTTGAGTAACTTACCCAACACTGATTAATAAAGGTCGTCCGCATTGATGATCACTCCGCACATAGTGTGTTTGACGCAAATTTTGTCATCTACATAGTCTGTGCAACCTGACTGCGCGCTGCCCAGATATTCTCGACCCTTGGACGCGGTCCAACATCATTGCCGCATTCGCCAGCCATCGACTATACTTAAAGATTATCCGAAAGCAGCTGTTATGGGCATTTGTCGAATGCATTTGGATTCACTTGCGGCCAGAAGAGTATAATCAGAAAGCAACGTGGCCGGCCAGGCACGATCCGGAATGCAAAAAAACTAAATATACCTGGGCCTTAACTCTTAACTAATCTGATTTAGGTTTAAGTTACTTGCCAGTAAATTTGCATTGAGCTAATTCCACAAATAACTAGAAAATACTGGGCTGTATCAAGCTATATCGATCTATTCATTAGGGTTTTCGAAAAATACACTAGACATATGACTCGAAATTTAAGTTGAAAATGTAATTTTGAGTATCATGAGCAAGAGGCCCTTATAAATAAAAAAACGTCCAGGCCCCAGAGAACAATCCGTCTTTTCACTTAATGTATACTGATAATCAAGAGGACAGAGAGGGAGGCAGTCTAATTCTTCCCATCTGCTGATAGGTAATTACGTCCACTAACCCTTTCCTGCTGACTAAACACAGGCCTAGAATACAACAAGGCTTTGGTAAAAAAACATAAGATCTGGATAAAAAAACATGATAGTAAATAGAAAGTTAAATCGAATCACATTATGTAAAAGCTTTAATGATGTACTTAACCAATGTGAACAGCAAACTCAGTGACATCAGTGCCCTACATGTATAACATGCTATATTCCATCCAAAACTATTTTAAACAAGTTCTTTCCTAATTGTTATGCATGAAGTTTCTATGACCTTGTATGAATTGAGGTGAAATGTACAAAAAAAAAATCAATTTGTCACAGTGCAGGTCTATGTATGTCTACTGCAAACAGGTGATTAAAAATAGTTAAAAACTTACATTATTTTAAGCAGCACCTAAAATATACACTTTACCATACACATAATTTACATTTTATCCAAAAATATTGATGTTAAAAAAGGTCTGGGTAAGGGGTTAGACATGGTTATAGGTTTAGGTTTGGGTAAGGGGTTAAATTTAAATCATAATAACATTGTTCTTTTGTTCATTTATTTATCTTCTATAGTAGTAAAAGTCATAAATTTTGTTTATGCCAAATTGATTTCTTACAATTTCAACATCTTGAACTAATTATTACAACATGAGACCTGGTTACATAATTCTTATTTACAAGCTGACATTTCATTGTCTTCTTCCGACTACAATAAAAAGGCCAAATGTGTGTCATAAATCGCACACTTCTGCACTATTTTACGTCATTTTGAAGTGTTAGTAGTGGAAGTAGTATGTTTACACTGAAAATGCAACAAAAAGAAATTTACTAGGGAGTACCCGGATAATGCACTTTTTCAATTGTCAAAACGAAGTGTGGAATAATGAACACTTTGTGCATTCAGCGCACGTGGCTTGCCGTACGGAGTTAGAGGCAGCAATGGTGGTCTGGTGAAACAATTGTAAATAATGGAGAATATGACAACTAGCAAAGATAGCACCTTACAAAAGTGAGTTAAATGCTTAACCATCATACCATGCTGTGTGAATATGTATATTATTGAAATATAAGTGTTGAACTGAGGGTAGATGGCATTCTATTTAGCAGAGATGTTTACCGTTGGGTGCTAGAGCTTCTTGGTTGGGCGTTTCAATTTCTCCCATTCATTAAATTTTTAATTAATTATTTAATGAATGGGAGAAATTGGAACGTCCAACCAAGAGGCTCTAGCGCACAATGGTCAAATGATTAGAAAGGACGAGCCAATCACCTTTGACATCGCCTGTCAAGCAACTCGCTAACGTGCATTTGCATTACCTATACAAGCCAGGAAAATTGCTTGTTTTAGCAAAAGATTAGGTAAAGCACAATTTATTATTCCAGTGTTGTCAGATTTTATTGCTGATTTGAAATACAGTATGTTCTTTTATCAAAATCTTGACCAAACTTTGAGATTTTGGTGTCTCCTGCAGGTAGGAGCTGCACTGGCATGTCTGGAGATAGCCTTCCGAGAGCATTCCAAAGACGGCTGACAGTGGAATGACTTGCTAGAAAGACTTTGGCTAAAGCTAGCAGCAAAACAATGCTTGGGTTTGAAAAGTCACTTCCATCAGCTGTTAAACAGCGAATGCTTCCGTGTCGTAAAAAATGTTAAGTGTTCCATTTCGGATGAGAAAACACTTTGAAAATTCATACATTACATGGATGAGTGTATAGTACATTTTGTAAGTGCATAGTGTATAGTGTGTCGTTTGGGAGCACACTGACACATGAAACATAACTCAGGACTATATGGGTCCAGATGAATGGGTAATAAATTACAGAGACACAGGGGCTGACCCAAGATTTGTATTTGTGTGAGTATAAGCTTCCATTTATAAAGAGAAACAAAATGTAACAAGTGACTTAAAGCTCTGTTAGTCCTCCCAACTTCTCCCAATCCAAATGTGTGGTCCAAGGTCAAGAATTCCTCAGTTATATGCCGCCACCATATTTTTTTACATATACATTCTATGGTTGTGACAGCAAGAGCAAATGGTGGCTATCACAATCTGCATCATGTTTTTAGTGGGGCAAACCAGATGCCTTCTAGAGGCAGCAACACTTGAGGCAACAGAAAGCCACAGTGTCACAAAAGGTCTGTCACCTCAACATATGACTACCAAAAACAATACTATCTCCAATCAAAACACAATAACAACCAACAAAACACTGGGCAAGAACTCTGTACCCACACAAAATCAAGATGCCCCAATTTCGTGGAAACTAAATTCTTCAGTTGAAACCATGCATTGGAAATTAAGTCAGAGGGGAGAGAGAAGGGATAGGCTGCTCACCAAAAATCATATTTCCTGTCATCTGGAAATAATGCACTTATTTTGCACGCACACAGTTACGCCTAAAGCATGCTGAGGTCTCTCAATGACCTGCCGGTCAGGTTAGGTTAAGGGGCTACCTTCTGTGGTTTTCTATTATAGCTGTGCAGAGACAATCTGGGGTTTTCTGTAGAGAGGCAGCAGAGGTTGAGTATGTGGATTTCCTAGTCCTATAGTACTTTATAAGATAATGTTCATGATCACTTGAGGGTTCCGTTTTGATTCTCTAATGAAAAGTGATTTCATTTGTTATGGCTGGAGGTCATTTGTGAGCTCTGTGATCACATTTTAGTAGCTTCAGATAGGTTTTAGTATTCAAGATGGTAGTAGTGGTTAAATAAACAATTGTAAAGCCTGTTTGTCTACTTAACAAACATCCCAATTAGTTATTCTCAACTTTTTCATTGTATGGCAACAAAGTGCTAAGGAAACAAATCTTCAACCCAGAGCCTTCCTTAGATTTCCTTCCTATGAGATACAAATCCCTACTTCTGTGGAATTGGTATTTAGTTCCTGACCAATATATCTGTCAGCCAATATAGGGCTGAGTTAAGCGGTGCCTTCTCTGTAAGTTGCTAACTAGTTTGTGAAATTCATACTGGAAAGTTAATAAACAATGACCCCGTCATTTACCCTTTTCAATATAACTAATATAATGTTAAACCTGTCCCTGACAACCATGTCACTCATGTCTGTTTGCTGTTAGCCAGCTATAGTTAGTCAGTAATGTAGCAGATTGAAAGGTAAACATCAGAGCATATTTTTGTAGCTCATCAGACAACGGTGCGGTGGTGGAGTGTGTCTGTTGAGTGTTGATTTCACACTACCCAGTAACCTAGTTGGTGAGACGCAATGCTGGTCCATCTTTTACTCTATGTGACACGAGCTTACTGCTAACTTGCTAACCACGTAGCTACTTTCATTGCTTGTCAGCTAAGTAGAAGCGATGTGTAAACATGTTTTCACCAAACTGTTTTGTTCAGGATTCACAGTTTGGTACCACCTTCAATTAATAATTCCAGTCATTGCATTTACAAAATATAACATTTAGAAGTCTGGTTTTCCACCATTGAAAGTTTCAACTGAACTTGTGTAGCAGAATACGATGTAACACCGCTGGCAGTATTAATATAGTCAGCATTTGACTGAAACTAAACCTTCATAGTTATGTTTATTTAGATATTTATTTTATTTTTATTTATTCTTTATTTTAACGGTCAGCATTTGACTGATACAAAATAGTACTGATGATTATTTAGCTATGTATTTTATTTATTCTTTATTTTCTCAGTGTTCATTTCTAGAATTTGATGACAATGTATAATTAAAAATGTCAAATATTCTTTGATAAAAATATTTGTTTAAGAAAGCAGCCTTCGGAGTACCTTTGCATAGTCATATTGGTGCAAAATCCACATAGAAAAGGTCTGTTTTCATTCCAGCTCAAAAATTAACTATATTAGCTACCATAGCATAATCAGTGCATTTTCCCCCTCTAAAATCAGTAGAGTTTCGGCCTCAAAAATCCCATATCGGTCTATCCCCTAAAAATCTAATATTACTCTATTGGTAATATCGGCAAGAATGTGATTCTGAAATTCCTGTGATCTGTACACAATGCTGAGATGTGCCTAGCCTTTATGATGATCTTCAGGATTATTTCATGGATGAATGAGCCAGTGATGCAACTGCCCAAAATCTGGTGATTCCACATCATATCAAATTCAAGCAAATGTAACTGAAATAGCCCAAAACTGATCACTTACCCACTGCTTTGATGATATATCCTTTGGGTGACCTCAGAGCCCTGCGCATCCAAGCTTCCCTGAGCACTTCCAAGTTATTGGCATTGCCCTGGACGACAAGCACGTAGTTCTCCAGCCATCCCCGGAAGTACACTTCAACCACCGCTTTCACGAGTCTCTTATTCCAGAAGCTACGCGAATTCTGCGCTTTAAAATCCGCAAACACGTCCTGGCCGCTGGCGCTGGTCGCGCTGTATTTGGTGTCCTCGTCCCGGCTCAGAACAACAGCGAGCGACTCGGATGACAGTTGAACCACTTTTTGCTGCAGAGACATTTCTAATCTACCTGAATGAATTTCCCGGTCAAATTAATCTCAAAATGCAGTCTTGGGAATAAGACCAAGCATTTCGGTTTACTTTACCCAACTATATACGACGTGGTGTTGTGTAAAACCACAGTTTGAATGTGTCACATTCTCAAAGCGCAGTGCTCTGTTGAGTCTGTCCGTGTTCTCCAGTGTCTACGGGCTCCCAAGGCAACCGCTGCTGCTAACCAATGAAACACGCACCCCTAATTATAAAGGCGGGTTCGCGCCTGGGCTGCTACTGACTCTGGGATGAAACTGCCGGTAGTAAACAAATAGTGGTTGAAAGGTTGTTAGTAAATGGGGCTTTCATTAGAGATTTTGACTGCTTTTTGTCATTAAATTTTAATAATTTATTTCAGAAATTAGCATTTTAAGACCACAATTTTGTGCTACGAAGCTTTGTTTGAGTGTAGCGCAAAATTTGTTTTAAACAGGACTGGGATGTCCTATTGTATAAGAGGCTATTGGTTGTTTCCAAAAAATCTTCAGGAGACAAAAAAAAAACACGGGTTGTGGAAATTAGATGTGATGTTGATTCATCATTGAGATTTACAGTTAGATTCATATTAAGATATAGGTCTTACTCGTTTTTACAATATAATAATAATAACACATTTATTAAACCATTAAAGTTTAAAAATGAGGCATATGAAACCTACTATATTTTGTAATAGACATACTTAGTTAAATCTGTAAAAACTGAGCATTTTTTTGTAATATGCTTTATTTTACCTTTGGCAAGCAAGCAAAAGTGATGTTTTTGTTATTATTATTATTATTATTATTATTATTTATATACACGGTTCAGATTGTTGGTTGACCAAAATAAACCATAAAATGACAGTGGGCCCGAGGGGTGATGAAAAACAGCCAAGGCCCCCCAAGAAGGGGGCCTGACAGTTTCTTTGCACTGGGGCCCGCAAGATCCAAGTTACTGCCACTGCTTATAATACTCATTAATCCATGCTTTAATTTATGTTAAACATGTGATATGTTAAATAAATAAAAAGATACATTTGTTAATAGATTAACTTTGTTAAATGACTTAATAGAGACCGCTCTGTATTTATGTATGCTGAGAGCACACAATTTTGTGGGAGTGCCAATGGTAGTCTGAATACTGAAACTGAAATATCACAAATTACACTGTACAAACCTTCTGTGGTGAAACCTGTAAAAGTGAACATGTTGTTAGCAGCTGGTGTGGGTAAATCTGAGTCCCATATTTTAGCCTATATTACTGACTTAATATAATGTTTTCATGACTTAATCTAAAATACATTTTGTGCCATTTCTCCACCTCTGACATCTGAAATCCTGTGAGCAAGTTTAAACTCAAGTTTTATCTCATGCATTATGCCACTGAACTAAAAACTGGAGGTCTGGCATAATGACAGACAGATCAAAAGGCTGAAATGTATGTATTGCCATAGGGTAAAGGTCTGGCAGAGCAACAGGATATTGCGTTTCCTCTGTGTATGTAAAGAATACATTGCCTCTTCCCACCATATATCATGGTAGTGGTTGACGTGCACGACCACATTCTTTTTGGAAGATTGCCATGCAACACACTTCAAGACCCACACAAGACCCCATGTTCAAAGAATAAGACCCTGTGTCCTCATACATCTGTATTTTAAAGTGAGTCAAAGCATCTGTTCAGACCGCAACCACATCAGGATTGTTAACTGCCTTTGTATACAGTATATCCAGTTTTGCCTACTATTTTCTTTACCCTCTGTCAATTTGATTCAAAGTGTTGTTGTTTCTCTCTCTCTCTCTCTCTGGCCAGGAATTCCATTAAACTCAATGCCGTTATTTTACAATTTACGTTTATTTTATCATGCGTTAGGAATTTTTAAATGAAAATGGGCCTACATTTTATAATGCCAGTGCATGTTCCTCTAACCAACTATAATCAAATTGTTTCTTCACAGATACTCTCATGATCTTTTCAGCCATATTTTAAACTTTACGTGTCCATGTGGAGTAAATTAAGCACTAATGAGCTGTTGAGCATTGGTCATTTTTTTCACCTATTCTGAACATTTTAATATCATCTTTAGTTTAATATAGTACAAAGTTAGTAACTTTTATATTCTAGAACATTTCATTGCACTGGAACCCAAGAAGTAAAAAACGTTCATACTATGTTTACCCACTTGCCTTTGACAGTGATTTTCCTTTGCAGACTGAAATGTGACTCCATAACTCTTTCATAGTGAGTGCATGTGTAAGTATTCTACTGCAGCAAACTGGATCAAAGCTACCCTTCATTGCTTCCTGTTAAACATTTATGATGTGAGCTGATGGATAAGAGGCAGTTAAAAGTGCCATTAGGCATTAGAGAAAAATCAATGTGGTACTGAGTAGTGCATAAAAATGATGTTTTGACTGAACAAATGTGTTCAGTGACTACTTAATGTCTATTTCAAAAATGCATAAAGAAGCCTTACAGAACTGTTTTCTTTTACTTTTACTAGAGAGTGGATACCCTCCTAGGGTCTCACAATCTGTAAAACCATATCAAAGTGTCTTGATGCAGGATCCCTGTTTTCTTTCATCTGCATATATATAATTACACAGGGAATCTAATACATTTATGTGTTCTGTGACTATCTGGGCATAACTATTTAAGAAATCTTTTATATTTCTAACACAATAATAGTGTTTGCCAATAAATGTAATTTATGTACTGTATAAGGCTCGAAAAGAAAAAAAAAACTCTGGCTGAACTTGATTTAATAATGGACAGTGGTTTCACGTTTAAAATTTGTTTGCTTAAATTAAAATTACAATGTAATTTCAATTTAAAACTGATATGTCTGGGAACTAAAAGAAAGCAATCTCCCAATTGTTTTGTGATTTTCAGACCTGTCTTTAGCTAGCTGTGTTTATATTATAAAGTTCCAAATAAATCTAGTTCAACAAGACAGATCTATGTATTCTCCGCTTCCTGGTGAATGTGTGCAGAGAGTAATCCAATGCTATACACAGAATTCTTCACAACTGTAGGGGGCTGTTATTCAAGCAAGTGTCTGAACATGGTGATGTTCACAGTAGAGTGAGAGATGAGTACATGGCTGCAGTTTAAACCCAAGTGCTAGAGTAATTGCAGGGTGTACAGCAATAAGACGACACACAAGGATAACCTCTGCAGGTGTATTTGATGATGTCTGTTTCACACCAGGGTTATTAATGTAGGCTATACTGAAACTTAGATGGAAACTATTGATTTAAATAAACAATTTTGCATATAATTCTGAAAATGGAAATCTAAAATGTAGCAAAATTTCAAGTTGCTAAAATAAACCTAACTAACATAAGATCGCACTTGCCACAAATAAAAAAGCATTTCAACAGTCACTGAGCACTTGATATGAGGTTGAGCTCCCAGTGAGGATACAGATACTGATAAAGATACAGATTTAACATCTTCCAAGGTACTGGTTATTTTAGATGTAAATCTAAACTCTGGCAATGTTCTGTTGGTTCCTAATTAAGTTAATTCTTTTCGGACTTGGTTAAGGGGTTTTCCAGAATCCCTAGACCAAGACCAAAATTTCCAATTGTAACTCCTAAGTCTTGGTACAGACCTTCAGAATGTTCTGACTCGTGTCACTTTGACTTTTCTAACTGATCGGACTTATGGTTTTCCCATAACAGATTTTTAAAAAAAAAATCTAATCTAAATAACAATCCAAGGCATTGCTGAAACTTAAACTAAACTGAAATGTAAAGTACATTTGAAAATAGTATTTATACAAAAACAATGTTTACACAATGTATTGAATATTAAAAATTATGTCAAAGATACAGTACATGTTGTGTTACAGTGGCATAAGTTAGAAAAGGTCTAGTTTATGACATTCACATTATATATCACCCATGTCAGATTTCTGTGCAGTGTCATCTATCACCATCATATCAGGACAGAATTGATTTATATTTGCTTTAATGAAGAATTAAATATGACTGCCTCAAGGAAAGAAACCCTCCAAACGCCTTGTAAAATAGCAACATCAAATGTTTTATGTATTGGAGGTTACAAATGCTGGCATGTCAAAGCACCACCAGCTGATTCCAGTGACCCTGCACCATGCAGAAAATTCCTCCCTTGGACTTCCTGTTCTGTTTTAGTGCTTTTCAAATCAATGAGAGAGATGTCCGGGTCAGTGCAGAGAAGTATTACACTAAAAAGGGCAGACGACTTTCTAAACAGCATGACAGAGTTCCAGAAATATTTTAATGTGGTTTGTAAAAGGACACTGACATGGTGTTAGTAAAAATTTACAAAATCTGGACTTGCTTTAGTCTGATGATCAAATGTCTGGAGCTAATTCTTTGGTATTGTTCATGCTGGGGGTTTAAATTCCCTGTTGAAAAGACCAGCATTGCTGGTGTCTGGCATATGTTGTGATTTGGATTCTGGTTCCTAGGATGGGGTCCTGTGATATACCTACCAGGCTTCTTACCATAACTATATTAACCAGCAAGCCTCCTTCAGTCAACCTGGTTGATCAGCATATTTGTTGGTGAACAACATGGCTGTGCTGGTCCTCTCACTAAACCAGCACCAAATCAGCATAAATGCACTAAACATCATAAATAAAATCTGTACATTTAAGCTGGTCTTCAGAAGGGTTGTGTGAGAAGGTGGATTCCTTCACGCTGTTTAAACTAAGCAATTGTCAGTAACTCTCAGAAATGGCGTTCAAGCTAGCAGGAAAGGTGTTTTCCTGTGTTTGTTTCCATTGCTGCTTGTTGCATAGACAGAAACATGCCAGAAGAGTTATTGTAAATAACACTGGGGCGGTTGTTTCCTCAAAGTGAATGCTGTATAAAATTTACAGTATCTTTTGTTGGTATCGCCTTCTCATACTTAAAGTTCACCCAAAAATCAAAACTCTCTCATCATTTACTCACCATCATGTCATCTTAGATGTGTATGACTTTTTCTTCTGTTGAACTCAAATGAAGATTTTTAGAAGAATATCACAGCTCTGTAGGTTCCTCACAATGCAATTGAATGGGTGCCAAAATTTTAAAGCACTAAAATGCATGGTGTGTGTGAGAAACAGTTAAATATTTAACTCTTTCTTTTGTTTATGGTGATTTGGATACTTCATCGCCCCCTAATGGGCAGGGATGAGAATTTATGGTAAAAACTGATGATCTATTGTTCTGTTTCTCATCCACACCTATTGTATTGATCAGAAGTTATTAAACCACTGGAGTCATATTGATTACTTTTATGCTGACTTTATGTGCATTTTGAAGCTTCAAAAATTTGGCACCCATTCACTTGCATTGTATGGACCTACAGAGCTGAGATATTCTTCTAAAAATCTTTGTTTGTGTTCTGCAGAAGAGAGAAATTCATACACATCTGGGATGGCATAAGGGTGAGTAAATGATGAGAGCATTTATATTTTTGGGTGAATTATCCCTTTAAGGCATCAGACCATCATGATGACTGCAAAATGTTTTTTAGCAGATGAAATGAAGGTATTTTAACCTATAAAGTTAATTAGAAGAAAGCATGGTCTGGAGCATGTAAGGTAGCTCTCTGCCAATGTCAGCATCTGGCAAAAGCCAAGTAGACAACACAGGGGTGTGGCATTCCCCATGGGAGATTACAAAGGCCCAACCAAAAGTAACAGCACAGGTTTCTCACACTGTAACCCAGTATGCCCCTGCCTTAGAGCCGGAAAACGGATAATTTCCTCAACAACTGCTCCACTTTGCTTGTCCCTGGGGCTGTCAAGCTGACTAAGAACTGCACATAAGTGCCCTTCACACATTACCTGGGCCTGGCAGCTGATAAGAATGGCAGTGGTTAAGATGAATGCTTTCTCTTATGTTTCAAAGACGGTTTCACTTAAGCATCATAGAGGTCGATCTTCATGTTTGTTGAACTTCTGTTATGTAGAGGCTGCTGAAAAAGATCAAGTGAAGGAGAGAGAATCATTGATGAAAAGCATAATCTTGAATACTATGTCATGTTACAGATTATGAATGCAGGCAAATTAGATGGAACCATTATGGAGGATGACGTTACTTATTTAAAATCAATTTTAGGTTAAATTTAACACAACTATGCGGTAGCACAACTTCCGAGCCACGTGAAGTTGAAGAATATAAGTTTAGTAGATTTGATACAACAGTTATGTTCATCTTAGTCCACACTAATCTATTTCCATATGAGAACTGTAATTGTGTTCCATAGTATGCATAACGGTGAGCGTTTTTGAAATGGCCCATTTCAGTGGAGGTCACTGCATTGTGGGTGAAAGGCTTAAACGTAGCAAAAATTCATGCTTTTTCAAACTAAAATATATTGTTGAGTGTATGTGACCTCAGTCTAATCCAAAGATGTAACTTTTTACCTGTGTTTAGTTTTGTATTTTTTTTATTTACCCCATGTGTTTAGTAATTTTTTTCCAATCAGTTTGTGGAGTGGAGGGTCGCACGCCCGGTCCCCAATCGGCCTGATGGGGCACGCGAGGGATAAAGGCGGCCGGTGATGATGGTTCGAGAGAGAGAGAAAGTTATGGGAGGCTGCCCTGTATGTGTTTATGTTTGAGTGTTTTGGTTTAAGTTCTCATTAAACATTATTTATGTTGACAAGCCGGATCTTAACCCGCTATACACAGTTTTAACAGGAACGAACTGATGAAAATTTGGCAGCACATACCAGACAATCTTTTCCCGGTTTTGGACTATTCGGACGTTTTACTGGAGGCGAGGGAAGCGAACCAGTGCACCGATCAAGCTCTGACAACGCGGCATTCGAAAAGCACTGCTGAAAATTCATCTAGTGAATCTTTGCTCTCTCCCTAACTAAACAGGTGAGCTACATCTACTTACCCATACAAACAAGGACTTTTCAAATTCTGCTGCCTTGTGCTTCCCCGAAACCTGGCTGAGTGAAGCCATTCTGGACAGCGTGTTATATCTTCCGGGCTTCCAGCTGTTCAGAGCGGATAGCATTTTGGAGTTAATGGGAAAATGAGAGGCGGTGGAACATGTTTTTACATCAATGAAAGTTGGTGTACAAGTTTAACAATGTTAAAGATGTGCTGTCCTAATTTTGAAGTGTTCTTTATCAACTGTAAGCCTTTCTACTCGCTGTGGGAGTTTTCCTTGTTTATTCTGGTGAGTGTTATTCCTCCCCATGCATGTGTGAATGCAGCTCTGCAACAGGTGGCTTATCAGATCTCAGGTAGGGAACAATACCTGGACTTACTTATTATTTTTCTCTGCGATTTTAACAGAGCCAGTCTCACCCATGATCTGCCAAAATACAGACAGCTCATTGCATGCCCCACAAGAGACAGAAATATACTGGATCACTGCTACACAACATTAAAGGATGCATATCACACTGTCCCAAGAGCAGACTTAGGACTCTCTTATTACTGTCTGTTTTATCTTATTCCTACAGCCAGAAACTAAAATCAGTTAAAACCTCTAGAAAACTGTAAAGAGATGGTGTAATGAAGCAGAGCTTGAACTACAAGCCTGCTCTGACTGCTGCACTGATTGGAGTGTATTTGAGGCTGCAGACACCAATCTGGAAGAGCTGTTACATCACATATCAGATTCTGTGAGGATATGTGCATTCCTACTAGGACTTATTTAACATACAACAATGACAAACCATGGTTTACAGCAAAATGGATGCTTACAGAAGTGGGGATAAACTCTTGTACAATCAGACCAGGAACACACTGAATAAGGAAATCAGAGTGGCTAAGGAAATTTCAGCTGATAAGCTGAAAAACAAGTTTGCCCCTACATCAGTGAGGAGAGGCCTGAAAGACTTCATTTCAAGACACCATCCCCCAACAACTGTAGGGAACCAACAACTGTAGGGAACCAACAACTGGCTGATGACTTGAATGTGTTTTACTGTAGATTTGAAAGGCCCAGTCTCACACCCCACACCCGCTCTGACATTCACTTCACACAAACATTAACACCTCCTGCAACCCCCCCTCCTCCCCCTCCTGCTACTCAACCTGCAAGTTCTGTGAAGAGGAGGTGTGCTGTGTCTTCCGGAAACAAAAGACAAGGAAAGTACAGGGCCCAAACAGTGTTTCACCCACTTTTTCCCTTTTTCTTTTATGTTGGTTAGTTGTATATGTTTTTGTTATGTCATTGACTATTTTCTTTGGACTATTTGTAAATATATGTCTGTTGTTATTTAATATTTGATCACTGGGATGTATGTTAGGTGGCATGAGGGGGCACATCATTGTTAAATGTTGATTCTGTGTATTCTTGTGTTGTTTAAATTTATATTTGGAATCAATTAAAAATGGTTTATTTAAAAGTGCGGCGGAATGCAGCAGTTCGAGAGAGAGCCACATGCAGCTGCAGTGTGCGCGTTTATGTTTTGTGTCTTTGTATCGTTGAATATTATTTTGACGGTTCAGCTGGTTCCCGCCGCCTCCTTTCCCATTCTAACCTTGTTACAATACTATATATATATATATATATATATATATATATATTACGTGTCCCTCTTTTATTATAACGAAAAGAAAAAAAATGGTGGTTACAGTGAGGCATTTACAATTGAAGTGAATTTTGTGTTATCACACAAAAATCATGTTAGCATGTACAGTATTTGTCTTTTATCAAATGTATACTTCTGAAACAATGTGTATTTTAATATTAAAGGATTAACCCCTTTCTAGCCCACTTCCATTGTAAGTGCCTTACTGTAAACATGTTTTGTTTTGAATAAATGTAGAATGAGTTGAAATAATTGTTGTGGAGAACAATATTATACCACAAATGCTATAGATTAAGTTTAACTTAACCCAGAGCATTTCTTTATCACTTGATATACAATCCATATTGTGTCTAAAATTTAAGTCAGATATTAACTTCTTGTTTATAAAACTGTTGCATAAAAGCAATATGACACTCTTAATTCTGAAATTACCTGTATAATCACAGCCATGCTGATATCAAGTACAGCAGCACTCTTGCTTGATATCGCTTAAATACGTCATATTCTTCCTCCTTTGGAATTGCTGAGGGACTACAATCTCAGAGATGTGCTTTTCAAGTCAGTTCCATTTCTATAAGTCAGGCAAATGAAAACAGAGAAGCATGATGTGTTATGAAAAGCTATAACGAAGAGTCTCCAGAGAGCACATACCATTGTCATGATAATTACACCTTTGCTCAAGTGACTTGTTGAAGACGGTGATACTTTTTGAGTAGCCAGGTCAATGAAACAGACTGATAGTATCTGTTAGAGGAGGAGGAACACAGAGGTTTTGACATGGTGTGGGGTCTTGTGAAACAAAGACTGTGTGCAAAACAGGGGGAGGGGAAGGTGAATGCCAGCACAGACACTGAAAATGAGACAGAGATGAGGGGATAATTGGTCTGACTGGAGACAAAAGAGAAAAATTAACATCTATATGCCATCCAGGATTGGCAGACTAAAGGAGCCATCCAAAAAGAAAAGGACAAATTGGTGAAACATTGCATGATCAACACCTTCTGTGATTGTTTAATTACACACATTAAAGTTATTTAAAAACATTGGATGTAACAAAAACCCTGCATCTGAATATACATGCTGTACTTCGTTCCGTGTTACACAGTATGAAAACAGCAGTAGGTCAAATATGTTGGGTGTCTGAATACTCAGTATGTATGATACAGTAGGTGAACAATACCAGGATGGCACACTGAATCTAGTGAGCTTCTGAAGTGTTCCACAAGTGGACACTTTGCTACAGCATAAGGCCTCGGTAGATGAGGAGCCATCAGATTATACCAGAAGTAAATAAAATGTCAGAAAACTGTGATCAAGATTACTCTTTTTAAGTGTAAGTGCTTTTTTGCCCTGCAAAGATGAAACAAATAAACATTTTAAACTGAGTTATAACTGCAAACTGGTCTCTTAAATGATGATTTCTCCTGTGACTGATGGGTTCAGCTCTATGTTCAGATTCAGAGAAAACAATAGTTTACTCACATAACCCTGGTTCTCTGAAACATTGAGTGGAGAGATCCACCTATGGGAAGGGCATCCGTACCTGACCTCTGCAGAAGCATCCAATTGCACCAAGTCTGGCTAGACAGACAGAAGCGTGTGACCTATGCTCGGTAAGGACCCACCCCCTTACCTAAGAGCATATAACAACCTAACAAGCGGGGTGGATCTCTCCACTTGATGTATCAGAGAACCGGGGTTACGTGAGTAACCTATTGTTCTCTTTCATCATCTCGTGTTCGAGATCCACCTATGGGAGACATGGACAGCTCCCCGATTGCACAATACACTCACATTGAGGTTCTGCAAGCCAGTTAAGGGAAAGGTCGCCCCAAAGAGGCGGTGCTTGACACATCCCATAATTACACACATGGCAACCCTAAAGCACACAAGTGAGAACTGTGTACAGGTAGGGCATAAATAACATGTTAGTGGCACAAACATAAAAATGAGCCCAGCAGCATACAGTAAAGACAACACCCAGACAGGAATGTTAATGCATGCTTGGTGACATGAATGTGCACGGCTAACCCCTTTTTCTTACTTTCTATATATATATATGAACTGAACAGAGCCCAAAAGGCAGCCATGCCCCTCGTGGAGTGGGCTCTAATGCTTTCTGGAGGCAGCACTCCCCTAGATTCATAAGCCATAGCTTCCACAAGCCAATGCGAGAGGCGTTGTTTAGAAATGGGATTCCCAGAGTGAGGGGGAGCCCAAGAGATAAAGAGCTGATTACTCTTCCAAAAAGCACTGGTCCAATCCAAGTAAGCCCGCAGGACACAGACCGGACACAGACCATTCAGCCTCTGATCCTCCGCAGATGAAAAAGGAGGAGGGTGAAAAGCGGAAAGCTCCATTACCTCATACAAGAATGCTGGGAAGCATTTTGGCAAAAAGGCCGGGTTAGGCTTAAGGAAAACCTTATCTCTACTAAGAGAGAATTTAGTGCACGAGGTATGAACAGAGAGTCATGCAGGTCACATGCAGGTCACTGACACGTTTAGCTGATGCTAAGGCCAGGAGCAACGCTGTCTTGAAAGACAGCAATTTTAGGGAAATGCTTCCCAGGGGCTCAAAAGGCAGCTGACATAAAGTCTACAGCACTATAGAGAGGTCCCACTCAGGAACAGTTCTTATAGTAACTGGGAGAGAACGGCGGGCAGCCTTTATAAATCTACGAATGAGGGGGTGTTGCTTTGCCATTGAGCCGTCAAACCCAAAATGACAAGCGGAAATAGCCGCCAGGTAGACCTTAATAATGGAAAAAGATGTGCCTTTATCAATAAGGTCTTGTAAATAACACAAAATATCAGAGACTGAACACTGATATGATGTGGAACTCGCCCATCACACCACCCTTCAAACACTTGCCACTTACAGTCATTTAGGGACCTTGTGGAGGAGGCCCTAGTGTTCTGTATAGCGGCAACAACCTGTGGGGGGAGTCCTATCGAGCTTAAATTTGTCCTCTCACGGGCCAAGCCCAAAGAGACACCCGACAGGGTGTGGGTGATATATCTCCCCATTTGCCTGAGACAACAGGTCTGTGCGTAGAGGGAGGGGCCACGGTTGGACATGCAGAAGAGGAATTATCTCTGCCAGCCATGGTGCTTTGGGCCACCTGGGTGCTATCAAAATGAGGGATAGGCCCTGCTCTCTCACCCTGGCCAGGGTAGGTATTAACAGGCACAGGGGAGGAAATGCATAGAGCAGCACTTTGGGCCACAGGTGGGCTAATGCGTCCACACCGAGGGGCGTGTCCTCGTCCTTTAGCGAGAAGAACATAGGACAACTACGGTCGCCTGTCCAAATCTTTCCCACAACATGCCCACTATTTGGGGGTGGAGGCGCCAGTCTCCGTAGAGCGGGTTCCCCCTCGACAGATTGTCCGCGCCCCTGTTCAAAATGCCTGGAACATGGGTTGCGCGTAACAACAGGAAGTGCCGCCTGCTCCACACTAAAAGCCTGTGAGCTAGGGCATGAAGCTTGGGCGAGCACATGCCGCCCTGGCAATTGATGTGTGCCACTGCTGTGGTATTGTCGCAGCGAACGAGCACATGATGCACCTGCAAGCAGGGCAGAAAATGATTCAGAGCTTTCCATACAGTCATGAGCTCCAAATAATTTATGTGGGCTGAACGAAGTTTGTGGGCCACAAACCGTTCACTGTCCTGCCCTCCTGAGTGGCTCCCCACCCTGTTAAGGACGTATCTGTCATTACCACTTTTCGCAACATAACAGCCCCGAGAGGGGTCCCATGTGTGTACATGTCTGAGCTCCTCCAGTGGCGCAAGGCTGCTGTGCACAAACGCGTCACTGTAACAGAGCGACAGAGGTCATGTAATGGGCTGAAGTGGAAGGATAAAACCCACTTCACGAATGCCCTCATTTGCAGAAGGCCCAAAGGCAAAACCTGAATAGCTGATGCCATAAGACCCTGTAATCTGAGACATGTGCGATATGGCACTTTCGTCCCCTCCTTGAATTGTGATAGACAATTCATTAGAGAGTGAACGCGTTCTTGTGAAAGGCGCGCGAGCGCATGGAGATTGAATTCAGCTCCAGACCCAGGAATATAAAACGCAGGTGTAAAATTGCTCTCGTTCACATTCAGTCTGAACCCGAGTGATGTGATGTGCATGAGCACACGCCGAGTGTCTTGCACCACTTTCTCCTTGGAATCCTGCGAGACTGTGTTTGAGGTTGAGTGGGTCCCCCCAAAAATGCCTCATATGCTTAGCACATGCAGGGAGGACGGGGAAAAGTTTTCTCGGGCTGGGAGGGGGTCCCAGGAGTTTCCCGTCATACATGTCCCTCCCTTGGTCAGTGGCACTTTGTAGGGCTGGCCATTCAATATTGAGGCGAGCGGCCGCTCGCTCACAAACCTTGATGAGGACGGACTGGGGGAGGGCCACTGGGGCGTTAGCCTGGGGAGTCATGGAAGACGGGATGGCCTCCTCAACTTCAGGGAACGCTGGGTTATTTTGATTGGCCCAGCACCCAGGAGCATGTCATCATCACAGTTTCCCCCATCAGAGTCGGAGGGTTCGAGGTTGGTGCACTGGGTAGCGGCGACCTTGAACCTCCAGTGCGGGAGTTTTTTAGGCAGTGCCAGGCAGTGGCTACAGTTTTCCGGAAATTCTAGAGCCTCCTCCGCGTGTTTGAGACACATGCACGAGATAGAAAGGATTAGGTTCACTGGCTGTGATGAGGGCACCGCACGCGGCCGGGCAGGCACACGATAGGTTGACCCTGGAGGAAGCCGTAGGTTTGCCATATTAGGGCAAAATTCCGTAAAATCCGTGACGCACAGCCGTGGAGCAGGGGAAGTGGTGAGAGAGAAAGGTGGGCAGCCTGGTGGTAGTTTAAGCGAGCGTGGGTAGCTTGCAATAAATAGGAAACAGACAGTCACGTCTGGCGGAGGCTGATCTGAGCGATGTGTCCTCCTGTAGACAACTTAGTGAAAGTCAAATTCCAACCGAGCTGAGAGAAAAACAGAGGTCGTGAGAAGCGAATGTCAACTGAGGAGCAGCAGCGCGTGCAGGTCGTAATATGCTCTTAGGTAAGGGGGTGGGTCCTTACCGAGCATAGGTCATACTTGGTGCAATTGGATGCTTCTGCAGAGGTCAGGTACGTATGCCCTTCCCATAGGTGGATCTCGAACACGAGATGATGTAAGAGAACGGTGTGCGATTTTATATTCCACATTTGGCTGGACAATCATAAAACTTCTAAGCCATTTTCTCAGGTTTAGTGTTCATGTAGTTACTGTGTTTTAGCTTTGAGGTGCAGTACGTGTAAGAAAGTTGCTCCTTGCAGTACAATTGGAATTTTTTTCGCAGTTGTTGTTAGTATGGCTGATGTATAGGGCTATTTGCCATGTGAATGCGAGACACTTGAGCATTTTGAGTGCCTCAATACAGGACAGGGGTCCACCTCAAGCATCTCGCTGAAAAATTATGGGACAATAGGTGTCCCACACAGGACATCTTCATTTTTGTCAAAATTCAGGACATCCCAGCTAATGCTGAATGGTTGGCAACCCTGATGTAATTTATCTGCAGCTGTGTCTGAACGTGTCCCAATTCACATGTCATGTTGTAGTGCAAGTAGTGTGTAACTCTCCCTGTTATGAGAAGCCAATTGTTTACTAGATCAGTGGAGAGTTGTAACCTTATCTTTCCATTAATGCTACTATAACAGATGCAACCAAACTCCCTACTCAGAATAGACTAGCTTGAATTCAAATAAGCTGATTGTTCCATGCTTCCACTGTGAGTGTTACCCAGCCTTCTGAAGCAAAGAGAAGGGGATTGTCCCATGGCTCTCTGGTGTGTGAGTGTTGCCCAGACTGCAGAGTGATGGTGGGGGCACAAAGGCCCTCTGTCTCAGTAAAGGAGTGTGTCTACCTGCACTGGCTCTGATTTCACAACAGCGTCCTTGCTTTGGCTGCAATGTGACATTGTGCCATAAACAATGTTGGCGTGCAATGCATAGAGATAATTTGTTACCTGTGTGATTTGTGGTAATACTTTCAGAGTATTTAAAAAAAAAAAAGACATTTTAAGGATTAGCACACCCAAAAATGTATATATCTCATCCCACATTGTTCTAATCACATAATGACTTTGGTCTGTTCCTCAAACAATGCCATCATAAGACTTGAAAGAATATTCTGGATTCAATACAAGTTTGGCTCAATTGACAGCATTTGTGGCATGTTTCTTTAAAGAAAAGGAGGGCCCAGTCAAAATATATACAGTATATTTTTTATGGTAATCAATGTTATATTACTTGAAGTCATTGAACACAAGTGGTCTGAACCACTTTTATAATAACAGTTTTGTTGTTTTTTTAATTTTGAAGCTTGACAGCCCCAGTCCTCATTTACTTTCATTAGAAGGAAAGAGTTGCCGGGATATTCTTTAAAAATTCCCCTATTGTGTTTTATGGAAGAAAAGTCATATTAGTTTGGAATAAAATTAGGGTGAGTAAATGTTGACGGAATTTTCATTTTTTGTTATGTTGGTAGACATCGCAAAAATGATAATGAACCAGCTCCCTTCTTTGGACAAATTCACAATGTCAAAGGGTATTTAATTTGTATTTATTTTTTAAAACTACCATATTGTCTTAGACTACACTTATAGGTGCACTAAGCAATTCCATGTATATGTTTTGCTGGCTCTTTTTCAACTTTGTCAAGCATTGGCTGGTTAGCATGGCCCAATTTCCATAACTACTACTTCTGGCCATAAAAACCATATTTGACATGCAGCAATTCAAAATTAGTCATTCTAATGCATGAACATGTTTTGCAAGCAAAATATCAATTGCCAATATTTCATTATATTATAGTAGATGTGCCAAATTTTGGAGGTATCTCAAAAGCACATGGTGGAATTATGTTTCTGCCTGCTACCTTTCAACTCAGCAGGACAGTAACTTGGACTGAGCTATCAAGATTTTCATGATGTTTGATGCAAGTTTTCTGAAATTTGTTTATTAAAGGAACAGTTCACTATTTACTCACTGTTCACTACAGTCATTATTTACTGAAGGCATATGATACACTTTTTATGATGAACAAACTGTAATTTAAGTCATTATTCACTCTCACTGCCAAAGACTTTAAAGGGACAGTTCAACCAGAAAATAAAATTCTCTCATCATTTACTCATCCTCCTGGTATCCCAGATGTATGACTTTCTATCTTCTTCTGAACACAAATGAAGATTTTTAGAAGAATATTTCAGCTCTGTAGGTCCATACAATGCAAGTGAATGGGTGCCAATATTTTGAAGCTCCAAAATCCACATAAAAGGCATCATTTGAGAACATCATTAAAAATAACTTTTGTTAATAATACTATTCAAAAGTGTAAAAGGTTTTTGTGGAATTGTCATTTGCATCCATAAAAATAATGTTGTTTGCATTAAGAAAACTGCCACAGGGGACCATAGACTGTACTTCTAGCATATAATGTTGCCATCTACTGAAAAAATGGCATTGTAAAGTCATTAAAACCCTTCTCACACACATGGATAAAATTTTCTTTTTTTTTTTTTTTTTTTAAAATGACTCACTTTTATTTTACTAGGACAACCATGGATTACATCCAGAATAGAAAAATAATAAACACTTCACTGCTTTGGGCTCAATTTGACTAAGTTAGACTTTATTCCACTAAGCAGAAACCACCTACTATAATCATTCATCTCTTTAGTGGGGTAACAATAAAAATAAACGAATTCACCACCTTCAAAACAATACAAGGAAAACATGTTCTTGGGAAAACAGTTTTTGAGTCACACTATTCGGAAATATTCTATGATGTACCTAAGACTCAGAATCGATCTGAATTCAGCCAGATCAAACTTGTGCATCAATAATAGGACAACTGCCCTGGTTTTGTTTGCAATGACAAATAACATGGACACATCCATACAAAGCTACCCTGGCAGGATTCCACAAGGATCACAGCAGGAAGCACCATGAAAAAATTTGCGAGATTAATATTTAGGAATCGAACTGATATGCATGCACTTACTTAGATGCATGCGCAGCGGTGACATGTGACTAGTCAGCAAAACAACTAAAAAGATATTGAACAAAACTTGTTTATCGATCATGGTCAATTGTCATTGCTATAATGAAAGGGATCAGAAAGCAGGTCCTTGTAGATCCTAATAAAACCCCAAACGATTTTTCTAAACACCAATTCAATTTAAACATAAATAACACTTTTATTGCTAAATAAACTCTTCTAATCACTCACACATACTGGCACAAGTCGTATTATTTCAACAAGGAAATATGCTGATATAGGAAAACATGTTCAAATTACAAGAAAATTATTCTGATCAAATTAACTTGTCAAAGAATTTTAAGTATATAATCGAGGAGATTGGTTATCTCCGCTGTCATTAAAACTTTGTACAAATAAGCTTCAGAATTGAGTTAGTTTCGGGTTTATTTACATAAAGTTGAAGTCAGAAGTTTACATACACATTAGCCAAATACTTAAACTTTTTCACAATTACTGACATTTAATCGTAGAAAACATTCCCCGTCTTAAGTCAGTTAGGATCACTACTTTATTTTAAGAATGTGAAATGTCAGAATAATAGTACAGAGAATTATTTATTTCAGCTTTTATTTCTTTCATCACATTCCCAGTGGGTCAGATGTTTACAAACAATTTGTTAGTATTTGGTAGCATTGCCTTTAAATGTTTAAATGTTTAACTTGGGTCAAATATTTTGGGGTGCCTTCCACAAGCTTCTCACAATAAGTTTCTGGAAATTTTACTCATTCCTCCAGACAGAACTGGTGTAACTGAGTCAGGTTTGTAGGCCTCATTGCTCGCACAAGCGTTTTCAGTTCTGTCCGTACATTTTCTATCAGACTGAGGTCAGGGCTTTGTGATGACCACTCCAATACCTTGACTTTGTTGTCCTTAAGCCATTTTGTCACAACTGTGTAGGTATGCTTGGAGTCATTGTCCATTTGGAAGACCTATTTGTGACCGAGCTTTAACTTCCTGGCTGATGTCTTGAGATGTTGCTTCAAAATAATTTTCCTTCCTCATGATGCCATCTATTTTGTGAAGTGCACCACTCCCTCCTGCAGCAAGGCACCCCCACAACATGATGCTGCCACTCCCATTCTTTACTGTTGGGATGGTGTTCTTCGGCTTGCAAGCCTCACCCTTATTCCTCCAAACATAATGATGGTCATTATGGCCAAACAGTTGCACTTTTGTTTCATCAGACCAGAGGACATTTCTCCAAAAAGTAAGATCTTTGTCCACATATGAACTTGAAAACTGTAGTCTGGCTTTTTTATGGCAGTTTTGGAACAGTGGCTTCTTCGTGGCTCAGCAGCCTTTCTGGTTATGTCGATATAGGACTCGTTTTTACTGTGGATATAGATACTTGTCTACCCGTTTCCTCCAGCATCTTCACAAGGTCCTTTGCTGTTGTTCTGGGACTGATTTGCACTTTTTGCACCAAACTACATACATCTCTAGGACACAAAACGCGTCTCCTTCCTGAGCAGTATGATGGCTGAGTGGTCCCATGGTGTTTATACTTGTGTACTATAGTTTTTACAGATGAACGTGGTACCTTCAGGCATTTGGAAGTTGCTCCTAAGGATGAACCAGACTTGTGGTGGACTTGCAATTTTTTTTCTGAGGTCTTTGCTGATTTCTTTTGATTTTCCCATGATGTCAAGAGGCACTGAGTTTTAAGAAAGGCCTTAAAATACATCCACAGGTGGACCTCCAATTCAGTACACCTCCTATCAAAAGCTAAATGGCTAAATGTTTTAAGGCTTGACATAATTTTCTGGAATTTTCCAAGCTGTTTAAAGGCACAGTTAACTTAGTACATGTATATTTCTGACCCACTGGAATTGTGATATAGTCAATTAAAAGTGAAACAATCTGTCTGCCCCTCCCTGAACTGCCACCTTAACGTGGTGGAGGGGTTTGAGTACCCGAATGACCCTAGAAGCTATGTTGTCTGGGGCTATACGCCCCTGGTAGGGTCTCCCAAGGCAAACAGGTCCTAGGTGACGGGTCAGACTAAGAGCGGTTCAAAAACCCCTTATGATGGAGAAGAACTTAATGACCGTGACGTCGCCCGGTATGGCGCAGCCGGGGCCCCACCCTGGAGCCAGGCCCGGGGTTGGGGCTCGTATGCGAGCGCCTGGTGGCCGGGTCTCTCCCCACGGGGTCCGGCCGGGCTCAGCCCGAAGGAGCGACGTGGGGCCGCCTTCCCGTGGGCTCACCACCTGCAGGAGGAGCCGTAAGGGGTCGGTGCAGAGAAGATTGGGCGGCAGTCGAAGGCGGGGGCCTCGACGACCCGATCCCTGGACACGGAAACTAGCCTTAGGGACGTGGAACATCACCTCGCTGGCGGGGAAGGAGCCTGAGATTGTGCGTGAGGTTGAAAGGTTCCGACTAGAGATAGTCGGGATCACCTCTACGCATGGCTTGGGCTCTGGAACCACACTCCTCGAGAGGGGATGGACTCTTCACCACTCTGGAGTTGCCCATGGTGAGAGGCGGCGGGCTGGTGTGGGTTTGCTTATAGCCCCCCAGCTCAGCCGCCATGTGTTGGAGTTTACCCCTGTGAACGAGAGGGTCGTTTCCCTGCGCCTACGGGTCGGGGATAGGTCTCTCACTGTCGTGTGTGCCTACGGGCCGAACGGCAGTGCAGAGTACCCGGCCTTCTTGGGGTCTCTGGGAGGAGTGCTGGAAAGTGCTCCGACTGGGGACTCCGTCGTTCTGCTGGGGGACTTCAACGCCCACGTGGGCAACGACAGTGACACCTGGAGGGGCGTGATTGGGAGGAACGGCCCCCCCGACCTGAACCCGAGCGGTGTTCAGTTATTAGACTTCTGCGCTAGTTACGGTTTGTCCATAACGAACACCATGTTCAAGCATAAGGGTGTCCACCAGTGCACGTGGCACCAGGACACCCTAGGTCGTAGGTCGATGATCGACTTTGTAGTCGTTTCATCTGACCTGCGGCCTTATGTCTTGGACACTCGAGTGAAGAGAGGGGCGGAGTTGTCAACTGATCACCACCTGGTGGTGAGTTGGATCCGGTGGCGGGGGAGGAAGCTGGACAGACATGGCAGACCCAAGCGTACTGTAAGGGTTTGCTGGGAACGTTTGGCCGAATCTCCTGTCAGAGAGATCTTCAACTCCCACCTCCGGCAGAGCTACGACCGGATCCCGAGGGAGGTTGGAGATATTGAGTCTGAGTGGACCATGTTCTCCACCTCCATTGTCGAAGCGGCTGCTCGGAGCTGTGGCCGTAAGGTCTCCGGTGCCTGTCGAGGTGGCAATCCCCGAACCCGGTGGTGGACACCGGAAGTAAGGGATGCCGTCAAGCTGAAGAAGGAGTCCTATCGGGCCTTGTTGGCTTGTGGGACTCCTGAGGCAGCTGACAGGTACCGGCAGGCCAAGCGGACTGCAGCCCGGGTGGTTGTGGAGGCAAAAACTCGGGCCTGGGAGGAGTTCGGTGAGGCCATGGAGAAGGACTATCGGCTGGCCTCGAAGAGATTCTGGCAAACTGTCCGGCGCCTCAGGAGAGGGAAACAGTGCCCTACCAACGCTGTTTACAGTAGAGGTGGGCGGCTGTTGACCTCAACTGGGGATGTCGTCGGACGGTGGAAGGAATACTTCGAGGATCTCCTCAATCCCGCCGTCACGTCTTCTATTGAGGAAGCTGAGACCGGGGTCTCAGAGGTGGACTCGTCCATCACCCTAGCTGAGGTCACCGAGGTAGTCAAGAAACTCCTTGGTGGCAAGGCACCGGGGGTGGATGAGATCCGCCCTGAGTACCTCAAGTCTCTGGATGTTGTGGGGCTGTCTTGGCTGACACGCCTCTGCAGCATCGCGTGGCGGTCGGGGACAGTGCCTCTGGGATGGCAGACTGGGGTGGTGGTCCCTCTTTTTAAGAAGGGGGACCGGAGGGTGTGTCCCAACTACAGGGGGATCACACTTCTCAGCCTCCCTGGGAAAGTCTATGCCGGGGTACTGGAGAGGAGAATACGGCCGATAGTGGAACCTCGGATTCAGGAGGAACAGTGCGGTTTTCGTCCGGGCCGTGGAACACTGGACCAGCTCTATACCCTCTACAGGGTGCTGGAGGGTTCATGGGAGTTTGCCCAACCAGTTCACATGTGCTTTGTGGATTTGGAGAAGGCATTCGACCGTGTTCCCCGAAGCGGCCTGTGGAGGGTGCTCCGGGAGTATGGGGTCCCGGGTCCTTTGCTAAGGGCTGTCCGGTCCCTGTATGACCGAAGCAGGAGCTTGGTTCGCATTGCCGGTAGTAAGTCAGACTTCTTCCCAGTGCATGTTGGACTCCGGCAGGGCTGCCCTTTGTCGCCGGTTCTGTTCATAATTTTTATGGACAGAATTTCTAGGCGCAGCCAGGGGCCGGAGGGTGTCAGGTTTGGGGACAACACGATTTCTTCTCTGCTCTTTGCGGATGATGTTGTCGTGTTGGCCCCTTCACACCAGGACCTTCAGCATGCGCTGGGACGGTTTGCAGCCGAGTGTGAAGCGGCCGGGATGAGGATCAGCACCTCCAAATCCGAGGCCATGGTCCTCAGTCGGAAAAGGGTGGCTTGCTCCCTTCAGGTTGGTGGGGAGATCCTTCCTCAAGTGGAGGAGTTTAAGTATCTTGGGGTTTTGTTCACGAGTGAGGGAAGGATGGAACGGGAGATTGACAGACGGATCGGTGCAGCTTCTGCAGTAATGCGGTCGATGTACCGGTCTGTTGTGGTGAAGAAGGAGCTGAGCCGCAAGGCAAAGCTCTCTATTTACCGGTCAATCTACGTTCCTACTCTCACCTATGGTCATGAGCTTTGGGTCATGACCGAAAAGACAAGATCCCGGATGCAGGCGGCCGAAATGAGCTTTCTCCGCAGGGTGGCTGGGCGATCCCTTAGAGATAGGGTGAGAAGCTCGGTCACTCGGGAGGAGCTCAGAGTAGAGCCGCTGCTCCTCCACATCGAGAGGGGTCAGTTGAGGTGGCTCGGGCATTTGTTTCGAATGCCTCCTGGACGCCTTCCCCGGGAGGTGTTCCGGGCACGTCCCACTGGGAGGAGGCCCCGGGGAAGACCTAGGACACGTTGGAGAGACTATGTCTCCCGGCTGGCCTGGGAACGCTTCGGTGTCCCCCCAGAAGAGCTGGAGGAAGTGTCTAGGGAGAGGGAAGTCTGGGCATCTCTGCTTAGACTGCTGCCCCCGCGACCCGGCCCCGGATAAGCGGAAGAAGATGGATGGATGGATGGACAATCTGTCTGTAAACAATTGTTGGAAAAATGACTTGTGTCATGCACAAAGTAGATGTCTTAAATGACTTGCCAAAACTATAGATTGCTAATATTAAATCTGTGGAGTGGTTACATTTTTTTTTAATGACTTCAACCTAAGTGTGAGTAAATGAGCTGGACTGTTCATTTATCAGAGCCATTAGCTTGAGTTTTTTGGTCTTCCGAGGGATCAACCTGCATCAAGTAGAGAAAAGACAATTTAACACAAAGATTAGAGGAGATGACAGCTCATCATAGTGATGAAACAGACAAACTTTGAGTACGGTAGGTTCATACATTTGATAAAACACTCTTTAGTTCCTTCATGATGGTGTCGAGACTGGAGACTGTGCTGTGTAGCTGTTGTTCATAACTGCCTTTCTGCTGGTCAAAAGCTTTTAGGTTTTTCTCTGTGTCTCTTAAGCTGTTCTTCAACTCCTCCAACTCATGCTGAAGACTGCGGTTAGCTGCCTCTAGCTCTGCTGAATGCTTTGAATCTTCCTCTGCAAAACAAAGAAGGTTAGATTAACAAATATAATGTTACTTCAGTGCAACGAAAAATTTTCCATAATTTGAATTAACATGCACTGATGAATAATGCACAATAAAGCCAGGAACATGCATTAAAGGGACAGTTCACCCAAAAATGAAAATTATCTCATCATTTACTCACCCTCATGGCATCCAAGATGTGTATGACTTTCTTTCTTCTGCTGAACACAAATGAAGATTTTTTGAAGAAATGAAGAATATTCTTCAAATGAAGAATATTTCAGTTCTGTAGGTTCATACAATACAAGTGACTGGTGATCAGACCTTTGTAGCTCCAAAAATCACATAAAGGAAACATCAAAGTAATCCATTAAGCCCAAAATATACTTTGATTTTGACACGAACACTCAGCGTCTACATACAGTCGAACACGAGCCTGTCAAAGTATACTCCATCTGACGGTGCGCGCATACACAGGCAGTTGGC
Organism: Moxostoma hubbsi; assembly: GCA_032164185.1. NCBI lineage: Eukaryota > Metazoa > Chordata > Actinopteri > Cypriniformes > Catostomidae > Moxostoma > Moxostoma hubbsi. The sequence continues at coordinate 28,737,148 of JAVLUX010000021.1, forward strand.
ACATGACACCGGACTACTTCTCTTCAGGAGTTTAGACCTATAAAGAAGTCCTTCAGACTTGAGTTATACAATTACAGGTATCTCCAGACCTCCTCACGTGTTCTTGACGTACACATCCACAGTTTATTATTAATTTATTTTTATTTTATCCCCTTTTCTCCCCAATTTAGAATGCCCAATTCCCAAGTTCTCGTGGTGGCGTAGTGATTCGCATCAATCCAGGTGGTGGAGGACGAATCTCAGTTGCCTCCATGTCTGAGACCGTCAATCTGCACATCTTATCATGTGGCTTGTTGAGCGTGTTACCGCGTAGACGTAGAGGCTTCACGCTATTCTCTGTGGCATCCACGCACTACTCACCACACCGAGAGTGAGAACCACACATTATAGCCACCATGAGGAGGTTACACTATGTGACTCTACCCTCCCTAGCAACCAGGCCAATTTGGTTGCTTAGGAGACCTGACTTGAGTCACTCAGCACACCCCGAATTCGAACTCACAACTCCAGGTGTGGTAGTCAGTGTCAGTACTCGCTGAGCAACCCAGGCCCGATACACATACACATCCACTGTTGACGTTTTTACCTTCGCCTCCTGTTGTTTACCGGCGATTACATCTTCTTGTGCATCTTTGTGACAACAATGGCTCAAATATGAGTGTTGCCACCTTTTGGACCTACAAATTAGGGCACATACTTCCAGGTGACTGCACATTCTGCATGTTCAAAGACACTCATTTAGAAAAATCAGGCTTGTGCGTGTTCAGTGCTCAAATACTCTGCTTATGATGAGAACTGGGTCACACGTCCTGTAGGCGAACGTTCAGAACGTATACTTTGGCTTAAGTCTTCAGTGTTTTTATCCATATCTTCAGAAGTGATATAATAGGTGTGGGCGAGAAACAGATCATAATTGTCCTTTTTTTTAACTGTAAATCTCCACTTTCACTTTTACATCTGAAAGTCACATGTGGTGCCTGTTTAGTTTCACTTTCACATCTGAAAATTAAAGTGGAGATTTACAGTAAAAAAAAAAAAAAAAAAAAAGAATTACATTTTGATCTGTTTCTCACCCACATTTGTACTGCTTCTGAAGTATGGATTAAAAGACTGGAGTCTTGTGGATTACTTTTATGTTTCCTTTATGTGATCAAATGTCTGGTCACAATTCACTTACATTGTATGGACCTAAAAATCTTAATCTGTGTTCTGCAGAAAACAGAAAGTCATACACATCTGGGATGGCATGAGGGTGAGTAAATGATGAGAGAATTATAATTTTTGGGTGAACTATCTCTTTAAGAAAGCAAACATGATCGGCTTTTATTTTTAACTCACTAACAATTGTTCATGTGCACACGACATATCATTTCAAATCATTACCCAGTTTAATGTCCTGTTGCATGAGTTTCTGCTCAATCTCCTCTCTGGTTTTCTCACTCTTATCCAGCTTCTGCATCATGCTGCCCACATCCACCATGGCCCCGTTGTAGACGATCAGGCTACCTGACTCGCCACACTCCTCCGATTCACACTTGATCTTCTGACAGGGCAGCAGGGTTTGGTTACCTGTGGGCAAAGACATTGAGTTCCAGTCTACTAGAGGATGATGGAGATGTGCTCTAGAGTTACAAATAAGCATCTCAGTTACAGTTATCATATCTTTCTGTACCTAATAGGTTGTCTATTTGAGCATCAGGCATCAGTGTAGGGCTGGGCTCGTCTTTAAGCCGGTCCGTTAGCTTGCGATAGTAGCAAGACTCTTTAACCAACGGTTTGTTCAACAGTTTCTTCACCTGAAAACGTCAGCAAAAAAAGAATATTAGTGATCAGTAGACTAGAGGTCTACTGATACAGGACTTTGCCGATATCGATAACTAAGGTAGTGGAAAAGGCCAAAAAACGATTAATCAGCCGATAGTCTTTAAAATGGATTTATAGAAGTTAACACGATTAGGTTTACTATATTATGACGTGTGCAAACATGAGGCTACAAGACCCCAAAATAAAATAAAATCCTAGATGTAGTTTTTTGTTCAATTAAAATCTAAATAATAACCAGAAAAAGTTGTGCATAACGCAGGACTAAAAAAAAAAAAAGCACGAAACACACGGGGGACTCTTATTTTGAAATGACAGAGACTTGGCTCTGTTACAATGCTCTATCAATAGTTAAGTAAACCATTTACATAATTTGCAACTATCGGCACAGATAAATCTGTAAACCAATATATCAGTCTACCTCTACAATAGCTGATAGAAATATATTCTATATAACAATATTGTAAATGAAATTACAGCTAATAATAAAAATAAATAAACCGGTGTTGCAAGAGCTTCTATTTTTCTTAAAACTGCTTTAATAGAATTTAGTCAGAACAGATGGCATATTTAAAAAAAGGCTGAGGGACAAAGTATGAAAAAAAAATCTAGAACCTGTAACATCTCAATACAAAATACTGCACAACAGCAGCACCTGAGCTCTGGAGAGATGCAAGCCCAGAGTGTACATGAGCTCCTCCAAGTCCTTCTCCAGCAAGTAGCCACAGTGACTCTGGTCAAAGTACACAAAGGCCATCAGCAGATCCCTGTTAAATGTTACCATCTGCTTTTTCCTCTCATCCTACAAACAGCCAAAAGAAAACATTCTATAATATGAACAATCCCACTCCTTACACCTACTACGAGGAAAGTTGTATGCTTCAATAGGATATGCCTGTAGGGCTCACTTTATCTTTAGAAGATCTCTCTTTGGGTTTTCGGTCATCTTGGCGGTCGTCTCTTCTGTCTCTCCCATTGGAGTCTTCATCAACTTTATCTAAGGAGCACAACAGATCACCTCTGTCTTTGGTTCCGAGAGTCAGTACGTTTACATGCAGTTATAATCCAGTTACAGTGAGTTTGAGTTGTCAAGCTACAGTCATCATCTGTCTGTACAAGTATACATGACACAATGTGTAATGAAATATCTGAAGGACGAACATCAGCTGTGGAAGTGACATAACACGTTTTCTTGCTGGCTTTTCACATTCTTGGTGACTTAAAAATCTGAAGGTCTTTGTTTTCCGTTTATTTAAAAGGGATAGTTCACCCAAAAATTCTACTCACCCTCATGTCATCCCAGATGTGAATGACTTTCTTCTGCAGAACACAAACAAAGATTTTAAGAAGAATATTTCAGCTCCGTTTCTCCTTACATTGCAAGTAAATGGTGATCAGACCTTTGTAGATCCAAAAATCACATTAAGAAATATAAACAATCCATACGACTCCAGTGGTGGTTAAATCCATATCTTTAGAAGCAATATAATAGGCGTTGTAAGAAACAGATAAAAATGTAAGTTGTTTTTGCTGAACTTCTGTAAAGCTGCTTTGAAACGATGTGTGTTGTGAAAGGCGCTATACAAATAAAATTGACTTGACTTGACTTTTCCTTCTAAATCGCCACTTTCACTTTTATATCTGAAAGTCACATGTGGTTCATGTTTAGTTTCTCTTTCACATCTGAAAATTAAAGTGGAGATTTAGAATAAAAAAGGACTTAAATATGTATCCGTTTCTCGCCCACACCTATTATCGCTTCTGAAGATATGGATTAAAACACGGTCACTGTCATATGGATTACTTTTTGTTTCGTCTATGTGATTTTTGAAGCTACAAAAGGTCTGGTCACCATTGTTTGGACCTACAGAGCTAAGATATTCTTCTTGAAGTCATGTTTAGCAGAAGAAAGTCATATAGATCTAGGATGGCATGAGGGCATATAAACGATGAGAATTTACATTTTTGGGTGAACTGTTCCTTTAAGAATGTTCAACTCATTCAGCGGCAACAACATGAATGCCGTCTCCGCACGTTCACCATGATACATTTATCTTGTTTGCGTAGTGTTTTTCCAGGTTAAATACATGTTGGAAATCACCTTTTTGGAATATATGCGCAATGCCGAGGCCAATTGTGGTTAAATTTACATGTATACATTATGGACGAAGCCAGCTACAATCGCATTTTGTAGGTCTGTTAGTCCTACTTTGCAAAAATAAGATTTCAGTTGGACCGGTGTTTACATGACATTTTAAGACATTTTTTGTTTTAGCCTGACTGAAATCGAACTTTTAAACTGCATATAATCATAATGTTACATAAACTGAAGCGTCTCTTTTAGGACCAGATGCATTTGCTTTTGAAACAGTTTGAGGCCTACCATCATCATCATAGTCATCTGCATCTTCTGCCTCTAAGGGGTCATATTCATCAACGTTGTCGTTTTTGCTGCTTCCATCTTCATTATCATCTTCATCTTTTGATTCTTCTCTCTTAATACCTCTCTCTTTCTTCTCATCCTACACTCAGCACATTAAAATTCATACTGATTGATTACTCATGTTTAAAAAGAAAAAAAAAACAAGCTTAAAAATTTAATTCGTTTGATCAACCGTGACACCACTAAAGCCTTTAAGGCACATCTGATTAATGCACTCACCTTTCTCTTCTCATCCTCCTCTCTCATTCTCTTTGAGACAGGCTCTCCGTTTTCTTCATCTTTCTCCTTCTTTATGTCTCTCCTTTCAGCCTCTTTTTTAGCTTTCTCTTTGTTCTCTTTCCTCTCATCCTTGCTCGGAATAGCAGCCAGTGCTTTGTAGATCCTGAAGCCAAAGTCTCGTTGAAGCATCTCATTGAACAGCTCAGCAAACAAAGACACCTAAACAGAAGCCAATAAACAAGCACTAGTGAGACCATACATCAAAGTTTAGTACTTTGTTCATTATGATGTCTAATGGCTACATCCTAAAGTGCGGTTCACACCAAACATGTTCTTGCGCTAAAAAAAGCTAGATGTAGTGCAATGAATATAACAGACTTTGTGTTTTAAAGTGTTTTTTTAAATGGCATATAAAAATGGTAAACTCATTGCACCTCACATGAATCAATTGTTGAACAGTTGATGCAAACAGAGTCAGACATTATTAAAGATAACAACTCAATATTCTAATAAGCACAAAAAAATACACAGCATGAACAAACATTGATTGAATTTTGAATTGGATGAAATTGTCTATCGATTCTCTTCAGTTCTGAATAACTGCACATAAATGCATAAATTGACATTTTATAAATTGGCCTTTAAATTGCTCTCCATGTTCTACATTGGTTTGTCTCCATGCAGTGCTCCTCACCTCAAAAGAGTGCTCCTTATTATCCTCCAGTCTGTAGTCCAGCAGCACACTCAAGGACATAATGCTGCAGTCAAATTTGCCGTTCTTTGCAGCCCAGTTGGGGTGGACGATTATAGTGGGCTCATCCGGCAGAACATACCTTCTCTCCCTGCGCTGATGCTCCTGTTCCTCCTGCCGCTTACGATCCTCCTCCTGGAAGGAAATATTTTCATGTTTGGATGTGATTTATCTGAGAGACCCTCCATAAGTGCAGGATCCTCTGATCTCTCTTTACCTCTCTGTCATCCTCAGGTCTGCAGGGCTCAACCTCCTCCACGCTTGGAGCTTCAGGCTTCTCTGACTCCTTTGACTCCTCCACCAGCTCCTCTGTCTTCAGCTGTTTCGTGAGGCGAGCAATCAGCTGTGACTTCAGCCCTTTAGAGCTCAGGGAACGGCTCTCCAACTCCTTCCGCAAGTCATTCACCTGTGGGCAAATAAGACTGAAATCAAAATAGGAGTTATGTGGCATCATAGCTTTAAGACCATCTATATGCAAGTGTCCTTCGAAAAGTCAGGGTTCCCACACTGTTTGACCATGATCTTTCCTGTTGTTTAGGATTACAGAATAAAGTATTTCTTTAAAATTTATTTGTAGAGATTGCTCAAGTGGATTTCCATTTGCATGCCAGGAACTTATCTTTGAAACTACTTTACTAGTGTACCAATGAGCTCATTTACATGGACACCATGAAGCTGTTTATTGCAAGAAAGCTGCTCAAGGATGGAAAGCAGGATTCTCGTTTATCTGAAACATGTTATCAGCTTCCTCTCTACTCCTGTACACATGCAGCTCTGTCAGTAAGCAGCTTTCTCCACAGCAACGTAATTTCCCAAACATGACATCTGAGGGTGGAAGAATTTATTCTCTGTAGCTTTGCTTTATTTCCAGATAATCCAGAGTTTTTGCTGTGTATGTATCCTTAATTTTCCATAGCGATCTGCAGTGGAATTGCCAGCTGAAAAGCAGATACAGGGCAGTACGCTGTTAGAGCCAAAGCTTCGGACTTCGGACCAATTGACTCTGTGCCATGAGAACTTATAAATTTTTTTTCTAAGTCTGTGGAGGCAAGGCATAGATCTAATGTGGTCGGAGACATTGCAATAGTGAGGTTTACCCCTTAAGTATACTCCGGAATTCCCCCCAATGTATGAGTGTTTATAAGCAAACGTGAGGGGCAGTAGTCCATATTTTACATTGATGTGTATAAATGGGTATCGTTTACAGTGTATGTGAATTCTTTCCCACTGAACTCCCAGAAATGTTTTGTAAATTTTTATTGATTCCTACATTAAATAAAGAAAAGCAAAGCATATATACATGGAATCAACATTTAAACCCCACAATCAATCCCCTCCCAATCCCCAACCCTGCCCCCCAACAAACATCCCTGTGGTCACATATGAGTATATACACAAAAAAAAAAAAAAAAAAAAGCAAACAAAAACACAAACAAAAATATTTATATACATATAATAAATAGTCACACACATTTATACCTCCAACTCTCTCTCTCCACCGCCAACCCCCCTTTTTAAAACAAAACGGCCTATGTAATTTATTGAAATGTAATCTGGGACAGTAACCATCCAAATGAAGGACTTGCTGACAAAATTGAAATAAGAGAGGGGTACATCTACAGGGAGAGTAGTTAAATTTTGGAATACAATTCTTTAGGGATACATTAAAGCGGCAACTATACGATTTATTTTTCTCTGTATGTGGCAACATCACTTGGGCATGATCTGAGACTAAGATGTTTCCAATTGAGCAATCAAAAACAGATGAAATGATGGACTTCTGTAATAAATTCTGGAATAAATGTTATGGACTGATGGAGAAAAAAATTTATAGTCCCTACAAGTATTGGTTAAAAAGTCTCCAAATATATGTAAGACTAAAGATTTTTATACATCCCCTGAAGTCTCCTCCCAATACCAGTTTTTCCTGCATAGAGAATTACTAGGCGGCTGCCTCCATCAAACTTCGTGCCACCTCCGGCAGTCTACAATGTTCTGGTGGGTGTTATTCCTTAAAACAAACTCCAGCCGCTAGGCGGAACCAACACAAAAAAGAAACACATAAGGTGCTCAGTTTCCTACATTCAGTCAAGTGAATGTTCAGTGAGCCTACACACTGAACTCATTCCATTGACTTTATAAAGGTCATCGCTTGATATGGGCATTTAAATATTTTGTGGCCATCTTTAGCATCTATTCTCAACTTGGTCGGGAATATCAGTACAAAAACGACATTCCATTGATGTAAGAGTTTCATGCATTTCTTGAATAGATCATGTTTCTCTCTTGTCGAATTCGCAAAGTCTGGGAACAAGAAAATGCTGTGGTTCTTCCAAGAATGCTTTCCTTTACTCTTCGCCTCACATAACATTTCAGAAATTTGGCCAGAAATGATCGGGGCCTGTCTCCCTCAGAAGATCTCTGAGCCAGAACTCTGTGAGCTTGCTCAATTGCCAGCGTATGGCCTGTTATATTCAGCAGACTCGGGAAGAGCTCATCTAGGAATTTCACCATATGTCAGCCTTCTTCGTCTTCAGGAAATCCAACAATTCAAATGTTGGATTTCAAATGTCCAGTTTCGATTCTCCATATAATCCAACTTTTCCCAAATGCACTCCAAGTCCATCTTGGTTGCCAGCGGAATAGCAGCTAATTCCCTCTCCAATTACTCAAGACAATCGATCCGTTTCTCAACATCTCGACACTTTTTTAACCAACTCATTGAATTTTGTCTCCATGTCAGTGATCAATTCACGTATTACAGCAAGATTCTCCAAGTCAGTAACAAACTTCGTCAGCATTGCTCTTATGTTGGACAGTTGACACTGAATCTTTTCCACCACACTGGCCAAATTGAGTCCCGGGCTTTCGGCCTGTTGCTCAGGGGCTTCAGCTTGAGCACGTAAGTGTCTTTTAATGTCTCCAGAGCCCGAGGATTTTGAATTTTTTGACATATTGTCTTCATAGAACAGTTATGGAACAGGGTGTATTGAATCTCAATGGTTTATGACACAAAAAGTACTAAAACTAGCAAAGTGCGCAGAGCTCGCCGTTCACACGTCCAAACCTCGCATGGCGTCATGCAACTCCCCAATCCCAGAAATGTTGAATTATTTTCACTGTGTTGACTTGTTATCAGACTCCACCCAATGACGTTTGGTTGGCCACATCCATGTACTTTGGAAGAAACCCATGTGTGTTAGACCGCTATCTCTTAATCCCTTAAGCAGTATAACAAAAACAGCATTCTCAAGTGCATGATGTTTCAGGATGCTGCTTTCTGCAAAAACCCTGGAATAAAAAAAATTCTAAAGTGCATGTCTCCAATAAGATTCTCAATGGACAGACTGATGTTATCAAGCTAGGTTATGAGCAAGTTTTACTCTACACAAGCACTCACAAAAAGCAATACCCAAAAAATGTATATTCACAATAGAGAGTTTAGCTAAGTTTGAACTCTTTCTCTTTCGGGTAAATGGACCAAAATACATTGTTCGCAGGGGCATACAGAAATGTATGTCCAATAAAAATGCTCTGTAGAATCAAAAGACCCTCCCCTGATACCACTTGACAAAGTCAAGCAATACCAAGAAGCAAATCACAGTTTTGTTATGCTGTGATGTAAACTTAAGACTACTTATTATATTGTTGTTGTTGTTTTTTTAAATGCCAACACAGGAAATATGGCATTCAGCAAACCATTTAACGCAGTCTTTTAAGGAATATAAATCTTGGAGATGACAAGACAATAGAAACTTTGTACTGTTGCAGATAAGCTTTTTGTTGGCATCTTACCTTCATGGATTTCGGATCAAGCTTAGTCCAGTGAGTCGGCGTGATGACTTCCTTTGAATCGTCTTCATCTTTATCCTCCTCCTATTGCATATGATGTGAAAGAGAGGGAGAGACAAAAGGGACAACAATGTGTTAAAAGGCCATTCTCTTACTCCAAATTAGTCTTCTGCAACTAAAGTTGATCCGTGCAAGAAGCAAGGTCACAAATGTCTCTCATTGTCTCCTCCTAATGAGCTCTTGATTGGGTAAAACAAACATCCACTGCTAGGACACGGAAGCTCTCTAGCTTTCACAAACAGAGCCATATCCCACTCATCAGCCAATAAAAGCCAGTTCTGTGGAATACAAAAATATAATCAATGAAAGTGGGTTCAAGAGATGGACATGGGGACAGATGCACTCACTGATGGTCTCCACACTCATGTGTGTGGGAAACCCTACAGCTACCTTTAGCAAGTTTATGGCTTTTTAGCTTGCTTCGTAAACACCTAGTCAGAACTGTCCTGGGATAAACCACCCTCCCAGGAAAAATCACATCCACAAGATTCTAAACACAGTCCAATCAGAGAATAACATCAATAAAAAAAAAGAGACAGACAAGAGACAAAGCTCAGAGAGTATTTGGAGCTTGGCAGTTAATCAGAAAAAAAAACACAAACATCAAACACAACTGGCTCTCCAGATTCCAGTATTAATTTCCCAATTTTCATTGGTTCATCTTGGATGACTTGACTTGAAAATTCTGAAATTAGATGTTAAATTGTTGGAATTAAGCAGATAATTGAGTTAATGTTACATTGCCATCTAAATTAATTGGCTATCAGATGTGTAATTATGCTTTATTGCCAGAGCTGGAAGCTGGTTTACCAGTTAATGCAGGTGTCATTAAAGAATGACCTAAGCTCTTCCGCTGTGTGTGACTGCGTGAGAGAGGGAGAGCAAGAGGAAATGGGGTGGAGAATCAGGGATGACAGGATAGGATGGTAAAACTGGGTTTTGTATGATGTCTGTGATACTTGTCTGTTTCTTTGTCTGTGTTCTTTTTTTTTGTTGTTGAGTGTTTTGTTTGTCTATTCCTGTGCCTGTGAGAAGCGGAAATGAGAAGAGTGATTAGCGTTCAGTGCCTGTTCTCCATCAGTCTCCTTCCGTTCAGCCAAGATTTTCTCTGCCAGCTGCTCCTTGACTCCACGGGACAGGCCCTCCCACTCTGAGCGGGTAGGAAGACAATGCCAAACATCCGGGAGAAATAAAACCACTGTCTCCACATGTGCGGGGACTGTCCGCCCTTTGTGAGTCTCCTCAGGGCGGTGATAGCATATCTCTGCAAAACGATACCTGTCGCAAAGGAAGAGGCACGTTGGAAAGAAACATTCTGTGAGACATCACACAAGTTCATACTCTTCCTCCCAAACACATATATATGGAAAGATCCGATCCCAGTTTGTGGTTACACATCCCTCCCTCCCGAATGAGACGTGTGCAAAAATACAGTCTGCAAAACTCCACGGCAGTTTCTCAGGATGAATGACAGCCGCATATCAGTGAGGTCGACAGACAATATAAATGAAACGATACAAAATGAAAAGCCCTCCCCCTTTGCGTCAGGCCCCTCCCCCTGGCACTCGTGAATCTGAAACGCTTGCTTGTGAAAGATAGCTTACAAACCCCTGGGGGTGTGAGAGAAGGACATATTGAGACACAGTGAAAAGAAAGTTAAATATGTAAGATATGTAACACAAGGAAAAGGTCATAGGGAACAGAAAGTAACGATGGAAAGGACTCCTCCGGCTCTGCTCTCGGAGCAAAAGACTCAATTCATTCACCACACAGATAGAGAGGCAGACCTGCCACACACTTTAGCGTAAACATTGCAAAACAAAAGACAGAAATCAAATTAGAATCAAAATGAAGAAATAAAACACAAAAGCATCAAACATGTCAGGATTGCTGTGTCAAAACCATGCAGCGGGTAACAGACATTTGGATGTAGTCTGTTGGGCCTTTTGCGATGCTAAGGCCTAATATTAAAAGATGCACACATGGAGATTACAGGAGAAGCATCAGCACAAGTTTAAAAGTGTCTGTACTTACCACTGTGTACATAAACTTAGATCAATGGCAGTCAGAGCCTTACAACAACGTATGGCTGTCTTTATAAGGACTGAGGCATCATTTTCAGGGTCAGCCCCATCCAAAGAGGGAGACCAGTGACCCCCAATGGCCATGGCCTCGTCTTTGCCTCGCATCCCCACCAGGAACTGAAAACAGAGGAGTTTGCAGAGAAAAAGGGGGTTACATTATATACTACACTAGAAAGATGCTGAATATTCTGAAGGTGGCACAGACACACATTGTGTAAATGTGGTGGACACAGGGAAAGAAAACATCAGTAAACATCATATTCCGCATAGCAAAGCCTTCAACAATAGAATAGGATGGAGACATCACGGTCAGCTCCACAACACCACTGACTCAAAATATATCCATAAAACCAAGATAAAAACTCCCCTAATGAAATACAGGAATTTTCTGGAATTTTCCAAGCTATTTAAGGCACAGTTAACAGTGTATGAAAAATTCTAACGCACTGGAATTGTGATATAGTCAATTAAAAGCGAAACAACCTATCTGTAAACTATTGTAATAAAAATTACTTGTGTCGTGCACAAAGTAGATGCCCTAAATGACTTGCTAAAACTATAGTTTGCTGATATGTAATTTGTGGTTAAAAAATTGTTTTAGTTTTAATGACTTCAACATCAGCGTATGTAAACCTCTGACATCAACTGAATATGGAAACATGCGCTTTCAGTACATTCATCGTGTCTCCAAATTGTCATCTTGTGAATAATAATGAACCTTATTCCTCATAAACCTAAATCTGGTAAAATATATAGGCTATAAAAAGCTTAATAAAAAAAAAAAAAAAAAAAAAAAAAAAAAAAAAAAAAAAAAAACAGAAAGCAGGGTATTGTGAGAACATGGTTTATTGAGAGAAAGCATTCCTGTTTTCATATACTATATACAGTGCACCCAGAAAGTATTCACAGCGCTTCACTTTTTCCACATATTGTTATGTTACAGCCTTATTCCAAATAAGATTAAATTAATTATTTTCCTCAAAATGCCTTTGCTCGGTACTTTGTTGAAGCACTTTTGGCACCAATTACAGCATCAAGTCTTTTTGTGTATGATGCTACAAGCTTGGCACACCTATTTTTGGGCAGTTTCTCCCATTCTTCTTTTCAGGACCTCTCAAGCTCCATCAGGTTGGGTGGGGAGCGTCGGTGCACAGCCATTTTCAGAGATGTTCAATCGGGTTCAAGTCTGATCTCTGGCTGGGCCACTCAAGGACATTCACAGAGTTGTCCCGTAGCCACTCCTTTGTTATCTTGGCTGTGTGCTTAGGGTCGTTGTCCTGTTAGAAGTTGAACCTTCACCCCAGTCTGAGGTCCAGAGCACTCAGGAGCAGGTTTTCATCAAGGATGTCTCTGTACATTGCTGCATTCATCTTTCCCTTGATCCTGACTAGTCTCCCAGATCCTGCCACTGAAAAACATCCCCACAACATGATGCTGCCACCACCATGCTTCACTGTAGGGATGGTATTGGCCAGGTGATGAGCGGTGTCTGATTCCTCCAGATATGACGCTTGCCATTCAGGCCAATCTTTGTTTCATCAGACCAGAGAATTTTGTTTCTCATGGTCTGAGTCCTTCAGGTGCCTTTTGGCAAACTCCAGGCGGGCTGTCATGTGCCTTTTACTGAGGAGTGGCTTCCGTCTGGCCACTCTACCATACAGGCCTGATTGGTGGAGTGCTGCAGAGATGGTTGTTCTTCTGGAAGGTTCTCCTCTCTCCACAGAGAAACAATGGAGCTCTGTCAGTGACCATTGGGTTCTTGGTCACCTCCCTGACTAAGGCCCTTCTCCCCCGATAGCTCAGTTTGGCCGGGTGGCCAGCTCTAGGAAGAGTCCTGGTGGTTCCAAACTTCTTCCATTTATGGATGATGGAGGCCACTGTGCTCATTGGGACCTTTAATGCTGCATAAATGTTTCTGAACCCTTCCCCAAATCTGTACCTCGATAAAATCCTGTCTCGGACGTCTACAGACAATTCCTTGGACTTCATGGCTTGGTTTGTGCTCTGACATGCACTGTTAACTGAGGGACTTATATAGACAGGTGTGTGTGTGCTTTTCCAAATCATGTCCAATCAACTGAATTTACCACAGGTGGACTCCAATCAAGTTGTAGAAACCTCTCAAGGATGATCAGTGGAAACAGGATACACCTGAGCTCAGTTTTGAGTGTCATGGCAAAGGCTGTGAATACTTATGTACATGAGATTTTTTTCATTTTTATTTTTAATACATTTGCAAAGATTTCAAACAAACTTCTTTCACATTGTCATTATGGGGTATTGTTTGTAGAATTTTGAGGAAAATAATCAATTGAATACATTTTGGAATAAGGCTGTAACATAACAAAATGTGGAAATACTGAAGTGCTGTGAATACTTTCCGGATGCACTGTAAGCGTCATACTCTTTACTCATTTATACACACGGGTTGGTGAGAAAGCAGCATTATACATAGCAACGTAATATCCCCATAATAATATGATGTTTATGTATATAACAAACAAGGCATTTGAGAAAGACTTTATATTGTACACTCTGTTGCTTCTCTTTATTTACATATTTTCCACAGTTGTTGCTGTATGTTTCCTTAACTTTCTGTTTCGACCTGCAGCGGAATTCCAGCGCATCAGTGGGGTTTTCTCCATTACATTGGGTATTCCCCAATGTACGAGCGCATATACGCGGAGGTAAGGGACAGTCAATAATTTACACTGGTGTTTATAAATTTGTATAGTTTATTGTGTATGTGTTTTCTCTACTGTACTCCTGGAAATGCTTAAGTCTTTCTGCTTTGTTTACTTTTTGTTCTGTTCCATCCAATGAGGTGTTACCCCAGTCTGTTCACACACATGCGCACTCTTCAAAAACCTGTGAGAACGCCACTTGTGTGTTTATTTGGCCAGATAATTTGCATTCACTGGGAGATACCTAGGTGCGTTAAACCGCTTTCTCTTAATCCCTTAAGTGGCGTAAAAAAACTCGCGTTCTCTTTTACATGATATTTCAGAATGCCGCTTTCAGCAAAACCTGTGAAATAAACAGTTTTCTTAAGTGCATGTAAATGGGGTAATTTTTAACATTTTAATTTAATTAAAAAACTATTGACTGATTTATCTGTTATCAGTCTTTCCAGCACCTCAGTTATCGGTATCGGCAAAATCAAATATCAGTTACTGTTGCAGTCTATGGCCTATAATGTAATATAATGTATTTGCTTGCTGGTACTAATAGCTTTTGCAAAGTCCATTACACACTGATTTTGTCCATTCTTGTGAAATACTACAGTATAACAAGTGTAAAGCAAATTTTCATGAAATAACATAAGTTAACGCGTAACATAAGTAGATTAATTGGCACAAACAAAAAGCTTGTAATAGTTAGCTGAATTTAGTTGTGTTATTCAGAGAGCTGTACCTTGATGAGGCGAGCAGGGTGCTGAAAGGTGTCTCTCAACTCTGCTGGATCTTCTGCCAGAGCACAGGACTTATGGTACAGCTCATCTAGACTAGGGTTGGCTAGCAGCATCACCTGTAACAACACAAGAGTCAATATATTTCATACATGGAGATGAGCATCTAAATGACAGCACATTGTCAAAAAACACTGATTTGTCAAAGAACACTTTGTTGACTCAAAATTAGCAGAAAGTGTTAATCTGATATGGTATTTGCAGATAAACAAATAAAAGTTATTACTTTAAGGGGGTTTGTGTGGTCATACCTTTGCACTATATGTGTGATTGGCATCTGGTGGATCCAGCACAGCTGTATTCTTCACCAGAGAGTCCACCTCTTTATGCATGATGTGGAAGTTACAGTAGTTTCCAAAGGTGAAAGGTCGTGTTAGGGGGAACGCATCCACCCAGGTAAACATAGCGTCAAAAAAGTCGCTTGGGATGTACAGGCTCTGATACCTCCGTCGCAGCTCCATCACATCACAATTATAACTGACGAGGACAGAAACTGAGTCATAACATAGGCATATACTATAAAGGATAAACTGGACAATACTATATTTACTATATCTAAACATCTTTGAAAATTCTATTATAACGTAAATGTAATGATTGTGTATTTTAGAAAACCAACTAAATAAAATGTTAGAATGTTGTTTGTATGGGGCATTCTTAAAATAATTGTCAAAATTCTTGCTCTGAAACATAAAACCTACCCATCAAGGGAGAATTTGGAGAACTGCACAGTATATCGTGGTAACACTCTATGTGGTCGTCTGGGAGAACGTTCTCTTCGAGGAGACCGGTCTCTAGAACGTTTCCGTGTGGGTGAACGTTCTCTTGATCTTCTCCGCTCTCTATCTCTCTCCCGACTTGACAAACAGGCAAAATAAAATTTTAGCTTGTATAACCATTTCAAAAGATCCATAATATTTATTACTATATTAAATTGTTTCTCTGAGATCCACTTACAATGTCAATATCTTATTGTGCCTAAACCAGTCTACATTAATATTTTTCATGAATTTTTTACACCGTTGTGGATGTGTAAACTGTCGCTGTACGATGAAAAACGCATATCTCCACTTTAGGCAGTTTCCATAGATGGAATGCGCCAAATGACATCTTCATACTGTTTGAAACAATGAAAAGAAGTTTAATTGGGCTGTCTGTTTAACAAGTGCATCCCAAATTCCACAAAAGTTGGGACAGTATGAAAGTTACTAATAAAAACAAAAAGTAGTGATTTGTAAATTATATTCAACCTTTGCTAAATTGAAAGCTCTACAACTGAACATTATATGATTGTGGCACGGTGGAGGGCGGGACCGGGGCGTGATTACGCACGCCCGGTCCCGTATCAGGCAAATTGAGCCGTCAAGAGGGATAAAGGCCACTCGCAGACGGCGATCAAGAGAGAGAGCTTAATCAACAGACATGTCTGCTGATTAAGCTCTCTCTCTCGATCGCCGTCTGCGAGTGGCCTTTATCCCTCTTGACGGCTCAATTAGCCTGATACGGGACCGGGCGTGCGCAATCACGCCCCGGTCCCGCCCTCCACCGTGCCACAATGATGTTTCACCTTGTGAATTTAATTGTTATTTTTTTATGTACAGTAATTTCAAATCACATGCTCCAAAAAAGTTGAGACGGGCAATTTACGACTAATAACAATTTGATGAGTTAAAATAACAAGGTGATGTTAAACAGGTGAGTTAATCGTGTCATAGTAGATAAGGAGCCTCCATAAACAGCCTAGTCCTTCAAGAGCAAGCATCATTCTAGACTTGGCAATTTGCCAACAGATGCTTCAGCAATATGATAATAATGTTCCCCAATGACAAATTGGAAGGATTTTGGGCATTTCACCCTCTACATTGTACAATATTGTTAAAAGATTCAAGGAATCTGGTCAAAACTTGGTGCGTAAAGGCCAAGACAAAAACCACTTCTGAATGCGTGTGATCTCTGATTCCTCAGACGTCACTGTCTTAAAAATCATTATTCATCAGTAATGAATATCATGAACATGGGCTTGGGATAACTTTAGTAAACCTCAGTTAGTGAACACCACTCGCCGCTGCATCCACAGATGCAAGTTAAGATTTTACTATGCAAAGCAGAATCTCTACATCAACACTGTTCTGATGCGCTGCTGACTTCTCTGGCCTTCGTCTCATCATAGATGGAAGGTAGAACAGTGGAACTGTGTTTTTTGGTCCGATGAATGCACATTTTAAATCGTTTTTGAAAATCACAGCCGTCGTGTTCTCTGGGCCAAAGAGAAAAAGGGCCATCCAAGCTGTTATTAGCGTCAGGTCCAAAAGCCAGTGTCTTTATGAGCCAGTGGTGTGTCAGTGCCCATGGCATGGGTAACTCGCACATCTGTGAGTGCACCATAAATGCAGACAGATATGTACAAATTTAGGAGCAGCATATATTGCCACCCACCACCATCTTTTCCAGGGATGCCTGGAGTTTTCAGCAGGACAACTTCAAACTGTCTCCAATTGAGAATGTGTGGTGCATTAGTAAGCACAAAACATTGCAATGAAGATCCTGTACAATTGTGCAGCGAAAGACCTACATAATGGATGAATGGGGGAAACTTCCACTTTCTTAACATAAACTTGTGTCTTCAGTTCCCAAATGCTTAAGTGTTATTAGAAGAAATGGTGATGTTTCACAGTGGAAAACACTTAACTGTCCCATATGTTTTGGAGCAAGTTGCAATCATCCGATTTAAAATTATTGTACATAAAAAAAAAAAAAAAAATGAATTCACAAGGTAAAACATAATATAATATTTAGTTGTTGTGCTTTCAATATAGCAAAGGGTAAATATAATTTACAAATCACTCATTGTTTTTATTAACATTTTTCATACTGTCACAACTTTTTTGGAATTGGGGTAGTGTCTTTTAAGACTTTATGAAGAGATTTTCCATGGTCTTGAAAAATGTGTTTTTTGTAGATACGTTTTTCATCAGTCAGCGACGACATGCAGGTTGGTCAAACGTTAATGTTTCTGAGGATTTCAGAACAAGCTGTTTTCCAGCTTGCTTTAATAAATGTCTTTTTGGATTGCATTTCTAAATTTACAACTACCTCTTCACAGTATGTTATCATAGTACAATGAACTTATCTGAAAAGCTAAAAAGATTATTCTGCATGATATGACCCCTTAAAAATACAAAGTGAAAAAGGCACTGGCTTATGCTTGTGAGCTGACCTGCGGTCATCCTTCCTCAGGATGAGTTCTGGTCGTTCACTGCGACTGGGGAAGCGGGGAGAGGGGTCCACACGCCTTAATTGTTGTGGCTGAGGCATCATTCGCACTGGGGGCTGCAGTAAACACCCTGAGAACACAGAGTCTACACACAGCAGAGAGAAAGATAAGATATATTTTGGAGATGGATGGCTCTGTGAAAGTCCTACAGGTGTTAATGTACCTTTAGGGGATGGCTGGGGAAGCAGTGGCTGAGGTGGGTTCTGCAGCAGTGGGGCCAGAGAGGCAGCAGAGAGCTGGGCCTGCAAAAGAGAGGGAGTTGGCCCCTGGGCTGGGACACTGAACGAAGTGTGAGGGGGAAGAGACTGCAGCATGGTAGGACCAGGTTTCATCATGTTCGGACCCGGGGGCTGACTCTGAAATACCCAGAGACAGAGCAGAAGAGATGGGTTTGCTGCTATGTAGAATCTTCAAAACTACAGAGTATGACACTGATATCACTACAATGAACTAGTGCTTGAGACTAGGGCTGGGCGATAAAGCTAAAAACAGCTCAATATTTCTCAACTTTTTAATAATATATGATTTCTCAGATTTTATTCGAGGTATTTGCTCTGACGTGTTAAAAACATATATTTTTTCCCAATCAGAGGAACCATTATTTCAGTCAAAAAGCCATTGTTGAGAAACAGCCTTGTTGATAGGAGAAATTAAATGCATCTTCAGCAACTTTGAATCTTCAGAGCTTTGAATTAGAGACGCTACTAATAATAGTCTTATCAGTGAAACTTTTTCTGCAACAATTAATAGCCATATAAAAACCGCATTAAAATAATTGTGCTCCTCATGATATTGGTTAATTTCATACTGGTGACAAAATAATATTGAATATTTATTTATATATATATGTAGATTTTTATAATAATTTTGTAATAAATGTTATACAACTAAAATATTGTTCCACTAGTAGCTATTAATCAACCTAAATAAATAAGACCTAAAGTTTTAAAGGGTGGGAGGGAATATGTGCCTAAAAGATTCATCAAGATGCACTGAACCCAGTAAAAAGAAAAGAGGTTAGAAATAGCTGGAGACAGAGGAAATGGCAGCACTGCTGTTATCATTTACCTCATTTGGTCCCTGTTAAAAGACAGAACAGGTTTTCAAGTCTTGCTTCAAAATACCACAAAGGGCACATTTTTTTTTCCAAGAGAAAAATACAAGAATGCAGGCATTCTGGGATGTTTAAAAAAGAGGCACATTTTGGTTATGTTAATGTACTGGTTAGTAACAAACAACAACATCATGCACTTGAACAGTGTTTTTTGTGTTCAGATGTAGGGATGTCAAAAGCCGAAACCAAAAATGGTGTGTGCCTATTATGAGTATTACGGTAATATCCAGGAAGAGTAGAAAGATGTGCTTTCTGGTTGCGTTTTAATTGAGTTGGCTGGGGTGTTTTCTTGGTACGCCTATAATTTGTACATTAGAACAACAGTCACATGACTAAACATTCAATAGCCATAATTGTAGACTGTTGTAGGTGATGATAGCCTAATAAATCCATGTGTGAATATGCTTTGTGCTATGTTTTCGAGTCTGGCTTTTTTGTACGTTTTGTAATACAATACAATAATTTAAGTAGTTTTATTTTACATTTGATTATTTATGCACCTGAGTGTTTACTTAAAATACTTAATACTGCTGTTTAGATACCTAAAAAAACTTCAAGGACTGTTTACTTAATTTGTATCTTTGTTCTATTGCTTGTAATTTTATAACTGACCATTTACTTATGTACATAATGACTTTAAGGTACTGAAGCAATGTTTATTTTGAAATTGTTGAAAGCAACATGCAATTGTTTTAATTTAACTTGTTGATATTTATATTAGTATTTAACGTTTTTAAATAAGGTGTATTTTGCTGTGGTATCGAGAGTGAAATTTCACTGGAATTAGTTTCTAATGACGTATTACAAAAAAGGAAGATCACCTGAAAATCCACTGTTTTCTTACACAAAATTTAACATACAACTACACCATTCTTTCATGACAATGTGCATTAAAAGCACAGCAGGTGCGATTAGCCAAAAATGCAATCTACGGATTGTGAGGAAAATGTGTAATTACAAATTAGGCATCCAACAAACAAGCTGTGAACTGTAAAAAAAAAAAAAAAAAAAAGAGGGGTGAAAAAGAAGCAACATCTACTCGTCTTGGACATGATTTGTGACTAAAGCCTGTTTGTGAAATAGAAGAGTGGAGGAGAAGGTCAAACAGAAGATAAAGAGCAGGAAAAGAGAATGGGAAGTTGGGGCGCAGGAGGTCGAGTGGTATGGGTTACATTTTGTCTTGAATCCACCGTAGAGTGCATGTCAGAGTAGCGTTGTATTCCTGCTTCAGAGTAAAAGCTGGACAGCTGTGGGGAAACCTGAGGTAAGGGCTGGGGCGGCTGGTGCTACATGGAGATTAAGAACACAGGAATCAACAGCAGCGTCATGGAACTTGTGGAAGCAGAACGATAACGGAGGCCTCATTTCCACCTGGTATCCGTCTCGAATGATCAAATTCAATGCGCACGGTGCTGAATACATGTGTAAAAGGGATCCAAAACATTTTGTGATTGGATCGATCAAACCACATTTAGAGGTTGTCACAAACAAACGTGATAATGGCGCGACAATTTGTAGTGTTAATCTACCCCAGCTGGATGTTAATACCAGGTGTAAACAGGGCCAGATTGTTTATGATAGGCTTGTTGTTGTGGATCCATTTGGACCATGTGCTCACCGTTTGGTTGGGCAGCTGAGGTAAAGTCTGGATGCGCTGGGCATTCCATTTGAAAGGCATGTTATGATTATAGATGGCCTCCACCAGAACACGATCTCCGACTTGTGGAGTTTTCCCCTTAACCGCACTACAGAAACATTACACACAAAAAACATGCAATTGAAAAGCTATTCATACTGAACACCTGTAAAAGCTTTTCCAAAGACGAGTTAGGGCTGGGCGATATGGCAAAAAATATTATCACGATATTCTTTTTCATATATTCGATATCAATATTTAGCACAATATTGAAATCACATTTGCACATTTTTTTAAAAAAGAAAACAAATTCCTAAAAAGTCTAAAAAGTCTTTAAAAAACTGCATTGGGGGCCCAGAGATCACCAATGCAGTGGTGTCTGAGGGATCTTCTATAAATATATTACAATATTTTATAGTTTATCAATTGAGTGCAGTTGGATATGAATGTTATAAGATGATTGTTCATTTTGAATCATAATGACAGTACATATATATATATATATTTTTTATATAAAAATTATTTTCATGTTTCTTTACATACAGATATCCAAATATGGGGGCATAGAAGCCCTTGAGACTGAGGAATGATACTGTATGGGGGTTCAGGAGTATCTCCAGAGAGAAACTTTTGAAAATGTAAAAGTCTGAATGGACCATTTTTCTATTTCCATATTAACACAGTGATTGATGCATGTCTTCATGAAATCAGAGACCCTACCCTCGAAATCCAAACACAAGTGGTCACAGGAGATGCATTTAAGCGACCAGGTGCAAACAACGAAGTGTCTCATCTGGCCACATGAGATCAGATCACAAGAGATGCATCTTAATACCAGGTGTAAACAGGGTAATTGAGACTGTTGAATCAACTCTCAATTTTTGTCTAATAAGATGTGAGACACTCTTTCCAAACTTTCAAAAGGGTCCAAACCTGCACATTTTTCTACGACGAACCTGAGCTGGAAGAAGACATCCTCATCTACAAAGCCAAAAGTATCGTGTAGCTTGCTGACGACCCCAGTGAAGACACGTTGCTTTTGGGGTTGGGTCTGCTGCTGATGGCTGGAGCGGGGGGTTGGGTAGGACACAGTTATCTGGGCCGTCTGCTGGGGGTTTGACAGGCTCAAGCTTGTGGGCAAGGCGATAGGGGGCTGCAAAATATATACAACATGAATTCTGCACTTCTGGAAATGTAAAATACTCTTTTGCTTCTTCTTGCACATCTATCCACTAGGAAACATGATAAAAATACTCAAATGCAGCTCAAATGCAGCATACCTGTGAAAGCAGAGCTTGCTGAGGTTGTGGGAGCTGTCAGAAAGGAAGAAAGAGAAAAAGAAAATCAAAAGTAATCACTGCAAAAAATTAGACATTAGGGTTGCAGAAAACCAATTTTACCGTGAACCAATAAGCTTTCCAAACCACAATTAAATGACGGCCTTACAGACTGAATTGAAAAAACAATACATGACATGGATTGCATTGGAGTTCACAATTAGAACCAGATTATGTGAGCGGAGTGGAGTGGAAGCGGAGCGAGGAGTGGAGCGGCATGATTTTGCCTGGAGTGAGGAGCGGGTTTTTAAAAAAATCAGAGCGTCGTTGTTTTCTCTCGCTCCACTAACGCTCCATCATGGGCAGAACACCTGTTAATGGACTTTAATGCAATAATTCACCACGTGTTAAGCAGTGTTAAACACTATTGGCATGAAGGAAAGATTGAATTTCTGAATAACCAGAAAGAATGAGAACATTTAAAATCTAGCAGCACTTGGTAATGTTCGAACTCCAGCTTGAAGTTTACTTTCACTTTCTGTTTTCACGCTCCCTATTAAGCTAGCGGTAAAGCTTGACTTAACTACATGCTTGTGTCTCGTCTCTTTATTCCTGCATCAACTGCCATTTATTGAAAATTAATGATTTGATGGCGAAGGAGAACACGAGTGGGGAGGTGACTGCCACGATCAAAAGTTTGTTGTGAAATCCTAAAAGACATGTCCAGAAAACACAATGATATTCCATTCATATGTGGAGAGAAACTCTAAACGTCATCAATACATACATCTATATATCTCCCCTATTAAATATTTTTAATAATCATATCATCATTCTAATCTAATGCATCACAATCTTAACTGTAGGGAATTATGTCCCACATTAAATAGAATTGAACTTTTAACGACACAACACCAACTGAACTAATCAACATGTTAATATTGCATAGTTTGACTTTAATCGATTGCCATCTAAATGTATTTTAGGCTAATTTATGCATTATACATTTGCAGATGAAGAAGCTCAGCAAATGCGAATAGAGGAAGATTTAAAAATGCTAGTATTTCTAAAAGTGAACTCTACATTAGACATATAGTTTTGACAGTCTTATCTAGTTTTGGTTAAAAAAAAAAAAGTGTAGAACATTCTGAGAATGTATTTATTTTTCATTCACAGAATTATAGGGCAAGGTTAATTAAAAGAACTGCAATAATAGAAAATATTAGGCAATAATACATAGATTAATAATGTTTTTTTTTTTTGGTAATTTATTAATTTGGTTTAATTTACTGTTTTGTTTTAATTCTGGTAATTTATCTTTTTTTTGTTTGTTTGGTAACTGATATTTTTAATTTAATGTTTTTTTTTGTTTTTTTCATCTAGCAATTTATTTAATTGATCAAACCCAGAAAATGCTGCCGATATGTTTCAAAAGCTAACTATAAAAATGATTTAATTTAGTCTTGGGCTAATCTTAGTCTTCTAATAAAGCACATTGCAGCTTTTCTTCTAGTATTCTGTATTTATTTTTAATTTAAAACATCTTCTGCATGTAAGGTTGTGATATTAAAAAGCATACTGAAATAACTTTACAGTGGAGAGGTAGTTAGGTGCTAATTTTGTCATGGAGCGAACACGGAGCAGGGTTTCTCTAATCCAGGAGTGCGGAGTGAGCGGGAAATGGACAACCCCATGAGGAGCTGGAGCGATTAAAGAATGCTTTGAGTGCGGAGGGGAAATGATTGCCGCTCCACTCCACTCACATACTCTGATTAGAACAGACAACATCTATCAAGGTCAAGTGAGTTGAATTTGCAAAAGTTCTGTGTTGAGTTAAATAATGTAGGCAGATACTTAGTGGTCTTGGCTGTTTCAGTGATTAATATATCATGCACTGCAGCACTTGCCCTCTTTTGAGTGTCTATTCTGCTGACTGCAGTTCCTTTAGGCCCTCTGTCATGATGCATCAATACAGTGCATTAAAGCTGCACTCATTAACATTTTACATCATCTTGGACTTACAGTGAAACCTAGTGGTGTGGATGCAGCATCATTCAAAATCAATAGTTTTCAGTTTTACCGATACATTGAAGAAATTCACTTTTCACAATCAGCCATGATTCATTTAATCCAAGAGTGAAAGTGTTACTGAAATTTGAGTAGTACTCAGCTGGTCAGGTGATTCTAAAATGGCAGCACCTATTAGGGTGCCCCTGCCCCATATAGAATAAAACAGCTTTTATAAGGTTACTGACATGACTAGAGTCCTCATCTCATGTGTGCGGTCATGATTTTATATATATGTTTTAAAATTACAATTCATTTCTTTAGGAGTAAAAGTTTTTAATGGAGACAAAATAACTGAGTGCACCGTTAACTCTAATTCTCATGAAATTAAAATGTCTTCATCATCCACTCACACTCTTGTTGTTCCAAATACTTTCTATACCATGGAACATAAAATTAGATGTTAGGCAGAATGTTGGCTTCATGGTCATCATTCTCTTTTGCTGCCGAACATCTTCTTGGGGTTTTGGAACAACATGAGGATGAGTAAACGATGACTACCATGATCAAAGTAAGGCATCAATCATGTTAAAAAAAAGCTAAGAAAATGTGGAAGGGGAAGAGTGGGTGAAATTGAGTTTATGTACCTGATGTGGGACATTGTAGAGGGTCTGATGGGGTGGAGGCTGAGGCAGGGGGGCTTGAGGTTGCTGCAGTTGTTGCTGCTGCTGCTGTTGTTGTTGTTGTTGTTGTTGATACTGCTGCAGGGCTGAATTGATCTGAGACTAAAATAAAACACACCAATGAATGTTCACTGCAGGCCGATGGAAGGGCACACATTACAAGACTCAGACACAGAGCATGCTGGAAATGCAGATCAGTACAATTCAACCAAAGAAGCAATACAGAATAAAGAAAAATTGAATAAAACAACACTTAAACATTGTGATGTACAGAATCAGTTTAGGTTTTAGATACATTTAGGTTTAGCTTCATAAACTTGCTTTGCGTAACAGTCTCTAAAGCTTTTTGAATTCAGAACATAGTAACTATTTCAGGAGTTCAGGTTTTCACAGCAAGTTATATTTTGTATGTATCTGTTATATGTTTGATACATGTTGGTATTAATAAATGTTTAGGCTATGCATTTTTCCTAAATGTTTGATCTGTTACAGTTTGACACATTTTTGACATTTTGCACATTGATTTACAAAATGTTATTTTCGTTGACTAAAATTATATGCCATTTTAGTCAGATTAAAACTGACTAAAACAAATGACTACGACATGACAAAATACTGATTAAATTTAAAGGACATTTACGTGAAAAGACAAAAACTAGGACTAAAAAACAACAACAAAAAAGCTAAAAATTAACACTGAATACAAGTTCAATCAACATAATTTGTGGCATTATGATTGCCACAATTTTTTGGGGAATTGTCTCATTTATTTGAAGAAAACAAAATGAGCAAAGTCGCAGTTAAAGTAAGCCACTTACAATGGAAGTGAATGGGGCCAGATGATAAACATTCAAATACACCCAGTAGCTTCAATAGTACAACTTTATTTTATTTTGATAAAATCACTTATTAACCTTATCTGTTTAAATTCATATCCAATATTACAACATCATTGTCATGACATGGTAAACCGTGTTATGTAAAAGCTGTAATACCCTGATTTTATCACACTAAAATCATGTTAAGACAATGTTTACATCTTGTGGCTATACTTTTGAAACTGAGTATTTTAACATTTATGGAATGCCTCCATTCACTTCCATTGAAAAAGCTCCTGTAACTGGAACAACTCGAAATGAACAGAGGACACAGTTTGCTTGGAATGTTGTATGTGAATGGCTATGTTCAGAATGGAATACTAATTAGTTCTTACTGAATAGTGTGCAGTACACAACTGTTACTTTGCATTTTTTTTAATTACATTTTGACTGGCAGTCTAAAATAAATAACGAGTAAAAAAAGATAATACAAAATTCTGTGCAGTGTGTTCTGTTGTATACTGCACATTTTGGCAATTGCAGTAGGTCATTCAGTAGGAATTCTGGAAAGTATCCATTCTGTTCACAGTATAATACTAAATACTGCAGAAATAGTGAGAGTAATGTTCCAAGATTTCATTATGCATATAATCCAACAGCATTATGTTGTTGTATCTTCATATAGTGCAGAGTGGATGGATCATGGCCAGGACCTCACCTGCTGTAATGCAGCGGCTACAGCGGCCTGTTGCTGCAGAGCTGCAGTCTGCTGGGAGAGCTGGTAGTTGGCAGCAGACTGTGTGCTGAGGGAGGCTGCAGCTAAAACTGACTGTTGAGAGTACATAGGGGACGCACCCAAGAGGGACGGCTGCTGTACTCCTAAAGCTATAGGGGAACACATATGATATTGTAACTGTTTTTGCAAATCATTTAGTATGTGCCTATATTCAAATAGACTCAAACCAGTCAATGCAAACCACACAAAAACATCTAAACAGTGTATACTATATTGATTCATGTCTTGTTTGATAGACACTTTCAATTGGGTTATTTGTAATTAACCAATCAAAGTGAAGCAAATGCCAATAAAAGAAAAACCTTATGGTAACTTACAGTGTAAACCGTTGAAGTCCAGAGACTGTCCTGAGTGGCTGGGCTGCGACACTGCTGTTGCGGCAAACTGGGCCGCCCATGGAGGGTTCTTCTGCCCCCCGAACTGGGCCATGGAGACCTGCTCACGCTTTCTGCTGGATCAGGCAGCAGATTATCTCCTGTGTGAATGAAACTCATACTTACTATGGGGCTGTTAACTTGCACTAAAAAAAGTTAGAAGCAGTGCCACAAATAGAACAGACTGCAGGTGTCTAAGTGAGCATTTTTTTCCCCCTTTTCTTCCCAATTTGGAATGCCCAATTCCCAATGCACTCCAAGTCCTCATGGTGGCATAGTGACTCGCCTCAATCCGGGTGGCCAGGGTTGGAAAGGTTACTTTTAAAACGATTCCACTACAGATTACAGAATACATGCTGCGTAATGTAATTTGCAATGTATTTCATTAGATTACGCAGTCAGTAACGTAATCCAAGTACTTTTGATTAATTCTTCAGTACTGGCAAATTTTTTCTTTGTTTTGACAATAAATTTCAATTAAATTTATCTTGCTATTAAAGCCTGTAGACTGATTTTCATGCTAAGGGCGCGGGCCGCTTTTGCTGGGAAAATCCAAAGGATGTAGTCGGGTGAAAACTAGAGTAAACATTTTTGGTGGTCAAAACCGACCCTGTCTTATTGGACAGGTAAACTTACATAACTGCAAAGCATGTTAAATATAGTGCCATAAGGACTGATCTATGTAATTATATCTAACATGAGCTTGCATGCATAATAACAGTCATAAACTATATAAAACTGTAATTATTCAGCAACGTAAACTACAATAACACATGAAATTAATGCTAGACAATGTTCAAGATAATGCAAAAAGTTCCATTCACTAGTGTAACATAACATGGTTATATAGAAAATATTTACATTCTATTATTATAAAACAATAGCGCATCGATATATCAAAATGTCAGTTGTGATGGAATCATATCAATACTGAATTGTGTCAACATGTTTATAATGTACAATCTATTTTATAAACAGCTACTGTCATCATCCACCAAATGTAGCTAACAGCTGTTGATAAAGCTGGCTAGCTAGCTAATGCCGACACAGGCTATCGTATAAATGCAGACAATATATCATGCAAAGAAAAGTGATTACTTCAAACTACAGTTTTGCATAGCCAGATCTATATCCACACTTTGTTTTTGCCCTGTTCCTGCACAGGAGACTCAAATATAATATAGTCTCAAAGTTTGTAGTAAAACAATCATAACTGTGTAATTATAACTATGCTACCTCATCTGTCAGCATGATGCCGGTGGATCACGTTCAGTCACTTTGTATGTTACATCATTGTTTTGGCTGATGCTCGTGTCCCTATGGAGTGTGTGCACGAGCACGAGGTAGCTGGCTGCAGTTCACTTAATGGCCAAAGGTGTCATTAATAACAAGGGTTTCTGAATCTTACATACTGCACCTTTAAGAATAAGATTTTTGCAGTACATCTTTGCTCTAATATCAAAGGTGTATGGATAAATATTTTCCAACTGAATAGTCTAAACATTAAATGAAACAAATGACAATAAGATGCAAAGTAATCTCTTCAGTAATCAAAATATATTTGAATGTAACAATTAGGGGTGTCCATGGTTAACCGATTAACCGTTAAAAATTGCGTAACCGAGTGAAACATTTTGCTCGGTTAAGTGGCGTCAATGGCGTGCATTGAATTTAGTTGTAATACATTTTTGCACCACCAGAGACTGCCAGAGCGCTCCCAGACATTTGTAATGTCCACAAGAAGTAGTCTTGACCAGTTTTCTAATATGAAGCGGGCAAAGAAAAGCACAGCGTGGGAGCACTTTAAAATCGAGAATGACGGGGCAAAATGCAAGTATTGCAATGCAGTGCTTAGATATACTTCAAGTACAACCTCGTTGTTGTACCATCTCAACAGCCAACACCCGGGCACACCAGGGATGGAAATTAGCACCAGCCAAATGCGGGTGATTTTGTGTTGTGGTGGGTAAACTCGCTTCACCTACCGGCCACCGTGGCGGGTAAATAAAAATAGCATCATGCGACGTTTGTCTGTTAAAGGACAAATTAGTTTGAATAAACGAGGAGACACTGATTAGCAAGACAACTCAGTGAATGTGCTTTCCATTAAATGAATCACACACACACAGTAAACAAATCCTTAACAAAAAAACAGGGCTATTCTGGTGGGTGCGGTGACGCGCTCATGTAAGGGTGGCGGCGTGGCGCTGCCAATAAAGCTCCTAAAATCTGTCACAAAGAACCGGCAAAAGTAATGATTATGAATATGTAAAATATAGCAAGGAGATATTTTAATTATTTATTAATAAACAAGTCTTTTCTTTGTCCGTGTCATTTGCAAAGATGAAGTTGACGATGCTGACTCGCGGTCTTCGCAGTAACGCACCAGAGAGAAATGCACATTTCTTACGGATTACATAAGCAGAGAGCAGTCTGTGTCTGTTTTCTTTAGTTTTGAATTATTTGTGAGGCAAGGCTACCTTATACACTGAGTTTCGGTTCATTTATGAGACGAGCTCCAGTTCACGTGCCGGCGCCTCCACTTTGTGATTATATCGTCTGCTATATTTAATTCTTATTTATTAAATCCAGGCAATTGGTTGATGAAACATTGATTAAAATTAAGACACAATTAATACAAAACGAAATTCACTTTAAAGAAAGGTTTTGTGCTTTCTGTTTGATGTCTCTGTGGAAGTTTTAAAGCATCTTTCAGCGCCGCTTTCAGAGCGCTCACGTCCGTAACATTGTGTTTTCCTCGTATGCGAACTGAAATGAATATCAGTTCATGGATTGTGTGTGTAGGCTATAAGAGAGAAAGAGAAAATGCCAGTATTTCATTGAGACTTGAGATTAAATAAACGGCTTAAGTATTGTAGATCTTGTAGTATTAATTTTCACATGCAGTTACACATTGTCGGTTAAAAACAAGAAAGTGGCTGGTAAAAACATTGAGTGGCTGGTAGATTTTGAAATCCACAGTGGCTGGTGGACAAAAAAGTTAATTCCCATCCCTGACGCACACTATGGTTAACCGAGTATTAACCGTTAAGGGCCTCGGTTAACGGTTAATGAAAAACTTGAAAACGTGCAGCCCTAGTAACAATATTCTAAATACCGATGATTTAAATAGTAACTGTAGTGCAATACAGTTACTTATATTTTGTTTTTTAAATATGTAATCCCGTTACATGTATTCCGTTACTCTCCAACCCTGCGGGTGGTGGAGGACAAATCTCAGTTGCCTCCACGTCTGAGACCATTAATCCACGCATTTTATCACGTGGCTTGTTGAGCGCGTTACCGCGGAGACATAGCGCATGTGGTGGCTTCATGCTCAACTCACCACGCGCCCCACCACATTATTATAGCGACAACAAAGAGGTTACCCGATGTGACTCTACCCTCCCTAACAACTGGGCCAATTTGGTTGCTTAGGAGACCTGGCTCCCTCAGCACACCCTGGACTTGAACTTGTAACTCCAGGGGAGGTATTCAGCATCAATACTCGCTGAGCCACCCTCTTTTTAAAAGTGCACTCAGTAATTTTTCCCTCATTAAAAAAACGTTACTCTTAAAGAAATTCATTTTAATTTTTAAACATATATATATATATAAAATCATGACCACTCATATTAAAATGAAGACTCTAATCATATCAGTAACCTTATAAAAGCTGTTATATTCTACACGAAGAGGGTCCACACATGGGGGCTACCATGTTCAATCACATGACCATCTGAATTAAAGGTTCAGTATTGAGGGGCTAAATTATGCAAAGCCTTGTAGGTAATCATGAGAAATTTAAAGTCTACACGAAACCTGACTGGAAGCCCTGTCAAGATTCTGGTCCCTGTCAAGATTCTAGCAGCAGAGTTTTGCACATACTGCAATTTAAGTAAAGCATTGCAAAAATCAATACGAGAAAATACAAAACTATTGATCAGTCTTTCAGCCACAGAAAAAAATAACATGGGGCACAGTTTTAAAAGAATTCTTGACATGGGGATCAACTGTTAAATTTGCATCAGATATCACCCCCAAACTCCAGAGCAGAGCCATCCATACTAAAGGTTAAAGAACCAGCTTTACGAAGCTGGTGGGGTGAACCAAGAGCATTACCTCAGTCTTGTCAGTGTTAAGGCAAATAAAACTTAGAGACATCCATTTTTTTTATCTCAGTAATACATTGTTCAAGAAACGCGACAGCCACAAAATCACCAGGTTTTGAATGGATGTAAATCTGGGTGTCATCTGTGTAAAAATGATCATTAAGGCCAAGAGATCTTAAGAGCTGACCAAGGGGAAACATGTAAATGCTAAAAAGGGCCCCAAAATCGAACCCTGAGGAACTCCACATTTAACATAACAAACCTTGGACCTACATCCACACATGGAAACTTTCACTCATGGATTAAATGAATCATGACTGACTGTAAATAGTGAATTTCTACTATAGCATCTGTGACTGAAAACTATTGATTTTGAATGATGCTGCATTCACAACACTAAGTGGTGTCAAGTCCAATAAGACACAAACAAAAAGTTACCCACTGCACCTTTAACTTGACACGGCGTCTAAAAAACGCGGCGCTCCAACACAAGAC
This sequence comes from Moxostoma hubbsi, assembly GCA_032164185.1. Taxonomy (NCBI): domain Eukaryota; kingdom Metazoa; phylum Chordata; class Actinopteri; order Cypriniformes; family Catostomidae; genus Moxostoma; species Moxostoma hubbsi. The sequence goes on from JAVLUX010000021.1 coordinate 28,768,373, forward strand.
GCAGACAAAAAACGTGAGACCTGGCGCACGTCTGCCTAGCTAGCACGTTTACACAAGAAAACAATAAAAACAGCGTGAACGCCCCCCAATGATAACTTTTACCAGGAATATATTGACCTGCACTAGCGAGTTAGCTTAGTACACTAACGCATTCTCAATCCAACAAGCTAGCCAGCTAACGCAGACACATAACAACAACACTGATCGAACAAACCTGTATTTATCTGTAACCTCAAATAAGTGAATTAAATTAAATTAAATGAAGCACGAGTCTGTGTTTAGCCAGCAGTGGTGGTGTGTACACTACAGTTGTGCTGACTGACATGAGTGTTTTGTTTGTGCAGCAGTGCTGTCTGAATCGGGCCCACGTATTAGCACACTGTCTAGTGTTCTTTCCTTCTTGCACTCACTACTCTGATTTACACGTCAGAGATTGATGCATACTGCAATAACACAGCCAATCGTGACATAGCATAAATAATAAAACTAAACACAAAATGTGAGAGTACACAAGTTCGTTGCTTACCCTCTGTTCTCTATTCACCGGTACGGACAAGATGAATAGCCCCAGATTGCTGTCTGGACGATGGGGCAGGGCGACACGATGGGGCGGAGCAACATGTGTATGGAGTTATTTATGTGCCACAATTCTGCAGGCGCAAAATTGTATTTAGAGAGCATAAAAATATTCCCTCCACCAGCAACCATTTCTGGTAGGCATCCCGAAGCTTTTAGGCAAATGGGCGGCCGTGCTTCCCGAAACTGAAGGACCTAATGAGTTGATGTCTCTGTTCGGGGCTACAACTGACCATTTGCTGGATGGCCTTCCTCAGGTATTGGTAATTGAGGAGGTTGGTGGCGGGAAGTTGTTGTGCTGCAAGCTGCGCCTCCCCGGAGACTAAGGGCCATAGACGGGCTGCCCACTGGTCAGAGGCCACTTCCATAACTCCTTTCAAAGACGTTCAGGAAGGCCTCTGGTTCATTGTCCAGCCCCATCTTCATTAGGGCCACAGGTGGGTTCCGGGGAGGTTGCAGTGCCAGCTCCCTCTCTGGCGATCAGGCTCCGGTGCTACGCTTGTGCCTGGAGCAGGAATTGGAAACGCTGTTCCTGCTCCAGGCATATGTCCATAAGGGCCTGGTGTTGACTCTGCTGGAGGCTGGCGACGGTCTTGAAGACTTCGCCCAGTAGTGAGGACTCCATAATGCCGTTCTCCTCCAAAGCCGGGCTTTCAGCACCACTGTAAACAGGTTCTAAGTGACACATGACCACGCCCCCCCATGCCACATATTGTTTGTATATTATTACAAAAAAAATGTAATTAACTGATTCAGATGGTAGAGAAAATAACTGTAAATGTCATATCTAGAGAGATGGAGATGTGAGATGTAACAGGTGTAACTTTGCAACTGAGTAGTTCTGTTAGCTTTACAATTCTTGTCAAAGGTGATGTAAAATAAGGAAGCACCACGATTTGAAATTTGGCATCAAATGACTCCAACCTTGTGCGCTTGCAACTTTGACTGTGTAAAGGGATTTAAGGGAAAGGAGGAGGCGAGAACCGGCTTGACAATATAAATAATATTTTAATGATAAACTAAAACAACACACACACACACACACACACACACACATGTCCATAAATGATCTCTCTCTCCCGCGCCATCTTCCACATTCTGAGGCTTGATTAGCCTGATATGGTCCCTGATACGGGACCTCCGCCCTCCACAGACTGCTTTGTCGATTATAAACAGGAGCGATAGTGTTAGTGCATTGCTCACTTACAGAGATGCACAATAATGCCAAATAAAACAAAGAAGATAATTTGCATAGCAGAATGAGTGCTAATGTAAAGTTATGGCAAACTAATCCCATGTGTCCCTCATTTACCTTTTAATAAAATACTGTATGTGGGCCAGTATGTTGATTTATTTTTTTCTTAAGCTTTTGATGTCAACTAATCTTATGACACTTGTTTGCTGTGCATATCTGTCACCTTAACCATAAAAAAAAATCAAATTAAATTATTTTAGCAGCATAATAAGTCAGCAGGAGCTGTAACAATTCTGTGCTGTCCACCTCAAACACATTCAGACATTGGGCTCGTAGTGCCACAGCAGCAGAGCGCTGCATAATGAAACAAGAATTTACAATTTGCAGGTTACTTGAGGAACATTTTAAAAAGCGAATGCATAAACGTGTACAAACACTTTACGGAATATTCAGGGTGTCTAATATCAACACGAGGGACAGATATGAGAGTCGTGCACTCACATTAGAATCTCAGTTAAAGATACAGCACTAAAACAACTCAGAATTTCTGAATGTCATGTTTGCTCATAATTAAGAGAAACTGTGCACCAGTCTTTCTTTTTACTTTTTTAGCTTTATTATCATTCAGTAATACACTGTAATGATTTATGTATGTCCTCTTAAAACTGTGTACACTTAGCCTAAAGCTTCATACTTCTCAACACCATACACCAATAAGCTCTGCTGTATAAACCAATGAAATCTGATGTGGCCAGCCCGGAGATATACGTGTCACCCCGCCCCATCATCCAGACTTCAATCTGGAGTACTTGGACATGATAAATGATGCATCTGTAGCACATGTGCAGACTGCATCAACTACACAAATCACAGAATCAGATGTGAGAAGCAGAACTCTCTTGATAGCCGCTAGAGCGGAAATACAAATTGTCTGTCATCTGATAAATAAATAAAAAACAAAGGAACATAAGAAGTCTTTTCCCAAAGTCCCTAAATTCTAATTTCCCTTTCCCTAATCTCCCAAAACAAGTAATTTAATCTCTTTTCCAAACAATTTAGTACCATTCAATCAAGGTTTTCCACTGATCGGTCTCTTTTATTTGCACAAACAACATCCCAATTAAGTAAAATGTACAATAACATTAAATGCAAATAATCAAGATTTTATTTTCCACTAAGTGAAACACTGGGCAAAATGTATGTTCTTGAATTACAGATGATAAATTATCAATGTGTTGACCTTTTGCGTAAAAAAAATAAAATAAAAAACAGTGTCTTTTGTGAAGAATTTTAACCTATGTGCTATAAGCTTATTACAGTTGAAAGCTATTTTGTTTGTTAAATGAAGCTTAACATTGTCTTTGTGTTTGTTTTTGAGTTGCCACAGTATGCAATATTACTTCCTGTAATTAACTACTTTTTACCAATAATTGTACTTTTATAAGTCATTTAATAATTTGATAGTTTTACTTTAATTGAGTATATTTTAAGTGCTGTAACTGTATTTTGCTGTGCTACTTTCCCACTGTCTGTGTTCGCTACTTCCCTGTCCTGATTTTATTTTATTTTATTTTAATCTATCAACATGATTGGCTATGAGAGTCTTGTGACTCCCGTCAAATCAAATCACACGTAACAAATTTGAACAGCAGCTGCAGATCTGGTGCCATGCCGCCATCTGTGGAGAATGCCTCAAACACAGTTCAACACCTGAACATCACGACCACACCTAAAAGGGATTTTCGCTGTGAAAAAGGCCAATTGCTTTTGGAGTTTATTTGAAGAAACATATTGAGGTAATTTTTTTATTTCTGCTTACTAAATTCTGTGTATATAACGCCTGTAATTTAACTATCTATCACTGAGATTATTGGGCTGCTGTGAGAGATTAATATGATCTAGATGTTTATCGAGGAAAAAAAAAAAAAAGAGAAATGTCCTCGATCAAACTTTTGAGAAGTGTTCTATATTTAGCCTATGTTATACATCGAGATGTACTTCATATCAGCGACCGCGATAGCAAGACAACCACTGGTTGGAATACATGCTGTAGGTTGACATTGACTTTTTATTTCTTGACGTCTGTTGCTGCGCACTGTTTGATTGACAGGCGGTTAATGTTTGTGCGGTTAATGTTTGTACGCTTTACATGCGCGTGCTCCGAGGAGTAGTATGACCCTGCAATACTGGAGGCTGCATTTTCAGGACCGCAGTCCTAGGACCGCATTTCTAGGACCCCAGGTTTTTAGTGACAACGTCGCCACCTACTGAATTAGAGGACCAGTGATCGCATTTTCTCTGGCAACATAGAAGATGGACAACAATCAGAGTGTGAGTACCAAATGTGAATTTTGTTTTATTTGTTTCATATTAAAAACAACTGTGACGCATTGACAGCAAAGTTAACGTAGCCGAAGTGACCGAGAGTTGCTAACTATAGTCTTAAATGCACTATTATAGAATCCATCGTATATTAGCTTATAATGCTGTAAAACAAACTGTTTGCATATTCGTTAATGAACCTGTAGTGCGACTGGCAAGCTCCAACTATGTGTGGACTTAATGACTATGATAATAAATTTTATCCAGCACATTAAACTTAAAAATATGATAAAAGCATGTCGATATGATGTGTCTGTCAGCTACAGTAGATGCTACTGTCTTCATTTTGAAAGCTTGTTTAATTCTCACTGTTTTACCATTTTAATTAAGTTAAAATAATCTTAATATTTAAACTGTGCTGACTGCCAAATCCAAATTTGTTTTTTAGGAATTTTTTTTTTTTTTAATCTTAAACGCCTTATTTAACTATTTTTAAATAACTAAACCTTGCTCCCACTATGAATATAGACATAGAGTCTGGCATGGCATAACATATGAAAGAAAAATCTTTTAGTAAAGTACTAGGTTTAGGCCTAATTTATGTCTGTTTATGAAATTAACTTAAAATGTTTCATTTGACCAATTGGGCGCTCTCTTTTCAAAAAGCACATAACAATCCAATAAGGGAGATCTGAAGAAATGCTGCAAGGACTTCCACTGCCCGTTTTGCAGTTCAGCTTTGTTTCACACAACAAAGTTGAACAAAGTCAAAACCCATTTAGAGCGCCATTTCAACCGTGCAGTTCTCCATGAAGGTAAAGTTTGCAAACATTTTCTCTGGAAATGCAAATCGAGTTATAATATGTCTATGCGTGAAAAGCAGCCTGAATGTTATGATCAATTCCATTTGAGCAACGAGTCCAAACAACTGCCTTTGTTTTTGGTAACGAGATTCTTTATTCAGATTTTGGGTATTCATAATTTACACTGATGATCATCATAATACTACAGTTCAATGTTCTTAAGTTTAGGGTATACCATTAACAGATACGGATTAGATTGTCGACCACAGTGGCATTACCACTGCATCCACTGTCAGTCAATGCTGCTACGTAAACCGGACTTCATGAAGCATAGGTCTTTTTGCAAGGGTAAGTGCCCTGCCATAACCACCACCATGCCAGCTCCAAGGACTTCCACCATGCCAGCTCCAAGGACTTCCACCATGCCAGCTCCAAGGACTTCCACTGTGCCAGCCACCCCAAGTACACAAATCCAAAGGGACATTTGATGCCATTACTGCATAAAAAAAAAATGCAGTCCCATATGCCGGCTTCGCATGAACAGAATTAATTTAAAAAGGCACATAGAAAGGAAACACGGAAAAACGTAAGGACATTACAGCAAGTCCTCACCTTCAGAGTGGATGCATAGATCCAGAGAATGGAGTTTATACTGTTCACAAATCTTTTCACGGTACCAGTACACCCCTGCACGTTCAAAATAAAGTCTGGGGGGGGGGGGGGGGGAAATCGACATGTTGTCTGTGAATCTGCTGAGTGGCAGTTGGCATGGAGGAGTGGATTGAAAGGATATCAATGCGTACACCTTAAATCGTTAACTTACTGCACATCCTATGCCTCCTCTCCTGTACTTGGTGAAGAAACACTTAAGGAAATGGTGAACAGCCAGTGGTTTGGCAAGGATAAAAGAATGTTTGTCTCGGTCTGCTAAACCTTGCCAATGCCAACCATATACCTCTGTCTATATACTCCCAAATTGGAACCCCTCAGTCCAAAAAATACATATCCATTTATGAGCCAACTGTTTCATATTACAGTCGTTTAGGAAGAGTCATGGTGTCGTATGACACAAAAAAGTGTGCAAGGACAAAGAGGTCATGCCAACACAAGTATATTGCAAAATGGCACTTTATTTCAGACACCCTGTGAGCTGTTCAGGAAAGTCCATTGCACTGAATTGGAATTCCAAACATCAACAGGGGATCTTTACATTCCAACAGCAATCAATAAATCAAGTGCTCTGCCATAGATAACTGAATTTTTCTTTTCATTATCAGTCACCGGCCAATAAAAACCCTGTCTGTGATTGGTCGAACCCACCTGCCTCTATTAATACATACCTGCACATACTCTGCCAATGCACTCATTGATCTTCACCTGAGTCTTCCTCCAGCAGTATTCGGGCAGTGTGTGTTCATTTGTTTTGGAGGTTTGTCTTTGAAAGAAGCCCTAAAGCTAGGGGGTGAAAATTTTTTGGTTATTTCCTTTTAAAATCTAGCTTAGTCTTGCTCGTTTCTCCAATTCTGCATATTCTAGCTTTAATGTCAGTTGTTCTTTGACTAACAGCTACCACACAATACACTTAAAAATCCTAATACCACAAAACAATTGATAATTGTGGCAAAATAATTTGCCCATAGGGTGTACTCAAAGGGAAGCATTCAAAGTGGTTTCCTCAGAAGTCCTCTTCCCGGGTGCCTGTCTACCTCAACAGTGAAGAACAACAGGACACCCTTTTTGCTTATCTGAAGTCAGTACTGCAAAGAACACCAAAGCAACTGAACTTCACGGATGAAGTGCAGGTCATCTGTGGTGTTCTATTTCCAGAGGTATGCTTAAAAATATAGTATATTTGTGCGTGTTCCTGTATACTATACTGTATGCTGCTTGTGTACAGACCTGTGTATATTTAAATTAACCATTTTCTTTTGATAGGCCATCATATACTGTATGGCATGGCAGTGCTTCAGAATTTGTCTTTGCAGCAGGCCTTTTTCTCTGGTCCTGATTATCATCACAGGTAAGAGTAGAAAATGTAATGGTTTTTACACAATGTCCAATGTATCCTTTTTAAAAGTGTTAACAGTATTTCTGTTAATCCAGCAGTGATTATGTTCTCCGTTTACTATTTCAGTGAAGTGGAGGAATTTAATTGAGGGACAAACAATTGAGGAAAGAAGGGAGAACATTCAATTGGTAGGTAGTGCTGCTACATACTTTACAATCTGAGCTATAAATATTTAAGGGTCAGGAAAAGTCATGTCAATCACATGTTAGTCCTCTTTCCACCCCTGTATGCAATAGACTGGCATGTCTTATGGACAATATTAGGTCAAAAATGGCAACAAAAAAAAGAAACTGCTTTTTCTTGAAACCCATCAATCATTGATTTGAGGAATGAAGGCTATACAATGCTTGAAATTGCAAAAAAATAAAATAAATGAGGATTTCATACAAAGGTGTACACTACAGTCTTCAAAGACAAAGGACAACTGGCTCTAACAAGGACAGAAAGAGATGTTGACAGCCAGATGTACAACTAAACAAGAGGAGAAGTACATCAGAGTCTCTAGTTTGAGAAATAGATACCTCACATGTCAGCTGACAGCTTCATTGAATTTTACCTGTCCAACACCAGTTTCATGTACAACATTAAAGGGGTGCAGACCTTATGGGAATAATTGCAAAGAAAAAGCCACTTTTGAAACAGGAAAAACAAAAGGTTAGAGTGGGCAAAGAAACACAGACATTGGACAACAGATAATGGGAAAAGAGTGTTATGGATCTGAACCCCATTGAACTTTTGTGGGATCAGCTAGACTGTAAGGTGTGAGAAGAGCCGGACAAGACTAACACATCTATGGCGAGTGCTACAGGAATTGTGGGGTGAAATGACACCTGAGTATTTAGACAAACTGACAGCTAGAATGCCAAAGATCTGCAAAGCTGTCATTGCTGCATGTGCAGGATTTTTTTTATGAGAACACTTTGAAGTAGTTTAAGAAGTTCTGAACATTTTTTTCAAATTGTAATAGAAATTTTTCACGTTATTAATGTCCTGACTATACATTGTGATTAGTTTATTGCTACTTTGGTGAATAAAAGTACCAAATTTGTTCCATAAGAGAAAAATATGTACATTTATTCCACACGTGTGTGTGTGTGTGTGTGTGTGTGTGTGTGTGTGTGTGTGTGAGAAAATTAGAGAGAAAAAAAGTGGTAAAATGCAAACATCTGCAAGGACAATTTTTATTTTATTTTTTTTCCCCCTTAACTGTTTATTTAATTATTGGTCTTACAGGAATGCAGGATTACAGTTGTAGATGAACATGACCACAAACAAAACTTTCCCAACTGAACTCATTCTAAAAGATTATGAGAGCTGTGGAACACCTGCATTACTTTAAATTCTCATTTCAGGTTTTATAATATTTCAGGATCACAACATTGCAGCAGAATTGCCACTTAATTACAGCGTTTGTCAAATATGTAAGCGAAATTGCAATGTGTTATAAATATTGTGATTACAAGCATAACCATCCACACATTTTTTTCGCAGACAAGTAACATAACCAGTTAAGAATCATGAATCTTGTAACACATAGTGAGTGCTTATCTACGAGTGCCACCCAGAATAAACAAAGGCAACATGGAAAGTGCAGAGCTTAGGTGTTTTTTTTTTAACTAGCAGTCACAATATTGCACTATTATAGCAGAAACAGAACAAATTATGAAGACTTTGCACTTGGTTAAATATTACATTCCATTCTAGATTCTAAATTTTAAATATGGAACTTCCTTACATAGTTTTTGAATCCTACTACAACACATTTACAACACATTGAAATGTGGCGACAGCATTAGAGAGGTCTCGTGCTATGAGTCTTGCAATTTCTGCTCCAGTTCTGCAAACACTTTAATGTTGATCTCATCAACTTCATCCTCCACCTTATTAAACAGAAAATCATTGAAAGTCATGATCATTGCAGTTAAAAGATGAAAAACTTCTGAAAACAATTGTAATCTCAACAGATTGGTTGGTTGAACAAGCCGAGGCAAAGCAAGAAAATGAGGCTAAATTTATATCTCTTACCTGTTCTACATTGTCCACCTCCGGTATATAGAATTGCAGCATGTTCTGGATGCCATTTTTTAGGGTGACTGTGGAGCTTGGACAGCCTGTGCAGGAACCAACCAGCTTTAACTTCACAGTACCATCCTCAAAGCCTTTGAATATGATATCACCACCATCCTCCTGTACTGTGGGTCTTCAAGAAAGCAAAAAAAAAAAAAAAAAAAGGATTTTGCTTTCAAATCTTTTTACTCAATGTTATTTACAATATGATGAGAGATTAGAAAATGGTATGGTTACCACCATAACCCTGGTTCCTTGAAAGGAGGGAACAAGATGATGCATCAGTTGCTGACACTAAGGGAAGCTCCCTTCAGGAGTGACTATCTCTAAAGCCCTATTAATTCATGATCAGATGACGATTGATGCTCCTCCCCCGAGGCCGGCGTCACAGCGAGCATATAAAACTGAGCACGGCACCATTTCATTAGGATTTTCGACCGTAGGGATGCGAGCGTATCTCTCGAACCCTCAACAGCGAGAAATCAGTAGTGTTGCCAGCTTCCGCAACATCTCATTCCATCCTGTTAAGGAACCAGGGTTAAAGTCATAACCATACCGTTCCTTTTTCAAGTCGGTTACTTCGATGCTGCATTGATTCAGATACAGATAGTCAAAATACAATGCACTAGCTAGCAAGGCCATGAACATTTGAGAAATCAACCCTCCTTCGCAGTAAGAATCTGGGAAGAGAGGAAAAAATTATCCAGGTTGTAAAACCCGGCAAAGGTATTAGGGGAATCCTGTAATATGGTGTCAAGCACTGGCTGCGACAGTCCATCTTTGTCAGACAATCCCCCTTCAGGGGACAAACATGAAGTTTCCACAGCTCTGGCTGTGGTGTCCAGATCATGCTGCATGTTTGCAAGGCCAGATCCTCCTCAGCGGAATCTTCCACGGGGAGATCCAACAGCTCCGGGAACCAAGGGTGGTGTGACACTCTGGTGCAACCAAAAACGGATTCCCTGTCTTCAATGACACTGCACAAAACATGGTGAAGCAAATGAACGGGATGGAACACATGTCTTGAAATACCGGAGGCAACAGTGTGTGATCTCCAGGGAGGCAAACTGGTCCACCTCAGCTTCCCTGAATGGCTGCAAAAACCTCAAAATTGTCTGAAGTCTCCATTCCCCCTTAATAACACCCTGATGTGAGAGCAAATCTGTGATGCAGTTCATGTGTCCAGGGACATGAGTCTCTGATGTGTATACATGTCTCTTGCACCAGAGGAGAAAAGTTCAACATTGGACACAATTGAGCTACCCCTTGGCAGTTTATATTTGTCACAACCGCAGTGCTGTCTGTCCGGATCAGTAAATAAACTCTGCATGACTGACCAGAAAGTTTTGAGAGCTACGATGATAGCCAGCAGTTCCAGGCGATTGGGACACATTTGTTGTGACATTTGTGCATCTTGTCACTTAACCAAGTGCAATGTCTTTTTGATTAAAAAGTAGGCATTTGGAAAATACCTATCGCAGCTAAACGGCAGCATGTTACCATAAGATGCAAGCGACCGTGTCACCATGAATGATGAGGCGCTCTTGGGTAGACCAAACATTGGAGAGGCCTCATATGTAACCAACCCAGCAAGGTAACGGTAGCCGCGGAGGCTATCAACCCCAAGGCATGCTGAAACAGCTTTAGTGGACTAGCTCTCCCTAGCTTGAAACTCTTCAAGCATTGGAGAATAGACTGATCCCAATCGTAGGTAACATGCGCTGACATGGTCATCCGAGTTTACTTTTCAAGAAGGAAACCTGTCATCTCAGCACTAAGACACTCTTCACCCATTTGACTTTTGCCCAAACACTTCAAATGTAAAGGGAACAGATTCCTGTGTTTGCAAGTCTGCTCCTCAAACTGTACAAACCATGAACGCTGCTCAGCCACTGCAAAGCAAGCATGGCATCAACACATTCCATGAATATGCAAGGAATTAAGGACAAGCTGAAGGGCAGGACTTTGAACTGGTATGCAGTCCCCTCGCCTGTGGCTGGACATGAGAAAAAATCTGAGTAACCATCTTGAACAGAGACTTCGCAAGTTTTCGGTTAAAGCTTCAAGTCCAGTATAGGGCACTGCCCACCATCCTTTTTTGATGTTGAGGAATTAATGGCTGTAGAAACCTCCCTGAGGATTGCATGCTGGCACAGTCTTTAACAAGTAGTCTTTTTACCTCTGTTGGTATGGCACACGCCAATGTTACACTCAAAGTGAAGGACAAAATGCTGTTGAAACAAGGTGGCCAACTCACAAACTGAAGCATGTAGCCATGCTCAACTGTGTTCAGTCCTCAAATGGAAATGCCCTGAAGACTATGCCACACGTCTGCATAATGGGACAGAGGACACAGGGCCCACTTGTGTCCACCAGGTTGACATGGGGAACTGAAAATGAGCTAATTTTTGTGCACATTGTATTGAACGCTTTATTTGATTGTGACCAGATTTTAGCACAGAACCAACAACCATACAGTCAGTGTCATGAATATCTTCTTGATCCAGGCAACCGGTGGGGAGGGCAATGGAAACTCTGCGGGGACACTGAGGAGAGGCTTTCTTCAGAGCTGCAGTGAACCGTTCCATGGGCTCTGGTACCAGCTGCATGGTACTCGGACCATCAGGAAGGCTTGCCTTTCCCAGGAGGAGTCTTTCTCCGACAAGGGTGAGGAAGCACAATTTTACGCTTGGGCCAACGGTGCTGGGGCCTAGCCACTGGCTTGGTCTCGATCTTCTTGAGAGGTGGAACAAGCCCCTCTGTTCAGCACTGAGTTTATAAGGGCACTGCCCAGAAGAAGGGCAAGATGTGTTTGTACACCTTGAGACTGCTTGTTAGCTGCTTGGAACCACTTGGTGAAAACACTTATGGCATCACCAAAGAGGTCTTGTTGTGTGACCCTGTTGTGTCAAGCAGCACAGCCTTGCCCTCATTGCGTATCTTTGTCAAATTCAGCCAGAGATGACTCCACAAACAATCGGCTACCCATCAAACTGCCTATGACTTGGGCAGTTGGAGTGCTTGGGGTGTCCGGGCCGTTCTCGTCCATATCCTTGAGCAGGTCAGCCTGGTAAGCCAGCCAGACCACAAATTGTGTGCATGGGCAAACCAGCCTGACCTGCCACTCCATAGGCCTTGCCCACGAGCTCAGTGAAAGTCTGCAAGATTTGGACTGGTGTGCCGGCCTTTTTTCAAACCAATTGTAGAGAAGAGGCATAAGTGTGTCGCTACTGCCTCTTCCACCAGGGAAAACTCAATGTATCACCTTTGATCGGTGCAGCCGAGTGTCATAGGCTTTGGCACTAGAAATGGGCATTCTCGCAGAGTAGGGCGTACACCACATTTTCACTAGCTGGTCATACATTTCAGGGAAAAACAGTACTGACCAGTATGACACGGAGTCTCACCAACTCAGTAGAAACCATTCATCAAGGCGAGAACACTTGGGCTCACTCTGAGTGGGCCACTCAAGTTGGATTTTCTCAACTGCCTAAGAGAACCTGACTCCGATCAGCATCAGAGATTTTCACAAGGGTTAACTGGAAATACCAGCAAACTCATTGGCTGAGTGCGACCAGGCCTCACCTTGAGATGCTGTGAGCAATAAAGCATCTCTCTCATCACTGTTAACACCAAATGTGATCATATTCTGCACATTAGAAAAGGGGTGATTTCAACAGCGAAGCAAAGGTGACATGCACATCGTGAGTAGAGTGTCAAGCACCATCTGCAAATAAATTGGTGTGATTTTAAAGGGCTTCAGAGATCATTACTCCTGGGCAGACCTTCCCATAGCATCATCAGCTGACACAGCATTGAAGTGAACGACTTGAAAGGTAATTCTTAAAAGCTACAAAGCAAAAGTCACCGAAATTTTTTGTTCTCAAAGACGAAAGGTTTCTTTAGATAAAGTCATGTGTGAAGTTTTATTCAATAGCTTTATGCAATATAAACAGTTTAGATATACCTGATCCGGGTGTCTAAAAGCTCCTTTATCATCGACACTACGTCATCGTCATCCTCCATGACACCTATGGAATAAAGTCCTTAAAATCATGCAAATGATTTCTGAAATGTGTAAATTCTTTATTTTTACATAGATTCAGCATTTCAGACCCATATTATTTAGTTTCACTCACTACTCTCAGCATGAGCCGCTCCTGTTGTGATGGGCTCTCCACTGTTAAAGAATTGAGTGATGACCTCAATTGCATGCCGCTTAATGTCTGTCCATTCAACATCATCGTCCGTCTTTTAATAAATGACAATGAATTCACAGATAAAGTTCACAGCAGCACTTAAACCTCACAATAATATGTCTATCTCTGAAAGGTACCTTAGTCAGTGTGATAAAATCTGGCCCATAAAAGACACTTTTTATACCTTCGATTTGGAAAAGATCCCTGTTGGATAGATTACAAAACATTTATATAACACCCAGTGAGGTTACAAGAGACCGATACAAACAAGGAAAAAAACCTGTAAATTAAAATGTAATATGATGCAATCAAAAAACAAGTACGGAATGACTGAGTAACATTTATCTGCGAACTAAATATACTGCATTGGAATTAACATCCCGTTTGACTTTCCATATAAGCAAAACTGAATTCCTCAAAGGCTATGTTCAGACTTCAGGCATATACATTTTTTTTTTTTTTCTCAAGTCAGATCATTTCAGGCAGACTGTCCACACTATTAATTGCAAGTGATCTGCATGGGTTGCTTTGGTAACGACGTAGGCGTACCCACGTGACGATGCTTTAAAAACGGATGCGGGAAAAATGGAGGCGCATCATCTCGCTCTCCAAATGAGCGCCCTGTCCAGTCACGGTGTAGAACTCATCCGCCGAACAAGGAAAAACTCAGCGACGGATGAGACTGGTAAATATTGCGACGTTCCATGCTGCAGTCACAGGGTTTTTTTTTAGTTTTTTTTTTTTTTTTAAAGTCATCGTTGTGTGTCGCATTGAAATCTGAATTGAGCTGCGAGAGCGTTCCTACTGAGTTGCGTCTGAAAAAAAAATCTGATTTCAATCGCATTTGAAAACATCTCCCGACGTGGTTTGAATCAGATTCTGAAAAATCTGATTTCATGTGGGGGTTTTTTCGGTCCAGACTATAAAACGCTCATCTGGATATGCAAAAAAACTGATTTTTAGTGGTAGTCTGAACAAGGCCAAAGTGATTTATACAGATATTATGATATATTCAAATGACTACTCGCAAGGGGCATTATTTAATTTGACAGTGACAAAGCTAAAAGAATATTTACCTTGCTAAAGGGGAACTTTCTGCAGAGCCTGATGTTGGGAAATCTCGAGTCCCTGTTCCTAATACAGGTTTACCAGGAATGAACTTTAAACTTCTTGGATTTGGTGTGTCTTGGGTTAAAATTGAAAGTGTTCGCACTGCAATAAAAAGAATCAGAAAAGACTGTATGAAAAAACATTAAAGGGATAGTTACTTCAAAAAAATATGATTGTTTACTCTCCCTCATGATGTCCCAGATGTGTATAACCTTCTTCATCAGAACACATTAGAAGAAAAACCGCTATGAAGAAATATACCTCAGCTCAGTAGGTCCTTAAAATGCAAGTGAATGGAGATTTCTCTTTTGATGCTCCAAAAATCACAGTGAGTCAGCATAAACATCATCCATATGACACCAGCTGGAAAATTAATTTCTTCTAAAGCAATACGATCACTTTTGGAGCAAAAAATATAAATATTTAAGTACTTTTTAACTGTAATCCAATACTTCACGAGAGGGTGGAGTCCAAGCAGTCTCTCGTGTGATGTATTCGCTTTGCCATGAATATTGATGTAATCTCACGTTCTCCTCTCAGTTGAGACATCCAGGATAAGCACACAAACACACCATTGTAAGTAAAGAAACAGATAAATACAGATTTAAACAAAACCAATGAAGCTTCTGTACAGTGTTCCTCCAACACAGGTGTAAACAGTGCTGTGACAGAAGTGCTTCAGTACTCGTGTTTCAAATGCCAACGTGAAAACATCAAACACGCATACCGCTGCTGAATGGAAGCATGATTTAGAAATAAAAAAAGGTCTTAAATATTTATCTTTTCACACCAAAAGCGATCGTGTTGCTTTAGAAGACATTGATTTAACCGCTGTATTTGTAGCGATGATGTTTATGCTGACTGTGATTTTTTTGGACCTTCAAATGAGAAATTTCCATTCACTTGCATTTTAAGGACCTGCTGAGATATTATACAACTGTATTGTATAGATACTACAATTGTATTCTGGTGAAGAAATTAAATCATACACACCTGGGAAATCATGACAGTGAGTAAACAATGAGAAAATGTAAAAATAAAAAAATAAAGAGAACATCTCACCTAAGAATGGTTTAAATTCATAGTGTTGAGACTGTATTCTGTGGTTTTGGGCAGCCCACAGTGAATAGCACTGATTTCTCTTATTTACTTGCAATCTAAGGGAGAAAATGCATTAGCTGATTATGATCATCTCATATACTTATAAATAAAAAAATAAGGTGATTTATCCAATAAAATAAGAAGCAAGATAAAGACACTAAGATTTTCACCTCCAACAATTAAAACTGGCAAAACAATTAATCCGAGTTTCCACCAAAATACTGTAAAAATAATGTAAAGTCCTTAATTTATTTTTTGTTATTTAAAATGTATCTTGTGGTGACAGTGGTACCTAATACCAAGTAACAAGTCATTTAGTCAAAAGTTTGAGATAACAAGAGTGGTAAAAAACTGCTTTTTGAAATGCTTTGTAATATGAAACGCACACCTTTTTAAATCAGGCTTTAAATAAAAAGAGATCAACGCCTTTATAAACTGGTTCGAGCCTTGAGTTCTGGAAATTCTTCCAGCTAGTGAGGATGAACGAAACGGAAGCAAATACAGATACTTTTCATTTATTATGTTTCAGCGACTGAATAATACGCATTTACATAGTTAATGAAGATGGCTGGACTCACGATCTCTCCGAGAAGTTTAGAGAGGTCGAGAGTTGGTCAATGTGCCTTTTTAGACCACCAGGAATGAGTCCGACAACTAGATCAGGTCGTCATGCGTGTCATAGATGTTAACGTCTAACACACAGGACAATACTCGGTTTACATTAAATGATCTAACAATACGCGTCTTGATGTTTAAGTATTGTGAAAGATTGAAAGATGAAATATGTATTTTCCCACCTCAACTGCTGTGCGGCTGACTGTGACAGTATGAAGCGCAATAGACTCCATCTTACAGACGCCGCCATTTCGATTGTTTTGAAATTCAGGACCCCAAAGCTGGCAGTAATTCTCCTGTTCAAAAGTGAAATTGTGTGGATATTTCGCACATATGTGCAATGGATTATAAATATACAGGCCATATTATGAATATGTGGCAACCCATTATTTTTCTATTCATTTATTCTATCTTGATGTTAAGTGATGTTATGTTTCTAGAATTAAAAATATATTTGAAAATATTTATCTGTCAACCAGCAGTCAATCCATTTTACAATTGTCTGTTACTTAAAAATTGATAAATTAATTAACATACTGATAATTTTTTATAACATTTTCTATCAGATTTACTATTATTATTATATAAGGAATACTTTAATATCTTTATGATTACAATTTTTGTATTAAAACACAGAAAAGCAAAACATAAATACACAGAATCTACTTTTAACACCCATTACCCCTCCTCCTCCCTAACCCCAACCCTCAACAAAAACACCCCTGTGGTCATACATGAGCACATACAAAAGAAAACAAAGACCAAACCACTTAATATGTATCTGTATAATATCTATCTCTCTATCTATATCAAATCCAAATTCACGTCTTCTATGACCCTTTTTCTAAAGCCGCAACCCTTCCCATCTCTGAGCACCACCCCTGAAATGGGGCACTCCAACCGACTTCCAACCCTTCAAAATCACCTGTCTGGTGACCATAACACTGGTTTGGACCCAATCATGCACATGTTTATTCCCCGCATTGATGACCACCCCATCTCCCAAAATACAGAGTCTGGGGCAAAACGAAACTGAGGGCCCAAGATGTCACATACAAAATTCTGAACCCTCAACCAAAACACTTGGATCTTAACACACCCCCAAAAAACATGGGCCATGTCTCCATCCTCCAATTGGCAATGCCAGCAGGAGGGTGGTCTTTAAGACCAAGCCTATACAATCTAGAGGGGGTCCAATAGAATCATTGTAAAATCTAAAATTGCCTAAGGTGCACCTTTGCATCTCTAGATGTAGACTTGACATTTTAGAATCCTAGCCCACACTCCATCCTCCAATACCAAGTTTAAACCTTTCTCCCATTATCTCTTGATAGAAGTTGAAGCTTTTTCGTTTTCATGCCTAATAGTTGTTTGGGGGGGTCATATCAATACTGAATTGTGTCAACATATTTATAATGTACAATCTATTTTATAAACAGCTACTGTCATCCACCAAATTTAGCTAACAGCTATTGATAAAGCTGGCTAGCTAGCTAATGCCGACAATATATCATGCAAAGAAAAGTGATTACTTCAAACTACAGTTTTGCATAGCCAGATCTATATCCACACTTTGTTTTAGCCCTGTTCCAGCACTGGAGAGTCAAATATAATCTACAGTCTCAAAGTTTGTAGTAAAACAATCATAACTGTGTAATTATATCTATGCTACCTCATCTGTCAGCATGATGCTGGTGGATCACGTTCAGTCACTTTGTATGTTACATCATTGTTTTGGTTGATGCTCGTGTCCCTATGGAGTGTGTGCACGAGCAGGAGGTAGCTGGCTGCAGTTCACTTAACGGCCAAAGGTGTCATTAATAACAAGGGTTTCTGAATCTTACATACTGCACCTTTAAGTTAAACGCATTTGAATTTCATTACAACATTCCATTAAATTAAATTAGAATTTTGTAAATAATTACACAACACAATTTAATGGAATTTTATGAAATCGAAATGCGTAAAACTTAAAATAATAATAATAATAGGCAGAAATATATAAGGAATATATGTCTAAATTTAATTTTTTGTGATAATCAACATATGCCTCAAAATGTTAATTGAACTTAACTTTTGAGTATTAACCCCAGAATACTCCTTTAACTCTGTTCCTCTGGCCTTACTGTGGGGTCCAAAATGCAGGACAATCTTGGTTTTGTAGAAATAAAAGATGATTGTGCTGTGAAGTTGTGAATAAAATAAATAAAGTTCTTTGTCTGTTTTGGACAAGTTCCAGAGAAAGGTAAATATTTGGGTGACTAGATAGAAGTGTTAATGTTATTGTTTGCTTTTGTTTCATTCTGTTAACCACTTGTGTGTTGCCATGATAAAAGATAAAGTTAAAAGATATTCTTTGTATGGCTGTCACTTTAAATTCACTTGGCCTGGGGGTCAAAACATTGTTACTATGAATGCAAACTTAATTCAGTGAAAAAAACACATTGTTAGCATAACATAAATATATATAAATAAATACAAATTTCCAACATTCTTTTGAATGTACGCGTACTAAAATAAAATATGATGCCATGAGTGTACCTTCATTTACTCTTACTATTATTTTGAATGGCCATGGAGAATGAAGTAATGTGATAACAATTTTACCTGGTCGCAAAAAGTATCCGAATTTACCTGATGAACTTTCACCTTTTGCTGGCCCTTTATGCTTCACAGAATTAATGTGTGTTTCTAAATCACTTGCACATTTTATTAGCAACTGACACATAAGTGGCAGCTTTAACATGACATCTACATTCTGCTTCCCATGGATCTCGACCTGGATGAAAGCATGGGAATTATTGTGCAAATCTTCTGTAAATTTGCATTTTCTTGGGCATTGTTTCCACTCAGCTGTCATTTGCTGCTATTGTCAAGCAACTGTTTGATGCCAAACACAAAAGCGCTTTGCGCGTTTGTGGAGAGATTGACAGACAGGAGTTTGGCCAATAGTTGCTGCAATCAACTTATAAATGACCAATTGCTGTGTGAGAAAAGGCAGGACTTACAAAGAAGGGTTAAGCAATGCAAATATGTGCACACACACTATGATATTAATATTAGACCAGATGTACATCATAATGCAGCTAAAGTCGAATCCCGGACATTTTCACAAATATAGAAATCCCGGCTGGACGCTTTTTTAAGGTCCAAAAAAGGACATGTCCGGGAAAAAGAGGGCCTATGGTCCCCCTAACATAGAATACATTTCCATGACTCCAAAACAAACTAAAATAAAACAAAAACACGTTTAAATGCTATCAAAGTCTTTGATATTTATCAAATTCATAACAATACAGTATGTAGCGGAATCACAGGCAATGAAATGCAGTTTCCGCAATCTCCAGAGAGAAGACAAGAGAAAACTACACTGATTAGGAATTAAACATAAATAGCACTTGAAGAGAAAAATATAAAGTACAAAAATTATAACTAAATCAATTTGACAACCCTAAACTAGCCTATGACAATTAAAATGAATGCAAATTATAGCTAGCAAAAGAAAATAAAACTAGACTTAACAACAAAGATTAAAACAAATGAAAGCTAGACTACATTAAAAGAACAATTTGAAAATAAAATTGAAATCAAAATAAAAAAACTAAATAAAAACTAAATAATTCTGTGACTCAATTAAAAACCCACATCCCCCATTTAAGTGCTTAATTGTAATGTTTAAATATCACACATGTCTGATCACACAATAATTCAACATACTGAATTATTCTGTAATTTTACATTCTGTTTACATTACCTTCTGCTAACATCACTCTAAACAAACATGCTCTCAGAAACTAAGACTATGAGTAAGTAAGTCAGTAAGTAAACACTGGGACAAGTTGACCCAACCCATGTTGCCTTGTGGCTGTAATATTTTCTGCTCTTAAGGAGAAGATGATTACTATTAAGGAGTGGTTGAATGGGGCAGAACGTCTCAAAGCCACCTTTGCATTTTAAACTATGAACGTAGCTCAACTGGTAGAGGATTAAACCGGCAAGGTCAATTTGTCCAGGAGAGAGACTGTTCTGGAGTTCAAAAGAAAGATACTAAGATGCTGAAGAACATGTTTTTGTGGGGCTGACATATCAAGACCTCAGTGGATGGATCACCTCTGAGTTTGTTACGATCAAGTTTTAATCTTGAAGCAGTACTCTTCAACAAACATGGGGGTTTGGGTAATTTTGCCCATTGTTCTGTCTGCTGTCTCATTCATCGGGTGCTGGACAGTGTGAGTTCATAAGATTCTTTTTCCATTCTTCTGCTTTTACATACATATTACAAATGTTATGGTGCTTATGGTAAACTATAACGCTGAATAGAATTTATTTACAGGTGTATATGAAATTTCTGTATGCATTGATACATTTTAGAGATTGTTGTCCGCACACTGAAAAATTATCCAGAGTAGTCAAATCTACCAAAAATGTGCCATCTTTATTATTTCCAAAATTACATTGTGAAAAAAGCATATATGCATTGGTAAAAATGAAGTTGAAAAAAGTTTTAAAAATAACGTAAAGGCAATACAAAATATTTCATTTCACGTGTTATGGCCTGGGTAGCTCAGCGAGTATTGACTACCACCCCTGGAGTCGCCAGTTTGAAGCAACCAAATTGGCCCGGTTGCTAGGGAGGGAGAGTCACGTGGGGTAACCTTCTCGTGGTCGCGTTTAGGGGTTCTCGCTCTCAATAAGGCATGTGGTAAATTGGGCGTGGATTGCGGAGAATAGAATGAACCTCCTCATGCTGAGACTCCGCGGTGTCATGCACAATGTGATAAGATGCACAGATTGTCTCAAAAGAAGAGGCAACTGGTATTTGTTTTCCTAAACCCCTCCACCACTAGGACCTAGTAAGTAGAGGGAATTGGGCATTCCAAATTGGGGAGAAAAGGGGATAAAAATGTAAAAGAAAAACAAGTGGTGAAAGTTGACTTATTTCAACAGCAAAAAAGCACTGCTCATGTTCAGCGATTTAATGCATGTGTACATAATGGTCTAATGGGCTTCATATTTTCTGATACTGCTTCACCTTTTCTTTTCTTTCCACCATAAAAGCAAATCCTTCAGTGTTGTTTTGCTTGACTCCAACAAAAAACAAAAAGCTATAGAGTATATTTCAATAAGAATCAAAACATCACAGGTATTGCCACATTTTGGCATTTCTTTCAAATACACAGACGCCATGAGAGCTTCTTCTCACATCCAACACCTCAATGACACACATCCACAGCGCCCCACAGAAGACTGTGATTTGATTATGAGGTTCCCGAAGGAAAGTACTCTGGGTTAGAGATCTTATATATGGCTTAATAACCTCAACCGCTTTTACCACAGGAGAGAGCATAGCGGTCAACTATTGTGTAATGACAGTAAGTCACCATTTGCGGATACTATACAAATGAATGGGGAGAGCCATAAACTGACACCTACCTGTTGCAAAATTGTCAGTGTCTTTTCTTATAAAACATAAAATTTATCATAGCAAACTCCACACATAGTTCATCCCTAAAGGATTGTTTAGTGTAAAACATGTTGAAGATTAGTGGACAGGCAGTCAGTTCATTAAATGATGAGCTGTTGCCTCACAAAAGAAGTTTCTCCATAGACCTCCATTAAAAAAGGCCTTTTGCCTCCTTGCCAGTGTACAGCAGCGTTATACATTTTGTTGCTAAACTTGTATGCTCAATTGATAGAACGGCTCTGTCAGCACTGCTCACGGCAAGCGAATGCACAAAGGAAAATCCATTTGTGATAATATACTAGTGTTTTCATAGTCAACTAGCTGGTCAAGAAAGAGTACTTGATTAGTCGATTACTCATGCACATTGCTATTTCACAGAAGTGTTCTTTAGGTTCACTTTAGGTCTTTTAATCTTTTCTCCATCGTTGGAAAGACTGTGGCACATTAAAAAAGTTCACATGCTATCACATAATGGATGGATTTATACACTGTAAAATGTAATAAATTGACATAAAAAATGTGAAACCAATGGCCTTAAAAAATAAATATACTTATATGGCTCAAGATAAGTTGACTATTCCTAGTTCAATTTACTTGAGCCAAATAAGTACATTTTACTTGACTTATTTGCTTAGATTATAACATTGGTGCTGATGTGTAAAGTATTGTTGCAAAACCAGCTTAACAATAAAGAAACAAGACGCAAGTATTTTTGGTGATGATGTCATAAATGTTAAGCCACAGTGTGTTTTACTGAACTGACTGACTCATGAGTAAGGAACAGAAAAGCTTAAAGACAAGACAAGGCTGACCTATTCTGCTTTCTGAAAGGAGTCTGATTTTAAAAACTCTGTTATGCTACTCATTCATTATTTTCGATGTTTTGGTCCTGATTTTGGTATTTGCCGAACATTATTAGAATACAGACATGACTTAAGCCTTAAATGGCAGGCAATGCCTCTGAAATAACTAAAAATGACTGTTGTTCATTCTTGTGAATGGTTCTCATGTCTTTCTTTACAGATACGGACTTGCATTAAGTTTCCACCATGTCTGCTCACTTAGTAACTGGTATAGTGATCCAACCAGCATTTTTTAATATTACTGATTAATTATTTCTATTATTCATGTTTCATTAAAACACTGTGGGATTTTATTGCATCTGTTAAAAGGGAATACAGAAATTCTTGTGACATAAATGAAACAGGAATGTGCTGCACCCTGGATAATGTACCCACCATAAGGTTTGTTTAACACATTAACCTCTAAAGCACCTGTTTCACTCACTTTATAATCCAAAGGAAATGTTGGGCTTTAAGATTTTCATTGTATTTTACAGCATGAGTGGAGCAAACTTTCCAGAGAACTCCCTTTTCACAGCAACAATCAACGCAGGTTCATTTTTATGTGCGTAAATTTGCCATTCCTTTTTTAAGATTCAGTTTCACATACGTGTATTGACAAGCACTTGCATAGACCTATCAGTCAAATGTTTCAAAGTTATGTTTCTAATGATTTCCAAAAACTTTTATCATCATAATACTTATGCTTAAATGATTTGTTTATTTTGAAGACAATTATAAATTCTGCCTATGTATTAATTTTCCTTGTAATATCATTATGAAAATCTGTGTAATCTATCCTCTATTTGTCCTCGCAGTTCTGATTTTCTGCATTTTCCATCATGCACATATTCTGGACAGGAGCAGTATGCATTCTCTCCTCAGTAAGATTGCTCTGGTTTTAGGCTGTGTGGTATCTGCGGGTGCTTTCATGGCTGGAAACTGCAATGTAAGAACACATGGACATCCTTCACTACTTTCACTTCATTTCTAACAAATGTTTCAGTGCTAAAGAATAACCACAAATATGCTTAACAGTGTTCTCAGCTGACAGGAACATTGACAAGACGATCTAACCCATTTCCTTCCTCACAATGATCAAACAAAGTCAAATCAAGCTACTTAAGACTGTTTTGCAAGACAAGTATGGTGAAATAATGTTTCATGTGAAGTTGATAGGTGTGGTCACACACACACACACACACCAAAAACAGGCTTGGTTTGTTTTCTGAAAGCATACTGTATGTGTAAATATAAAGAATGCACATGATATTAGGCAAAACTTCAAAAAGAAATGTCAGCTTTTAAATACCTTTCAATGAATTTAATTAACTTTTTATTATACCACCATATCACAAACTTATGATTGTACAGTATGTACTTTTACGTTGTACATACTTGTCAGAAGCATAATTAACTGACACCATATTTTTTTCTACAATAAAATGACTGAATAGATTTGAAAAGATTTGGGATCATGTGTTTTTTTCACAGCCAGCTGAACTGATGTTGCTCCATTACCTGGGTGCTGCACTGAGCTTTATATGTGTGTGTCTCTACATCACCATCCTGACCTCGCTCACTAGCAAATGTATGCTGACGGGGTGTGAATGGATACTTTACCCCCTACGCATCTTCTCCTCAACAATCCAGATTTGTGCCACCATCCTTTGTATCCTTATACGCTCAAAATAGTTTACATTATTATGCACAATTACGGTTACTAGTGGATGAATTAGTATTTATGTTTCTTGTCTATGCACAAGAAAGCGTGAAGACAGCTATAATTAAGTACAGGTGAAATGGAAGTACAGTTAAGTCCTTTCATGATTTAAATCTAATTTGTGTAAAGTGTGTAATTTTAAAATTCTTTCTCTTATCCCTGCTTAATGTGCAGAGACAATTAAAAAAGGTTGATTCCCTGATAAATGTGAACACTGGTGCTTTCAAAACATTTAATCCCGACCAGCCTGACACAGCAACTTTGGTTCAACAAATCTTGTGCAACAGTCACGGAAGTTAAACTTGTATGAATTTCTTCATTGATTAATTGATTTTAAATTATGGCTTATAAACCTTATACATGCTTTTGTTGAAGCCATCAGTCCATGTCATTACAACTTACAACAATAATGTGTCCCTGGGTGGTGGGGGATATCAAAATAACAGTAGTCAACAAAAGTAACAGTCAGTATCTGGTGTGGCCACCAGCTTCATTGAGTACTGCAGTGCATCTCCTCATGGACTGCACCAGATTTGCCAGTTCTTGCTGTGAGATGTTACCCCACTCTTCCACCAAGGCACTTGCAAGTTCCTGGACATTTCTGGGGGGAATGGCCCTAGCCCACACTCTCCGATCCAACAGGTCCCAGACGTGCTCTTCACTGGCCATGGCAGAACATTGACATTCCTGTCTTGCAGGAAATCTCACTGGAGGGTCATGTCAGGATGAGCCTGCAGGTAGGGTGCCACATGAGGGAAGAGGATGTCTTCCCTGTAACGCACAGCGTTGAGATTGGCTGCAATGACAACAAACTCAGTCCGATGATGCTGTGACACACCACCCCAGACCATGACGGACCCTCCACCTCGATCCCGCTCCAGAGTACAGGCCTCTGTGTAACGCTCTTTCCTTCAAAGATAAACGTGAGTCCGACCATCAAACCTGGTGAGACAAAACTGTGACTCATCAGTGAAGAGCACTTTTTGCCAGTCTTGTCTGGTCCAGCGAAGGTGGAATGTGCCCATAGGCGACGTTGTTGCAGGTGATGTCTGGTAAGGACCTGCCTTACAACAGGCCTACATGCCCTCAGTCCAGCCTCTCTCAGCCCATTGCGAACAGTCCGAGCACTGATGGAGAGATTGTGCGTTTCTAGTCTAACTTAGTTGTTGTTGCCATCCAGTACCTGTACCGCAGGTGTGATATTTGGATGTACCGATCCTGTGCAGGTGGTGTTACACATTGTCTGCCACTGCGAGGATGATCAGCTGTCCTTCCTGTCTCCCTGCAGCACTGTCTTAGGTGTCTCACAGAATGGACATTGCAATGTATTGCCCTGGCCACATCTGCAGCCCTCATGCCTCCACACAGATGAGTAGGGACCCTGGGCATCTTTCTTTTGGTGTGGAGTCAGTAGAAAGGTCTCTTTAGTGTACTAAGTTTTTATAACTGTGACCTAATTGCCTACCGTCTGCAAGATGTTAGTGTCTTAATGACTGTTCCACAGGTGCATGTCCATTAATTGTTTATGGTTCATTGAACAAGCATGGAAAACATTGTTTAAACCCTTTACAAAAAATATCTGTAAAGTTATTGTTTTTTAAATTATCCTGAATAGTGTATCCTGAAAAAGGGATGATTCTTTTTTTGCTGAGTTTATATTAGTATTAGTATATTAAAATTGGTTGTTTCTATACTTACAATCAAACAGTGGTGTAACTATAGGGAGGACAGGGGTGAGAGGGGCCCAGCGATGGCCGACCAAAGGAGAACCATAAAAAGGACAACAGGTCCAACAGGTGATGAAAAACAAAGGTGAAAATGACAGAGGGGGACCCCCAAAAAAGAAAAGTGGCCAGACAGATTCTGTGCACTCAACAACTTTGAAATCAACAGCCTTATCTTACATCATTCGCAATTCTTCATGTGATCGTAGTTCATTTCCTCATGAAAGACGTTAAGTACACAGTCCTTTCCTTTGCCTTTTTGTCTGATTTTCAAATACTTTCTTGCTTCAAATCAAAGTTTGTAATGTTGTAATGCACATGTTGTTAGAAGCTGGTTGGTTTGGCACATGGCTTAGAACTTTTTTGTGAATAATTTTATGAAATAATTATGGAAAAAAATGAATGGGAAAAATACTGCCAGAACCAAGAACCAGGAGTGTGGGTCGGGACTATCTGTTTGAAGCCAGAATGAAATACAACAGTGAAAAGTAAAGACTGTTGTAGTCATAGATGCCATTTAATTATATGGATGTAATTTTTGAAGTCTCACCAAACAGGGGCCTGGGTAGCTCAGCGAGTATTGACGCTGACTACCACCCCAGGAGTCACAAGTTCAAATCCAGGGTGTGCTGAGTGACTCCAGCCAGGTCTCCTAAGCAACCAAATTGGCCCGGTTGCTAAGGAGGGAAGAGTCACATGCGGTAACCTTCTCGTGGTCATGATTAGTGGATCTCACTCTCAATGGGGCGCATGTTAAGATGTGAGCGGATCGCAGAGAGGAGCATGAGCCTCCACATGCTGCGAGCCTCCGCGATGTCATGCACAACTAGCCACGTGATAAGATGCATGGATTGACAGTCTCAGAAGCAGAGGCAACTGAGTCTTGTCGTCCACCACCCGGATTGAGGTGAGTAACCGCGCCACCACAAGGACCTACTAAGTAGTGGGAATTGGGCATTCCCTTGGGAGGAAAGGGGATAAAAAAATTCTTACCATACAGAACATTATTAAATATTGATTTTAAAATTAAATGTTTAAATTCATGAATTTTTTTTCCATGACCGCTTCTTTTATCAGACTGCATCTTCTTCATTCAAAAGGATTCTTACTACAGACACATCTCTGCGGTGTTTGAATGGATTCTCAGTATGAATCTGGAGCTCTATGAACTCAGCTTTGCCCTGGAATTCTACTTCTTCTCATCCTCAATGCTGTCAGTGTTTTTAGCAAAGACAGAAGAGAAACTTCTGATTCTGTCATGATTTACAGCCACAGCTTGACTATTTTGTTCCATTATGGATTCATAAACTGTTTTATTAAAAGAAGTTTGAATTCTAAACAAAATATGCCTAATCAAGATACTTTAAGAACAGAACAACGTTCCCCTAGAAAGGGGTTGCACATTTTATTTTTTAACTTTGTAATAGAAAGCACCCAACTCCATATGCTATTGCAAACACCAGATTTACTTTGGAGCAGCATACTCTCATTTTTTGGAAAGGGGAACAACAGAGACTTTGCTGACAGGCACTTTAAAGATTTTTCCTCATTTCTTCATAACATTTTTACATGGCAAGATATATTTTTGAAATTGTAAAGATCTTGCCAGTGCAATCTATGACCATAGTTCAAGGCTCATATCTAGACTGCATGTGTTAGCGGATATTTGGTCAGTACATACTGCTTAAATAATCACAGTATTTGCCCTACACTTTTAATATAATCACAAAATCCTTAGTAATGTTGAATCAGTGGCTGGCAGGAAATGTTTATTTGTCAGTGATGAGGGTTTCATAAGGTCATTATAGAAACAGATAACCTCCTTATTCATAGTTATAGATTTATCTCCAGTTATTTCTCAACATCAACATCATTTTTGTGTCAGAACTTACATTTATTTGTATCTAGACTCAATTTAGGGTGAATTCAAGTACATGGGCCAATTTTCTGACATTGAAATCATAGTCAAAATGTTGCCCAATTTTGATAGGATAGGAATTTCCTGGATAGGATTTGTCAAGCTTAATGCTTGATATTGTTAAATATTTAAGGAGATGCCAATTAATATTGACGTTTTCCTTATCTATTGTTTTGACAGTGGAAAATAAAAAACCTTTGGACTGAGACTTCCATGAGAATAAATTCAAAACAGCATCACTTTAAAATATTGACTAGAACAGAGGTCTGAAAAAGTATTTCCTTATTTCTTCTATTTTTGTGTATTTTTCATACTAAAATGTTTTAGATCTTTAAATGGGATAACTTAAAACTTTAAAAATAAAGTTATCCAACACCTATATCAATCAAGTGATTTCCATGTAAACTGAATCGCTTGTTGTGCCAACTTTAGCAAAAACCAAACCAGCCCATCTGGCACCAACAGGGACATGCACAGACATGTTTTGGGGGCAGGGGATCGACTCGAAAAAAGGGCACTTCTCATAATTATTTATTTAGGAGTAAATATGCAAATTAGCGCATTTTAATTAGTTAACGCCTAATTTGCATATCAATGTGGTGATTGAGACACTGTTATCAGACACAAATTTGACTATTCACCTGTAGTGTCTCCATTAAGTACAGTACATTAGCCCGTATGGCCATGATATACTGCCTTAGCTAAACTTTAGCTAACTTATTAGATTAGCTAATAGCTCATGAGTCATGCATGTTAGCAAGACACAAGATAACTATATTTGTCTTTTGGCTAATTAGCTGTAAAGTCGAGGCACTGGTAGCTTAGTGTAATGTTCATCACCACTCGCCTCCACACAAGCCAAGAAAAACACAACTGGGATAGGAGCTGGGAGGGGCTGCTGCCTGCATGTCTGTTGTGCCAATGTGTGTTGCACTGCTGTGCGGATGGAGGTCTCATCTCCCGATCTGATTTTTTTATTCAATAAATATATTTTTTTGACAGGGGAGCTGTGCACAAATGGGAAAATTATATATATATATATATATATATATAAAAAGCACACCAGAAAAAAAGGGAACTTTCTCTCGAGGAAGATAAAGGGCCGGCCCTCAAACCCCCTTTGATGTCTATGTGTGCATGTGCCTGGTCACTAATCATGTCATGGTCTAAATCACTGATATTCAAAAAAATTCTGATGGTTGATGTGAACATTAACTGAAGCTCCTGTTCCATATCTGCATGATTTTTGCACTGCTGCCACACAATTGGCTGATTAGATAAGTGCATGTATGATTGTTGGTGCCAGATGTTGGTGCACAACAATCTCTAGATTTTGCTTCTTTTTTATACTTTGCTTCTATATGACTGTATTTACAAGACTGTACTTCTGTATTTAAAATCAATAGTTAGTATGTATAGGTACTATTCATTTGTATAAATAAATAATAATTTAAAAAAAAAATCAGTTCTTTAATATCATCTATAACTTTCAGGTTAATGCATCAACAGAACATCAATTCAACCATGCTGAAATCCAGTCCTGTTTTAGTAAATCCAGTGTGGCTTTGTAGTAACATCAGAAGAGAATGTACATTCTGCCTTCAAAAGCCTAATAGAATGACTTACTGGTTTGTCAGTGGTTTCATAACCTAGTACGGGTACAAAAGAGTCAAGTGTGGTGGACTCAAGAGACACAAGATGCAATGAAAGTACTGGCACTCTTGAAACACCTGTTTTCAGCAACACCCATTATGTCTAAGGAAACAGCTTTTGTACATAGTATTTCTCTCTGGTGGGTGAAGTTACAGTTCTCTATAATTGTTTTCTGTGTTATTTTTTCTGTGATAGGCCAAGTTTAATGGGATAATTCTGAGGATGTAGCTAAAAATGTCTACTATTAACTCTTGTCTAATGGTGCGTGAATGTCAAACTACAATCCTGGCACTCTGAAAATTGTGTCCTTTTTGGCATTGCTTGTTGAAACGAAATTGAGCTCACAACCAAATAATCTGGTTTAGCACACATACTATTTTTTTTTTTTTTCAATTCCAGGGATAGGATAGCTAGTTCAACCTTTTAATTGTATGATCAGAAAGTCAGGGAGGGGGAGTGACTGTTTGGAAAAGTTTATTTACACCTACTGCAGGACTGCTTGTGTGCAGTGCAAGAAAAAGACATTGGGACATCTTAGGACCTGTGGAATATTGAATTAATTTATCAACAGCGGTGCCACATCAAGTGTCAGTGAGATATTGGGACATAAATTTACAACACAATACGTTTAAAACTTTTGACATATTTTTGAATATGTTGTGTATTATGCTGACATCTAAGGGCCTGGATTCAGCATAATTCAACAGTTTTCAGTTACTGATGCCTTTGTAGGAAATCACTATTTACACTCAGCTAGGATAAATTGAATTCCTGAGTGAAACTGTTTAAGAACAGTGTGGTTACAGAGAAACAGATGTGTATGACTTTCTTTCATCTACTGAACTCAAATGAAGATATTTAGAAGAATATTTCAGCTCTGTAGGTCCATACAATGTAAGTGAATGGGTGCCAAATGTTTGAAGCACCAAAAATCAAACAAGTCGGCATAAAAGCGGTCCATTTGACTCCAGTGTGCTTTTTTGGAGCATAAAAATTTTGGCACCCATTCACTTGCATTGTATTTGTGTCCCGCTGAAGAAAGCCTTACACATGGCATGAGACCAAGTAAATGATGGGAGAATTTCTATTTTTGGGTGCACTATCCCTTTAAGAGAGTAGTATTCAGCTGGTAATGTGATCCTAACATGTAGAATAAAACAGCTTTTATAGTTACTGATTCAACTCATGTCTTCATCTCATGTGAGTGGTCATGATTTCATACATTTTTTTTAAAAATTACAATCGATTTCTTTACAAGCAAAACTTTTTAAATGAGGTGAAAAAACCTTTAAACATGATGAAATGTGTTAAACGGAGCTAAGAATACATTATTGAAAACAGAAGACACTATCACATTAGCCAAATATTTAATAAACACAAACCAAATGATGGATGTATAGAACTTCATGAATGACTTGCATTCAGATTCTACAGAAATCTGTGAAGCTTTCTGTTGAGTTCTGTGAATCTGTGCGTGAAAATTCTTGTAGGCCTATTTATGACCCCTTATAATAATGAACTCTGGAGTAAGAGTCGAGGATTAAGAAATGGGCAAAATCATTCAAATGTTAATGCAAAGCACATAAACTTTACTTTGAAAGATGGTAATATACATCCTGGAATTACAGATAATTAAGATACATTATGAGCAAAATAAATTCACATTGAATCACTGATCCAAAGAGTGGGGCAAACTAGAAAATGTCTAAAGTTTCAATATGAGGGGAAAAGTTGTAGCAAACCTAAAAAGCATTGATGTCAAAGTATTCACTAAATACACTGTAAAAAAAATAATATATATATATAATTAAAAAAAAAATAATATATATATATATATATTCACGCAAAAACATACAAAATAAAAATTGAAGCAGAAGTCCACATTGCTAAGAAACTAAAAATATTAATGAGTGAAAAAAGAAAATAGAAGTTTGATTTTCACAGTCTTCCTCTCACTGTGTAGTTCAACTGCTATGCATATATCATAAATAGATGAAGTGGGAGGGGAGATACACAGCTGTTCAAGATAGGTCAACAAGCAAGATTCCACAATTTCAGCATAGCTGAAACAATAAATGACCACTCGTCCAAATTCCACACCTGGAGCGAGCGCAACCGAAGTTAATCCTTTACAAACCTTTAAGATAAACAGTCTGCAGGTGCCTCTGCAATCAATTATCTTGCCAAACACCTCCAACCAAAGCGTGTTAAAACAGATTGGGCCCTTAAAATTTAAGTTGTTGATTTGTTTTTGTTCTTCTGATGGCGAGCAACACTTGTGATAACATGACGCATGAGAGAAAGTTTAAAGCAAAGAATTGCATCTCTTCTCATCTAAGACTTAGAACCTCTTAAGCTAGGCAAGTCTTGACTCTTGATTAGTCCTTTAATCTTTCCAAATCTAAAATTATATCGGTAACATCTAGCTCAACTTGTATAGCTTTAGCTGATGCAGTCCTCTCTCAGGTCTAAACAATTTGATGTTCCCTGATCCACACGATAAAAGTGCTGATCATTTTAGGCTGGAGAGCAATAAAGGTACATAATTATTTTTTTTGTTTTTTCATTTTTTAAAAAGGAAGGACACTACAGTAGTTGACAACTCAAAAGTATTACTGTGATGCAAATTTGTATTTTTATAAACCTACAATAAGCTGAAATTAGTCTTCTTCAAACTGAGTAAATATTCTTTGTTGTAGAGCCACTTTTGCTAGAGGTGTCGTCATGTGACTGGTATCCAATGAGGATTTTGATGGGGATGTTCAAACGCTCTTTGTATTGTTGCCTAAATGGAAGAACAACAGATATCATTGTTATAATGACTGTATGGTACTGGTACTTGAGTCAGTACAGCTATTTCTTCAGCAGAACACAACAAAGATTTCTAGAAAAATATCTCAGCTCTGTAGGTCCATACAATGCAAGTGAATGGTGATCAGACATTTGTAGCTCCAAAAATCCCATAGAGGAAACATAAAAGTATTCTATATGACTCCAGTGTTTAAATCCATATCTTCTGTAGTGATATGATAGGTGTGAGTGAGAAACAGATCAAAATGTATGTCCATTTTTATTCTAAATCTCCACTTTCACTTTCATCTTTACATCTATAATTCAAAATGGAGATTTAGAGTAAAAAAAATAACAAAAACTTTGATCTGTTTCTCACTCACACCTATCATATCACTAAGGAAGATTAAAAACTGGAGTTGTATGGATTACTTTTATGTTTCCTTTGTGATTTTTGGGGCTACAAATGTCTTATCACCATTCAATTGCATTGTATGGACCTACAGAGCTGAGATATTCTTCTAGAAATCTTTGTGTTCAGCAGAAGTCAAACACATCTGGGATGGCATAAGGGTGAATAAATGATGGGAGACATTTTCATTTTTGGGTGAAATATCCCTTTAAATTCAACATGAAATCAAAATAGACTATTATTAATTAGCACGTTCTTACTGTGCACGATTCATTGGTGCACATTGTTTCAATAAATAAATATTTGTCTGCGTGACCTATTATCTTTAATCAAAATGCAATAATTTGACCAATTAATTCCTGATGGAGAAAATCATATCCCGTTCAGCATTCTCTCTCATTTAATATCGTTTCACCAGCAAATACCTCAAACTATGAACTGTTTAATGCTGATTTGTAATTGTAAATACCACTAAAACAGTGCAGTGCAGAAACTTTCCAAAAGCCTAAAGCCAAGATCCAATGCAACATAAATTTGGTCCTCTAATGAGATATTTCTAATGGAGAGTGATCAAATATAAATGCCAGAATGGGGAGACTGTACGGCCAAATTCGTGATCATGCAGTTTAAGAACAATCATCTTATAAGCAAGACAACATACCCTATTGTCATTATAGCATCCTTGTTTTGGCAGTTGCCTGTCCAGATGGATATTTTATCGCCCTTTGGTCTGACATTGACCACAGCTCCACACACATCTTCACTGGCCTCATCAAAGGACTCGCCGATTAAACACAACAGCTGCAAAATACCAATCAATACAGAAACTTTGATCTAGTGTCTAACAGGAAATGGCAAGCTCACATATCAAATCTTTCCACTAAACCATAAGCAAAAGATTGAAGACAAATAAAAAAAACAAAAACAACATACCGTCTCCATCCAGTAGCGGTCAAGGTCATTGTGTCGTTGCTGTTTGCTGAGGGTCATTAACCACCTTCCTCCCAGTTTATTCCGGTCATCCTCCCACATGGGTTTGATACCATCCTGAGAAATAAAAAAAAACATTAAAATGGATATCAGTAGCTGGGGGAGTCACGTGACGTTCTGTGAGGTTTGATCACTTAGAGGCGAGCTCCGTTTAAACTTTGCTACAATTATCCCTTGAAGCAATATTAACCAGAGAGAACTGTAATAGTTTTGTTTGTTAAACTGTGCTCGGTGGGCAGGATGCCGAAAAATGTGAAATCGTTGGCCTGTGGGGACATTAAAAAGCACTTACATTCACACACGTCGGATGCCTCGCGGGATCATGATGGCAGAGGTTCAGTGGATAGTGACGGCAGTGAGCCTCATGACGTAGGTCGGGACATCACAAACATCTATACAGCACTAAAAAAATCTTGACCGACATGGAGGGCCTCGCAGAAATATGGAGGCGAAACTTTCTACCTTGATCACAAGAATGGATGATGTTTAAAAACGGGTCGAGTTTCTGGAGTCGGCTGAAAGAGAGATAAAGGCTAATCTGCCTGCTTCCAAGGCTGATGTGGAACAAGTGTGGAAAAAAATAGAGGACATTGAAAATAAGAGGCATGATATTATTGGTTTAATTGGAGTCCCAGAGGGAAAGGAAGGTCAAGATATGGTGAGGTTTTTGGAGGGGCTTTTTCAGAATTTGAGATACACAGCGGGGCGCCGGCTCAAGATTCAGCGCATGCACAAAGTTCTCGGTCAGCTTCCCAAAGCAGGTGACAGACCCCGATATATCTTGGCAAGATTATTGTGGTCGGCTGACAGAGATTTTGTTCTATGAGCGGCGAGAAATAAAGGCAAGTTGTGCTGGGAGGACCACAACATCATGGTTTTCCGGACTTTGATATAGCTACTCAAACGAAGCTGGATGGATTCAAAGAGCATAAAAATAATCACTGCACCAAAGTAAGCTTCGTACTGCATTTTCCTGCTAAGCTGAGAATTGATGCCAAGTATGGACGAAAGACTTTTACATGCCTACAACAATCTATGGCCTTCATTAAATCAATGGTGTGAGTGGGTCATTTTGCCTGCACTCAATCAACAATACAGACTACAGTGTGCATTTTACTGATGCAGCCTGAGAGGGTTCGTTGTTCTGTTGACTGCCCACTGGCTCCTACCTGACTCAACTATTTTTTTTCCATCCCGCCTCCCTCTGTTGACTTGCTGTTGAACTCACTTTGTTGGTCTGATGTTATTAGCCCCTTTCACACATACAGCCTTTTCCTGAAAATGTACAGAATTTTTCAGGTAAGAGGTCATGTGTGAACACGACCTTTTTGAAAATACTGGTCCATTTTGCTCTGGCAATTTCCCTTAATGAGAAGTTGTATCATTACCTAAAAATGTCCATATTGATGGTATGATTGAACAGCACATGTGGAACATTTACCAGTAAAGGCAACCCAATGATTTTGCTGTCATTTACCAGGTTGCATGCGTGAATAGGGCTATTGTTTACTGGGGCCCATTTTATTTTATTAAACACAATTACAGTTTAATGGCATGGTTTATGTGAAGGGGAGGAAATCTCATGTGAGCATGCATGGACACCAGTTGGGTCTGTTATGTATGAGGTTGAAGCACATTTTTTCTCTCGGTTCTGTATGTTAAGGATTTTATGGTTACATCAGTGTTGGATAGTGGTCTTTATAATTTAGCCTTCGGAACACAATTTTTATTTGCATGTCAATGTCACACTTTAATATAGATAAAATGTTTCTCTCCTTGGGAATGTTAATGGACTGGTACATCTTATAAATAGAAGGAAGGTTATATGTTTTCTTAAGAGAAAAACATTTTATAAATTGTTCCTTCAAGAAACACACCTTTCTTCACAGGAAGCTGAAAAACTTGGCAGAGCATGGGGGAGGGCATGTGTTTTGTAGTGCTGGTTCGAGAAAGAGTAGGGCAGGGATGATTTAACTTTCCATAGGTCAACAAATTTTGGAGAGATAGTTGGCCCCAGGGCCTTTGCAAGTCATAACTCGTCACTGGAGTAGGGGAGTCATCATATTTCTATATTACAAAAGCATTTATAATTTAAATGTCTCAAACAGATCAAAGATCATTTAGGAAGAGTCATTATTGTTTTGGCTGAAATATATGGGCAAAATCTTATTTTGGCTAATATTTATGCACCCAATGCTGATGACCAGAGCTGTTTTATAGATCTTGAGGGAAAGATAAAAGCAGCTGGGATCCTTCATGATATGGTTTTGGGTGGAGACTTCAATCTTTTAATGGATCCAGTCCTTGGTCACAGTGATGCAAAGGTGTGTAGACCCTTTAGAGAAACGGTCACTTCAGAGGATGTGTAAAAATCTTGGACTTACAGACATTTGGAGATTCCTGAATCCATCTGGGGGAGACTACACCTTTTTTTATCAGTTCATAAGATTTTTTTATATCCAAGTCACTCATTTCATCTGCCATTGACTGCTCAATTGGGAATATTTTAGTTTCAGATCATGTTTTGGTGTGTTTAAAGATGTTGCCACATATAGAGAAAAGAAAATTATCTAGATGCCGCTTTAATACATCCTTTCTACAGGACCCAGCATTTCAAGAAATGTTAAAGACAGAAGTCAATGTTTATGTAGAAACCAATTGGTTTTCTGTATCCTCTGTGGATGTGGCATGGGAGATACATAAGGCAATGCCTTATAGGGGGTGGTTCATACCATATGCCTCATACATTAAAAAGATCAAAGCACAGAAATTCATATAATTGGAAATGAGTTTTAAAAGAGCTGAAGCGCCAAATGTCATCCAATGTTCTTAAAGAGTTGACTCAGCTAAAATATAGGTACAATACTATTTTGTCACAGAAGGTAGAGTTTTGGTTATTCAGAGCAAGACAGACATACTTCACTCAAATCACTTTATTGTCACTTAACCATATACACAAGTGCAACAGTGGGTGAAAGTCTTGTGTGCAGTTCCAAGCAACATAGCAGTCATGACAATGAAGGGACATATTTCAATCTACAATAAACATCTAATTTACACAACACAACATTCAACATACACCAAATAATATACAATATACAAAATATAAAATAAACTTTATACAATAAATATACACAGTATTTGCAAATACACCCCCTCCCCCATTTACACATGAAATAAGTATGCAGTAAGGGGTTGTATCGGGGTGTCGGTTTCATAGTCAGAAGCCAGTGTGTTATTAAGAGAAAGTATAAATTATCAAATGACCAAAAGTTTTTTTACCCCACCATTACTTCAGTGAAGTCTTCTGCAACAAAAATGAATAAAGTCTTTATATAAATCCGTTTCGATCTTTATAGCTCCACGTCTGTCTACCGATTAGGATATTAGCAACTTCGTAGAGCCATTAGAACTCCCTAAACTGAAGAATGATCAAGAAGACTTTCTTGACTCACATATTTCTTTGGAGGAGCTTGTTGAGGTAATAAAAGCCTTGCCAACAGGTATGACACCAGGCCAGATGGTTTTGGCACAGAATGTTTTTTAGATCTTATGTCACAGAACTGGCTCCACTCTGTGCCGATCCATTTAGTTTTTTTCCGGGGTTGAGGGGCATCCAAGTTGTTCCAGTCAGATTATAAACACAAGCGCTTCAAAGAGGTTATGTTTCTAAGTTAATTATCAGTGGTAAATTCATCATTAATTCCAACCTTTTATGAATATGCTGCCTGAGTTTTTGTTTTTGCCAGGGCTAGATTGGTAATCTGGCATACCGGGCATTTTCCCGGTGGGCCGACACACTTTGGGGCTGATCAGGGGCCATCAGGAGAACCGGGACTGAGCTGAAATGAGCCGCTGCCTTATGCAGAACGGGCTACAAAACGGTGCCGCGATATGCCGAAAGAGACAACTTTCGGGCCAGTTTCTATGTAAAAATCCCAGACCGATTTCTCTTCAGAGTCCACCCCTGGTAAACTTCCTAATTTTATGACAATAATGTATAAAAGTTTTGTACAAAAAAACTTAAGAGCAAAGTAAAATATATCCATCTGTAATAATTGTTATAATACACAAATGTATGCGTTACCTTTTCTAGTAAATCATTTATATATTTAATATGAAAATAAAATAATATGATAACTATTGCCAGTAGCGAATATGCATAAAGTCACTATTTGGCTTTGTAAGGCAGTGTTAAATGTTACTGCTGAACAAACACATTTGACCTGTAATATTTCAATTCATATTTTCATTAATTTCAGAAGGCAAAGTCTTTGAAGAAGGAACCAGTGTGGGAGAAATGTCTTTAAGTATTGTCATGGAAAGTAATACTTAAAATTCAGCACTATTTTACAATGAGTGGAAAGTTTTCATACATATAATACGTTTTTTTAAAATATCA
Organism: Moxostoma hubbsi; assembly: GCA_032164185.1. Lineage (NCBI taxonomy): Eukaryota > Metazoa > Chordata > Actinopteri > Cypriniformes > Catostomidae > Moxostoma > Moxostoma hubbsi. Next base: position 28,806,347 of record JAVLUX010000021.1, read on the forward strand.
TCCGATTAATCCGCATCAGTACGTTTTCCCCACCTTAATTATCAGTATCTGCAAAACCCACTATCAGCTGACCTCTAGTTAGATGAACAAGTTTGTCTAAAATTCGGAATAACCGATTAAGCAGAGTTTATTCGTGGTCGTAGTTTATCTAATAATATTAGATATTTTATAAATATTATGTGGTCTGTAGCGAATGATCCAACCCCAATTGCTGCCATCTCACTTGATGCTGAGAAGGCCGATAGGGTGGAATGGGACTCTAAGGTTTTGGAAATTTACAGGTTTGGGAACACTTTTATTGGGTGGATTAAGTTACTTTCTAAACAACCATTAACAGCAGTGCAAACTAATGGATTAATTAAAAAAATATATATTTTGGTAGGGGAATCCAACAAGGCTGTCCTCTCTACCCTTTGTTGTTCTGTTTTGCCATGGAACCATTAGCAACCGCAATAAGAAAAAGGTATTGTAGCAGGAGGTGTGGTGTGTAAACTTCTACTTTACGCAGATGATGTATTATTATTTGTCTCCAACCAAAGATCTATGCCTAGCCTCCATAAAATTATACATTCTTTCTCGAAATTTAGGACACAGGGTCTAAATTGGAAGGTCTTTCTCTGACAGCATATTGCCCTGCCACAGCTTTCCAATGCTCCAAGCAAGGAATTAGGTATTTAATTTCCAGTCAGTTTTGACCCATTAATTAAAAAGTTCTTGTGTGATGTTGATAGGTGGGCTTCAGTACATTAGTCTATGGCAGGGAAGGTCAATGTTATAAAAATGTATTGAATCCACAAATTAAATGATTACTACAGTCTCTTGCTCTAGAAGTACCTCTTTCTTATTTTTAACAATATGATAGAATATCTAAGTCTTTTATTTGGAATGGTAAAAGACCTTGGTTGCATTTCATTAAGTTACATAGACCAACTGACAAAGGAGGTTTAGGCCTCCCCAAAATGTTGTTTTATTACTATGCTTTTAAGCTTAAGACATTTGGCCCATTGGTCTCTTTCACCTGAGAGAGCCCCTCCGTGGTACTACTTTGAACAAGCGGTCCTTGCCTCAATCTCACCATTGCAAAGTCTTTCTATCAAACTGCCTAAAGAAATAAAAATGCACCCCATTATTTCATACTTACATTCAGTATGGATAAAGATTTCCCGTATGTTCAATTTGAATACTTACCTAAATGTATCTTCAAGCATATGGCTGAACCCCAAATTGTGTATTAACAAGTCCCCCTTTTGCTGGAAAGAATAGATCGAGAGTGGTGTTGCTACACTTGGTTATACTTTATGTAAACAGATCTTTGATATCATTTGAAAACATAACACAGCAATTTGGGATTTCTAAGTCTCAATTTTTCAGGTATTTACAGTTGCAACATCAAATTTGTACTATTTTGGGGGTAGTACACAACTCCCTTAAGCTGCAGACACCCTCTGTATTGTGCTAACTGACTTTGGAAAGGTGCATGAAGCATCGGTGTATTATTCCTTGTTGATTCAGTCTTGGTGACGGGGCCTTAAGAGCTCTTGAGGTTATGGGAAAGACATTTTAACTTGGTATTGGAGGATGGGGAGAGGGAAAGGATTTTAAAAATTCAAACTATGTCTAGAGTTGTAAGGGTACTCCTTATTCAGTTAAATATTTTGCATCGTTTCTTCTGGAGTCCCTCTGGATTCTTTGGGCTTGGTTTTAGGATGCGCCTACCTGCTGCCAATGTTAGTTGGAGGATGTAAACGTGGCCCATGCTCTGTGGTTTTGTGCCAAGATTCAAGAATTCAGGGTAAGACTCCAGAATCTTATCTGTGAGATTTTAGATAGTTAAATTTAGACTATGTATATTGGGTTATGGGGCTGTTAAGTAGGTGACAAATATACAAAAAGCTGGGTCCAAACTAATGTAATGATTGGAAGATAAAGAATTCTTAAAGGATGGAAGTCAACAGGTGTTCGCTCAATTCAAGAGTGGTTCACTGGACTAGGCAGGGTGGCAGCATTTGAAAAGATGTCATATATGCAGCTTGAACGTGTAAGGTAAGAAATGGGATAGGTATTTGTCCTTTCTGGAAGGCTCTCATGTTGGATCATGTTGAGAGACAAAATTGTGGTAATAATTGTAGAATTCTTTCTTTTCTGTTTGATGATTTTTTTTTATTTTCTCAAATATTTTTGGTTTGTGCGTTGTGTAATTATGGCTTTGACCACAGGGATGTTTGTTGAGGGACAGGGTGGGGAAATAATGAGGTTAAAGTTGACTCTGTATACGTGTGTGTGTGTGTGTGTGTGTGTGTGTGTGTGTGTGTGTGTGTGTGTGTATATATATATATATATATATATATATATATATATATATATATTATACACACACACACACACACACATTATTGTGTGTAATAATATATACATATGAAATATAGATTTTAGACTCTCAAACAATTATTTTGTAAACAGAATAGAAGAACAGGGAGCCCTGCAACAAATAGCATGGCCCCACAGACCCCCCCCTCCCCCCACTGAGCACAGAGTCAGTCTGGGATTAAATGAAGAGATAGAAGCAATTGAGACAGCCCAAACAGATAGAAGAACTGTGGCTAATTCTCCAAGCAGCATGGAACATCCTATCTGCCAACAACCAAGAAAAACTGTGTCCAAATGTACCTTGAAAATTGGGGCTGTTTTGAAGGCAAAGGTGGTCACATCAAAGATTGATTTAACTTGTTTTATGTTTACTGGACTTTGCATTACATTAATTAATAAATGAAAAGTATGGCATTATTTTTGAAGACATCATTACTATGCAATAATTTTCACCAGCGCTTAACTTTTGCACAGTACTGTGTGTGAATATAATATATATTTTTTTAAATACAAGAATCAATACATTTTTTAATAAGATTTCATTATAACTGGCTTATTCAATGTACACACGTGTTGTGCACATTACGGTTCAACATCAAAAAAAAGAGAATGACGTGATTATTTCGAATAGTCTGCACTTATATAGTGCCTTTTTAACCTTAACAGTATTCAAAGTGCTTTACCCTTTCACCCAGACACCCTCATTTCACACACCAATGGTGGTGGAGCTGCCATGCAAGGTGCTAGCCTGCCATTGGGAGCAACTTGGGGTTCAGTGTCTTGCCCAAGGACACTTTGGCATGTGGAGTCGTGTGAATTCGAACCACCAACCCTGCGATTAGTGACCGACCTGCTCTACCAACTAAGCCACAGCCACCCAAATGTCATGCAAGCACTGTTGCTTCTGTTCTTGTTCTTGCTTTGTCTGATTTTTGGGAGTAATCAGCATATTGGTGTGCATTTAAACAGGCTCATTGTTGAAAATCCACTACACATTTTTGCCTGACCCTAGAAGCATCATGATCTTACCTTAAATAAGCAGTAGTCACAACCAAATCCAAGTTTACTGGGCTGCTGTATGTGATTGTATAATCTGAGAAACAAAACAAATGGAGTCAAGTAAATCCCACTGTGACTTACCAACTAACTGTCATTACTGTCTACCAAATAGCCGAGGCCAAAATCCACCAAGGCCAAGTTTCTTAACTCTATTACGAATATTGTCAGTGAAAGCACTTACGCCCAGAAATCTTCCACTGTGTCAAACTTAGAGATGAGACGCAGATTTTCTGTCCAACTTTTGCTCTTGTCATTTTTGAAATACCAGAGAGCCCATCTGCAAGGAGGAAAATTAGGACAGTGAGCACGGGCCTCCTTCTGTCACTCATATATTATTCATGTAGAACCTCTCAAAAAGCTGTATCTAGGTGAGAGACAAGTCATATTGTACTTTTGACCAAAGAAAGGCTTTGGTTACATTTATCCATTTTGCATATACATTATCCAATGTGCCAGTGAATCCAATCAACGTATAAATGTTATCAGTATGTGTTGTTCTCTGGGAATTGAACCCATGAAGCTTGGCTTTGCTAGTGCCATGTTCTACCAGTTTAGCTCCATGAAGCACCATTACAGATTTATTTCAAATAATAGTCATATTGTCACTTAAAATGTCCTTAAAGTGCTCCTTCATTCAAAAAGGGCCCATCTTCCAATAAATATTCTATTCAAATACACTTTAGAGGACAAGAGTGAAATTTACACTTTTGACAAAGTTTAATATAATACAAAAGGAGAGAGAAACAAAGCAGTTCCACTAAACAAAAAAACAAAACTGCCATTGTTAACAGTCATATTATTGTTATAAAGCACCAGAGAGAGCACACAGGGTAGATGAAAAGTCATCCTGTGACTCATACTAAAGGGTTATCTAGGTCTACACTAGTTCTGACCTGTGACAAACTTTAAACTTTTGGTTAGCTATAAATGACTAGGAAGAGGAAAATGAAACTTAACTAAAACAACTGCTTATGTATCTACACAGTTATATCATCCAGCAATATAAGTTCAAATATGAATATCATACTCAATCTTTTGGCAGTCTGAGAGTGGGCAAGGACAGCTTTTACAGTGAATGAAGGTCCTCACTGGTGCAGATATGGGCAGTGAAAAGGCAGAAAGGGCTGGAATGAGACCGCTCAACATGTGAGCTCAGCAATTCCTGCTGGCTGACTGCCACTACATCACTCATATGACAGAATGACAACCACAAGTTCAATGAAACAACTTTTTTTCCTACACCATTTCATGCAAGACCAGCATTTTAACCTTTGTGCGTCAATCTAAAAAAAAGTTGCTCAGAGATCCTTTGAGGACAAAAATGTCTGCATCAAAAAACTGCCATAACAATATTATATATGAATATTATTTTACACTTGCAATTATTTTATTTTTTTTTATCCAACATCAGTCCTAATTTTAACTACAAAACATTCATTTTCAGGAATTTAACCCTATAAATGCCAGTTTGTTTATATAATGCCACTGTTGTTTTTTTTATAATCTTGACTGAGAAATTAAGGCATATAATATAATATCATCTGGATAACATCTGTTTATGGAATTATCAACAACACAAATAAACACACTTTGTAAGTCACTATAGTTAAAGCAAATGCTAACAGAATTGTGAGTAGTTAGACTGACACAGCGACCCACTATATTAATCACACAATGTTTGTCTCTAAAATTATCTGCATCAGCCAATAACTGTGGCACATTTGGCCTATTGAAAGAGCTGTTCCACCTGGTATTTAACAACAACTCTGTGTGTGTGTGTGTGTGTGTGTGTGTGTATATATTATATAAAACATTACACAGTACAAATTATATCACCTTTGGCCACCCTGCTCTAGATTTTATTACAGACATTAAATATTTTAAATCAACTTTTTATCAAACATTTCTATTTTTCTCCCAGGTTAGTTCACCCAAAAACTCTAATTCTCTCATCATTTACTCACCCTCATGCCATCTCAGTGACGCACAACACAGCTGGAAGAGCAGCACGGTTTACAACTGAGGAGGGGGAACACTGTACAGTAGCTTGGTTGGTTTTGGTTTAGATCTGCGTTTATCTGTTTTTTTTACTCACAATGGTGCGTTTGTGTGCTTATCCTGGATGTCTCAACCGAGAGAAACATGTCCCGAATCGATCGATGACCCGATTTACACTCTTTAACGCGAGTACTCTCTGTGTCAATCAAAGATGTGCACTCTTCAGGTGCTCTCAATATCTCATCATCAGTCACTCATACCAATTTTAATCAGATTAATGTTGGTCACAATACCACTAATAATAAATATAACTGTTTAACCTTCAATAATGACAAGTCTTCTTGCTTAATAATTAGTGATTTGTGTTACAGCAAAACTCAAAAACAGTAAACCGACCATAGATATTAATGATTTCTCACTGGAGCAGTTTTACATCTTGTTGTGAATATATTTTTCTTATTTTTGAATGTATCTCTGCGGTGTGTGATGCTGTCATGGTTTTTACTGTTGTCAGTATGTCACAATGGTATTTTGATATTGACAACAGAACTATTAATAACTGTTTCATTATTGTTGATCTCGGGCCTGTTCAAGTGTAACCGTTTACTCCACTTTTAAGTGGAATTGCGAAATTTTGAATTCGTTTTTATAGAATTATTTTTTTGTTGTGACTATTCAAGTCAAGCTGTTTACACCATTTGTAAGTGTATGTAAGATTTCTACTCATCCATACAGAACTGAGTGGAGATTTATTTTTGTACCTGAATATTAAAGTTAAAATAAGCTATTACACCATTCTAAGTAGAAGTTGATTTTATATGCGAGTTTTATAAAAATGCATTAAGCTGAAGACAACTTTTAGTTACTTTGTTTACTTAGTTATTTTTGTAAACAAACAAAAAAACAGTCTGCAGCTCTATTATCTAGGCAAATTCAAGTATCGGATCGGGACTCCATATCGGCAGATATTTAATATCGGATCGGGAACCCTAAAAGCTGATTGGGACATCCCTATCCGTAACCATGGGAACGCAAATACATAGAATGTGAGACCACGTGAAATTAGCGCTCTCAAGAAAGTGCATACCGCTGCTACTACCAGAAGTGATAATTTACAGTAAAAAAATTACTCAAGAGGTACTGATGACGTTTATGCTGACTGTCTGTGATTTTTGGGGCTTCAAAATCACCAGTCTGATCACCATTCACATTCATAAGGACATACTGAGCACAGATATTTTCTATTTATCTTCATATGTGTTCTGATGAAGAAAGAAAAGTCATACACACCTGGGATATCATGAGGGTGAGTAAATAATGAGAGAATTTTCAGTTTTGGGTGAACTATCCCTTTAATTTTAGATGATGTCACCAGGGAAGCAAGTCCACTTATCGAGTAATCCCTAATTAAATGATTACATTAGCTGTAATCAGATCTTCCAGCTAAAGTTACACATGTGGAACAGAGTTCAAGATAGAAGTACACACAAAAGTGACATGTATATACATATATATTTACCTGTTTTGCAAAGGGTGTTTGATGTACTGTTCAGGACTTGTTACAGCAGCGGTAGGACTTTCAGCACAGGATTCTTCATTTTCACTACCTCGCTACAAAAAAACAAAACACAGAGCTTTCATTAAAGGAAGTTCAGGGTAATTCATTGCATGCAAAAGAAAATATTCTAACATCAATCCAATCAAATGTCATGATCCCTTCAGACACATGACCTAAAACTGACCCATAGAACATTATGTGCAAGTGCACCGGTCAACTTTTGGAGTTTCTTAGAGGTAACTGGCAAACATACTAATTTAAAACAGATGTTGCTTTTGCAATCTATTGGTTCAATAATTTTAACTTTATTGCCTTTCAAATCACAGTATCAGCCCATGCTGCCACATTTCACTGATGGGACACCTTTGGGTGTCTTCCGACAAAATCAGTCTGATCAAATACTATGTTTAATGCATGCAGTATAGCGCAGATCTCGCACACTACAAAGTCTGTAAGATTAATTTCTAGTTCATTTGGAGTCATACACCCTCTACTGTCTGCAAGGTATAAGCCTCTCAATTTACACGTTGTCTTACAACGATCAGTGACTTTGTTGTTATTTGGGCAGTCAAACTTGACAATGCAACCATGCACACTGAAACTGCATGTGCAACTATAAAAAGGAGTTATTCAATTATTATCAGCCACGGTTAAACACGCGCGCAGGAGCTGCTAGTAACACAGTTAGCCGTGAACACACGTGTCCAGATGTCTGGCGATTTGATTTCATCACGTCGTGCAAACAGAGAATCGAACACAATCTACTACAAGAGCGTTACGGGATCAATACGACGATCCCTTAAAGAGTGAGAAGAATGAGGATTTTCGTTGCCTCAGACCCTCCCTGTCTCTCAAGTCATGCAGCAGCAGCAGTGCCACACCGAAACCCGACTGAACGCCATACAGAGCAACTTCCAGCTTTTAAACACAACAAACGCACTGTCCGAACATGTCCCGCAGACTATACACCAGACACTGCTTTACCATTTCTGATTGCTGGGAAGCTCTAATTGAAAGAAGCCCGCTCTATCTTACCGGCTCCGAAGTCGCCATCTTGCCTGTATTAATATTTTCTGACCGCTCGACGCTGCAGCGTCACGCACGCGCTCACAAACTACGGCAGCAGGCGGGGCTCACGCGCGCTCAATAACTGGACGCGGGAAACACAAGCGCTGTTTTGAAGAGCACATAAAATACTGTGGCGTTACCATGGCACATTGATGGTTTCCAGTTCACCCTTCCTTGGACGTATGGGACAATCTGACTATTTTGAATTTTTAACATTGATTTACATCAACTTAACTTTTAAGTTTTTGGCCTGAAACATGACATCCTCTACAGAGGTGATCTGAACCCTGGCAATGTCTTTTTTTCTTCTTTTTTTTAATTTCACGTATTTGTACACAAATCTTTTAAAAAAAAAAAAAAAAAAGTCCATACGTTGTCCATAAGGGTCAAATTGATGTTCAATTTCAAAAGCTTATGATACAGGCTCTGTTTGCGCTCTCTCTCTCTCTCTCTCTCTCTCTCTCTCTCTCTCTCTCTCTCTCTCTCTCTCTCTCTCTCTCTCTCTCTCTCTCTCTCTATTCAATTCAATTCAATACAAAGGGGCTTTATTGGCATGAATGTATACAATACAGTATTGCCAAAGCAGAGGCTGTGTAAAAAAAGGAACTACACCTTAATCTATAATTAACAAATTTAACAAATATAAAAATAAATAATAAAAATAAATACAGAACAGGTTCAGAACTGCTGAAGACCACAGTGTTTAAATAACTGACATATACTTACACATAAATTAATATACACACACATAAACTGAGGGTCACTGTGGTGAGCATTGGGGTGATACACAGGGGTAAAACACACAACACAGATTCACCCACTGTCTCTCAGGCTGTGACACGTTAAAACGTATCTTGCAGCCAGTGCTGCTGTGTGTCCCTCTCCAAGTATTACATTCATTTGTTCTTGTTCTGTCATGGTTGTAAATTTGTCAATGCTGTTTGTTAATTTAGTTATATAAATGTCCCTTGTCTCTTGAAATTTTGGGCAGTGAAGGAGAAAGTGCACCTCTGTCTCAACCTCACCTGTCGTACAGTGAGCACACACCCTTTCTATATATATATATTAGAAAACAAGGTAAGAGCTGATATTATGAGTGTTCTTATTATAATATTTTTACCTTTTGTACAATTTTATGGTGAGGCTTCTCAAAAAAATCTGAATGTCTAAAGGTGGAGTTGGGGCTCCCCCTGCCTTTCTGGTCTGTATATTGAAACAGAAGGTGATACATTTTCTAATGTTAACAGAGTTTTCTAAGTGTAAATTAGGCTGCTGGAGCCTTCAGTGCCGGATCAAGTTTTGAAAAGCAGTGCTGCATTACGTTCAACTCGGAAAGTTGTATCTTTAAATCAGAATTACAGATTGTAGGCTTGTGCAGAAATTCTCAACTAACATTTCCCCGAGATGCAGGTGCATTATGTCACACAAACAGGTCGACACTCAGGGAGATATACAAAGTAAGTGATAAACATTCAATTTCACATGTATTATAATGAGTTTGTTTCCACATTACATGATATTAAAGCTTGTTTAACAAATGCATGCTGAAACAGGTGTATAAAACATGGTAAATTATAATCTCTTTTCAGAGGTGTTTAGTAACTCGTTACATTTATTTATTCTTTTAGAGTAGGTTTAAAAGTGGGTACTTTTTACTCTCACTCATGTAAATTTCTAATTATTTTTTTTACTTTCACTTCTTTAATGTAACTTGTTACATTACTGGGTTTAATTTGAAATAATGTGTAATTTATTGAGAGGTTATTCAATGGGACTTTTACAAGAGCGGAAGTTTACAGCTGCGCAATGAGCAGGTATCACAGACTGTCACTCAATTCATCAGTATCAAACTCTCAAACTGAAACACTTTCTTCGCTCCACACAGTGAACAAAATAATAGGTTCGTCATGCAATGCCTTCATTTAACACCAAGACAAGATGATATTTCAAGATTAAAGTCACAGCTCCAACTTCAGGCAGCACGCTGAGGTAAGTTTTGGCTCTAATTCTAACGCAAAAAAAAAACCTACTCGCCAGTTCTCCTATACGCCGTAGCTTGTTCCTCGGCCACTCCTCCACCCTCTATCGGACGATCGGAGGCAGTCCTCCACCCCCCTCATTAACCGTCATCGTGTGTACTTGAAATGTACACTTGAAATTAGAGTGCATTGTGTGTTAGAATGACTGAACAAAAGTAGGGAACGAGTGGCTCACTCAGAATTCAGACACCCCTACAAAATAGCGAAAACTCGAAATAGTGCACTATATAGTGGATAGGGGGCGGTTTCAGACACAGCGAGTGTTCCACGCTCAGGTTTGGTTCCCTACATAGGCTACGTTCTCTGCATTTAGAGAGAGGTTGTACTGCTGTACAGAACTAACGGTTTAAACACTTATGACACTGAAAACTGTAACTACACTGAAATAAAAATCCACACAGGGCTTTTTTTTTTTTTTTTCTTTTTTTTTTGCTATGAAATAGCAAAAGAAGGCATTACTGTAGTTCACAAAACCAAGCGTTCTGAACGAAGGTTGCCGCCTGTTTCAGCTACATCAGAGCGTCCACGAATCTTCCAAAGCGTCGTTGACAGGGCAGCCAGAGCGAATTTTGACGCTCTCGCCACCTCTGGTCTGAACGCACGGTTAGCCTAGTTTTGGCATAAATGGGCACTAAGTCACAATTTACGCACTATTAAATATTTGAGCGTTGCGCCATTAAACTTAGGTAGGATGTAACTCTACGTATATAATAAATATTTACGGAAGCCTCCAACCAGGAGTAACAGATGGAATAAAAAAAAACAGACTGATATTCTATAATATCAATGAGCTCATGTTTTGCATGACAGGCATCAATCATTTCAACATACAGTATGATGTTGACATTTGAGAGAGAGAGACATTTTAAGCGGCTCTTCAGCATGAAGCCGATCGGTGCAGATTTCAGGGTGCGTCACCCGGTGTCAAGTGTCAACGCATTCAAAATATAGGTATTAGCATTTATTTATCATACCTTATTTATTTAAGATACAGTTCCTATATTTTGTTATTTACAAGGGACAAATATGCTATTTATTAAATCTACTTTTATTACGTATCGTATTTTAATGGGGTATAATTTATTACAGCTGACAGTTACGTGAACAAACAAGGTTTGAACAGCAACTGTAAACGAGATCAAATTGAAATTCACAGCTTTTTAACACTTCTGTGTACAAATTTGAAGGCTGCTTATTGGATAAATATGGGTAAACGCCATATTATGCGACTACGCGTTACTTTACTGAGATATAATGAGCTACTAGTTAAGCCTTGCCCCAGGGCCGGAGTGGGATTCATATTCAGCCCGGGATGTCATGTCCAAGTCAGCCCACACCCAAAAGGGGAGGTTGGAGGTGAAGATGATAACAATAAAACAAGATTACATCAGAAATATGCAATTACTTGAAAATGATATACTTATAATTATATAATTATACGGCATTCACTAAGATTTTCACTTTGTCAGAAGACTTCATTGAATGTTATTAAGCCCTTATTGTGAACCTTACGTCCTAACTTAAGTGAGAACTTCCGCACATCTTGTGCAACCCTACCCTGAAGAACAAATGCAGGCGCTGCAGCATTGTTTATCAGTTGGGTTGCTAGGAGACATATCTAATGAGAGTCAAACTCCTGCTAAGCTAACGGGAGCATTGCAGTTCCGAATATCTGGGAATGGAATGCATTTATCAAGATATCAAGTAGGAATATCCCACATCCAACTTGAATGGAACGCAGCTTAACAGTGTACCCTGATAAAACAAAATTATTCTTATTGCAAGCAAGATTTAAATATTATTAGATAGATTTTTCCAGGTATTATAGACCTCGGTAGATTCATTTGAATTTTTTTTTATTTTTGAATGTCTGTTCGGGAGACAAAACAGTCATGCTGCAGTTCAAATGAAATGGATTGCTTGAGCATTAAGTGTAGTTTCAAGTTCTGGCTTTCATGCGTGGATGTGTTTTTAAAATACCAATTGTTATTACTAGTTAGCTGCCTGCGACATAATGTATGATGCCCAAAGGCATAGGATGTCTTATTTATTGTGAAACTGTTTTCTTAATGGCATGAATCACACTGAAGGCCGTGACTTTAAATGCATGGCCCGCCACTGAGAAGGTTAATACCTTAGAATCATTACCATAGTCATGTAGCATGGTATTTACATTGCATTGTAGGTACTATTTACTGTGGTACATGTCTAATGCCAAGGCAGGTCCATGGTAAGTTTGACTGTTTATACTGTAGTTATATAGTATGGTGCAGTTGCTATACTGCAAAAATACTGACCAGAAAAAAAACATGCCAATTGTTTTCCACCAGAGATGCCTTTATCTGTCTTGTGCTTTACTGATCTTTCATATTATATCTCACACCTTATATCAATATAATTTCTTTAGTGCTTGTACAGAAAGTGTTCCAAACATCAGTGGCACAGGACCCTCACGTTCTTGAGTTTGCTGTTTCGCTCTATAGGCCTATGGACCTGAAGTCTAGAAACCACACAATTTAATATTCCGTTTAGAAGGCTGCTTTCTTTCCTTTATATTATCTTTATCTTTCCCCTATACAGACTCATTTTTAAACATCTGCTACACATATTTCAAACTCAAATTCACTTCTATGAAAGTGAGAAAAATCAGCTGGTACTTAACGTAAACTGTTTTATGTGGCTGCCAAATAAATGCAAAATATTTATGATAAATGCTCATAATTAATGTATTGCTACGGCCTATGTAGAATCAACTATGCATTTATTGCAATGTGTTGTTAGTGGGCAAATCTGCTTACATAAAAAGAAATCATGTCCAAATTGATTAGCGCTTGTCTTATATGTTTACGTGGTGTAAACACACCAAGTATAATTGTTACAAACATGATCCCTTCAATAAAGTATGCTTTAAGAGACAGAATGGGTAAAACACGTTTTTTGTGAGTGTGTGAAATCCAGGCTTTGGCCATGTGTTTTATCTTTTCGAGTTATGCATTAAGTATAAGAATAGAAATTGAAAACCATTCAGAAAACATGCAAATACCAAAGCATGTAATGCCAGGACTCCATTAGTAGCTTACAACTGTGCGTTTTATTTAATTTTTTTTAAAGAAAAATCTCAAAAGCTGGTGTTTTCCTTGACAAAACATTCCAAGTCATATAGAATGAAATCTTCAAGTCATAATATGTTCTTGTTTGATTTTACATATAGAAGTTGTACAATTTGACATTATAGATCACAACATTTAATGTTGCCCACAATGGCTTACATTCAGACTTAAAGGTGAAGTGTGTAATTTCTAAACCACAAAAAAAAAAAAAAAAAAAAAAAGAATCCCACCCCAAACTCACTGGTTGTATCATTGCTGATATACTGGGCCAGTTGGGATACTCAAACAAACAACTGAGCTATGTTTTAATAGTGCCACAATGTTTACATATTTTGCCGGAACCGAATGGTTGCCTTAATAGTTGCCTCTGCAATAAAAGTTGGGAAAAGAGATTTTTCTATTTTAACATAATTTATTTGTAATTTTTTTTTACACACTTCCCCCTTAACCCATCGGTATAGACATTCACAGTATATAGAACATAACTGCCAAACAAGTTAATTCATTGAAGATGACATAAGGGTTACCACTTGACCATTTCACAAAATATAAACAAAAGTAATTAACATTTTTGAGAATTTGATTGGAAGACAATGTGAGAATCCTAAAAGCTTATGTCCAAAGTTACATGAGGGCACAGACTACCTGAGAAAAGAGGGAGGAAAAAAACTACAACAAAGGATGAGAAACATGTAAGAGATGTATAATGTGGATAGCCAGGTGAATACTGTATTGGTTTGAAAAGGAATGTAACAATATTTATTTCAGATTTGTTTTTCTTTTACCAAATGTTGCTGCGAGTGCCATGAACAATATTTTTGATAATTGAAATGAGATTATGTGAGCCAAACTTATAAAATGCTAGATGTATCAGTAGTTGCGTAGTTATAAGTTGAATAATAACAGGGTTTGAACAGGGACATGGAGACAAACCAAAACATAATTCATAGAAAAAAATAGCTTAGAAAAATAAATAAAATAATTGAGCTTTAAAACAAATTGCATTGGTATTTCCCGTAGGCCATTCAATTTTATTGAGTCCAAAAGATTATCAAACCCTAATTAATATGGGGTGACTGTGAGGGTCATAGTATTTATGTCACACAAGGTCAAGAGGGACAAAACACAATATAGCATGCTTATGATGTTTAAAGCCGAAGTGTGACATTTCTGCACCACTAGAGTCACCAAAAGGAATCGCAAAAGTTCCCCTGTCTGCCATTGGTCCAAAAAAAGACAGCAGACAGCAACTAAAACGAACAGAGCAATGTTTTGATAGTGCCACAGTGTTTACTCTTTTCGGGGGAACAACCTACAAATGGCTTATTTATGGTTGTCTCTGCCTATTAAGGTGGAAAAGGAGAAAGTATTTAAAAACATTGAAAAATACACACACTTCAGCTTTAAGTAAGGTAAATATTAAACACCCCCCAAAATTAAAGATCCAAACTAGAGCAGCACCTATATGTGACTTGTCTGGTACTATGTATGAGCACCATGGATACAATAGTCCAAAAACCCATGGCTACAATAGTCTTATTTTCGTTAAACATGATGGTTTTACACAAAAACAACAGTTGCACAGTTGCTAAATAGATTTAATTGATGAGACAGTAGCGTGAATATACCCATGCCACTTTGTGACTTCAAGTTCCTCAAAACATAGGTTCACATTGAGTTATTGTAGAGTTTTCCTATATTTGCAACTATAGTGCGAATTAATAGTCAAAACATGTTTTCATCATGAGATGATGTGTAAAATTTCTCAGAATTAACATGAAAAGATACTGTTTCAAGTGCTTAAATATAACAGCATTTTAGTTGTACAATGGTTTTGAACACTGATGTACACTCTTTAGCACCTTGAAGAAGAACAATTAAAAAAAGACTTTTCAGCCTTGTGTTCACTTTAAACCTCATGTAAAAGTAATGTAAACCTTTTTGCATTACTTGAGCCAATATCTTGACTAGGCCTCTAGATACATATGCAATTACAAAGTTGTCATGGTTTTAAAGTTGACCTTTCCATGCACTGCACCCAAATAAAAATTTTACAAAGTTTTGTTTATATCAAAATGTACAGATATTGATTTACTCCATGGCTCCCCTCACCAAAAAAGGGAATTTATTTAAAATAAAAATGCACCATTTAGCAATAAAAATATATGAAATGACATCTCAGGAGGTTTCATGGGATTTCTTTAAAAGCACCAGTAAAAAAAAAAAATTAAATAATAATAAAAAAAACAAAACAGTTTTAACATGCTTGATTGATAAAAAAAAATGTCACAATGCATAAAATGATTAAGTTGTTTTCAAGTCATGCTTCAAACCTCAGAAACTGGGAACAAATAACATGATCATTTACATAAGTGAAGGTAATTAAATGGTTTTGATTTTGACACGTTGTCAAACTGCAGCATAAAACCCTACATGATTATTGCTTAAATATGCAAAGTTCATAATCATGATTGAATTGCAGAAAGATACACCAAACAATTTTGAGTGTTGATAATTAATAATCAATAAAAACCAAATGTGCATATTGGAAACTTACAAAGTGCTTTTTAAAAGATGCTAATTACTGGAAACTATGTTCACATTACAATTTTTTTTTACCTTCATTACCAATACAATTTACCCAGAAAAGTGAAGAGACGAAACCAAAAGCTATTGACCTTTTTCGCAGAAGTGTCATTTTTTTTTTTTTTTTTTATTATTTTGATTTTTTTTTTTACAGGAATGACAACAAGGCTGTGAAGGATAGACTTACAGTCTCTTCAATGGGCTGTACTGCAGTTTAAAGTGTTTTTGGATCGTTCTGCAGACAAAACATTGAAATAATATATTTTCAAGAACATTCTGTATACACAAAACTCCACACGAGTTGTGAAAAATCAGGTGGCATCAAGGAACTTTATACAGCTTTATACTGTGTGTGCATTTAAAGAGATGGTAAGTCTATCCCTATCAGCATCATTTTCATTACAGTTAAAAATCAAAGATTGTGCTAGTGTGAATAAGGTCAATACCTGTAATTTAAATATGTGACCAACAATCTAATGTAAAATGTAAAGTTGTTATAATGACCAATTGTCATTTAACCTTACTGCTACAATGGCACCAGAGCAACTATAAGAGAGCACCCAAGAAAATAGAACTCACATTTGACAAAGTCAATTCGGAGTGTTTACTACACACGTCATTTCAAGGATGACATAATCCTATTGCAGTAAACAGGCTTGGACCAGAAAATTAAATTACAAAATAGTTTTAAAAATGATCAGAATAAATAATCACATCTTCTATGCACTAATTCAATCTATATGTATAAAACCAGTTTTATAATATCTGTTCTGAGCACCATCTCTTTACAATAAAAAAACATAGACATGTACAAACACACACACACACACTCACCAAAACTCACAGTTAAAAACCAACGATAGTCTAATTCAATGTAAAAGCTTACATGATCACAACTGAAAGAGGGCACATAAAAACAGGTGTGAAAGAAAAAGAACTAACTGAGGTAAGGCATTAGCTTGAAAAGCACGGAAAATGTCACGTCCAGCGGTTATAAGGCCCAGTAACGTGTGTGAGGGCATAGGGGGCTGACACGATGACGCCATCACGTGTAACTGTTAGCGATTGACGGGTAGGGACCTGAAGCTTGTGTCTCTCATCTTGATAAATCTCATCTTCACTCTCTGTACTGGAATCCATTGCCCTCGACCTTTTATCCTTGGCATCCAAAGCTTCCAGACGCTCCGCCTCCTCTTCTTTCTCCCTAGCCTTTATAGCCATCTTGGCCTCCCACTGTTGCAGGCCATGACCAGGTGCATTCAGGCTCTTGTGTTGGTAGAAGACCAAGGAAATGCGAGTGGGATGCGTGCGGTTGGGTCGTAGGATAGGAGTGGTTGCGTGTAGCTCCCGTCTGGCACATTCGATTAGGATAGAGCCGTGAGAGGGAGCCACCGCAACCCCACCAATATCGCTGTCAAGGAAATTGTGCTCGCTGTCTGACCATACCTCCTCTGCCTTAAGCACTTCTGGAGTAATGGGTGGGTTGTTGTGGTCCTCAAGGCCTAGTTGACCTCTAGGTTGGCAGTTCAACCGACTGTGAAGACCCTCAGCCATTGGCGAGGAGAGCAGAGTGGGAGCCGCCCCACCCTGGAAGCACCGCATCTCCTCAGGTTCGGATTTGAAAGAGGGAGAGTAATCAGAGCGGTTATAAAAGTTTGTTCTCATGGGGTCAATCAAACATGGCTCGTTTTTGAATGGTTTCTGCTTGGAGATCTCTGCAGAGATCTGCTGAAATGCATCCAGGCCTGGGCTAGGTTTAAAAGAATGAGAACCATTGTTGTGGGTGGTTCTTCCAGAGAAATCATGCTGGGATTGATGGAAGTCTGAGTGAGGTGAAGTAGAATGTGTGGCCGTGCCAAAGTTGTAGGCCAGAGGAGGTGTGGCGCATGTGTTACTCTGCTTGTATGGGCTAGAAGAATGGAAGTCTGAGAACTGTTGTCCAATGTTTTGAACCCCAGCCAATTGCATTCTTGAACAGAGATTCTGAGTTTCCTTTTCTTTACATGGTGAATGTTCAACAGAGGTGTGTTTGAAACCTGTCGAAATAGAAAATAATAATAATAACTAGATCTGTAAATTTTTTGAAGAGCATTTGAGTGGTGCTTGCTGAGGAAAAACCTGTCACACCACAATGTCACACCAAAGATTTCAGTTCACTTCCCCAAGTCAAAAGAGCCTGACTCCATGTCTTTACAATTTTCTGATTCTGAGATAAGGCTGGGGGCCCTAGGGGCTACAAGGGGCCCTTAAGGGCCAGGATAGGTTCACAAATGGCCTCAGTACACTTCCCCAAATCAAAAGAGCCTACTCCCAAGTCTTTATGATTTAGTGGTGCAGAGATATGGCTGGAAGAGCCTCATGGCCAACAAAGGCCCTTAGTACACTTCCCCAAGTCAAACGAGTCCACCCCCAATTCTTTATGATGTACAAGTGCAGAGATATGGCTAGGACCATAGTACACTTCCTCAAATCAAAAGAGCAGAACCCCATATATCTATGATGTTTTAGTGCGGAAATATGTCTGGCATCACAGGGGCTACCAATGGCCTCAGTTGGCTGAGATATGAGTGTGTGATGATGGCTTATGGTTGCTAGGGCATGGCTAGGCAGTTGCAAGGTTGTTATTGAATGACTGTTTGCTAGCCTGAGTCAAATGAGCCCACCAACTCTATGGTATTCTGATCCAGAGATATAATCCCACTGATCCTCTGTAAGGCTGACATCAAGATCTCATAAAAGTCAAAGAACTCTGCAAGAACCAAGTCATAAAAACTCTCACACAGAAGAACATTTTCATCTTAGTCAACACATCCTGCTGAGCAAGGACAATAAAACACAAATCTAACATCTGACCTCTACCTCACCTCAGGCCAATTTAGGCCTATTCTCAAAAAACTCACAAACATCTGCCCACCTCTAAACCTCCTTCCCCTTCAGCTCAGAATCACTTCAAACTCACCTAAGATCTACATGCATCAAAATATCATGTCTGATGTATACAAATAATGTGACTAGGCATAATGTTTGGTATCATTTAAAATGTCTCAGTGTGACTGGTATATGGTCTCTTTCCCATGTTGATAAATCTATTGGTAATAAAGTTATAAGGTCTTTGCGAAATGATGTATAATTCTGGAGGTCTGTCCCCATCCCTGCCTGTATGTTAATGAGGTATGTCCCCAGGACTTCCAAACCTAACCACTCCCAAAATTCCCTTTGTTCATGGTTTGGGTATTTAAGGAAATGTGACACATTGTTCATGGTTCTCTGAAGTCAGATGATCCCACACAGTTTACTGTGTGTAGTTTATATCAGGTAATTGCAATTTAAACTTATGTTTTGATAAAATGTCTAAATTTGACTTATTATTGTCTAATTGGATTGATGAATTTATTATTTTACCTGGATAATAAATTGTTACATTTGAATTTATTCTGATTTACTCTGAAACTATTGTCTTTAGTAGATTACGTTAAGTCCATGTTTCCGCAAATCCTCAACCAGGTTAGAAGCGGACTAAAGCTCAGTTTTGAGTGGAGCATGGGGTACACCGGCTGAGACTTTAGAGCTCCCACTAACTAATTAGCATTATTTCTAGTGTACTTAGAGTGTACAGGCTCGATAGGGAATTTCCGTTTAGGATAACATGAAGTGTTGACCAAGCCTAAATAGGGTGAAGTCTAAACCTCTGGTTATTGTAATATTTTCTAGCTAAGTGTACATAAGAAACTATGGCATGATCATATAAAGGTATTTTAACTTGTGTATGTTGGTTTATCTTTGTAAATTTAGTGGCCATGACCTCTGGGTAGAAATCTTACTCTAACTAAGTATTTACTATCTAAGGGGACTAAATAAAATACTTGTAGATAAAAAGGCAAGCATGAGCAGCCATCTAATTAGTATTTAGTCTATTGCTGTTTTAATGACCAATACTGGCGTATTTGTGACCGTGAGATCCGCGTATATGGCCAGCGCGAGACTCTCTAAGCGACAGGAATCCGAATGAACGAGTACAATATAAAATAGAGTTAAATACGATTATAATCAATGTTAATCTAATTTAATGATAATAACTAAGATTAGAACATTAATATATCCTTAGAAACTTTTATAATTGGAGTCAGATAAAATAAATGAGGATCTGAATATAGGATAAAATGAATAATATAGTTATTTAATTGGAATTAAATAACTTAACTCATGCGCATGATAAGACAGAACACGCAGAAGACCTTCAGCCACGCCATTGGATTCTGTCCTTGGGCCAGTTGGGTGGCTGCCCTATTCCTCCTTTACCTTAACCCCTTCCCCCCTTACAAAGTGGTGACCCCGACGTGATCTCCAGCGAGCGAGTGACGTCTTTTCAGCGCGAAAATCAGTTCCATTCCACAACAGGACATAAGGTTTGAATTTCTCCATTTCTGTCTTCAGCCGATGTGGCAAGTCTATTCTTTTTGCATATTAGAGTTGTTGAGGGAAAGCACAGACAAATATATATATTTAGACAAATTTAATTGGCTCTCTTATCAGTTCCAAGAGGGAGGGGAATACGGTCATTATTGCTGAGCATCAATACTGTAAAAACAGTGGCACTTTCAATATTGAGTCTATGGGACTTTTCGCTCATTTTTTCACCCATTGGGTGAACATCATACACCCGATCACTTTTAAAAGCCCAAGCACACCTCTCCTCAATTAGCAGCACGATTTAAGCCATCACACATGTCCATAACACAAATTGTGCGGGATGAGTTAGATGCAGAAATCTGTATGGAACAAGAAAATTGAGTAAAGGAATTTTAAAAAATCCCCAAACAAAGGTAAGAGGAACAGTAATAGTAATACTGACGCCTAAAGCAAGCACCATTAATAATAATAAAAAAAAAGAAGTAATAAGCTCTAGAACAATTTTTTCAAACTTTAAGGATTAAAATAAAGAATGAAGGCTGTAGTGGGTGTACCTTTAAGAGACTCATTCTTTCCTTTAACAGGAGTGACCTGCTTACTATCCAGGCCGTTAAGTTTCTCAGCATGGGCTCTCTTAGCCTCCAGCCTCCTCTTGCGGGCTGACTTTACCGGCTCAGCCAGCACTCTCACTTCTCTTGGGAAGGCAGAGAGGACCTGCAGAGCCCCTGACTTCATCTTAGCCCACTGGCCCTCAACATGGCCGAACTCATCCGTGTCAGAGATCTTATAAAGAGGCAGGACGTGCAGTTGCTCGTCCTCTGGAATGTTTCGCACTGCACGGTTATCCTCCTTGGTTAAAGTGCATACCTGCAGTTCACAGAAAGAGTCAACTTTATATTATTATTATTATTGTGATTATATGCTGGTGCCCAGCAACAGTGGTCTTTTCAGCAAGGACATTTCTAATATATTGAAATCCCAATGGACTGAAGTTTTAAAATTGTGATCCTGGAGGTGAGCCTCACCACAGTACTTCCATTGGTCATGTTATGTGTGTCTTTGTGAGCATGAGCACAGAAGTCCACGCATGCAGTCACACCAGAGAATGGTCGACCTTCCCTCCTGCCCAGACGACAGTCCTGCCCCTGCTGCTCCTGCTCAACCTGACATCATGACAATACTTCAATAACAAGTGTACACACAGTGCAACACATCATGCACGCTATGGAAACAACATGCAGGATGATGAAATTAGCAAACATTAAAAGCTGCTTTAACATTGCGATTCATTTTGAATATGTGATTCTGACCTGGTTCTGAAAGGCCTCAGGAGCCAGTTTCCTGTACACGGGTGCCAAATCTGTGGCCAGATTCTGCAGATTTCTCTCCAACTTCTCCTCCTAACCCCAAATAGCAAATATACAGCATTACTGCATAGCTTTAAGGTTAATTTCAGTGACAATAAATGAAAAAATACTCAAACTGATGCATTTAGTTATAACACTTGAGAAACAATCCTGTCAATGTCATCAAATTCGGTGCAACGTGTTTACCTTTTTTTTCTACACTAATGAGATTTCTGAACTTTGCCACAAGAAAATATTATCACACTGCAAATTAATTAATTAATTAATTTATTAGTATTTTTGTTTTGTTTTCCAGTAAATATTTCTAAACATTATTAAAACAAGATACGTTTACATGACAAGCAAAATTGGATAAGATATTTTGTCTTGTTTTCAAAGAAATCAAACACAATTTAGTGAGGTTTATGCTTAAAACAAGACTTACCCCATTGGCAGATTTTAGTTTTTGTCTTGTTTTAAACATAATCCTCACTAAATTTGGTCAGATTTCTCTGAATAATATCTTTTAATACCATTTTGCTTTTCAAGTAAATATATCTTGTTTTAAGAATATTTAGATATTGTTACTGGAAAAAAAATCAAAAATACTAATTAAGAAAATTATTTGTCCATAAATTCATATGGACTACTTTATAGTGCTTTTATGGTATATGTTTTTTGTCCTTGATAGCTGTGGAAACATTGAACTGTCA
The DNA here is from genome assembly GCA_032164185.1 of Moxostoma hubbsi. NCBI lineage: Eukaryota > Metazoa > Chordata > Actinopteri > Cypriniformes > Catostomidae > Moxostoma > Moxostoma hubbsi. The sequence goes on from JAVLUX010000021.1 coordinate 28,828,601, forward strand.
TTGTATGGAAAAGAGCTGAATAACAAGATTTCTTTTCAGAATTTAGAATGAAATATTTGTAATTAAATTTGTCCTTTTGTGTTCCACAGTAAAATAACATCATACAGGTTAGAATGATTTAAGGCTGAATTTACAAACACAATAATTGATTTTTTTTGGGCAAACAATTCATTTAATTGTTTTAATTATAGCCACTAGAGGGCATTAAGCTAAAATGATTGAAGTTAATGGAATAATACAGGTACACACACTCTCATGCAGGCCTGGTTCTACCTGGGTGCTTGAGGTTGCTAAGCACCCTAAAATGTACATTAAAGCACCCTCAATCAAATAATGTTGGAGCATTATTGCATCTTCACTTTAGCTACTAGAGCACTCCCAAAATATTCAGAAGCACCCGCAGAGATTTTGATCTGGAACCAGGCCTGCTCTCATGAGAGAAGCACATCTCATGTAAGGTAACTATAGGCTTTTAGGGGGATTTAAAAGCTTATGATTATGCTAGATCTAAGCATTACAATTAAAGGAATATTCTGGGTTCAATAAAAGTTATCGACAGCTTTTGTGGCTTAATGTTGATTACCACAAAAAATATTTTTTGACATCCCTACTTTTCTTTAAAAAAAAGCAAATATCAAGGCTTCAGTGCAATCAATTGGGACAATAAAGGTGAATGAGGCCAATTTTTGGAGGGTTTAAAGGCAGAAATGTGAAGCGTATAATTTTATAAAAGCACTTGCATTAATTCTCTTAAAACTTGTGTATTATTTGAGCTATAAAGTTGTTTAAATCATAATTTTTACAGTTATTTTAGGGTTTTTTGACATTACATTGTAATGGTAATGAAGTTATAAAAATGACTATAACTATAACACAGAAAAGGTTAGTAAGCAATTTTATCAAACTAAAATCATGTTTACATGTCTTGTGGCTATACTTTTGAAACGGAGAGTATTTTAACCTTAAAAATCTGCTCCATTCATTTCCACTGTAACCCATATTTTTTAAGAAATGGAGGGATAGGGGCCTAGTAGCTAAGCGATAGCATTAGCAGCATAATATTGATTCTTTTATTATTTTTATTTCCAACCCTTTTTCTCTCCAATTTGGAATGCACAATTCCCAATGCGCTCTAAGTCCTTGTGGTGGCATAGTGGCTCGCCTCAATCTGGGTGGCGGAGGACGAATCTCAGTTGCCTCCGCTGATTACCACCCCTGGAGTCACGAGTTCGAATCCAGAGCGTGCTGAGTGACTCCTGCCAGGTCTCCTAAGCAACCAAACTGGCCCGGTTGCTAGGGAGGGTAGAGTCACATGGGAAAACCTCCTCGTTGTCACTATAATGTGGTTCGCTCTTGGTGGAGCATGTGTTGAGTTGTGCATGGATGAATAGAGTGAGCCTCCACACACGCTATGTCTCCGCGGTAGCGCGCTCAACACTCCACGTGATAAGATGTACGATTGGCGGTCTCAGATGCGGAGGCAACTGAGATTTGTCCTCCGCCACCTGTCACTACGCCACCACGAGGACTTGGAGCGCATTGGGAATTGGACATTCCAAATTGGAGAGGAAAAGGGGAGGAAATAAAAAAAGGGGGAAAAAAAGAAAGAAAAGGAGGGCTGAGACAAAATGTATTTTTGTGGTAATCAATATTATGCCAAATACACTATCGATTGAGCTTAACTTGTATTGAACCCGGAATATTCCTTTAAGCATCTCTTTGCAGGATTCCAGTGTGCTAGTTCAAATATATTTTAAAATGCATTTTAAAACTGACAAAAGATCTTTACACGGCAAAGGTGGCACAGAAGCTGCATCTGAAGTGGAATTTAAGTGCATTTAGACAGACTATTTAATGCTGCTCAAAGTAGGCATAAATGCATTTACACAGCAAATATAATTGCATTAAAAAAAAAATGTATTCATGTTTTAAATATAAAATTATGAATATAGAAATATGAAAATAAATAGTGAAATTTAAGTTAAATTTAGTTTAAGACGGCTCTGATGCTGAGGGCCTGGGTAGCTCAGTGAGTATTGACGCTGACTACCACCCCTGGAGTCGCAAGTTCGAATCCAGGGTGTGCTGAGTGACTCCAGTCAGGTCTCCTAAGCAACCAAACTGGCCCCGTTGCTAGGGAGGGTAGAGTCACATGGGGTAACCTCATGATTGCGATTAGTGGTTCTCGCTCTCAATGGGGAGTGTGGTAAGTTGTGTGTGGATCGCGGAGAATAAAATGAGCCTCCACATTCTGAGTCTCCGTGGGGTCATGCACAACGAGCCAGGTGATAAAATGTGTGGATTGACGGTCTCAGAAGCAGAGACAATCCACCCGGATTGAGTGATTAACCATGCCACCACAAGGACCTACTGAGCAGTGGGAATTGGGCATTCCAAATTTGGAGAAAAGTGAAAAAAAAAAAAAAAAAAACAGCTCTGATGCTGCATTTCGTTCACACAGAAGCAGCATCAAAATAGCGTTACATACTAGCGGATGAGGTGGGACATTGCAGGCATAATTTAGTCTGGCTTTTATGTTGCATTCTGTCTTTACATTGAATTTTGAGCAGGCACAGAGCAGCCTTATCTTGGCTGTGTAAAGATGCCCTATGTCCAGTAAAAGCTGACCTCCTCAGGGTAGTCTCCCTGTAGCCTGAACTTCCTGGGTGTTTTGCTACGTGCAAACTTGCAGCCATTGAAGTACATACTCCAGGAGCAACCAAAAGAGAAGGAGGCACCACAGGTCTCTGGATCCATACCCTGACATGCACAGGTACGACTAACAAGAGAGATGAAGAAGATAAAGATGATGATGAAGTGGCATCTTGGCTATAGTAAAACAGAACTTGAAACCGAAACCTAATGCTTAAGTACTTGTGATGTTATTGCAGAGAAAAGGATAATTGTTATTTCACAAATGTCTGACTTTTTAATGGATTTACAGTTACAAAATGATGCTGTAAAGTAAAATTTCTCAACTTTTAGGAGTACACTAGCATATCAAATGGCCTCAAATCTAACAGACATGGACTGAAATACACAATTTGATGTCATAGGGTGTTTTAAGAACAGGGGCTCCTGCCTCACAAACACCATCAAAAACAACCTCCAAAATGTTCTTTTTGTACAAGTATGAGGGAGTGTATGCATGAATCATTCCCTCACACTCTGTCCATTTGTTACTGGTGACTCACTCTTCATTGAGGGCACAGCGGCGGCTAGTGGGCGAGCCATGTTTGCAGAGAGTCTGTGTGAGCTCCTGGTACAGCCTGTCGGCCACACCGCGTGGGATCCCCTCCCAGGCCAGGATCAGAATAACGACCACTGCGTTCTGACAGCAGTGACCAGCACGCTGCCGCACAAGACACAACAACTTCTCTTCCTCACTTCCACGACGTATGATCTGGAAATTTGACACAAGCACACAGTATATGCAACAACAGATTTGCTGCAACCTCTTCATAGACCCGTTTACACCTGGCCTCATGTGATCCGTACACAAGAGGACAGCCTCATCCTTAATGTTTTTTATCTGATTTATCAACATTCTGAAGGCATACTGTAAAAAGTTGAAACCTGAAATTCTTAACTTCTGGAGCTATTTCTACTTGATTTAACCATTCAAATTTGTTTTGTTGGTGTAACCTAATTTATTCAGGTTCAATTAGTGATTTAAATTAAACCAGTTAACTTTAGGTAAAATGTTTTTAAGATGCAGGTTACAAACAGGTTGAAGCAGTGATGTGTCTCGCCTCAGTAGCCTGACCACTTGTGATCAGATAATCCAAAATGGATCTTAATACCAGATATAAACAAGGCCATAGACTACAATGTATGTCATACTGGTCACTGACCCACTTGGCGATTGGGCAACCCTGTGAGCTCCGCCCCTCCTTGCCAGTATACACCACAACCTCCACACGGACTGCGTTGCCTTTCTCACCATACCTGTGATGAAAATAGAGCAGTGAACAAAAGTAATTGCTTACATTGTGAGGGGTAAAATGAATGGGTTAGTTAACCCAAAAATGAAAATTCTGACTCTTAACCCTTATGTTGTTCCAAACATGTTTGACGTTATTTCTTCTGTGGAGCACAAAAGTTGACGTAGCGTAGGAGATGTGAGCCTAACATTCTGCCTAATATCTATGTTTGTGTTCCATGAAAGAAAGTCATACAGGTTTGGAACAACATGAGGGTGAGTAAATTACAGAAATGTCATTTTTGGGGCAACTGTACCTATAAGGACCATAGCAGATGCTTTGAGACGGTTCTTGATAGTACTAGCTAATAAGTTTTACGCTTTTCAGCATAAACGCAGGGCTGATGGGAAACATCATCACCACAAAATAATTTGTGGTGTGAATGCCCAATTCATTTGCCCAATTCATTTGCCCAATTAATTTGTGGTGTGAATGCCCAATTCACGCACAACTTACCACGCGCCCCATTGAGAGCGAGTACCACTAATCAAGACCACAAAGAGGTTACCCCATGTGACTTTACCCTCCATAGCAACCGGGCCAATTTGGTTACTTAGGAGACCTGGCTGAAGTCACTCAGCACACCCTGGGTTCAAACCCACGACTCCAGGAGTGGTAGTCAGCATCAATACTCGCTGCGCTACCCAGGCCCCCCCTTTTTGCATGATTGTTAACATTTTCCAATATTGCCAATGTAAAGAATAGAACTATACAATAAAGAAAACAAATAAATGCAATAAAAGGCAGTACAAGTGCAAAAAACTATACAATTAAATTAAAGTCAATGTAACCACAATGTTATACAGTGCATCCGGAAAGTATTCACAACGCTTCATGGATTAAATTCATTATTTTCCTCAAAATTCTACAAACAATACCCCATAATGACAACGTGAAAGAAGTTTGTTTGAAATCTTTGCAAATGTATTGAAATTAAAAAAATAAAAAAATCACATGTACATAAGTATTCACAGCCTTTGCCATGACAATCAAAACTGAGCTCAGGTGTATCCTGTTTCCACTGATCATCCTTGAGATGTTTCTACAACTTGATTGGAGTCCACCTGTGGTCAATTCAGTTGATTGGACATGATTTGGAAAGGCACACACCTGTCTATATAAGTCCCTCAGTTAACAGTGCATGTCAGATCACCAACCAAGCCATGAAGTCCAAGGAATTGTCTGTAGACCTCCGAGACAGGATTGTATCGAGTCACAGATCTGGGGAAGTTTACAGACATATTTCTGCAGCATTGAAGGTTCCAATGAGCACAGTGGCCTCCATCATCCGTAAATGGAAGAAGTTTGGAACCACCAGGACTCTTCCTAGATCTGGTTGCTCGGCCAAACTGAGTGATCGGGGGAGAAGGGCCTTAGTCAGGGAGGTAACCAAGAACCCGATGGTCACTCTGACAGAGCTCCAGCGTTTCTCTGTGGAGAGAGGAGAACCCTCCAGAAGAACAACAATCTCTGCAGCACTCCACCAATCAGGCCTGTATGGTAGAGTGGCCAGACGGAAGCCACTCCTCAGTAAAAGGCACATGACAGCCCGCCTAGAGTTTGCCAAAAGGCACCTGAAGGACTCTCAGACCACGAGAAACAAAAGATTGAACTCTTTGGCCTGAATGGCAAGCACCATGTCTGGAGGAAACCAGGCACCGCTCATCACCTGGCCAATACCATCCCTACAGTGAAGCATGGTGGTGGCAGCATCATGCTGTGGGGATGTTTTTCAGTGGCAGGAACTGGGAGACTAGTCAGGGTCGACGAAAAGATGAATGCAGCAATGTACAGAGACATCCTTGATGAAAACCTGCTCCAGAGTGCTCCGGACCTTAGACTGGGGCGAAGGTTCATTTTCCAACAGGACAACAACCCTAAGCACACAGTCAAGATAACAAAGGAGTGGCTACGGGACAACTCTGTGAATGTCCTTGAGTGGCCCAGCCAGAGTCCAGACTTGAACCCGATTGAACATCTCTGAAAATGGCTGTGCACCGACGCTCCCCATCCAACCTGATGGAGCTTGAGAGGTCCTGCAAAGAAGAATGGGAGAAGCTGCCCAAAAATAGGTGTGCCAAGCTTGTAGCATCATACACAAAAAGACTTGAGGCTGCAATTGGTGCCAAAGGTGCTTCAACAAAGTATTGAGCGAAGGCTGTGAATACTTATGTACATGTGATTTATTTTTTATTTTTAATAAATTTGCAAAGATTTCAAACAAACTTCTTTTACGTTGTCATTATGGGGTATTGTTTGTAGAATTTTGAGGAAAATAATGAATTTAATCAATTTTGGAATAAGGCTGGAACATAACAAAAAAATGTAAAAGTGAAGCGCTGTGAATACTTTCCGAATGCACTGTATACTGTACATAGATTCACACACATGGTCATCACCGGCGGTGCCTGTTGGTAGCACAATAATTGTGCTACACACTGTCCCTCAGGCAATGGCATGCTGGTACATAGCTAGCTGCTACAGAGTCCGGGTATCTCTCTCCTACGATGATTTTTATTCATCTGTCAGTGTGAGGAAGTCTGAAAGTGATCTTAAGAATTGTGGTTTGTATTTGTTTCTGATTTTTTTAGATTATTCTCAATGTAGGAGAAAGTGCATTTCTGTTTCGACCTCACATGTTCTATAGTGTTTGCAAAATCTTTCCTCTTTCGGTTTCCAATATTTTTTGTGTCTGCCTTTTTCAATGGATCACTAAACATGTATTTAGTTAAGATTTGACTTTGTTTGGTATCTCTGATGGTACTGAGATTTTCTGACCATTTTTATTCTGTATTTAAAGATCTATAGTATTTTATTCTACTTTGTGTTTTGGTTTAATTTTCTCAGTGTTCTATATAGGTACATGTGGTTAATTTAATCGTATAGCTTGTATGTATTTTTGGATCTTCCGTAGTGTTTGTATCGGACTAGTTAGTGTCAAGCTTAAAACATGTAATGACCTGCTGGCTAAGAGGGCTCTTTTTGGGATTTATCTCTTTTGTTTTTAGTGCTTTCCATTGGAGGGTGTTGTGAGAGCTAGATTTGAGATGTTTCCAGAAGGTGAGGGTTCTTATCTATAGCTGTTTAGAAATAACCTCTGTGGTGAAAATTACTATATGGGCCCCTTGAACCCAGTCATGAGCTTCCTGTTGCAACTTCTAGAGAGCATGAAAGTGTGTTTCTTATGAAATACATCTGTGGTTGCTACTTTGTAGTAAAGTCTGAATCTACATTCATGAATGGCAAATCATTTTGCACAACAGTTTTACAATTTCAATGGTCAACCATGATTCTGCAGATTAAGACATCTTCCAGGATCTTTTGTTGGTCCTGGAACAACACAGTCCTCACATTAACCCCTACCCTTAACTATAACCACAACCCTAAACATAACCTACATATAAATCGGAGTGTTATGACAGGTTGATAAGTATGGTGTAACATTATATTACCTTCAAACCTAGTGCTTAAATCTTACTGGTTGATAGGAATGTTGTTCCAGGACCAAAAATGATGTTGATCCAGGAACATGTGGGGAGATTATCATTACTTAGGGATCCTAAAACATATAGTTTTCTTTGCATATTAAAGGGCAGTTTACACCAAAATTACAATTCTTACATTATATACCTCCCTGTTCTTGTTCTAAACCCAAATTACTTTCTCATGTGGAATACAAAAGGAGATGGTAGGCAGAAGGTTAGCCTCCATTAGACACTATTCACTTTCATCATATGGAAAAGAGATGTCTAAGGATGTCATTCTCTCTAACATTTCCTCTTGTATTCCACAGAGGAAATAAAGTCATACAGGCTTGGAAAAATTTGAGGGTGAGTAAACGATGACAGGACTTTCATTTTTGGGTCAACTACCCTTTAAATCTGGGATAAGACAAAGTATTTTAATACTGAAAAAAATACCTGTTCTCTATCATCTCTCTCACTGCTGCAACAGTTGGGCCAGTTCCAAGGTGAGTGTAGTATGGACCCTCCTCCTTCTCAATGATTTGTTCTGTGGTAAAAATGATAAATGATCAATAAAAAAAAAGTTAAAAAGATAAAAATAAAACTTGAGATAGGTAGACTCAATTTAAGACAGTAGCTGTGTTTAGAACATGGTAGCTGGTTTTAGGTAGTGTAAACTGGTCATTAGCTGGCCCATGCCTGGTAGACCAGCTTGGACCAGCAACAAACTAGCTACAAACTGGTCATTCTAGCTTAAGGTGGTAAAGTTGGGTTTTTGATCATGATTGCTGGTAAACTAGCAAATGACCATTTCGAACCATCTAGACACCAGCTATGTTTCAAAAAGCTACCAGCTTAAACTTTATTTTCCAGCAAGGCAGCTAGAATTGTTTTATCTATTTATTTAATTTCAGTCTACAGATCAAAATAATGAAATGGCTTATGTGACTTACCCACACAGTCACAGGAGGGCAGTTCAGTGGATTGTTTGGAGGGGGTGTTGAGCAGGTTCTTGGTTGGTGTGTCCAAGAACCTCACTGGAGACTCCAAAAAGCTGTTTAGAGTGTGTTTGGGGGGAGTCTGTTCTCCAGTGTATGGCAAGTCACCATTTTCCAAATGTACAGTGGATGTGGACAGCACTGTGACACCACCAGACTTCTCCACTTTGTAATGTCCATTTAGATTTGTGTGTAAGTGTTGATTATATTTTAAATTGTTTGTTTTATGGTTCACCCCTGGGCTTTGTGGCAAGTCTTTGCAAAGTACACTGGGCATGGTATGCTGAGGTTGTTGTTTAGCACCATGGTTTAGCACATCATAGGTTTTTGATGCCTGAGAAATCATTTGTTGTTCACATTCATGCTTCCTCCACTGGCAAGCACCAAGATGGTCATTTGTATGATTGCGGAAGAGTCCATTTGGCGGTGATACAGTGTTGTCACCATGCTCGTTTTTAAAGAGAAAGCCATTATGTTTCCCAGAGCCTGTGATTGTTTCGAAGTCTAAGTGCTCTTTCTTCAGAGAGTTGCTGTAATATAAGAGCTGCCTGTTCTCATGGTGAGCTTCTGCTATGTATTTTTTCAGGTCTATCTGAGCTTGTGGAAGATATGGACTACTTTTGTGCTGAAACCTCATCTTATGTTGCGAAATTGCTTTCTGAATTGTGGCCTTGAGCGGGGTCTTTCTGTTGGATGTCCCCTTTGCCAGTGGAATCCTACAATGGTTGTCCTCAAGCTCAACAGATTTCTTCTTAGATATTCTGGGTTTTGAAGGTGTCGTTCTAGGTTTCCTTTGTTTTCTCAAATGCTGCCCCAAAATATTATTGTATTTCATGGTCTGTGCTGGCATTCCTTTCAGGGGACAGTTTTCTGTGATTTGCTTCGATTGTCTTGATTGGATCATGAATGCAAGTTGCACCAATTGAGCAGCAACTTCCTCCTCATCCCTCTTTCTTGAGATAGGATTCCCATCCCCATGTTTTGCTTTCTTAAAAGTGCCTTCTAACTTGTCAGCTTTACAAATTGCTTGGCCGTATCTTTGGTTCTCTGCAGTGTCCGATAGCTTTTCACATTCTGAACTAGCTACCAGAAGATCCTTCAAGGAAAGCTTTCTGGGGGTAGATGCACAGCGCTGATTTTGGATGAAGTTGGCCTGCCTATTCAAAGGGCTGCGGATGACAGATGTCTGGTGCATGGATGAACTAATTACTGAGACCTTGTTAGAGAAAATATCTGAAACTGATTTAGCCTCCAGAGGAGGTTTGTGGTTGCTTGAAGCAGAGTATGTAGATGTTGGGTTTTCTTGATGAGTGTCCTGGTCTTCTGTTCTGAAGAGCACCGTTTGTTGAGTAGCTGCCAGTTGGGTCAAGGCCTCAATAGCTATAGCCTGCTCAACACTAATATTCCTATGCTGGACCAGAGACTGGACACTGGGTAAAGATAGTGCAATGTTATCTTGCTGAGGAGGTTTTGCTGGTTTTCCTTGAATTGGCTGACACTGATCAGGCTCTTCTTTCGGCTCAGATTTTAAAGAACAGATATCTGAGGCCTGACGCCCAAAAATACCTTTCCTATCTGTACTACAGAAGCAAACTACAGCTGCTAGAGTGGATAAAGGATCCTCATAACACCCGTTAGACTCTAAGCGCATTAAGTGCTGGTTATCTATCTCCACCGATTGCTCCTCCAGTTTGATCTTCTTCAAAGGAACTGTCTTTTCTTGAGGTGCCTCGAGTTCACGAGTCATGTTTGTAGTTCTACAGGACAGATCAGCATGTTTCTCAGTGTTTGGGTTGATGTGTTCAGCACCATTTAGAGTAGTTTGAGAGATGAGAAGGACAAATTTGCTATCAGTGGTCCAGGGCTGCTTTCCAGGAGGTTCTGTTGCCAGGCCATGCTGGAGAGGCGTGAGAAAATCAGGGACATTGTGTGTTTGGGATATGTAATGCTCTTCTTCCTCAGGTGACACACCGGTCTCCTCCATCTGCTCTGAGTCTGTGCCATTTGCTGAATTTAACTCTGACTCAACCTAGGCAGTGGAAAAATATAGACATGGTTCAGTATGTTCTAGTTGTGGTATGAATGAGTGCACACTGTTATTGGTCATCATAACGTATGAAAGCTGGTGTCATAGTTGATCAGTAGTTACATCAGCAACATTGCCAGTACTTGGGGGTGTTTATACAGTATATAAAAACAAAAATAAAAGTAATGTTTAGTCCTAGTCTCACGAAAATAGTTCAACCAAGATCACATAAAATATGACGACACATCAAACATTGTTTGTCTCTTTACTAGGGCTGGGCATTTTTCAATAATTTTGTATTCGAATATTTGAGCTCAAGAAAAACAAATACTCTATTATTTGTTTATTTAAATTAAGTTAATTAATGAGAAAGAGACATTGTGAAATTATTATTATTTTAATTATTATGGTAGCGTCAACATTTCAAAACAATGTTTATTTGCTAAACAAGCTTATATTATATACTGGGTTTTTTAGTTAATAAAGTAGACTGCCGCAATAATGTAAAGAATGTATATAAACACTCAGAATATACATAAGGATTATCAAGTATATATTGTTATATTGTTTCACATCATGTTCTTGTTGAGAAAAACAAGCATATCCACATGCTCAGGTGAATGTCAGCTCCTTAGACAGTTAACAATAAGGCTGAAGAGAAAACGCTCTCTGCTGGTGTCTTAAAAATATATTCTACGATCAGGATGTGCTACCAAAACTACATTTGCATAGTTTTAGGGTTGCCATTCTCTTATCACCTAATCATTTTGTGTCACAACCCAATGCATTTAAGTTATAAGTTATAACTGCAAGTTTTAGTTTGGGTGTTCAGGATTTAATGAGCATTTCACTGTATTTATGGCCAGCAAAGCAAAATTTGCAAAATTCGAGTTGTATTTTTACTTTCCAATAATTAATGCAGAACTCGAGTATTTACTCGTGCACATCCCTCTCTACCAAGAGTCATCAGAACCCCTCTACCAAGGGAGAGCCTATAAGATTAGCGAAATATAGCATAGCACAGCAGAACACTGATGAGGAGACAGTCCCGTTCTTTTTTAATAGATGTCTATGCAGGAGATGCTTCAGTATGCTGAATAACCTGCTTTTATGAGGAAACAGCTAATCACCTAATGAATTGGCCGCATGTTTTACACTGAACTTTGTGTGGAGATTACTGTGATAAAATTGCTGTTTAATAAGAGAAGTTACAGACAATTTTGCGACAAGTAGGTGTCAGTTTTATGGTTCAACCCATTCATTTGTATGGTCTCTGCAAAATGCAATTTACTGTTGTAACACTCTGAACATGGTTCATTGATGTCAGGGCAATTATATGATTGTCTAAGAAGACTCTCGCGACCAAAGCTGACCGTTATGCTCTCTCCTATGGTAAAGCCTTGGAGGTTGATATTTCAGTATAAAAGAATCTCTGGCATCATGATGTCATTGCAAAAGAGCCAATGAGGTTTTTAATTTTGAAGTGAGTCACTGTTAACTGCTATTGTATGGAATTATTTATTGCAACATTCTTTAAAATTAGTTTTTTAGTGTTCTACAGAAGAAAGAATCATGGGACTGGGGTGGCAGAATTTTCATTTTTGGGTGAACTATTCCTTTAATTTGCCATATTGCAATCCAAATAATGTAAAATGCTATTTGAATCTCAGAATAAAAGATGTGTTTAAACAGACATACTATTAAAGTGTTCATAATTCTATATTTATGGTTTTGTCTTTACGATATGACTAACATTTTCCATAGTTGCATAGCAGAAAGCACAACGTTTGTTGAATACACACACACACATATATATATATATATATATATATATATATATATATATATATATATATATATATATATATAAACAATGCATCCAGAAAGTATTCACAACACTTTTTCCAGATTTTGTTATGTTACAGCCTTATTCCAAAATTGATTCAATTCATTATTTTCCTCAAAATTCTACAAACAATACCCCATAATGACAACGTAAAAGAAGTTTGTTTGAAATCTTTGCAAATTTATTAAAAATAAAAAATGAAAAAATCACATGTACATAAGTATTCACAGCCTTTGCCATGACACTCAAAACTGAGCTCAGGTGTATCCTGTTTCCACTGATCATCCTTGAGATGTTTCTACAACTTGATTGGAGTCCACCTGTGGTAAATTCAGTTGATTGGACATGTTTTGGAAAGACATACACCTGTCTATATAAGGTCCCACAGTTAACAGTGCATGTCAGAGGATTGTATCGAGGCACAGATCTGGGGAAGGGTACAGAAACATTTCTGCAGCACTGAAGGTCCCAATGAGCACAGTGGCCTCATCATCCATAAATGGAAGAAGTTTGGAACCACCAGGACTCTTCATAGAGCTGGCCACCCGGCCAAACTGAACGATCGGGGGAGAAGGGCCTTAGTCAGGGAGGTAACCAAGAACCCGATGGTCACTCTGACAGAGCTCCAGCGTTTCTCTGTGGAGAGAGGAGACCCTTCCAGAAGAACAACCATCTCTGCAGCACTCCACCAATCAGGCCTGTATGGTAGAGTGGTCAGACGGAAGCCACTCCTCAGTAAAAGAAACACGACAGCCCACCTGGAGTTTGCCAAAAGGCACCTGAAGGACTCTCAGACCACGAGAAACAAAAGATTGAACTCTTTGGCCTGAATGGCAAGCACCATGTCTGGAGGAATCCAGGCACCGCTCATCACCTGGCCAATACCATCCCTACAGTGAAGCATGGTGGTGGCAGCATCATGCTGTGGGGATGTTTTTCAGTGGCAGGATCTGGGAAACTAGTCAGGATCGAGGGAGAGATGAATGCAGCAATGTACAGAGACATCCTTGATGAAAATCTGCTCCAGAGTGCTCTGGACCTCAGACTGGGGTGAAGGTTCATCTTCCAACAGGACAATGACCCAAAGCACACAGACAAGATAACAAAGGAGTGGCTACGGGACAACTCTGTGAATGTCCTTGAGTGGCCCAGCCAGAGCCCAGACTTGAACCCGACTGAACATCTCTACGAACATCTGTAATTGGTGACAAAGGTGCTTCAACAAAGTATTGAGCAAAGGCTGTGAATACTTATGTACGTTTTTCTTTTTTATAAATTTGCAAAGATTTCAAACAAACTTCTTTCATGTTGTCATTATGGGGTATTGTTTGTAGAATTTTGAGGAAAATAATGAATTTAATCCATTTGGAATAAGGCTGGAACATAACAAAATGTGGAAAAAGTGAAACGCTGTGAATACTTTCCGGATGCACTGTATATGTATATATAGCCTCAGTCACTATTCACTGTCGCTGCATCTTTTTTCTATTTAATGAAAGTGAATGGTGACTGAGTATAACATTCTGCTTTTGTTTGTTCCATAAAAGAGAGAGAGCCATATGAGACAAGAACAGCATGAGCATGAGAAAATGATGACAGCATTTTCATTATGGGGTGAACTTTTATTACACTTAATTAATTTATCATTTGACAGAATCCTTTTATCCACCTTTTTGCAGAATGCGGAAATGTTCCATGATTGATAACAGAGGACTGTTTTTGTTTTCAGGTCTCCAGTGTTTTCACTCACACTGGCGCATGTTCTCCAGAGTGCCGATTCTTTATCATTCACAATTACCATTTTTTTCCCTGTGCCTCACTTGTCAAAGTTTAAGGAGTGGGTGGATGATGTAAGCTATGGACGGAGGTTAGTAACGTTGATATCATTAACTACCTTGTGTTGTTATGACAGCCAACAACTGCACAAGTTAAGCCTGCCCTGAACTCATTTTTACTTCAATGAACATGTAATATGTTTGTGGTTCTCCATTTGGAATGCTCGTTTCATTGCTTCTTATGGAGATCGGAACCAGAAAACAGTCCAGTGGCAATTACAATAATCATTGCAGCACATTAGCTGTAAACTCCAGTCTAGAGACAATGAAAAAACAAAACTGTGTGAACACTTTCATAGAGTGCCTGGCTTCATATAATGCTTATTTCTAAGCTTAACCTAAGCACTGCTCATAAAACTATTTTACTACTCGTATAAAGCACTGTGCATAAGAAGATTAAGTCCTTGAAGAAGTCTGGCAGTTACATTGTGAGTATCTTGTGGTTTTATTGTTATTAGTATTTATAAGCTAGATAAATTTGTCTCTCAGTGTACATACATTCAGCAGCACCAACAATGTAGGATTTAGGCAAACGTATCATTAACACATATGCCAAGAGAGCGCTGATGCAACAGAAGGGTCAAATCAAACGTGAGGCAATAACTTGGAAGCTGCTGCAACTGTTATTACTTTTAGTAAAACAAAGGGAATGGTTATCGGCTCTTCTGATATTACCATCCAAAAGTAAAACAAGAAAAGCAGTCAGCATTAGATGACAAAGTACTGGATGGGGAATAAATGGGCATCCAGTGTAGAGGTTTGATTTACTTCATTCCTGCAGTGCAGAAGGATACACTACTGTTGCTATCAGCAATGCTTCATTCCTGGTTCTTTTCGGTCATTAAGTCTGATCTTATGAGTACGAAATAGGTTTAATAGAACATGAGCAATGCTGTGAAAACACAATGAAAAAGACATTGCAAAGACATGAAGATTCGTACTCGGAGGTAGTTTGTATGTGCAAATTCTGGGTGAACCTGCAACGCTCCAGTTGTTAATGCTGGTGTTCTCCAGGGAAGACGGCACTGATACACATAAGGTCTCTTTTGAGTTCACATTCTCATTTTCTAGTGAATGCTTGAAATTATAAACAGACATTTTATAGATTGGTGTTTAATGGCTAGGGGATTAAGCAAGTAAACTGCTTATGACACAAAGTTATAAACTTTACAATATGCTTTCTTTTGAAGCAGAATGTCAAAAGAACTGAAGCTAATTCAAATACTAATTAACACTCAAATGTAAAAACTGAAAGTTAAAGGGATAGTTCACCCAAAAATGAAAATTCTATCATGATTTACTCACTCTCATGATGAGTGATTTACTCTATCCCAGATGTGTATGACTTACTTCTGCAGAACACAAACAAAGATATTTAGAAGAATATCTCATCTCTCTGGGTCCATACAATACAAGTGAATGGGTGCCAAAATGTTGAAGCTCCAAAATCCACATAAAGGGAGCATAAAATTAATCCACATGACTCCAATGATTAGTAGAGGGCAATATGCACGACAAATGTGAATCACCAAAAAAACATGGAGAAAGTGAAAGTGAAGGAAAAAGGACTTAAATATTTATCTATTTCTCAACCACACCTATCATATGGCTTCAGAAGATATGGATGTATTTTATGTTTCCTTTATGTGATTTTTGGAGCTACCGAGAGGTTTAAGTGCAGTGGATTGTGGCAGTTTGAGAGAGAGAGAGAGACACATATCCGCCCGGAAAGCAGCAGATGTCGTCTACCAGAGGGTGGAGGAGTGATCGAGTACCAGGCGGCGGCGTGTATGGGAACCGGCAAGCAAGTTTTCTCTCTCTCTCTCTCCTCTCTCTCATTAACGCGCCATCTTGCCCTTTCCCTCTCCTCTCCTCTCCTCTCTTCTTTTTTTGTTTTGTTTTTCCCTCCCCTCATCTCCCTACCCAGCACTAGAGAGGCGGGAAAGCCTGAGACAAAGAAGAGAGGAGTATAATGCGGGGTTGAAGTATGCCTTTAAGGAGATATATCTACCTTAAAATGATCTTTTAATTGGTCTAATCAAGGTCATTCTGTTTTATTCAGATGGAAAGTTTTTTTTTCGATTACCTGACAAAACTTTTTAAGAGTTTTGAGAGAAATGACCATAAATGAAAACATATTTAAAACATAAGTCGATTAAACTGTATGTACTACATCCAACTCCTCAAATTACAGAATCAGAGTAAGAAAAGCTTTTATGTTAATAAACAAAGGGAGAAAGTATATTAAGAAAGTAAACAAATCAGCTGCATACTTCATGTATATACACATGGATCAAAGACAACTGTACGTTACAATCATCTTTGAAGTATGTCCTGAAACATGGAAAGCTCAATGTGGTTTTTATTGAAAACATCACTCGATGTTAGGAAGGACGACTTGCGCATTCTTAGAGTGTCAAAAGCTAGTCCCTCTCAGCAGTGCCTCTGCATCTTTGTTTCTGACATGTTGTGTCTGAAGCCTTGAAAACTCCAAAGAAAGTCACACTTGACTTTGCCTTCTATTCATTGTAGTAACAGCTCACCAAGACACACACACAACAGCATGCCTCCCTTAGGAAGCATTTCTAAGGAAAGTTAGAGCAAAAGGGGAGAGGAGGAGTGATCTGACTTCCCATGTATCTCACCGCACAGCTTAAAAACCATGCTCTCATTCAATGTAACAAAATACAGCTTCATTCTATGACAGACACAAAGTAAAGAATTATCACATGCAAGGTGCAAAAAAAGCATTTTTTGACATGTGTTCATTATTTAGGAGGTGGGTAGTTTGTGGGTAGCTATTTTAAACAGCATTTTGTTAATATTTGTATGAGCTCGTATTAATTGGGAGATAAATGTAATATGTGTACTGTACTTTTAAAAGTGTAAAAATTGAGACTTAACAATTTAATAGAAATTGTGACCAGTTACAGCACATAAAATATACTTTGATATATTGATTTTGATCAAGACATAGATGTTTTGTGCCAACTTCCCAGGTACTGAAAAGTTAAGGGAATATTTTGGGTTTAACTCAAGTTAAGCTCAATCGACAAAACATGTGGAATAACTTTGATTACCACAAAAAAAAAGAAATATCATTGTCTTTTTTTTTTTTTTAGAAGCAAAAAATGTGTTTACTGTAAATCATTTATAATGAAAGAGAATGAGGTCAATCCATAAACAATAAAATACACACAGTTTCAAAAGTAGAGCTACAAGATGTAACAAAATGCATGTAACATGATTTTAGTGTGATAAAATTGCATACTAATCTCATCTGTGCAACATTATATGCAATATTACAACTTCGTTTTCCTGACGATGTAATGCTGGTAAACCCTGTAATCTGTTAATCACTGATATGCTTATCACACAAAAATCATGTTAACACGTATAATGTTAACATCTTGTGGCTATACTATTGAAACTGTGAGTACTTTAATATTTATGGACTTGCCTCTTTGGCGTTCACTGTGAATAACTTACTATAATCAGAATTTTAGCTTTTTTATATATATACTGTACTGTATATAAACAAGGGACGAGTCTAAATATTTTTTGTGAAAATCTGTAAAGTGAGCTTAATTTGTTTTGAATCCAGAACATTCCTTTAACAACCAATCTGAAAAAATAACACTTCTCTCATATGTGCATCTTTACAGTATGTCGAGTTGCTCGGTTATTGCCAAGACAGTCTGGTGAGCCCCCTCTAAACACATCAAAGTCAGAAGTTTGCTCAAACTGCTTTGCGTGCACAGTTTCACAGCGTTGAGCCTTTGCTGTTACCCGAATTTTTAAAAAGCATGCTTCCTTCCTGGTGTGTGTGTGTGTGTGTGTGCGCGCGCATGTATTTCTCTGAAGTTATGAGTTTTCTTCATTCATACTCTGCTGCATTTCTGATTGTAAACTTCACAGAGAGAGAGAAAAAAAAAACTCAGCTTAGCGCAGGTGAATACAAACCACTGCCCCTCAGCCAGCCTAAAGTCTATTACACACTGATTTAAGGCACTCAATAACGGCTTCAAAAGAACTGCACAGCACAAAATGTTACTGTAAAAAATACAGAAAAGACTTAAATGCTGCACTACTATACCTAAAACTGCTCCAAAAAATATATAAGTCTTTTACCTTGGAAACTCGCTTTTTTTTCAGTGGTTTGGAAATATCCTTGCACCCTCCCTGAAAGAAGAACCAAAACATTAGTTAAGATAAATGATCAATGCTGCAAAGACAACAAGAACACAAACACATACAGTTATAACACTATTTATAGCGCCTGACGAGACGATTAAAAGCCCAGTCTTGGGTTGTACCTTATCATTCCTCAGAGGCAGACCCTCAATTTTAGGCAACATAATCCTAAAAGGTGGCCATTTTGCCTCCCTCAGCTTCAGAAGAATAAGTGGCTTTAGTGGCAGATGCAGAGCGAGCAGCCCGGGTTTGCATAATCAGTGCAGAGGAGAGAAGCTTTGGATGGCTGTTGTCGCAGACACCAGACGCATGCCTCTCGCAGACACAGACAGCACCCTGTCAGCCAATCGCATAGGGACTCCAGCGGCTTGTAAATATATCAGCCATGACCAGACCCTCCTAAACAAAGGATCTCCTATGTAGTTTCTTACTCTACACGAGCACGAGGGAGAGAGTTAAGCTGTGGTCTGGACACTCAAGGCACCGGACTGGAGTCCAAAGCCAATTGAGGAGGGAGCTTGTGCAGCAGGAGTTCAAACAAGAAAACAACCTTTGCAAGCAAACTCAGAATGTTGAGATACACAGAATATATAAGTGCACTCTACCCAGGTAGGTGCACTTTTTGGTTTTGGATATAGCAGGCATTTATATTTTATTTAATTGATGTCTGCAAAGATATCCCTATGAAAAATGCAAAACTCCAGTAAAGGTGAAATCTCTTTCTAAAAACAAAAAACAATTTACATAACCTATAACTATAACCATAACCTATAACATTTATGTGATTCTATGGGAGTAAAAATAATAAATAACATTTTGTATATAGAAAATAAAGCCAATTTCTTGATTTAAAAAAATATTGTGACATTATTTTTGTGACAGTTATGCACATTTTAACCCAAGTTCTCAAACCCCCCCAGCCCCCCAACTTATTATTTTAATTGTAAAGTATTTATACATTATAGTAGTACACCCTTGGTACAACCTTTTATTTTCACAGATTTTAACGGCATAGTATTTACTGTAACACAATAAACAAAAAAAAGCCAGTTACGGTAATGACAATCATTACAAAACAATGATAATAGTAAAAGTAGAACGTCCTGACACGTTACAGTGATGAGAATCATTAAAAAACAATGATAATAGTAAAAGTAGAACGTCCTGACACGTTACGGTAATGACAATCATTACAAAACAATGATAATAGTAAAAGTAGAACGTCCTGACACGTTACAGTGATGACAATCATTACAAAACAATGATAATAGTAAAAGTAGAACGTCCTGACACGTTACAGTGATGACAATCATTACAAAACAATGATAATAGTAAAAGTAGAACGTCCTGACACGTTACGGTAATGACAATCATTACAAAACAATGATAATAGTAAAAGTAGAACGTCCTGACACGTTACAGTGATGAGAATCATTAAAAAACAATGATAATAGTAAAAGTAGAACGTCCTGACACGTTACGGTAATGAGAATCATTAAAAAACAATGATAATAGTAAAAGTAGAACGTCCTGACACGTTACAGTGATGACAATCATTACAAAACAATGATAATAGTAAAAGTAGAACGTCCTGACACGTTACGGTGATGAGAATCATTAAAAAACAATGGTAATAGTAAAAGTAGAACGTCCACACACGTTACGGTGATGAGAATCATTCAAAAACAATGGTAATAGTAAAAGTAGAACGTCCTGACACGTTACGGTGATGAGAATCATTCAAAAACAATGGTAATAGTAAAAGTAGAACGTCCTGACACGTTACGGTGATGAGAATCATTAAAAAACAATGGTAATAGTAAAAGTAGAACGTCCTGACACGTTACGGTGATGACAATCATTACAAAACAATGATAATAGTAAAAGTAGAACGTCCTGACACGTTACTGTGATGACAATCATTACAAAACAATGATAATAGTAAAAGTAGAACGTCCTGACACGTTACGGTAATGACAATCATTACAAAACAATGATAATAGTAAAAGTAGAACGTCCTGACACGTTACGGTAATGACAATCATTACAAAACAATGATAATAGTAAAAGTAGAACGTCCTGACACGTTACAGTGATGACAATCATTACAAAACAATGATAATAGTAAAAGTAGAACGTCCTGACACGTTACAGTGATGACAATCATTACAAAACAATGATAATAGTAAAAGTAGAACGTCCTGACACGTTACGGTAATGACAATCATTACAAAACAATGATAATAGTAAAGTAGAACGTCCTGACACGTTACAGTGATGAGAATCATTAAAAAACAATGATAATAGTAAAAGTAGAACGTCCTGACACGTTACGGTAATGACAATCATTAAAAAACAATGATAATAGTAAAAGTAGAACGTCCTGACACGTTACAGTGATGACAATCATTACAAAACAATGATAATAGTAAAAGTAGAATGTCCTGACACGTTACGGTGATGAGAATCATTAAAAAACAATGGTAATAGTAAAAGTAGAACGTCCACACACGTTACGGTGATGAGAATCATTCAAAAACAATGGTAATAGTAAAAGTAGAACGTCCTGACACGTTACGGTGATGAGAATCATTCAAAAACAATGGTAATAGTAAAAGTAGAATGTCCTGACACGTTACGGTGATGAGAATCATTAAAAAACAATGGTAATAGTAAAAGTAGAACGTCCTGACACGTTACGGTGATGACAATCATTACAAAACAATGATAATAGTAAAAGTAGAACGTCCTGACACGTTACTGTGATGACAATCATTACAAAACAATGATAATAGTAAAAGTAGAACGTCCTGACACGTTACGGTAATGACAATCATTACAAAACAATGATAATAGTAAAAGTAGAACGTCCTGACACGTTACGGTAATGACAATCATTACAAAACAATGATAATAGTAAAAGTAGAACGTCCTGACACGTTACGGTGATGAGAATCATTAAAAAACAATGATAATAGTAAAAGTAGAACGTCCTGACACGTTACGGTGATGAGAATCATTAAAAAACAATGGTAATAGTAAAAGTAGAACATCCTGACACGTTACGGTGATGAGAATCATTAAAAAACAATGGTAATAGTAAAAGTAGAACGTCCTGACACGTTACGGTGATGAGAATCATTAAAAAACAATGGTAATAGTAAAAGTAGAACGTCCACACACGTTACGGTGATGAGAATCATTCAAAAACAATGGTAATAGTAAAAGTAGAACGTCCACACACGTTACGGTGATGAGAATCATTCAAAAACAATGGTAATAGTAAAAGTAGAACGTCCTGACACGTTACGGTGATGAGAATCATTCAAAAACAATGGTAATAGTAAAAGTAGAACGTCCTGACACGTTACGGTGATGAGAATCATTCAAAAACAATGGTAATGGTAAAAGTAGAACGTCCTGACACGTTACGGTGATGAGAATCATTCAAAAACAATGGTAATGGTAAAAGTAGAACGTCCTGACACGTTACGGTGATGAGAATCATTCAAAAACAATGGTAAAAGTAAAAGTAGAACGTCCTGACACGTTACGGTGATGAGAATCATTCAAAAACAATGGTAATAGTAAAAGTAGAACGTCCTGACACGTTACGGTGATGACAATCATTACAAAACAATGGTAATAGTAAAAGTAGAACGTCCTGACACGTTACGGTGATGACAATCATTACAAAACAATGATAATAGTAAAAGTAGAACGTCCTGACACGTTACGGTGATGAGAATCATTAAAAAACAATGGTAATAGTAAAAGTAGAACGTCCTGACACGTTACGGTGATGAGAATCATTAAAAAACAATGGTAATAGTAAAAGTAGAACGTCCTGACAGGAGGGTAAAATGTGCTTAAGTGTCCTGAAAGTAATAAAACATTGCAAAAAAATGTATGGTCCAAAATGTACAGTATGCTTTAATGAATTTGATTATTATTATTGGGGTTAAATATGACCAGGACATTTCCTTAACACAGCGTTTTCATTTACACAGCGTTCTCACACCGTTTCAACAAAGAATTTCCATTACTTTTCCAGTCATTCGTGATTAATGGATAAAGATTATTAAAAAATTCTTAGATAAAAACTGCACTTATAAAGAGCAATTTATAACAGTATAAATATTTTAGAGCAGTGAATTTATCTAAAAAAAGATTCACTACAACTTCTAAAGATTTAATTGATTTCCATGACTATAACAGGCCTAGGAATCACAATTTTAAATTTCCCTGTTAGTTCCACATTTTCCATAACCGTGGGAATCCTGCTGACAAAGCAATCACCTCTATTCTTTAATTAAAAATAAAATCCACAAATGAAGAAAAAAAACAATAAAACAGCCTAACCCATCAATGCAATACAATATGAAAAGTGAAGGAAAAAAACATCAATATATGACGAGAGAATGATGAAGCTTGCTGCCTCACAGCAGTTTTAAAACTGACATCACGGCAATGCGCGTCACACTCCCTTTTTCTGGGAGGATGTCAGACACTTCAGGGCACACAGTCGTGCGCTCGCTCTCTCTGTCTCTCCATGGAGACGCGTGTTTAGAGTGGATGTGACAGCGCAGCCGCAGACCCTTCATCGCTGCACTGCAGCTGTCACACAATCTAACGTTTAGGGCAGTCTGCCTGAGCACACTGACTACAGACAAACGTATGGCAGAGGAGGTCAGATAAGGACAAGGGAAAGCAACAGCTACTTTTAGCATTAGCTCAACTACTGAATTCAAAGGCACCGGCTAATGCAAATAAATTATTTAAATATGTCTTACCTCTTTAGATATACAAACTAAATGTACAGATATACTTTAATATTACACATTTTTACAGTGCCTGCAAATCAGCACTGTATTAAAGGTGCACTCAAACATTTTAATGTTTACTGTATGTTGTCTTGGAATGACACCTAGGGGGGGATGCAGCATCACAGTCAGCAATTAATCCAAGAGTACATTTATTCATTAACTGAGCAGTTATGAGCATGTGATCCTAACATGGCAGTCCCCATTAGGGGACCCTCTCCATGTAGGAAAAAACAGCTTTTATAAGATATTGATGTGAATGGAGTAATAACCTTATGTGAGACGTCATAATTTTATACATTTGTTTTAGAATTACTATTTACTTCTTTAGGAGTACAACTTTTCTAATGAGGAAAAAATACTGAAGGCACCTTTCATTTTTATTACATACAGCCGTGGTCCATGCATTTTAAGTCTAGGCCTTCAGTGCGAATCATGCCATTAAGAAAACACAGATTCACCATGAATAAGACACTGTATGCATACAACATACATTATGTGGCAGTCAATTAATAATACTAATTGACATTTTAAAAACACGTCCACACACGAAAGCCTGAACCAAGGAGGGCCAGAACCAAGAAAAAGCTCTCTAATAATATTTGCGATTTAAATGTCGCTTGCAATACATTTTGTTTCGTCAGGGTACACGGTTACTTTACAAAACTTGATCCGCCACTGAATGCTCCAGCAGCCTAATTTACACTTTAAAAACTCCTGATGTTGCTATAATAATGCAAAAAGCACTTACCAATTTACTATGTTAAATGTTGATTCTGTGAATATATGTTTTGCTTTTCTTTGTCAATTGTGTGAACCAATAAAAATGGTTAATCATAAAAATTTATTTTAGATTAAAGTTTGAAAATCTCCCATTGCATTTACGTAAGGGATAATGTAGTCAGTTCGTTGTTGTTACGGAATAAACAATAAACCCGACAATGTGAGCGGGACCCCGATGCAAAACGGAGGGGTCTTGTATGGCAGACAGACACCTTGAATAACTATACTTACTATCCCGCTTCTTATCTGGCTACTAACAAAAATAAATAAATACATGAATATTTATTTATAAAATATTGTAAAAATATTGATTTGCGTTGAAATTATGTAATTTGAGAAGAAAGAAATCTCTGAACAGCTGATATCAACCTCCGGTTTGTGTCGGAGATCTGTTGGTGTTTATTTTGTGAAAATGACTGTCTATTACAAGACTACTTGCCAAATAAATAAATAAATGCACATGAAACATTGATCTAAATTTGAATTATTTTATTACCTGCTTGTAGAGATCGCATATTGAGCCGAGAAGCAAGAGAGACGGCTCACAGAATCCGGATTAGCGGTCTGAAATGTCTAAATCCCCAGAAAATGAGGTAGTTACAGAACAATATCTGATCGCTGGATGGTGCCATAAACCAATCAGAATTGAGTATTCCTAAGAGCCGTGTAATAACATAGATTAACAACTTTAGAGCTCACAATAGATCAGTCTTTAAAAGTTTATAAGTTATTGTTAAAAGTTAATTAGTCTATGGAACAAATTAATGGGATATTTACTTCTGGAACCCGACTGTTACGCTCTATTGAGTGCATGATGTTTCTAACGTTCTACACTTTTTTTTGGGTCAAAGCTGCACCTTATCTGGATACTCGTGGAATACTTCTTATTATTAGCACTTTCAGTGTGAAGAAGTGTGAGATTTGTGATGTACTTGTATGTAATAAATGTTATGTTTCGTGACAACAGCGCTACTCGTTGGAAATAGTAGCTGTTCCTGGGAAAGCTACATTACACTTTAAAATAGTTAAGCTACTGTCATGCTGCTGAAAAATTTTGTTAACTTAGTAGCATCGCTACTTTTAATAAACTGCTTAATGTCACCATTTAAAAATTTGTGCTGTATTACATGCTTGGCTGCAGTTTCCCAGTGAAATGCCCAACGGGGGGCACCAAAAGCAATTGAAATGATGATGTAATCAGACTAGGTTTTAAGGTGAATTTGAGATTGTTTTAATGATTAAAACATACCTTCCTAACCTTAAATTTTAGTCTAAACCTAACCAATAGTGTTCAAAAAGATAAATAAGAGGTTAACAGACATCCTTACCCTAAACCAATGCCATAAACCTAACCGATAGTGTTTCAAGATCCAAAAGCAACATGAAAAGCACATTTTCTAAGGCAAACGTCATATTGTGTTGCTTTTAAGACACTTTGTCTCATGTGTGAGCTTGCGTTCTTGGCCAGGCTTGAACCATGGTCCATGAGTTCAAACTCCAACACTCTATCAGGTGAGCTACTGTGTAAGTTAACTCTCTTGTTGTAAGTGTGTAAATGTATGTGGTGTGTAATACAAGCGATGCATTAAAGTAAAGTGTGTCGATCTCAGAATATAGCAGTGTGTGAGTAATTGAGAGAAAAATAAGTGTTCAGTCATAATCAGCTATAAACACAACAGTTGTTGTAGCGCCTCTAGTGTTCATTTCACCTGGACACTACAGCGAATTGTACCCGGAGACAAGAATAACAAGTTTTGAGTCAGGTTTTCACTATGGGAATGGGTTGATTTAACCATCTATAGATGCCTTTACAGTGCTCCGTGACTATGTGTTCATTTTTGTTTGAAGACTGAAAACACGTAATCTTAATATCACACCTCAATGTAATGTACTACATGCTACAGAGCAAGTTTTAGAATATGAAAATTAATGCGAAAAGACGTGCCTTGTACAACTTGCTTATATTGAGTTCTGCAGACATTTACAGTATTGTTTAACTGGAAAGACTGCCTCCTGTTTCATGAGTCAGTATAAAATGACTTTGTGTTTGTAACTCAAGGTGTTGAGACAGGTTTCTTTTTTTACTTCATAGCCGTTGAATGTTAAACTGGTCTGTCTAGATTACTTAGTTTCTTTAAAGGTGGCTTATAGCTTTTGCCATTTAATACATTAAAGCTGATGTGTGTAATTGTTCCAACATTAAAATTATCTCATATACCATCTTAAAAGGCAGAGTCAAATATAAATAAGCCATTTGTTGGTTGATTTCACCTAGAAGTTTAACACTGTGTACTATTAAAATATTGCTCTGTTTGCCTGAGAAACCCATCCAGCCTGCAACACTGGCTCAAACAATGGTGTGAATTTGGGTTGGGACTATCTATTTACAACCAATGTAAGACATGGTGAGTTTTCTTGAATCTGTTTGAAAACAGTATTGCTCTGTTTGATTATTCTTGCATTCCGTTTGATGACGCTAGTAGCGCAGAAATTACACACTTCATCTTTAATGAATCTACTATGCTTAACGTGTTGTACTTCATCAAAAATATGTGGAGAGATTTTCCAATCAATTCATTTTCTAATAATATCCCTAGTTGAAAGTAAAATTGTAAAATCCTCAATTAGTCTAAACTAAGACATTTCAACAAATCCTTACCCATAATAAAACTTCCCTCCAAAGCGTAACGTGCATAATAGACTGATCGTCTCTCTGCGAGCATGTGTTGAAGCAGCCATAATAAACCTGCCAGCTGTGTGCTCTGATGGCGGAGTATTGCTGCAGTACTTTGTGTGAAAACAAGTGAGGTGGCTGATGGAAATTGGTCCATCATCGTGCAAGTCGTGCAGTGAGTCAGCTGCCTCAAGACAGTTTTCTTCACGCTTGCATCGAAGGACAATGAGCTTGTGGTGTTCTGTTTGAGAATATAAGAGCCTGAATCTGGTTAACATTCTGAAATCTGCTGAAAGCGAGATTTACAGAACGTGTTGGAAGGGTGACCGAGCACATTACATATAAAGCCAGTAATCTTTGTGTGACAAATTTCAAGGTTATTCTTCAATCAAGGGCACTTTTGACAGCATGAAAGCTTGACAAATGAAACTTCTTTAAACTATGTTTCATCTGAGTTAAAGATGAAGTTTGTAACTTTTTTCTGTTAAAATACATTCGTCTGTACCATATTAATATGCAGAGGCAACTTTAAGTAATTTGTAAGTAAGTTTTCTCAAAAACTGTAAGTGCTGTGTCACTGTGGTGCTATAAAATTCCTCTGTTTGTTTAAGCAGCCTGTCCAGCCTGACACAACAACGCTGCCTCAACCAATAGCTTGAATTGGGGGTGGGACAATCTGTTTGTTTGATCAACGGCAGATGGTGGGCATATTCGAAAAGCTTTTTGAAAACAACGTTTAATGGTGTGGACTTTTTATTTTGTGTGTGTGTGTGTGTGTGTGTGTGTGTGTGTGTGTGTGTGTGTGATGGTAATAACTTTTTGGAGAAAGTCTAGCCTAACAAGTTAGCCAACAGTCAGTTAACTTTTAACTTTATTTTAGAGGAACACCTTTATTAAGAACACCTGTGCAAGTACTTATTAATGTGATTATCTAATCAGTCAATTGTGTGGCAGCAGTGCAATGCATACAATCATGCAGATACAGGTCAGGAGCTTCAGTTAATGTTCACATCAACCACCAGAATGGGGAAAAATGTGATCTCAGTGATTTGGACTGTGGCATGATTGTTGGTGCCAGACCGGCTGGTTTGAGTATTGATGTAACTGCTGATTTCCTGGGATTTTCACACACAAAAGTCTCTAGAATTTACTCAGAATGGTACCAAGAACAAATAACATCCAGTGAGTGTCAGTTCTGCAGACAGAAACACCTTGTTGATGAGAGAAGTCAATGGAGAATGGCCAGAATGGTTCGAGCTGACAGAAAGGCAACGGTAACTAAGGTGACCCCTCTGTACAATGGTAGTGAACAGAATAGCATCTCAGAATGCACAACAATGCACAACTTGAGGGGGATGGGTTGCAACAGTAGAAGACCACATCAGGTTTCACTTCTGTCAGCAAAGAACAGAAATCTGATGCTGCAAGGGCCACAGGCTCACCAAAACGGGAAAACTGAAGCATGGAAAGGCGTAGTTTATGAATCTCTAGCTGAATTTCTGCTGAGGCACACAGATAGTTGGAACAGAATTTGGCGCCAACAACATGAATCCATGGACCCAACCTGCCTTGTGTCAACAGTCCAGGCTGGTGGTTCTGGTGTAATTGTGCGAGGAATGTTTTCTTAGCACACTTTGAGCACGTTAATACCAATTAATCATAGCTTGAATGCCACAGCCTATTTAAGTATTGTTGCTTAACATGTGCATTCCTTCTTGGCCACAATTTACCCATCTTCTACCCTTACCCTTCTTTCAGCATGATAATGCCACAAAGGAAGTAATCTCAAACTGGTTTAATCAACATGTCAATGAGCTCACTGTACTTCAGTGACCTTCCCAATCACCAGAACTGTATCAAATAGAACACCTTTAGGATGTGGTAGAATGTGAGATTCACAGCATGAATGTGCAGCTGACAAATCTGCAGAAACTGCGTGATGCAATCATGTCAACATGGACTAGAATCTCAAAGTAATTTTTCCAACATCTTGTGGAATCCATGCCACAAAAAATTAAGGCTGTTGAGAGTAAAAGGGGCCTGTGATGAGGAGGAGGGCTTATCAGCCGAGGAGTGGGATAAAGATGAGCCAGATGTGGCAGTTCAGGAGAGAGAGAGAGAGAGCCACATGCTGCTGCCATGTGTGTGTGTGTTTATGTTTGTCTTTTTAAGTTTTCATTTAATCTCCAGTTAAAGGGCCCTACTCAGCATTAGTACATTGCTCCTAAAAAGTGCTCAGTGAGTGTGTAATGTAGAAATAATATATTAAAAAAAGCTGGAAATGTCAGTAACATTGTCTTTGCTGTGTGGACACACATTCTTCATTACTTTGGACTGCTGACATGTCAATGAGAAAATCTCAAAGGAGTAATGATTACATCCACCTGCTTTGATTGATGTTTTGCTTATGCTTGCTTCAATGAAAACAACCAAAACATGTTTCAAAATAAAAATGGAAACTAGTGTATTTAAATATTTAACTATTTAATTTTGCAATAATTTGCAACACTACTCCCTCAAGTCCAGTACCTTCACAATTCATTTTGAGTACAAAACATCTACAGTCACAACTATGTCTGGGTAAGGGCTGGCCGATAAAACGATATCGATATATATATCACGATAAAGAAAATCCAAGATAAGCTTTTGAGGAATTTTCGATATTTACTGCAGGTCACTAAAACACAAGCAGTTCGGCTATCTCAGGCTGCGTCTCCACTGGAGTGGATGAAATCCGCTCAAAGGCGCTCACAGCGCTAGAAGAGAGCTTGCACTGCTGCCAGTCCTACGATCCACCTTGCGAGCATCATGCTATGGCGTTAAATGTTGGACAAAACAGCGCAAGCGCATAACTACAGCACGCAAGTGAATTACAACAGTGTGAACACCATGACATAGTTCGCATGTAAAATGTAAACCTGCAGAACTTGCAAATCCCAAACTCGAGCACAAAAAAATATGACTGTGAACACAAATTAACAAGTTGCGAGCAGAAATAACAAAAAAGATCTGAACACACGCATGCGCAGATCTGTACACATGCAAGTTATTTTCTGAACGCGCAGCTGAAATCTTTGCAAACACAAGTCAGTTTTGACACTCAGAGGCGGGGCCCAATCCTTTCTGTTAACAAATGCTATTGGATGCTGACCAAATCCTGTATTGATTGGCTGCATCTCTTCGAATCTCGTGATTGCTGTTGTTGGACGAGGACAGACAGAAAGCGGGGACTTTTTATTTGTTTGATTATTGAAATATACATAAATAGGAACAATACAATTATTGTCAGTGTAAATGAAAAAAAAGCGTCCCCTACACAATACTGAACAACAAAATGCAAACAACAAGGGGGTATTAGTTAAAAAATAAAATTCTCGAGAGCAAAAGCTAGAGAAAAAATACAAATAAAAGCATCCTTTAGACGTAGCATACAAGTGGATATTTATCATTGTTTACTCTAGCACCAAACATGCATCATTTCTGCCCTGTACCGCTCCGCACGCATTGCCTCCTTTCCCTGCATGTGTGTAGACATGAAGTGCCGCATGAGTTAACGTGCTTTCAAAGCACCTTTTAGACCATAACGTTTTCTCTTTTATATGTATCTTTATTAATCAGCATGTTACGAGCCTTTAATAATAAACAAAACGATTTCTGCTCTAATTTTGTGAAAATTAATTAGATGTCTGGAATGGATAAGGAAAGACTAAAATTACTAGTTGGTAGACTCTCTCACTTTAATGAAAATATACAAATGTTTTTTACATTTAAAAAAAAATGTTTTCTAAATTTTCACTCGGGACACCCCTGAACCCACATTCAGCATCATTCCACAGTCACAAGGTCTTCTATACCCCCATACTTGGGTATCTGAATCTAAAGAAATATAAAAAAATATTTCATTTTAATGTAAAAAATATTCCAACAAATACTGGACTGCTGTCACTATGCTTCAGAACAAACAGATGGTCTTTTAACATTCATTTGCAATTGATAAATGGTAAAAGACAGTAAAATTGGTAAAAGATCCCGCAGACCCCACTGCTTATTTTGTAGAGACTATTTTGACTGTTTAGAATTTATTTTTCTTCTTTTCTTCCGTCAACTTTGAAAAAAAATGAAAAAAAGATGGTAGCTCAGTGGTTAAGGATCTGGGTTACTGACTGAAAGGTTGGGGGTTCAAGCCCCAGCACTGTCAAGATACCACTGTTGGGCCCTTGAGCAAGGCCCTTGACCCTATCTGCTCCAGGGGTGCTGTTTCATGGCTGAACCTGCGCTCTGACCCCATCTTAGTTGGGATATGCGAAAAAACTGCATTTCATTGACTCTGCACAATGACAATAAAGTTGAATCTTAATATTGTGATAAAAATCGATATCAAACAATATACTACACCAAGGTAATGTGTCAAGATATCACCTGGTGACCAATGGCTATACTGAAAAAACACCAGCAACAAATGAATATGTGATGTGCATTTAGGAGAATCGGTGTCTATACATCACTCTGACCATTTATTATTATAAATGTGTTCATGGATGTAGAAATAGGGGAAAGTTTGTCTATTTCAGGATAGCATAACTCCATGCTTGGACATGTCCCTAACATGTATTATATTAAGTTAACTCCCAAGCAGCAGGAAAAATGAAGCTGAAGAGCCAAGACAAGGATCCCTTCTAAAAGTCACCAAGAAGCAATAAAACTGTATTAATGGTGAGGATACAACCTTCATTCAAATGCCCTGTGGTGGGGTGAGCAATAAACAGACAGTGGGTGTGGCGTCAAGCCTCGGAGAGGCATTTATTAGAAATAATAATATATGAGCATAAAATTTTCATAAATGGGGAAATAGTGTCCAAGGGGAATGGTGATCAAAATAATGGCGAATTTGGCATCCTCGCAGAGAGACAGGGCTCTGTGAAGGACGGGAAAGTGTCCGTGGAATGGCCCAGGCATGAGTGGGGTCCGACCTCCTTGTTCAGTGGCGCGGCATCGTCGTTAGCGACATATCTTCCCAGCCCCACGGCAGGTAAGGCGGCCCAGCCTCTAGCCCATGGGCCGCGACGTGTGCTGTTCTCACCCGCAACACATCTAACTCGCACCGGGAGTCCGAAAAGTGGGTCTGACGATACATATATCCTGGCAGTACCCTCCCCGCTCTTTTCCAAGGCCTGCCAGATTGCCAGTGTGTGCACACATGGAGAATAGAAGCTAGCTTCCAAAGAAGAGGCACATTTATTTGGCAGGCCAAACACACATCAGTTGTGCCTAGTTCCACCCCGTTGCTCAAACGAGGCTTACTAACTATACACCTCTTCTGTCTCCTGCCCAGTCCCAGAAGAGAGCCTGGCTGAAGGACGGCCCTCAGAGTCGGGGCAACGATGACAAGAGGGAGGGGCGGGTCGCTCCGCCACAAGCCCCTAGATGTCATTGCATTAAACAGCTATAATTATTTTAAAGAAAGTCATTAGCAAGACAGAGCAAAACATTTCACAAAAAGAAGTTTAAGTTTTATATGATAAAACAATATATATATATATATATATATATATATATATATATATATATATTGTTTAAAATAAAGACAAAATGCATTGTGACACTTTCTGGTTGTCAAACCAGAAATGTGTCCATTAATGTGATAAACTACCAGAGGTTACTCTGCAAGGACACATGTAACTTCAGGAGAAATTACTTCACACATCCACTAAAAATCATTTGTTAAAAGTCATTGCATAAATGGCTCAGAAAAATCAAGTTAGTTCTTTGAAAAGGCCTTGCATCATTTATTTGCAGATACCACATGGTTTGAGGCTTTCATCTAATACAATTAAATTAATTCATCTTTAAAGAGATAGTTCACCCAAAAGTTAAAATTCTGTGAAATGAAATTTACCCACCCTCATGCCATCCCAGATGTGTTTGACTTTCTTCTACAGAATACAAACAAAGATTTTTAGAAGAATATTTCATCTCTGTGGGTCCATATAAAAAACGGTGGCCAGAAATTTGAAGCTCCAAAAAAAACATAAAGGCAGTATAAAAGTAATCAATATGACTCCAGTGGTTTAATCCATGTCTTCAGAAGGTGTGGGTAATAAACAGATCAATATTTATGTCAGTTTTTAAAACAAATATCCACTTTTACTTTCTTTATCTTTTGTTTTTTTTTGTTCATGCATATTGCCACTTATTCATCGTGGCTTTTTGGAGATTTATAGCAAAAAATTACTTAAATATTAGTCTGTTTCTCACCCATGCCTATCATATTACTTCTGAAGTTATAGATTTAACAACTGGAGTCATATGGATTACTTTTAGTCTGCCTTTATGTTTTTTTGAGCTTCAATTTTTGGCCACCATTCACTTGAATTGTGAGGACATACAGAGCTGAGATATTCTTCTAAAAATCTTCATATGTGTTCTGAAGAAACAAGAAGTCATCCACATCTGGGATGGCATGAAGGTGAGTAAATTAAGAGAGAATTTAATTTTTTTTGCTGAACTATCCCTTTAAGTGTGACATATGTGTCCAAACAGTGGCTACTATATATCCTACGCACTATACGCAATCACTTATAGAAAGAGATTTGCGTATTGTGCAAAACTTGTGTTATGCATTAATGCATGCATGTGCAACACATGCACAAAAAAATCCTGAAAGAAACAAGACCATCTCAACTGCAGTTCAGAGTAAATAGT
Organism: Moxostoma hubbsi; assembly: GCA_032164185.1. Classification (NCBI taxonomy): domain Eukaryota; kingdom Metazoa; phylum Chordata; class Actinopteri; order Cypriniformes; family Catostomidae; genus Moxostoma; species Moxostoma hubbsi. The sequence continues at coordinate 28,861,929 of JAVLUX010000021.1, forward strand.
TTCATTCAAGATTTCTTCAGTCAGGAGGGAAGAGTGTGTAAGCACAGGAAGACTAACTGGTGGTTTACTCTACACTCACGTAACAGGGAAAAGGCAGAGTAGAGGCAAAAAAGTGCAGTAAGCACAATTCAACTGATGAACTTGGCCTGTAATCAAAAATATAATAAAAGGGGCAGAAGCCTTTCAATCATCATCATCATTGTTTGTGTCATGACTTTATTTTAAACTACGATTATTCATAGAACAAACACCAAAATCTATCCAGCTCTAAGAGAAGGATTAGTTTGAGTGAAAAGAAAAGAGTTAGAACACCTGGGACTCCGCAAAAAATAGTTCAAAGGTTCAATCAATTCGCTTGCTTGGAGGGCCGACGTTTAAATTTAAATCACCATTCAACTGTAAAGCTGCGTGGACTTTGGAGAAATTTTCCAGCACTACCGAACTCTTCCATGGCAACTAATGTGGTATGGTAAAACACTTTATGATTTCCCAATTTTAATATTGAGATATATTAATCTCAGGGTTACTTGTTACTCCGTGTTTGGTCTAACCAGTAAACTTAAGTCAGGTAATAAAGAAACATCAAAATGATTCATAATATTTTTTTAGAGGCAATGAACCTTAGTCAAGGTAGAAAATATAGATTATTTGATGAATAGAAACAAGGCTGAGAGGGATAGAATTACCATCTGTTTAATGGGTTGTATTGTTGTGTACCTTGATATAAATTTTTCAGCCATCAAAACATTTAAGATACTCCCTTCCAATAAAGAAAGTGGACAAAAATGTCCGAAAAACATGGGCTTTAAAAATTAGCTGCTACCTATGACAATACAACAGTCCAACCCATTGAATGATCATGGCATCATCCCTGACAGCCTTCCTTTTATTCATGTCAAATTAAAGGAATAGTTCACTCAAAAATTAGAATTCTCTCATTCTCTCATGCCATCTCAAAAACATTTAACTTTATTTCCTTCTGTGGGACACACACAAAAATTTAATACGAGTCAATGGGGTTCAAAACCTCAAATGCTACAAAAAGGATAAAAGGCAGCATACAATTTATCCATTCGACTAGAGTAGTTTAATCCATGTAATCTGAAGTTGTACGATCACTTTCGGCAAGAAACTGACCAAAATTTAAGCCATTATTCAATTATTCCTTTTTGGACCTTAAAGTTTTGGACCCTATTGACAAAAACACCTCATACATCCTTCAAAATACCTTTTTTTTTTTTTCCGTTTTGTCTGCAGAAAAAAGTCCATAAAATACCAGTTTAAGACAGCATGAGGGTGAGAAAATGATGGAGAGAATTATTCTTTTTGGGTGAACCTAGTAGTGGGCGATATACCGGAAGACATGATAAACCGGTAGAAATTTGGCAACTAGTAAATATTTTGGATTATCCTCTGTATCGCAGTAACGCAAAACCACCACCATGTTGCAAGAAACGTGTACCTCATTCCATTCACTTAACACGTACGCAGTACACATTACATGTATACGTGGTCCACACTGGCGGCTTCAAGTGAGACTGAGAGAACTGAAGAAACAGGGGTTTTCAGGTACTTTAAATTTTTCGGCCACCATCCAAGTAAAATTTCGGGCTGCTGAAGCAAATTCAATGACATTCATCATGCGTTCAATATAAGCTTCTCATCTCACACATGCCGCTGTTTCAAATAATTGTTGAACGCGCTGTCTCTGAAGCATGAAAGTGTGCACGAGTCCAGCAGGCTTGGTGAACGCGGAGCGTGCAATGACTAGCTACTCAGTCCGTATTTTCTCTATAGCGGCTCAAACATCAAAACTTGCATAATCCATTTTGAATTAAAGTTTTGAATTTTTTACCTTAAAGCACTCAAATGGTGAGAGAGCCTGAAATCCTAACCAACACTAATGAGGAAAACAAACCAACAATTATGTGCCATCTGTCATGCAGATTTATTTTAAACTACACATCATCTCCCTTAATAAAATTCAGTTCAAATGATGTTAGAAATATTAGAAAACAAACCAGCTTTGCTTTCAGATATTTCAATATTGTCTACAGAGATGACTTAAATCACTAAGAGCCGAATAAAGTGATATTCTTTTAACCATTAATTATTTCCTTTGTTGCATTGCTTTCAGAAGATGGCAAGTTTCTTGAGGAAGGTTTTATAATAATAATACTAGTCAACAACATCAGACTGAAATGTGAAATTTAGCATTGTGGTAAGGTTGATTACCACTTTTTTGATTACCACCAATAAGGAGAACATTTTATAAGAGGAAGTAGTTTTCACTTATAAAGTATTTAATTAAATGACTGGATTTTTCAAAAAATAGGCATTACAATATGGTTATTTAATTGTGGTGGTGGGGACGTGGTCCAGTGCCGGTTTGTGAATGGAGAGGGAGTTCGGGAGACAAGAGTGGTAAGGATTATCACCTGTGGGAAATTATCTCTGACAGCTGTTTTGTGTTATAGTGAGAGCTGGTGGGATATATCTTTATTGGAAGCTTTAATAAATTAAGCTAAAGAGTGTGAGCTGGTTCCCGCTTCCACATTTTCCTTGAGACTGACCTGAGACCTGTCACATTAATATATAAACCAATTTTTATACATTTTGGTTAGTTGAAAAATTGTACAATTTGTGATGTATATTGTTATCATGATATAAATGAGTGATATTGTGATATAAGATTTTGGTCATATTGCCCACCCCTAGGTGAACCATACCATAAATCCACTGACTAAGTTTGCAGTTAAACGATGTTTTCCCCTATAGTACAAAAAATAACTCTTCTACTTCTGTTAATGAAAGCACATACTTTCAAAAGGCAAATCTTTTATAAACATGGTGCATAGTCAGATACCTTTGGTCCAAATGAAATAATAAATGAAAAACATCTTTGGCATTAAATCAGCATTAAAATGTACACAGAGGTTGCTCAGAGTGTCAGATGGTTTTCTAGGCTTGGATTGCTGTTGTTTGTAGGTGTGATAACAGCATTAGGAGGTGTTGAAGAGAATCAGAGATCATATTACACTGGTCAGAGAGAAGGCTAATGCTGAGGCATTCACTCGTGCTGACATTTCACGATTCATTCGCTCACTTTCTTTCACTTCTGCCTCCTACCAGCTGTCCTCACAAACACTCATGCTGTGTGCTGCCAAGGATCCTACAGTCCCTGCCTACAGGCTCTAGGACCATCTAACATACTGTATACTGGATATTTAACAAAATTAAATACTGTAATTAAACCCCATAAAGGGTTAGTTCACCCCAACAATGAAAATTATCAAAGCCAGTGATTATAGTTTATAAAGTTATAAATATGGATATTTTTCTTATAAAAACACTTCGCTTCAGAAGGCCTTTATTAACCCCCTGGAGTCGTATGGGTTACTTCTATGATGGATGGATGTGCTTTTTTGGGCTTCAAAATCTAAGGTACCATTCACTCCCATTATAAAGCTTGGAAGAGCCAGGATATTTTTTTAATATTACTCTGATTGTGTTTGGCTGAAAGAATAAAGTCATATACACCTTGGATGGCTTGTATATAAGAGTACATTTTGTGTTATGTAGCTTTTGAAGGGCTGTACTACATAAAATATATAATATCTTATAGGCTATTTGTATACATACTGAAAGGGGTGTGGAAACTTATAAAAATAAAAGGGTTATGCAAACTTCTGCACTTAAATGTATAGGTTATTTCGCTTGTGAAACTATATATTTTATTTTAGATTTATTTTTTTTACGAATTGACCACATTTTTGCTTTTTTTTTAAATGTACAAATTCCACGTAGCCTATCCTATTCATATGATGTCATATTGCATGGGTAATTCTGAAATGACTAAACAAAAATTTGCAACATTGTAACCTAAAATTCAAAATACAACCCCCACATCTGAACATATAAGTGCTTGTACTATGTAAAAAGTGCAGTGTAGCTGTCTAAACGTGACATTGTCAGATTTTCCTCCGTTGTTTCCTCTGTATATTACAGAAAAATACTCGCTTACATATTCACATGGTACACAAAGAAATGAATCGGCTTCTTTCAGCTCATTCTCGAAAACATTTTTATTGGTGCATTTCTACTTGTGCTGATGACAAAGTGTACGCGACAAACGTATGACATCATTGCCATGTTATCCAGATACATTTCAGCAGATTTGCAGAAAGACTAGAATGAAAGTATCGTCAAATCAACGTGCAACGCTTCAAAATTGCTTCTCTCCTCTGCAAACGATACCAAAGACAATAGCGAGACGGAAAATGAGTACATCAAACGTAAGTACAAAAAAAATCAGTGAGCCTACCAGCTGAAACCAGGGCATAATTACAATGTTTAGAGAATTCACGGGACACACCTCTTCAAAACGGGACGTCTGGTCACCCTACTTAAACGCAACGAGAAAACAATCCCTTATACAACATGTAATGCCATGACCTTATGAATTAAAGACTTGTTGCTCTGATTTAAGACCTTTTTAAGGCCTTATTTTTTGGATGGGTGAATTAAGACTTTTTAATACCTTTTTAAGACCAGCAGAAACCCTGGTTCATGTTCAGATCTATATTTAGGAAGAAGATCAAATGTAAACAGTTTAACAGATGCTTTTATCCATTGAGAAACCATTTACAGTGTACTTGCTACAGTGACAGTCCACCTGGAGCACATTGACACGTTTTTGTTTTATATCACAATGAAGAATTTCTATTGACTCCCATTCTACTGTTTGTATAGAAGAGAATGTATTTGTAAATGTAAATGTAAGCCATTTTCCTGACAGCTGTTAATTATTTTTGAATGTATTTTTATTGACAAAAAAGTAGAGTACTAAGGAATAAGCATCTAATTAAATACAGGGTCATTTCTGATCCATTCACTGAATCCAGGAAAACAAATGAAATGGAAGCATCATGAGTGTGGTTCAATGATTATTGTGGTTGTCTATTTGTCATTGGTTTGTTTTGTTATTCAGTGATGGGAAACACAAGATGTCATAGAAAGAGGCTTTTCTCAAGTGCTCTGCCAAAAACAATGTGCTACCCAAACTGTCAAGATTGTGTCTAGCCACCCTCAACAATAGTCTTAAAATAAGTTCTTGCATCTTAACATTTTCAAAGGGCTGTTAAAAAAAACACATTATCAGAGGTGTATTTATGTATTGCTATGATTGGGAATTTGGAGGTAAATTAAGAAGTGGACAAGTTCAACTCTATTCTTGACAGAACAAACGTTCATAACACAAAGTGGACCAACTGCTCAATGAAAACATCTAAGCCAAAAGGTTAGATGTTTCAGTGGTTTCTCTTACCACTGCTACGCTGATGACACGCAACTTTACTTGTCTTTCCAGCCCAACGACACCACAGTGACTGCTCGAATCGCTGCCTGTCTGGCTGACATCTCAGTCTGGATGAAGGAACACCACCTGCAACTCAACCCAGCCAAGACTGAACTCCTTGTCTTTCCAGCCAACCCTGATGTTGAACACATCACTGTGCAGCTGGGTTCGACTACAGTGTCGCCTTCCAAAACAGTCAGAAATCTAGGGGTAACCATTGATGACAAGCTAAATTTCACAGACAACATCTCAAAGACTGCAAGATCATGTAGATTTACACTCTACAATATCAGGAAGATAAGACCTTTCCTCTCTGAACATGCCACACAACTGCTTGTTCAGTCACTTGTCATAACTAGACTGGACTACTGTAACGCTCTCATTGCAGGCCTTCCTGCATACACAATTAGACCTCTGCAAATGATCCAGAATGCAGCAGCACGTCTGGTCTTTAATGAACCAAAGAGAGCAAATGTTACACCACTCTTTGTCTCTCTCCACTGGTTGCCGGTTCATGCACGTATTAAATTCAAGGCCCTGATGCTGGCACACAAAACAGTCACTGGGTCTGCTCCAGCATACCTAAAAACATTTATGCAGAGCTACGTTCCCACCAGAAGCCTGCGGTCGGCTAAGGAACGTCGCCTTGTCGTACCAAAACAAAGAGGCACCAAAACACTTTTCCGGACTTTCAGTTTTATCATATCACGTTGGTGGAATGACCTCCCCAACAAATCCATGAAGCTGACTCACCCTCTATCTTCAAAAAACGGCTAAAAACACATCTTTTCCAAGAGTATTTTACCAGTCACAAAAAAAAAAAAATTAAGAAAAAATTAACAATTCTTGTTGCACTTAAATCGGTTTTGTATACTATTCTGATGATAGTGAAACTTTGTAGTATGGCACTTTTCATACCACTGTCTCCTTAAGATGATTCACTTATGGATAAAAGCATCTGCCAAATGAATAAATGTCAGATGGCATTAGATGTCAAGATGATACAGGCTGATACCATGGTAACCATATCAGCTCAGTTCTAGTTATTCAAAATGTATCTGGCAAGGGCATTTACCCAAGCAACATATAAATCACAAAACAAGTGCTCGCTTTGTTTGGAGGGTTCTTAAAAGCATACAATCTAAATTCTTACAATGTGTGTTTTACTACATCATCAAAAATGCTCTTAGTATACTGTCTAAAAACTACTTTAAAACCATATTTGCTATGGTCTTTTAAAGACCTTTTCTTGGGCAGTGCACCATGGCCTCAAGAGATCTGCTGTATACCTTCAGTTAACTTAAAGTGCACCATGACCTAAGCTGATGATAATGGATAGTATGGATATACAGCATTTTGGCAAAGTACACAGTCCACTGAGATCTTTCCTCGATCTGATGTGCTTTTGCTGTGTTTGATTCGTGCCAATTTAAATTGTTTGTATGGTAATTTGGGATGTCACACCTAAGCTCCAGCATGTGGATCGGTTTGCATTTGCTGACATGCTCATTAGCTTTGCTCCACACACTGCCAAGATTTCCTTGGATCATCACATTAGACAAATGCAGAACTGTTTCGAAGTATTATCTAATTTATAAGTGAATGGATTGGAGGAGAGTAGAGTTGTAAAACGGCTTCCAAATTGTTTGTTTCCAGGAGTCTTGGTTTTTCATTTTTGAGACATTACAGAAATTACAGCTCATTTTCTGTAAAGCTGCTTTGGAACCATATGTATTGGGGAAAGCACAAATAAAAAAACTATACAAAAAAAATATTTTACTTGATTTGTCTTTTATTTTACAATGTTTTTTCTACTTTGGCAATGTTCACTCTTTGTACTGTCAAACAAACAATTGATAGCCAGTGCTGAAGCATTTCAACAATCAGAAATTAGCATAATTAATTCTGATTCAAAGTAATGGTCAACATCATCCAATCACTGCCAACCATGTTGAAATATAACTATACATTATAAATTCTGAATCTATGTACTGATTATCACTGTCCCATGTCTGCCAAACATGGTGAGTGGTCCAAACATCATATGCAGCCTGAAACTGAACTTTAGGTCAGATTTTAGGAGTGAATGCACTTAGATGCATATGAAAGTTATAGGATGCCCCCTTACTCCCTATTTAGAGAATGACTTAACATCACAAAACACAATGTCTGCACAGAAGGTTGCACGAGATTAAGATCGTCTTTCATTCAGTGTAGCCTGAGTTACAGAATTTGTTCTAAATCTAGTGAGCTGACTATAAAACTTTAGAATTTGAAGATATCACAGGTGGACTCCCGACACAAAGGCTGTTGCAAAAGGGAGCCAGCCTGCTTATGGCCAGCTTCTAGTGCAACTTTGCATAGAGTTAATCTCAGAATGCATTGTAAAAAATCAATCAATCATTTACAAGAGAATATTTTATTTTTAATATACCAATAATTCAATCAATACAAAAAAGCTTTAATTAAAGACTGTTCAATTGAATATAAAGAGCACAATTTAACCCAATATTTGTGTGTGCTATGTATTTTTATACATACTGGAGTACCGCATCATTAGGCGAGCAAACACCAAACTCTACTGAAATCAATTGCGAGTTGAATCTCTTGCGCACTTCACATAAGGAGTACTATTTGTGACACAGCTGGTGTGGTGTCAGGCCTCGAAGAGGCGTTTATTTTAAATGATACAACAAAAAAAGTCCAAAAGAGGGAATTAAATGAATAGTTCATCCAAAATTAACATTTATATTTAAATATATGTAAATAATTTAAGTATATGACTATCTCATCATTTACTCACCCTCACCCCATCCCAGATGTGTATGACTTTATTTTACCTGCTGAACTCAAATGAAGATTTTTAGAAGAATTTCTCAGCTCTGTGGGTCCATAAAATGCACATGAATGGGTGTCAAAATTTTTAAGCTCCAAAAATCACATACATTTACATTTATACATTTGCACTCCCTACTAGGTTCCGGGCGTAAGGGGCGGTGGCTTCTGTGGCAGCCTGTCTTTCCAGGGGCCAAAAAAAATTAAGGGAATGACATGCTGGCCTACTTGCCCACTGGGCACGATGTGTTCTGTCATCCACAGCATCACATTTAATTCGGCAAGTACCCTCCCCGCTCTGCTCCTGGACATGGGAGGACAACAGTGTGCACACAATGAGATAGAAGCCAGCTCCCTGAGAAGCAGCAAACTCTATGTTTGAATGGCAGTGGTGATGAGGATCTATTAACCTTAGGTGTGCCTCAACATCCGCTGCTCAAATGAGGCTTATTAAATTGTGCCCCTCATTTCTCCAGCCCACTCCTGTTGTGAGCCTGGCTGAAGGACAGCCCTCAAAAGCGGGGTAAAGATGACGAGAGGGAGCATTGATTGATTTGTGTTGATCTATTTGTATGAGCTGTTGCCTATGAAGCATATCTAAATAAATCACTTATAAGCAGGGTTGGGGATTAACGGAATACATGTAACAGGATTACGTATTTAAAATTCAAAATATAAGTAACTGTATTCCACTACAGTTACAATTTAAATCATTGGTAATTAGAATAAAGTTACATTCAAAAGTATTTTGATTACTGAAGAGAATTCTTTGAATTTTATTCTCATTTGTTTCATTTAATATTTAGTCCTTTCAGATGGAAAATATTTATAAATATAAATGATGTGACCCAAAGTGCATTTGAACAGTGGTGAAACACTTTCTTATGATGTGTGACATTCATTCGAGCAGAGAGAAGTATGTTTGAAGCAGAAGAAATAGAAATAAACCTTGTGTAAATTGTCAGCTTTACGCTAAGCTAAAATGCTATTTCTAATCATTTTACATGCACGTTACATGCTTGTTTTAGAAAAAACACTGCATGAGATATTAAATTTTTCCAATGAATGTATTTTTAATGTGTATTTTGTCTTGATGTACTGGCAGAGTTTTTATAGTCAAAACAAGTGAAAATATCTACCAGTGCTGAAGAAGTAATCCAAAGTATATTGAATGCATTACTGACCTTGAGTAATCAAACGGAATACGTTACAAATGACATTTTACAGCATGTGTTCTGTAATCTGAAGTGGAATACATTTCAAAAGTAACCCTCCCAACCCTGCTTATAACTAATGTTCCATTTCAGTGTGGGGAGAATTAAAGAGCGAGCGGAGAGAGAGAGAGAGAGAGAGAGAGAGAGAGAGAGAGAGAGAGAGAGAGAGAGAAGAATTTGCTCGCTGGCTCCCGGACGCGCTGTCACCCGGTCCTCAACCGCTCCTCTGCCCTCTGCCAGACACCAGCTCACTCCTCCCCTGGCGGATGGCATCGAGTCCTCCTGCCCCTGGCGGGTAGAACCACCTCTTCTTCGGCAGACAGCAGCGGTTCATCCGGCTCTTGGCAGCTGGCAGCGACCCCTCCATCCCCAGGCAGACGGCCGTGGCCCTGGCGGATGGCAGTGGTGAGGACTCTGTGACAGCGAATCCCTCCTCCCTCCTGGTTTTGGCACCACTTTAACAGATAAAGGACGGGCAAGGAAGAGGCGGGAACCGACTGAACAGTCAACATAAAGTTTAATAGTAAACATAAACTTAAACTAATATAAAACATAAGGACACACACACAACATGGCTGCGTGCGTCTCTCTCACTCTCTCAAACTGACATCTCTGGCTCCCCTTTATCTCGCTTTCCCACTGATCAGCTGATTCAGCTCCAGCCGTGCAGCCTCACAGCCCGGCCTCACCCTCCTCCTCATCACAGCACCTTTACAAGACGGCTCCCTTTGTAGGCAGCTCACTTTTTTTGGAACAAAGCCACAGTGAACAAAACTAGTAATATGCAGCATAGGTGGGTTTTTAGCTTTGAAAAATTTAGAACTTGAGGTCACCATCTTGCTAAGCATACTCAATGGAGAAGAGAAAGTTGTCATGGTTTTCTGAGAATCTCCGGACCAGGTACAGTGTTTACCAATTCAAGTAAAATTATTATGTTTGCCTTTCAGTCATAATTAACTCACCCTTACATCAAATAAGTTTAAATAAATAATGGTGGCCGTCTTTTCAATAAAATTTCAGCGTATAACTTTTAACTGTCTTGTCTATTGATAAATAGGCAAATATCAATAAAAATATAATATATGGTCTACAAATATGCATATATCCTGTTTAAACAGATGTAATAAACAAACCTCACAAAACTTGAACAAATCCCCGCCCAGTGGGCGCTCATTTATTTACCTCTACAGCACGAATTTTATCAGCCTTTCCTCAATAGTTTCCTGTAACTTTTAACTTTGTTTTCTAAGGATAAAAAAGAAAATATAGATACAATTTATATCATCAATTTATATCTGTCTGCAAATATGTGGATATCTCGATTAAATGGATGTAATTCACGAACCTCATGAAAATTCAGCATTTTCTTGTCGAGCGCTCATTTAATATTTTCCTCTAAAGCGCGTATTCTATCAGCCAGAATCAAAACTTCTGAATATGGATCAAAAGTTCCTCTAATAATTCACTAATCATGACAGTCAGTCCATAACAATCCAAGCAGGCGATCCAGGCCGTTTAAACTGTCATGAGATTGCTGCTCACGTGGGATCCGCACGAGCGCGTGAGTGCAACTTCAAAGTGCTTCACGTGCACTATATTCACTGTGTACTCCAAGCACAATTAGATTGATTCGGTCTTTTGTGAGAAAATGTGATTGCTAAAGCACATCGATAGTTGCTGGACTACTCTGTGTACAATTTGGAATATGATGCATGAGTTGCCTGGACAACTTTTATGATACTTATTAGGACTGAAATGATTAGTCGACGTTATTGACAACGTTGACAATAAAAATTGACTCTCAATTTAAAAACCCAACATTCAATTTAAGAACTCAAATTTAAGACTTCAATTTGAGACTTTTAGTCCAGGTCTGTTAGCTTTGAGGGCATCGCATCATGCTAGTATACTCCTAAATGTTGACAAAGTTAACTTTTAACTGATACACACTTTTACAATTTACAACCTTCTGTGACAACGGACCAAAAATATTGATAAATCATCTTGTACTTTTTTCACCAAATAACAATCTCTCTAGAATGAGAATTTCTCTTCCTTTAAAACCACCTGCAACTAACTAGCAATAGCAAGTAGCAAACATTGATTCATGGCTTTGACGTAAAGCCTATTAGCAATTAAAAACAGGGAAAAGCCCCTTTCAAGCCTTACAGGAAGAGGACATTTAGTAATACCAGAACTTCTGATGTCATTAAAACACTTCTTGAAAGTTAACACATGTGACAAAGTGAAGCCACTGTATTCTGAATGTTAACTCAGCATCCTGCCTGGCCTCAGTGTCCTGTCAGATGTGATTAAAACCAGTCCTGGCTGTGCCAACGGCCCTCTAACCCTTTAGTTTCCCCTGATTTCCCTCTTCCCAGGGTGTGAATTACAAGGGGGCTTGAACCCCCCTTTGATTAGGATGTCAAAACAAGATGTTGGGGAGGGGATAGGTCGTAGAATTTACTCATTATAGGAAGTTTTAATTGTAAATATGTACAAGTTGTAATCTGGGCCACCCCTAAAATGGGCCATACCATTGACATTGCCTGAGCGGTTCAAATGAAAGTAGTGGGGGAAAAAATGCTTGTTCAAGGACCCTCATTCATTTCGTGCATGGACAGAGTGCAGGGCGATTTATGTATGCTACCGTGGTGGTGCTGTCTGACCAGATAAAGACGTGCTTGCCCTGAATTAGCAGGAGAAACCTCTGCAGGGCAAAAAGTACAGCCAACAACTCTAGGCAATTGATGTGCCAGCGCAGCGGGGCCCCTTTCCAATGGCCCGCGGCTGCGTGCCTGTTGCACATGGTGCCCCAACCCAGTTTGGAGGCATCTGTGGTGACCAGGATGCGTCGGGACACCTGCTTCAAAGGGACTCCTGTCCGTAGAAAGCAGAGGTCTGTCCAGGGTTTGAAAGTTTGGCAGCAGGCAGGGGTGATAAACACACAGTGCGTGCCGCTGCGCCATGCTCATCTCGGGACTCGAGTCTGGAGCCAGTGCTGAAGCGGTCTCATATGCATCAAACCCAGCGGTGTGACCACCAGGTGGAGCCAGGTGGCGGCGTTCTCAGCACATAGGTGGATCATGTACCCGTGGACCATTCCGCCGTCGAGTGTAGTGAGAGCAGATGAGCGAGAAGCACGGACGGTGAAGGTTGTTCTCCACGAACTCATTAGCTCATCGTGCACTTCCGGGAAGAAAGGAACTGGGGGGGTGGGTGGTGCAGCTGTGAGCGTCGCGCAGACCCGAGGAACCAATCATCCAGCCGCAAAGGCTGTGGGGAGGACGGAGGGTTCCAGTCCAGCCCCACACTGATGGCGGCCTGGGCAAGCATCGCGGCCCAGACCCGAAGGTGGCAGCCCAATCGAGTCTTCAGCGTCAGATGCCAGACCACTCTCCGATGCAGCGGCGAGCTTATCCAGCTCAGGGGGCTCAAGAGGATAGGCAGGCTGGCCGTGAGGCGAGCCGCTGTTGCCTTGAGCCCGGACGGAAGTCAACGAGCATGCCGGGGGGCGGGTGGTTCGTGGGGATGTACCCGGCGTAACCGAGCCCGCTTCCATCCCCAAATCGCCTCCATCGCAACATTGCCTTGGTAAGATTCTCGCAGTGAGAACACGAACCATCCACAAATGCTGCCTCGGTGTGATCGTGGCTCAGACACACGAGATGTGAAAGGCTCTCAAGAGAGACCCCTAGTGTCGCTTCTTCGACACAACGTCGAAATGAGCGACAGATGGGGAACTGATTTATTATGCTGATTAGACAGCTTTGTTTTTAATGAGAGCATTCGCGCTCTCATTAAAAGAGTGCAGAACATTGTACGGAGCGTCACTGCGCACACGTCGAAATGCAGGTTTCAAACGGTGTAAACCTGCAGTGAGTGACAGCAGTCATTGTAATGAGAGTGTCACGTTGCTCGATTTTGGTGTACAATTTATTAAAAATGTAATAACAGTTTTGTTTTGTCATGTTAATAATAGGCCAATGTGAATTTGATTTGTACAAAACAGCAATAAAATATTCAGCTTAACTGTTCTAATTTGTTTTGGAGGTGTAGCCAAATATAAAGAATATGACATGAATAGCATGTTTCAGGAATCACCGCCATTGTTATCACTTCTGCTCTAATAAGACCCATTTGCCAAGCAGCTGGTATTGGTAGATTTAACATTTTCACGAATCGCACAAACTCAGATCACAAATAACTGTGTTAATTTCCAAAGTGCAACCATTGAGGCCACAAATGATCTAACGATGATCTTACATGAACAAGATCACCATTGAAGATCTAACGGGATGAATGGGCACCCTTCTCGCCACCAAAGGGCTTACTGAACAGAGTAACTTGGTCGATTTAAATCGGCTGTTAATAAGTTTGAATATTGAATATGCCATTATTTACTGTACATGGACTAATAAATTAAGCAGTAATTTTGCAATAATTAAATTTATTCTATACAATAGATATCAATTTACAATAATTTAAATTTGTCTTACCTTAACAAACATTATTACAATATAAAATACAATATAATATACTGCTTAACCCTCTGGGTTCTGAGGGTATTTTGGGCCCTGGAGAAGTTTTGACATGCCTTGACATTTGTGACTAAATATTTAACTTCTCAATAAAAACTCCCTTAAAACGATATAAAAGGTTTTCTGAGAAGCAAAATTGCTTAGGTTAGATTTATGTCTGCAAAGATACAACATTTTACCAAGGGATATTCAAGATATATTCTTTGAAATCAAGTTCAAATCTTAATAAATAATGTTTCTTCATGGTGCAGCATCATCTTCCTGGGCACATGTGACATTTACGGTCTTATCTCTTATAATACAGTTTCTCGTACAGTTAAACGCAGTAATCACGTGTCTGGTTGGTGAAATGCATATGGTAATTGGAAGCAAATGAGGATATGCATAGTAAAAACAGGCATAGTACACTCCATATATGTTTATTTTGGGGAGAAGTCAGGGTGGGGAATGTAAGCACAATCGTCTGCTAGCTGGGATTTCTTAAGGGAACTATGCGCAGGTTCTGGCATATGCAGGTTCTGGCATATGCTTTTTATGCGTATGCAGAGCTTAACGATGAAATCTACGCAAATTTTATACATGAGACCCCTTGAGTTCGCAAGTTCGTATCCAGGGCATGCTCAGTTACTCCAGCTGGGTCTCCTAAGCAACCAAATTGGCCCGGTTGCTAGGGAGGGCAGAGTCACATGGGGTATCCTCCTCGTGGTTGCTATAATGTGGTTCGCTCTCAGTGGGGTGCGTGGTGAATTGTGCGTGGATGCCGTGGAGAATAGCTTGAAGCCTCCACATGCGCTATGTCTCTGAGGTAACACGCTCAACAAGCTACGTGATACGATGCGTGGGTTGACGGTCTCAGACACGGAGGCAACTGAGGTTCTTCCTACGCCACCTTGAGTCACTATGCCACCACGAGGACCTAGAGCACATAGGGAATTGGGCATTCCAATTTGGGGAGAAAAAACGAGGACAAAAACAACAATGAATAAATAAAATCAACGTATTTTTCTGTTTTAAATATCCTGATGGTAGTGTTGTAAGAAACAACCCCACTCAAAAATGTACTGCTTGAACTAAGAAAAAGTTCAATTAAGCCCTATAATGTTAGCGAATTGAGTGATATTAGCAACATGGAGTGATATTTGCAACAAATAAATAAATTCTTCCTTTTGTTCTGAGATTTCAAGTCACCAGTGAAGACAATAAGAATCAGAGAAAGAGAACAAACAGGGAAGTTTTTTACTATTTAGCAAAGAAAGGTTAGTTTACGAGTGCTTGAGAAAGTGTATATACAATATTTACATTTAGGTAGTCTATCCATGGAAGTATTGTTTGATTCATTTTTATTAAATGTATTGGTAAATGTTTACAATTAGTTGTGTCATCAGTATACATCAACATTACACTATTAATTAACATTAAATATATATTTTTTTTATTTAATAATGTCATATGTCAGTTTCTACATACAGTAATTCAATTTAATGTTAAAAATTAAGGTCAGACCCCACTGAAGGTTATTGTGTAATTCACACCCTGCCTCTTCCCCAACTGTGCCAAGCCAAGCAGCCCACTGCGCCATTCACAAGCAAACAGCAGTAGATCCATCTCTGAGGCATAGTAAAAAAAACTATGTATGATCATAGGTGAAACTTTTTTTGTAGATAAGAGTGTCCCATCTGGCTGGCAGCTGTGCAAAATTTGTCTGTTATTTGAATACGTCTCGTAACAGAACAAACATGAACACAAAGGCCTGGAGAATTTTGAACATTGAGATTCAATCTTGATCACAAACATGGCATACCACAGCCCTTTCAGAAAACAAAACGCACATCTCTTGCAGTTGACTATTCTTCAGTGATGGAGACATGTTGCGGCGAGATGTGGTATGTGATCCCTTCTAGCCCAGGGGTCAGGTTGTTCAATAACATGAATTGAAGACACACCAAAACATGCGCAAAGCGTATTATGTATGAGTGACAACCAATCTCTCATACTGCTGGATGGCAAATTGACCAACATTTTAGCATAGCTTTCAAGTCTATTAAGGAGAATTATTGAACTGATGGGTTAGCTTTTTGTTAACAACAAGATCGTAAGACATCGAAGCATAACCTTTACCCACTATCAACACCATCCAATACAGTTTGGCTGCACCAGTGCTATGTACTAGTTAAAAATATAGTTCACTCAAAAATAAAAATTCTCTCACCATTATGCCATCCCAGATGTGTACATCTTTCTTTCTTCAGCAGAATACAAAGATTTTTAGAAAAGTATCTCAGCTCTGTTAGTACATATAATACACAAGTGAATGGGTGCCAAATTTTTACACTCAAACAAGCACAAAGTCAGCATAAAAGTAATCCATATGACTCCAGAGGTTAAATCCATATATTCAGAAGCAATATGATCGGTGTGGGTGAGAAACAGATAAATATTTAGTCACTTTTTACAATAAACTCCCTGCTCAGTAGGTGGTGATATGCACAATGATTGCGAATCACCAAAATGAAAAGAAGAATGTATAAGTAGAAGTGAAAGTAAAAAAATACTTAAATATGGATCTGTTTCTCACCCACACCTATCATAACGCTTCTGAAGATATGGATTTAATCACTGGAATTTTATGGATTACTTTTATGCTGTGTTTATGTGCATTTTGGAGCTTCAAAGTTTTGGCACCCATTCAATTTCATTGTATGGACCTACAGAGCTGAATATACTTCTAAAAATATTAGTTTGTTTTCAGCAGAAGAAAAAATGTCATACACATCTGGGATGGCATGAAGGTGAATAAATGATGAGAGAATTTTTATTTTTGGGTGAACTATCCCTTTTGGCCTGATATATTGTAGGTGTGGGCACAGGCTGATCCTGATTATCTGGTCAGGACAACCATTTCCAGCTATATACAACCAAACAAACCTGTTTTATATTGTTCAACATAAATTTAACAGTACAGGACAGAACAAGCCTTAAAACTAACAATTCTGAAATCTCTTTGGAAATCAAAGAACTATGATTTTAGAAAATAATTTCAATATTACATGATCCATTACACTTTAATAAAAGACATTTATAATCAAAATGCCCAACAAGGCTGAGAGGACTCTAACATTAAAGCTAACCTCAACCGGTTAGAACAATGTGACAAAAATACATGCAAGTTCTACCTAAATGATTAATGTTGCCATCTATTACCATCTATTTGCATTATTTTATATCCAGCTGGTAACGTTTATGCATTCATTAGCCAGCTAAGCTGCATATTTAAAGCTAGTGATGTGAGAAAGCAAATTAATATCTTCATGCAGCAGAGAGAAATGTATAAATCAGATACGCATCTGATTTCAAATGTACAAAATGTTTTGCTTTGATTACGGCGCGCATTCGTCGTGGCAGTGTTTCCACAACCTTATGCAAAGGCACAACATTTATTTCCATCCAGAGTTGCATTAATGTTTGGCCGAGATCTTGTATTGATGACGGGAGTGTCAAAACACTCCGTAAAGTCTTCTCCAACACATCCCAAAGACTTTCAATGGGGTTAAGTTCAGGACTCTGTGGTGGACAATTCAAGTGTGAAAATGATTCCTCGTGCTCCCTGAACCACTCTTTCACAATTTGAGCCTGATTTGAGCCTGAGTCACAATTTGAGGTGAACCGTCAGCTTCGTGGGAATAAGTGTTGTCGGAAAAAGAATGATCACAATTTTTTTTTCCTCACTGAAATACAGTATGATGACTTCAGATCAATCACATTCAAGTGCCAAAAAGTCTAGACGCAGAGCAACAAATACAGTTTAACAGAAAGCAGGTGTCTCAATATGCTTTTAAAGTTATTTATAATTAGACACATCATTCAAAAAAACAGCACTCCTGCACGAGATGCTGAATAAACAAAAACAAAGCTAAACAAAGATGTTAATCTTGCACGCATTTACATAGAAAAACAAATGGATGGTTGCAAATGCATTCAGTGTGAACTTGGTGGAGGTCTTTGGCCATTGCATCTTGCTCTTTTATAATAATTTCTCAGATTAAACAATGAGTTGTTTAAATGCTTTGTCAGGAAAGATGTTCAACTTGGAAATGTGTGTCTTGAGAATTCTCACGTTCAGTTCCAGTCTGTTGCGTTCTGTCTGTTTGAACAGCACCTGGTCTGTACTCATAGTTCGAGCCGTTTCACCATCGAGTTCAGCCGAATACCACCGCTATCTGTGAATAAGGCTACTCAACATACAACTGCACTGAATAAAAAACAATGTGGTATTTCTTGAGTCTGGAGTATTTTGAGTTTGTGAGTAGTTGGAGTAGATTGAGTGAAGTGTCCACACTTCCTCTTGCACTAATGCATTTCCACTTTACATATCATGTGACATCCATTATGGACAGATGGCTGCACAGACAACAACCCTCGCTATTTAGTTTTAATTACATTAGGTTTTCCCCTTAAACCCAGGAAGATAAGAGACAATCCCAAGCGAAATAGAAAGCAATTCCCCAACCATCCACTCCCATGAATTTGCAACCTACCCATCCACGCTCATGACACCCTCAGACAGTTGACCTGACAGATGTAACACTGACAAATAACACTGACAAATGTGACCTCAGCTGAGCACTGCATAAATATTAAGGAAATGAGTCATATGTTTAAAGACCTCAATCTAGTGTAATCTTACCATCATTCCTGTCTCTAACAGACCACTACTACTAACAGAGGCCATAAAATCAGCTCACTTCTGTCATAATTTACTCATCCGTATGTCAGTACAAACCTGTATGACTTTATTTCTCATGTGGAACACAAAATGAGATGCTTAAATGATGATACACCTGCATCTCTACAATAAAATAGCAGTTGCTTATGACTGATTTTAAGCTTACAAAAGAACCCAAAAGTGTCATAAAAGTAGTCAATGGAACACATATGCATCTGACACATTCGTACATTGACCAATAACTTAAAATAGTCCAGCTTTGGTTACCCCTTTGGTACTTAGTTTATTTATCCATCAAGAATTTGGATAGGCAAAAATGACAAAAATGCCCATCCCTATTAGACATGATATGACTGATTTTCACTAATGCCTAACAAGGTTGGTTATGTATTTTCACAGATCCTTGTTGGAAAATGTGTCAGATACTGCATGACAGGGCCTGAATACCTCTACCATTAATTTTTTTGTAGAGGTATTCAACAACCTTGTTTTCAACAGTGGCTAAATAAACAGCTAGACTCAAAAATGCCTTAATCACTGAAGTGACAACTATTTTAGATGCCTGAATCAAACATAACCACTGCACAAATAAGACATCAATGGCATAAATGAGAAGGAAAATGAGTTTCACAACAAAACTATTTGGTGATGGAATTGTTGAAATGCATGTCTGCCTCTGTCAAACACTTGCTGTAAGGGTAAGACACACTGCAACACAGAAAACTAACATATGTAGAGTGACGTTCATTCCATTTCTCTCGCATACAACCATGAACACAAGTAGACACACAGGCCACGTGCAAAGCTCACAGTGCATCATGTGACAGGGCTTTCTCTGACAACAGTGCTCATCCATCCATTTCTTATCTTGCTTCATATTTGCTGGAGTCAATGCTTTCAGAAGACAGTGATGATTGGAAAATAAAAGTGTGAATGAGAAACCTACAAAAGGAGAGTTTATTTTCTCACATCAAAACCTCTCCAGCCTATTGTCATCAACTTTCTTTGATTGGTCAATGTGTACATTTGAAAGCATTGACCTTAATATTGTAAGGTCAAGGTTGTACTGAACATTGTTGCTTTAAGTCTTTCCTTCAATTAATCGTTCTGCATGTCGTTCCAAACTTGAATAATGTATGTGTGTGTGTGTGTGTTTGTGTGTGTGTGTGTGTGTGTGTGTGTGTGTAAAACACTAAAAATGACATTTGTTTAAGCATCATTACACAGATCTTCGCATACAACAACAGTTCATAGTGACCAGGGTCTGTCAAGCTCCAAAAAGGACAAAAAATAAATTTAAATAAAATAGACATTTAACAAAAAGTAGTCAATATGACTCAAGTGATAGTGTCTGAACCCAGGAGATTTAAAAGAACCAGCTCATAAGAGTCGTTATTTCAGAAATTGGACTACACTGGTCACGCTGTGTGTTTGTACCTAGAAATAAAGAGCTGGTTTTGCACAGTAGATTCAAAAGAAACAACTCATGAGAGCAATTAATTCGGGAAACGCACTACAGTACTCTGGTTGTGTTGTAATTGCAATATAGATTCAGCAGAGGCAGCGCTGCCGCTGAATATCTCAGCAGGAATCAGTCAGAGTATTCTACTAGTTATCGACTGATATTTCACTGAGGCTAATAAATAGTCCAATATTCAATATTTTTTAATTATCTGCATCAGACGATACATTTTCCCATTGGGCAATTTAGCTTCTCAAGCCGCGAGGGTGCCGAGAATCACCTACTTGCATGTGAAAGAGCTATTTGAGATGTGTAAATGACCAATCACAGTTTGTTTTGTTGTTATGTACCATTGTGTTACTACAATAATAGACCGGCATGCAACAATGTCTTATTTGAACTGTCTTGTGTATCAGAGCCGTGACAGACGTGCAGGAGCAAATAACGTTTAAAGTGCTCCATCTCATTCTCTCGCCTCAACAATTTGCTGTAACTTAACATTCTTGTCCAATGATAAAAAGACAAATATCAATATAACTTCTATCACATATCATCTGCAGTATTATATACTGTTATAATGATGTAAACAGTATGCAACGCTTCCAAAGAAAAAATAAAGTGATCCAGCACAATATGATTCAAGTTTTCGGTCTTCCCGACTTTGTATAACATCAAAGTAGAAAATCCTATATTTTTACTTTAGTTGATAATGAATCATAAGATCACATATTTAAGTTTAAATATAACTGTTATCTGTGCTATATTTATGTGATTTTATGACGTGAAAGTAAGTCCAAATACTTGCACGATATTTTTAACTACACACTAAAGAGTAGACATATTTCCATCACAAAAAGAGTGCAAATTTGAAGGGCATAGTACAAGTAGGTGAATTAGGAGGCATGTTAAATGTGCACTGTAGAGTATGTACAAATAGTTATGCCATCCATGGTTGCTGGACTACTGTGTGCATTGTTATTTCCTTCTTCCTGACATATTAATTTCCTCAAGTGCAAACAAATGACTAAAATGGGATGACTAAACAAAAACCAGGAGAATTTTTTTTTTTAAGAAAACCAATTATGTTTTTTAAACGTGCCTAATTTGGTTTTAAAGGTCTCATACAATGGATTTGCATGCATACAAGGTCAAAAAACACTTTAATTTGATCATAATTTAAACTGCAGCATTCATTTTTTTCCCCAGTATCAAAAACGACTCGTTCAATGATCCATTCAAAAGCATTCATTCTAAACTCCTCCTTTCAGAGAGTCCATTGCCATATTTGACTTTCAGCTCCGTCTGAAAAAAATTCTGTTTTACCTCACCAATTTGAACCTGAGTCTGATAGTGTTACATCGGAAGATCAACTCGAACCACCATAGCAAGCACGACGAGAACAGGACGTTTCTCAGTGGTATGTTTATATGTAGTTTGACAATAATTTGCCGGTTAGCAGAGGCTAACAGCGTGTACTGGCTGTACACCTATACAGACCAGAGGCAGGTTTTTGTTATCAAATTATGTAAGTCTGGAATTACCAATGACTCGTTTCAGGTGTTCAGAAACAGTTCTTTCTTTTGGAAGTCAATAACTCGTGCATTTGTCGTGCACTTCGATTTTTGAAACAGACTTTTTACATTCACAAACAGCTATATAACACAATACATGAAAGGTAATATTTGAAAAACTATAATAGGTGCTCTTTAAAAATGTATTTATTTTTAATTACTTTTATTTTCACAAAAGTTAAAGTTTTATGTGAAATTGAGCGAATAACATTTATTTTTATTTTAGTAATTTTGTGTTTTTACTATATTAAATTGTGTGATATGTCGACATTCAATCAGCCCCTGCTCTCGGCCTTTAAAAACCCATACTGGGGGACCTGGGTAGCTCAGAGATTATTGACACGGACTACCCCCCTGGAGTCGAATCCAGGGCATGCTGAGTGACTCCAGCCAGGTCTTCTAAGCAACCAAATCCGGTTGCAAGGGAGGGTAGAGTCACATGGCGTAACCTCCTCGTGGTCGCTATACTGTGGTTCGCGTGGTGAGTTGTGTGTGGATGCCTCAGTGGATAGCGTGAAGCATCCACATGCACTATGGCTCTGAATTAACACGCTCAACAAGCCACGTGATAAGATGCACTGGTTTACGGTCTCAGACAAGGAGGCAACTGAGATTCGTCCTCCACCACCCGAAATGAGGCGAGTCGCTAAACCACCATGAGGACATAGAGAGCATTGGGGAAAATAGACAAAATGCACGTTCAACAAAACAATATGAAACCAAAAGTCATGCAAAAATTATAGTCCGGTGTTTTTTATATTTATATTTTTTCTGAATAAGAACTGGTTCTTGGTTCCCAACTTTTCCTAAAACTCACGTCTAGCCTGTGTTCGCATCCAGAATTAAAAAATGGCATGTCACTTTTGATTACTAAAAACGGCTATCCATTTCAGTATGTTCCTCAAATGAAGCTATATTATGGCTTGACACTTAGAACTGTATAACGATTCTTCAAAAATGTATTTTGTGTTACAATGAAAAAACAAAAGCATACGGGTTTGGAATGACATGAGGCTGAGTAAATAGTGACTTTATAGTGAGTTTTTCATTTTTGTGTAATAGAGGCGCATCAGAAAGAGGAAGCGTCAGGTGCCTTACCTCTCTCGTATAGATCATTAGAGGCTTTTTCCTCAGCTCGACACATTTCCTAAGCTTACAGATCTGATGGCCCGTTTTTCGGTTCAGGCAACTTCTGCATTCCCCACAGTTGATCTTGCGCAGACAGGGCACACAAAAGCCGCAATGACTTCTCTTCTTTCTCTCTCTCCTCTCTTGAACTCCTAGTAAACTCAGCTGAATATCCTCATCCTCGAGAGAAGCGTTTCCTGATGATCTGTGCACTAGAACCAACTCTGACTCGCAGTCAAAAGAGGACTGGGTACTCTCTGCGCTATTGGAAAGCATGCCGTTAAAAGATGTTGTGGCCTGAGGCTCGCGGTCTGGATCATAAACAGTGCTGTTGTAAATGGTTGCACTCAGAGAAAGGAGAGAAAGTGCTCCCTCTTTCTTTATTAACATTTCAGCATCCTCAATTTCATCTTTGGTATCGGCATCTACAGTGCTCTGCAACTCTGTTGTTCCTACCTGGGGAGAATTAGTGATGTTTTCAAGTGCTGGTGATTCTTTAAGGGATTGACAAATTGGGGACGTCACAGTCTCATCTGCTTCTGCAGAGGTTTCTGGAGTGGTTTCACAAGAACGTCCAGAAAAGTCAATTTCGTTGATCTGTTCAGTCTGACCAGAAACATACTTCTCTGATTGTGTAGGGGAGGGAACTGTTGGGCCTGAGGTATCAGTGTTGTAGGCAAAGTTCACGTTATTGACGGGCGTGTGCTCTGAAGGGTCACACTGCTCAACAAAGGCAACCTCTGTATCAGTACAGTTTTGTACAGTTTCTGTGTTTGCTTTTACCTTCTCCTCCTCTGCCTTGTCAGTGTTGAGAACAACAGTCTCTCGGTGCTCCTCCGCAGTTTCCTCCGAGCTTATGTTAATGGTCGGTCCCTCTCCAGTAGGAATAACAGCGCTCTTTTGTTGCCCATCACTATTAAGTTCATGAAGTTCGGGCCTTTTTGTATCAGTATCCTGTTCCCTGATCTGCTGACCTCCCTTTCTCCCAGTAACTGCCCTTCTGCGAGACTCAACTTCCCGTAGGACGCTCTGACACAAGCGACTATTTCGAGGTGACCTCCGTTGGCCATTACGTTTTGATAACAAGCCGTTTTGCTTCAAAGATGCACGCGTATGTCTGGATACTTTAACAACGGGGGCAGTCTTGACACTCCTCGTGCCAGGCTTGCTGGCAGGACTCCTCTGGGCATCCTTGGCTGCCCGTCTCTTGTCTGTGGACTTCCTGATCCGGCCTTGCCTACGGAGTGTGGCAGAGCCATTAGCTTTGAGTGAGTTTGCCGTTTGTCTTGTAGTCATGTAAGTTTTCACACCCCTGACATTTTGCTTTTTGGATGTACGTGAAGATTTTTTGGCTGATTTGGAAGTGCGAGGCATAGCTGGGCTGAGTGAGAAGGAGATGGGAAGCAGAGTACAGGACAGCCGGCATGGGAAACAGTATACTGATGACTCTGGACAATAGTACTTGTCAAATCTTTCATGTACTGTTGCCTGTTTCAATATCACATATGGATAATTGGTTACCTGTGGAAAAGACAATTTATTATTATATCATTCATTCCTAAATTCTTCGAATTATGTAGAATCTGAGTGCATTCATTAAATTCTAATTGAATCTAATAAGAGATTCACATGAACCTTACAGTAAACAGGCCATGAAACAGATAATTATAATGTCTCTTAAGTGTCATCTACTTTCATGACCGTGTGTGCAGGTGCAAAGTTTTGTCCTCACAAGAGCCCAAACTTTCTTAGTGCAGTCTTAAACTCTGTATATAAATAAAGAGAATAAGAAAAATGTTGCTTCTACAAGAAATATACTGTAACCATAATTTACAATAAATTTGGCTCAAAAACATACACTGCCTAGACAAAACAAAGTTGCATACTCTAATATTTAGGACTGATTTTAGCTTTGATTGCTGCGTGCATTCGTCATGGTAGTGTTTCGACAACCTTATGCAAAGTCACAATATTTAATTTATCACGTGAAAAAAACAAATTGTTGCATTAATGTTTGGCCGAGGTCTTGCTTTCTATTGGCCACACAGCTGTTTAGTCCCAATCCTGCAAGTTCTCATCGCATTGTGCATGTGGAAACGCTCTTACTTTCACTATTATACATAGCTGTGAATTCGACCATCGATTTTTTACGTTTAGACTTCACCAAGTGTTTTAGTGATCTCTGATCATGATCATTGTTTTTCCAACCACATTTCTTCTGCGAAGCTGACGGTTCACCACTATCCTTATCCATCACTATCCAGTTTTTAATCCAATTCCTGTGATTTCAGCAATCTCCTTAGTTGTTTTCTTTGCTCGATGGCTGCAGGCCAATAATTTGCCCCTTCTGAAACAGAAACATCTTTTCCACGACCATGGTATACGTCTTCCGACATGGTTGTTTAAGAAATGAGAAGCTACACACTGCATCAATTAGGGTTAAAAGAATTGTTGCCAGCTGAAACACATTAATCACTGCAATAATGATCCACTCATAGGCTCTTAAGTATCTGTTTATTTGAATCCAAATGGCAACTTTGTTTTTGGCCAGGCAGTGTATTAGCTACAATGTAATTGTATTGCTATTAAAGGAATAGTTTACCCAAAAATTAGAATTCTCTCATCATTTACTCGCCATTATGTTGTCTTAAACATTCTTTCCTATGTGGAACACAAACGAAGATTTATTAGAGGAGATAAGGTGTCTTAATCATTCAATGCAATTTGAATGGTGGCCAAACCTTTGAAGGCCAATAAAGCACATAAAGGCAGCATAAAAGTAATCTATATGGCATTTACCTTTATGTGCTTTTTGGAGCTACAAAATGTTTGTCACAGAGCTGAGATATTCTTTTGTGATTGTGTTCTGCAGAGGAAAAGAAAGTCATACGAGATTGACTATTCCTTTACGATGACAAAACTGTACAACAAATGCTGATTCATCATCACCTATAAAATAAGTCCCATAGTATTACCCTGTTTTTCGTAATTTATCATGGCAAAACAATGTTTTGTTTGAACATACCATAGATGGTACCATACACTTTTTATGAAGAGCCTCTGAGAACAAGCATGGTACTTTTTCTAAGGAAAAGTCAGTGTTGAACGAAATACATGTAACGGGATTACGTATTTAAAATTCTAAATATTAGTAACTGTATTCCACTACAGTTACAATTTAAATCATTGGTAATTAGAAAAGAGTTACATTAATTTTGATTACTGAAGAGATTACTTTGCATTTTATTCTCATTTGTTCATTTAATGATGTGATCCAAAGTGCTTTTGAACAGCGGTGAAACACTTCTTAAGATGTGTAACATTCATACGAGCAGACAGAGAAGTAAGTTTGGAGCAGAAGAAATAGAAATAAACCTTGTGTAAATTGTCAGCTTTATGCTAAGCTAAAATGCTATTTCTAGCCATTTTAAATGCTACGTAAAAATGTACGTTGGAACAAAATTTATTTTTTCTAGTAAGACCTTAGATATTAGGGCAATAATCTTATTCTTGATAATAATTTTTGTATTGTTTTCCTGTAAAAATATATAAACAAATCCTTAAAACAAGATCAGTTTTGTTTTAGAAACAACACTGCATAAGTTTTTCAGAGAATGTATTTTTAATGTGTATTTTGTCTTGATGTACTGGCAGAGTTTTTAATGTCAAAACAAGTGAAAATATCTGCCAGTGCTGAAGAAGTAATCCAAAGTATTTTGAATACGTTACAGACCTTGAGTAATCAAACGGAATACGTTACAAATGACATTTTACAGCATGTATTCTGTAATCTGTAGTGGAATACATTTCAGAAGTAACCATCCCAACCCTTGGAATAGTATAACCTGTATTTAATATTTATTTTAACAGTTTGTTTCAATTGTGTTTTTATATAGCTTAATTAAGGAGTCTCGCATTAAAGGGAAAGTGTCGAAGTTAGGCAAGTGTCAAGTGAGTTTGCGCTGACAAATGGATCTAGAACACCTCACACAAGTTTCCACATGGTCTGTTCTCAAAACTTAGCGAGCCCCCTACGTAGACAGCATTTAAGGCTTCATACTGTATGTCCGTGCAGCATTTGTGTGCGTCATCATGGGTGCGTGCAGAGTTTCTGAGCATCTCAGGCGCGTTCCGAGTCACGCGCCCATAATAGCCAAAATGCTGTCTAGTCAGGGAACAGTAGAATTTCAAATACAGCCGCGGTAGCCCACTAATCGCTTGACGTTTTCTCACATGCTTATCTCTTACAACAGTTCTATAAACCCCTGTACAAGCTATGAAATGAGATATGAATCAAATAACCAAAAATGAGGGGTATAATCTGTGGTTTGCTGTATTATAGCGAACACTGAAGGGAGTTGAAATACTTTACATACCGGAGAAGGACTATTCCCCGCCTGTAAGACATGACTGATCGTTCAGCATTTTCTCTTCGATCGAGCCTATCTTGGCACGCGTGAAAAGCAGCTCGGTCTGCAGATTTCACGATGTAACTTTCAACTGTAACACTGACATGCTGCCACAGAGCGTAAAGCATCGAAAAAAAGCAAATCCTACATATGTCAATCCATTCACCACAGTCCTCTCTGCCAGACACGACCAACACTCTCCAGTCGACTTCAGGCTATTTAATGGACGTCCGTGAGGTGGCGGGAAGTCCCGGACTGGATTCTGTTCTCAACACAATTTGTGCAGCCAGCAGCAAGTCGGTCATATCAATACTTATGAGGCAAATAATTCACCATGCTTTGATCTAACATGCTCTATATGGCTGATGTCTAAACGTGTGTACCACGATTTGAGATGACGTCAGTTTCACTATGACTCCACTCCGGAGGTTTAGCAAGCACTTCTGCTACCTTTTTCTGTATCCGTGCTTTTCAAACAGCAAGCTAAAATATATATTATTGTTATTATTATTATTATTATTATTGTTGTTGTTTATTATTATTATTATTATTATTATTATTATTATTATTTGTTGTTGTTGTACTTAAATGTCCTATGCATCTAATGTAAAACTCACAGTACACAAGTACGGTTTTATATGCAGACAATATTTCATCATAATAAAATCTGATAGATAAACGTATACATAATGACAGACAGCCGAAATATAATAATAATAATAAGTAGAAGAATAGTAATAATAATAATAATTATTATTATTATTATTATTATTGCCATTGTCCAGTGCATGTTTTATTGAGAAAATAACACATAACAAAATTAAACTCACAATGCATAATATTGCAAATGTTGCATATAAAGACAACATTTAATTATAATACAATCTGATAGATGAATGTACAACCGAAATATAATAATAATATTTATTGTTATTTTTATTATTAGTACCACTACACAAAATGATGCCGTACTGTGCGTATTACGTATGAATTCTGCGACAGGAAATGAATCGGTGACGGACACCCCACAATGGACGAAACTGCTGATAAACACGTGAAAACTTAGTGTAATGTTACTATGCCTTGATTTGACGTAATATTTTTTACTGCAAGTACATTGTTTAAGTGGTAAAGAAGTGTTGCTCTAATGCTGAACGAATGGGTTTTATCATAAAGTGTTTCACATAGTGTTTATAACAGGAAAAGCTGACAGCTTCAGCGGTCGATTGACAGCTGTGCAACCAGCTGACCTTCTGTCATATTTATTTTTATCTGTATTCAAGCATTCAGATCAGTACTACTGCAAAATTTGGTCTTTGTGTACAGTGAGAGGAGAAAAGTGTAAATTGCGTGAACTGTGATATATAACTGGCAAATTCACACGAGAGTGACGGTTACCTAGGTAACCAATCGTAGAGCTTGTTTTGACACTATAATGCGGCGCTAGTGAACGTCGCGGAAGAGCATTTACCTCAATATGCGAAATTCAGTAAACCAACACACCAACAAAAATTTACATACGACTACCATTGCTTTACGAACATGGTACTACACGGTAATACCATGTTTCTGTGGATAAGTACCATGATGTTGTTTGGTATAACGCGTAAATAAATACCATGGTGCATGAACATAATTATCAAAGAACCACAGTATTAACATCTGATCCTATCACAGTGTGGTTCTGCCTAGAGGTTGGCCGATATATTGGTTTTACTGATTAATTAGCCGATAGTTGTTTTTTGGAGCTATCTGTTATCTGCAAAAATCTCTACCAATAGTTGCAGATATTTTTTTATTATTATGATTCCTCATCAACAAACCTCATCTTGTGAGATATATATATATACTTTTATGCTGCCTTTATGTACTTTCTGGACCTTCTGAGTTCTGATCACCTTTCACTTGCATTGTAAGGACCAACAGAGCTGAAATATTCTCCTAAAAAATTATGTTTGTGTTTTGCAGAAGAAAGGAAGTCATGCACAACTGGGATAGCAAGAGAGTGAGTAAATGATGAGAGAATGTAAATTTTTTTGTAATCTAACCCTTGAAAATTGTGTTTTAACTTTAAAGGAAGGAGGAATCTCTGGGTTTTACCGTGGTCTGTCCCCAACAATAATTGTCATGGCACCATATGCAGGTGATTTTCAGGTAATCTCAAAAGAAATATACAATGTGCACAACACTTATGGGAATTCCTCAGCTAATTTCCAGGATTTTCTTTTTTCACATTTGGTACATTGAAGACTCTGGGACTCACTCACTTTCCAGAGCACTTAGGCAAACCATCTCTTGACAACCCTAGTGCTGAAGACTCAAGTCAATCTTTTGTGTGGCGGAAGTGCTGGAGCAATTGCTCAAAGTTTAGTTGTTTAAATCTCAGGTTTATTTATCTCTGTGTTTTTTAGGGTCTGTATTGTTTAAAGTTGTTTTTAAAACTTGTCAAATTTTTGTTTTAGTTTTTTAGTTTTTGTGGCATCAAACAGAATTGCAAAAATAATTACCCCTCATATTCTAGTGCTTGGGTCATCTCATTGGGCAAGAGAGAACAACCCTCAAGCACCCCACCCCCCCACCCCACGCTAGGGTTACAGCAAAAAGATTACAGCAACGGTAAGAAACCTGCATAGAGCGAGCACAAACGAACGAGTCAGAAAATGAGCGCATTGGACAAGATGAGGTAAGTGCATGACTGACGTCACAGATCCGTGAGGTAATTTTGTTATTTCTTTGTAATGGAATTAGTTATATTGTTTCTTTCAACAGCACAAACCAGCACAAATCGAGAAATTCAAAAAAAACTAAATTCACAGATTCGGACAACATGGGGTGGAACGTGACGTCACAGCCCTGAACCATATTTATTATTTCTAAGGAATGGAAATAGATAAAGTGCTAATTTTAACGGCACAAACTGGCACAAATCAAGCACAAATGAATGACACCAGTTTGGATCGATTCGGACGACATGGGGTGAAAGTGACATCACAGCCACGAATCATAGTTGTTATTTCTAAGGAATGGAAATAGATAAAGTGTTCATTTTACTGGCACAAATCGAGCACAAAGGAATGACACTGGTTTGGAGCGATTTAGACAACATGGGTTGGAGAATGACATCCCACTCCCAAAAACATTTTTGCTATATCGAAGGAAGTGAAATAGTGACGACGTTTGTTTTAACAGCACAAACCGAGCACAAACGACTAGCACCGGTTTGGATCGATTTGAGCGAGATGGGGTGGAGAGTGACGTCATACAGCCCAAAAAAGAATGCTTAATATCTCAAACACCAAACCAGCACAAACGAATGAAACAGTTTTGGTGATTATTTAATTATATGGTGTGCCAACTTCACGCAGGTTAGATTTTAATAGTCATAACACTTTGTGGGGCAGTAATCACTAACACAATAGATTACCACACCTTATGTCTTTTAAATAATGGAATGAATAACCTATTTACATCCAGGACATGGAACATACCCTGTAATCGACCTAACAGTTTGTCATCCTGAATTATTTTTAGACCTACCTGTAACATGGAAATTTGGCATGACCTCTGTGAAAGTGACCATTTCCCAATCATTTTAATCATCAAAGGCAGAGAGGAAGAAACAAATGTACAAAGATGGCAAATTATTAAAGCAAAATGGTATCAATTTCAAACCCTCTGTCATGAGAAACTGACACGGTTTCCAGAAGGCAGCCCAGATGCTATGCAGAATTTCACTGAAACGCTCATATCTATAGCTAATGATACAGTCCCAAGAACATCTTTACATATAAAACACGGATGACTTCCATAATGTATATAAGAAAGCTATAAAAGTGAGGAAAAATACTGAAAGATTGTTCTTCATACATCCATCAACTGAAAATCAAACTCAAGATGAGTAGAGCACGAGCAAGAAGAATTATAAATGAAGTATAAAAGGAAAACTGGAGAAGGTTAATTTCCAGCATGACAACAAGTACTCCATCATACAAAATATGGAACCTGATACTGAAAATTAAGGGAAAAAACAATGGTCCACATCAAACAGCATGGCACAAGAAATTGCAAACATTCTAGCAAAAACTTTCAAAAACAATTCATCTATTAAGATCTGCCTTTCTGCTTTTAGAACTTTTCTTGCTCAACAAGAAAAAGAAAAGATTCTTCGACTGCAGTAACACAGAGCCATACAACCAACATTTTTCTATGGAAGAACTATAGCGAGCCATTTAAAAATCCCACACGGTATTTAAAAATCCCACAACACAGCTGTTGGACCGGATAAAATCCACTATCAATTTTTAAAGAATCTACCCCACTTTTCCCTAAAAATGCTCCTTAGAATTTTGGATATCGGAAACCTGGATATCGGAAAAACTCCCATCCGCCTGGCATGAAGCAGAAATAATACCTATTCCAAAGCCGGGAAACGACCATAACGACCCCATAAACTACCGTCCTAAAGCTTTAACCAGTTGTTTGTGCAAAACAATGGAGAGGATGGTCAATGTTCACCTGATCTTGATACTGGAATCTAAACACCACATAAGTAACACCCAATGTGGTTTCAGGAAAGGTCAAAGCACTACAGATGACCTTATTTGTCTTGAAAGCTATATTTGAGATGCCTTTACCAGAAAAGAACACATTGTCTTCTTTAATTTGGAGAAAGCCTATGACACAACGTGGAAACATGGTATTTTAAACGATCTGTACCAAATAAATTTTAGAGGTCGACTGCCAGTTTTTTATCGAGCAGACTTTTTAGAGTTAAAATAGCAAACACCTTTTCTAACCTTCATAAACAAGGACTTGGAGTACCTCAAGGAAGTATCCTATCAGTAACCCTCTTCAGTATTAAAATAAATAGCATTGCAAAAGTCATTGGTTCTGATGTCCTCTGTAGTTTATACGTATGTAGATGATATCTGCATTTGCTACAAGAGCAAGTACATGAATACTGTCAATTGAAAAATCCAATTGAAAATAAGCTAAATGCACTCCTGGTCAACACAGAACAGTTTCAAGTTCTCAGAAACAAAAACCATCTGTATGCATTTCTGTCGGCTTTGTTAACTACACAATGAACCAGAGCTGTTTATGGATGGAGTCCCCATTAAAGTTGTTAAAGAGAACAGGTTTCTTGGTATCACTTTTGTCTTTTATTCCTCACATTAAATCACTAAAAAAGAAGTGTTTTAAAGCTATGAATGTTTTAAAGGTTTTATCCAAAACCAAATGGAGAGCAGACAGCTCAACTCTCATTAACTTTTTGTACGCTCAAAGCTGGACTATGCAAGTATCATTTATGGATCAGCTAGGAAGTCATACATATGACTTTTGGACACTGTACACCACCAAGGTATACGACTAGCTTTGGGAGCCTACAGAACATCACCAATCCTCTATGTGGAAGGCAAGTCTCTATGTGGAAGCCAATGAACCTTCCTTGGAAATCAGATACCTAAAGTTGGCCTAACAATATGCAACCAAACTTAAAACAAATCAAGAAAATCCAGCCTATTCAGCAGTTTTCCCACTTCAGCATTCAACAATTTCATTCATTTGGCCTATGTATAAAAACCCCTCTGGAGAATCTGAAAGTGGATCTAAACAGTTTGGAAAAGACACATTTCTGCAAAATTCCTCCATGGGATCTCAAAAAGCCTAAAATGCATCTGGATTTAGCAAAGAACCAAAAATCCAAAATGCATCCGAATGATTTCCATCAACAATTTCTGGATATTCAGTATACCCACAACATACCCCAATATGCACGGATGAATCTAAATCTGGAAATAAAGTGGCAGCAGCTTTTGCAACAAACCAACTGTGTCAGGGTATCTGCATCACTGACCAAAGTTCAGTTTTCACAGCAGATGCAAACGCTCTACTACTGGCACTGAAGTTTATTGAGACTGCTCCACAAAAACCTATTCAAAATCATGTCTTGAAGCATTGGAAGCTTCTAAAATGGATCACCCAACAATTGTGAAGATTGTAATCAAACTGTCATCTCTTGAAGTAAAGAGTTTTAATATGTTCTGCTGGGTACCTGGACACTCATGAATCTCTGGGCATGAACAAGCAGACATAGCTGCCAGAGAAGCACTATCTACTGAACCAGTAAAATGCCCTATAACTTCCACAGACCTGAAACCAGCCCTGAATGTATATATCAAAAACAAATGGCAGTTGGAGTGGGATCAAAGTTTAAACAGCAAATTACAGGAAATAAATCTTGTTGTCGGAACAACATATGTGTTCCCTTTTAATAATTGCTGGGATCAAATCATTTATACACAATGCCGGATAGGACATGCACTCGCACAGCAATTTTTCTATCAGGAGAAAATTCACCAAAGTGCTCATCTCCTCATAACCCACTATACATTAAACATATATTACTGGACTGACATACTTCTACACATCTGAGAAACCTGTATTATTCAGTTGATACTTTTGAAAAGATTTTTAATCAAGTGAGTCCAAATTTAAACAAACAAACAAATTCCATTGGTTGGACTAACAGATAGCCTGGGGCTGAGCCAGTGTTATGTCGTGCTCAGTAGGGTCACTTGATAGTGGTGATAGTGGTGGATAAATTACACAATTGATCAAACAATTTGTATTTGTGAAAGGGGGGGGGGGGGGGGGGGGGGTCAGACATAGAATTGTACAAAAAATGTACATTTGAAACGTTATAACTCACAAAATAATGTAAAAAGAAAATATTTTCTATTAGCAATTTCTATTAGATCTGGAACTACCGAATCTATTAATCCATCAAGCGGATAGTGTAATTGGTTGATGTAGATAATTTCAGAATGGCTAATTATCGACTGGCTAAGTGCCCTGATCAATATTTCAGACTATCACTGATCTTGATATCTTTTAAATATAAAACTAAAACTTTCTAGTGCCATATATGTACTGTAAATTTCAGTTATTGTACATTTTCAGACATTCTAGCCTTTGAGTGATGTTTGTCATTTTATGTGGCATAGATATCCACTAGATGTTGCCCGGAGGAGAATAGTTAGGTGCATCACTTCCTGATTCTGACAAATGCTTGTGAGTATAATTTAAAGGATTATATGTCCTCGGATGTGAAAGAAAAATAACATCTAGCTACAAAGAAAGTGTTTAATAACTTCGAACAGAGATATTGTTGATGTGTTAAATATCCCAGCTTGTTTACTGCACACTTTCTAGCTTTCAGATCATCTTCACATCCTCCATGCCTTGTAATGCCCACAAACTTATTCCTGTGATTACTAACATGTCTTTGCTTTATTTTATTGATCAGGAGCCTCACAAAAACTCTCAAGTATGTATACACCCAGTACAGCGTTAAGAATGGACTGTATCGTGGCCTGTCCCTCAACTACATCCGCTGTATACCTTCACAAGCAGAATTCATGAAGCAAATACTTCATCTAAACTAAAACATAGCAACTGGGCCTTAAAGGAACAAGTTGATATGACCACTGTCAATGTCACAGCAGCAGTGACTGCCATTCCAGTCGTGGGTCTCGGAAACACCCACACATTGATGGCAAACCTGTGGCTTTGCACTCTCCAGCAACGGTCACTATGGGTACTGAGGACAAAAGCTTGATTTTCTATGAGCCCCCTAACAACCATCACTGGTTGTGACACTGGTAATGAAACCAATTAAAGTAAAATATCAATCAAACCATCTAGCTAGAAGGGAAAACCACACTGAAGAATATGCCTCAACTTATCCACCTGTCTCTAACTTACTGTATATCAGTCATGATGTAAGCAAAACAAATAATGCACTATGGATTATAAGTGGGCAGTGTTTCAGTAGATGTAAATGAATGCTGTTAGCTACAGTATGACTGATGAATACGTCATTTTTTAGAGATGGGATATAATATTTCTTTGCTAATCTTGATTTATATATAGCATATATTTCATCAAATCAGAATCACTTCTCAAGTCTTACAGGCTGAAATTAATTTATTGATAGTGCTAAATTGACCGTGCTCAATTCAATAATATAATGAATGAAAGAGTGAAGAATGAAATGTATATGTAGCCTATGCAGTATTAAGTAATATTTGCATGCCGAGGTTACTATGGCTCAGGATTAATGTCTGATTAATACCTTACAACAGTACAGAATAATCCATGATATACACAATCTCCATTTTGACATCACAAACAAGTTTAATTGTGTAGTGATGAGCATATCGGTTTGTGTATGTTAAATACCCATTGATTTATGACTGGAACGAAATGAACTCCCTTCAATAAAAAATGATTATGCATTTTCATGTGCACAGGAATTCACTTAAAGATGGGTTAGCTATTCTTTTGCTAGCCTTAGGTGTGTAAAGATGATAATCTTTTTCAATGTTGTCAAACTACTGT
Source organism: Moxostoma hubbsi (assembly GCA_032164185.1). NCBI lineage: Eukaryota > Metazoa > Chordata > Actinopteri > Cypriniformes > Catostomidae > Moxostoma > Moxostoma hubbsi. The sequence goes on from JAVLUX010000021.1 coordinate 28,897,571, forward strand.
AAATTATTCTGTCTTGCCTCAGTTCTGAATGTTTAAGTGGAGAAACATCAAGTTTAATGTACCTGCTCAGACATAATCTTGACAGGTCAGATTGCAAGTTCCTTAACACTAAATTCATTTTAACTAAACAATACACCCCCACCCCCCCTTTCATCTATTATTTCTTGTGGTGGCAGTGTTACCTTGAAAAAGTCATCTGGACACTTTTAAATTGGACTTATGGATACGTGGACGTTGCTGCGTATGTTTCCAAAGAATGAAAGGGAACATTTATTTATGAACATGTAAACACTTCAGCTTTGTTTATTTTTGAGTACAGTAAACAGATATTGGAGGATATTTTTTTATAAGTGACTAAATGCAGTTATAATTGACTGACAAAATACAACATTAAAGTTAATGAGTATTGACAGTCATGATTTATCACATCTCAGGTTCATTTGCACAAAATATGTTGTTTGTCTTCATTTTTCTTTGCTGATTCTGGAGAACTGAGAAAAAGTTCATGTTGCTGCTTTGCGACCTTTAATTTTTAAAGGCATTTCCACTAGTATTTATTTGAGTTCTGACAATGTGTTATAAAGAATACATTTTTTTTTTTTTTGTCTGATTCAAATGGTTGATAGGCTTTGAACTAATGAACAATGACAGTGTCTGTTTTGCACAGGTGATTGTTTATTTGTATATATGTTTACATGACCATAAAAGACATTTAAATGTTAAACAAATTCCTTGGCCATTGGTATTTTATAGTCCATTCCGCTCCATTTGTCATCCCATAGGATTTCCCAAACATCTCATCATCATTCTTGCCTAGAAATGCATATGATACCTCCCACCTAGCATTTCATTTGCATTTATTTTCTTTTGAGTTTATATTATTTATTAACCTTTATTTAACCAAGAAGTCCCTTGAGATTAAATCTCTTTTTCGAGGGAGACCTGGCCAAGAATGCACACCGAACAAGGTAAAAAGTTAAAAGATCAACACAACAAAAACAAACTTAAATGACAATAATGAAAACAATGGACTACAATGAGAGAATCCAGCATATGCATAGCAATTGCAGTCTTCAGTCATACACTTTTTTTACCAAAGATTTGAATTCCCCCAAGGTAACAAAGTGATTTATATCTAATGTGTTCTGGAGGGAATTCCATGACCAAGGTGCAAAATAAGAAAACCCTGTTTTAATCCTGGGCCCCCTGTAGAGTAGCCATCTAGAGGACCAAGAATCATAACAGCTATTGATGAGTGACAAAAGATTGCACAAATAAGGAGGTAGTTTTCCCTGTATGGCTTTATAAATAAAAAATTGCCTGTGATGCTGTCTCCTTAAGCATAATGAAGGCCACGAGACCAAATGATAAAGTACACAATGATGTGTACTAGACAATGAATTACTTATAAAACAAAGAGAACAATGATACACAGAGTCTAGACGGCAAAGTATAGAGGAAGCAGCATACATGTAGATAATATCTCCATAATCTAGAACACATGATTGCAGCCTGTACAAGCTTTTTCCTAGCTGTTAATTTAAGACAGGCCCTATTTCGATAATAAAAACCCAGCCTAACCTTCAGCTTCTTCACTAGGTGTTCAATATGCACGCTAAAAGAGAGCCTGTTGTCCACCCAGATACCCAAGTACTTATAAGATTGTACTTTTTGAATTGAGTCCCCTCCTGAAGTATAAATGCCAACATTATCTGAGGTCTGGGAGTGGGATCTAGAAAAGATCATAAATGTAGTTTTCTTAGCATTATGTGTGAGCTTAAGATCATATAATGAGACTTGTCGATTTTGAAAAGCAAGCTGAAGATCAAGAACAGCCTGGTTCAGAGAAGAGACAACTGAACAAACTATTGTATCATCTGCATAAAGATGCACTTTAGCTGTAGACATGTCCCTCCCAATGTTGTTTATAAAAATAGAAAATAACACAGGGGCTAAAATTGAACCTTGGGGGACACCCTTAGAGATTTCCAAAAAGCTTGACATAAGGCACTGTTATTCAATAACATGCCTTATTTGACTGGAAAATCTGTTCTAAACCAAACTGGTTATAGTGTACAGTATATGTCATGCTCATCGATGTTCATGTTACCATTATAGCACTTTCCACTTTACTGTGAGCTACATATTGAAGACAGATATAGCATGTTTGCAACATGAAAATTGACAACATAAAACATATGCAACATAAAACATTTCAATTATGTCATAATTTACTCCAAAACCAGTATGACTGTTTTCAGTGGAGATTATAGGCAGAATGATATCATCACCCACCATGCACTTTCATTGCATCTTTTTTTTTTCTCCAGACAATGAAAGTGAATGGTGACTGAGGCTAACATTCTGCTTTAGGGTCCACGGAAGAACGAAAGTCATACAGGTTTGGAACAACTTGAGGCTGACTAAATGATGTCAGAATTGTACTTTTTGGGTGAACTATCCCTTTAAGGCCTGAAAATGTTTTGGTATCATTTTTTATTTACAAAAAAAAAAAAAAAAAAAATAGAGGGAAGAAGCTAATTTAGCAGAGAAAAACATTTTCAGTACTATTTCTTGCAATTTTAATTTTAAGTCTTTTTCATCGCAAATTAATAATAATAGTATCAAGCAGCTGCCTACTCTAAATACAAGCCCTCATGAAAATGATAGCTGCAACATCTGATGTGCAGGGCTTCTTAAATCTGATTCCTAATTTATGGCCAGAATATTTTGACAAATTTCTTGTGAAAGGGTTCAAATAAACCTTCAAGTCTTGCTTTTAGTACTGTACCTTATGGGTGATCAATATCATGCATATTAATTTCTGTGTAGCACTGTATATGTGATGTTTGTGGCTTGTGTTTTTACATGAATGTGAGTCAGTTACAGAGAGAGAGAGAGAGAGAGAGAGAGGGAGGGAGGGAAGGAAAAAAGAGGAACACTCAGTGTGACTCTTGAAAAGTCCATTTAGAGAGTTTGCTAGCCGAGCTGTTTTCCAGCTGCACTAAAATGCCCAGCTACACAGTGACTGTTGCCACAGGTACTCAGTGGTTTGCTGGAACAGATGACTACATTTACTTGACACTGGTGGGATCTGATGGATGCAGTGAGAGAACCCTTTTGGACAAACCCCTCTATAATGACTTTGAAAGAGGAGCGGTAAGATCCTGATAGTGGATAGTGAATGCAACCATGTGTGCAATGGGTTATACAGTATACTGTATAACTAATCAGCACCTTAGACGTTTGAGTTAATTTTTAATGGTTTGATATTCTTCAATGAAAACTGTACAGCTCTGCCAGGAAACAAATTTACAACCACTTCCCTTTGTAAATTTTATTTTTTCTCTTTTTTTATCTTCTGTAACATCAATACAGTAATTGTACAGCCAATTAATGTTACAGTTCAAAGGCAGCATGCATCCATTATATCTCGAAATGGAGTGTGATATGCTTATAATCAATGTCTTTTATCATTTAAACCAAACTTGTAATATATTTGACTTTCAATAGTCTTTTCTCCACGGGAGTAATTTATGTGACATACTTTTGGGAAGTTGACATGTCCTGCAGTGTGATCTGATAAGCTCATTCTAAAAGCATCTTGAACAGCATTTTAATAATTATTTTATAGTCTTCATCACCACATATTATTTGGAAGACTACATGGAATATTTGTACTTTTAAAAACGTATTTGTCATGTGCAGGACTATTTTAAAATGAACTAGTGAAGGCTAAAAGGTTTGGAAAGGCAAATAACTTCTATCATTTACAGCTATACACTTCTCTTTTTCATGTACAATGTCCGTTTTACCTAAAATGTTTACCTAAAACCTAAAATCTTTATGTTAGCAAAAAAAGTTCATGATCATGTTATGCATCAACTATCCAAGAATCACTGCTTACTCTTATCTCAATAAAGGAAAAGAGAAAGATAAGATCAATGATCACACATAGAAGACTGTTTGTGAAAATTCAAGTGCTTTTTGAGGCTTTGCCTTTGTATAACCTCTAACGTAAGATATAATTCAAGGTGGACTCATATGACATCAATGAGGGAGAGGACCTGGGTGAAATTCAGCTGATAAAAATTGAAAAGAATAAATACTGGATGCACGATGATTGGTACTGCAAATACATCACGGTGAAGACGCCCTATGGAGACCACATCGAGTTCCCTTGCTTTTGCTGGCTAGTTGATGACAAGGAGGTGATCCTCAGAGATGGCCGGGGTAAGTTCAGATGGGCTGTGTGCATTCAGCCTACAATAAAGTCTCAAAATGTACCGTAAAATACTAAGGTTTCATTGCTTGCTGTCTTTTAGCTCGATTGCCTCAGCATGACAAGACCGGGCTGGCGAAACAGCACAGACGAAAAGAGCTTGAGCAGAGACAAAAGACATACAGGTTTTGGTGCAACTTTTAGAAAGAGGATTACCACACTTGGTCTCCAGGAAAAGGGGTTTCTTCACAAATGCTAATGTGGTCTAGAATTTCATCATTCGGTAGCAGTATGGAGTAATACATAATGAGTTCTCCTCCTTAGAATGTACAGTTATACTTTAATGACTGATTAAGTCCCATTTAACACATGTTTGTGAAGCAGATATTTTTCTAAAGCGACTTTACATGTGTAACAGGAAACAGCTGGTATGTGATAGCTGTGCGGTATGTGTAAACCTTACTCCCCTGGCCTCAAGAGGTGAACGATGTAACCTTTAGCCTCCTCATTAGCGGACCTGCCTCCCATGCCGGCTGATGCTGGTTCGAATCCCGCTTGGAGTGGGTCAAGAAAGACCAGTTACATATGGTTCATTACAGGCATCGTGACAGTTCTGAGGTGAAATGTCCACTGTGTGGTACATTTTTCTCCTAACAGATGAGACTCTTAAGGTTAATGCTCTGTCAAGTTTTAAATCAACAAAACTTCCATACCCTAAACCTAAAAACTAAACCTAACAGATAGTGTCATAAAAGCAATGTGAGATGACAAATGCAATCGCTGAAGTAACTAAGTCATTTTGTGGAGCTTCTACAACACTGTTGGCTCACGTGTTGACTTGCCTGCTCTTCTGGACAATTACTTGTAAATGTGCTGTAGGAAATGTGTTAAGACATCATCTGATAGCATTGTGTGAGGAAAAGAGTGAAAAGTACGTGTTTATGAGCTGTCAATCTGCTGTTTTACTCGTCATTTTTGTGAAAGTGAATCAAATGAATTGTTGTTGTAGCACCTGTAATGTTCATTTCACCACAAAACTTTCATTGTATGTGCAATAAGCCACATAAAAGTAATTTAGCAAAAATGTAGATATAGTAACATTATCCTATGACACCAAGCTGAAATTTCACATATGTATATATACAGTATATGTATATGTATATATCTGAATAAATATCATAAAATATATCTTAAAACTTCAATTTAGATAATATGGCCTATCTCGCTTTTTAAGGCCTATCTCAATGGCATAACGGTGATGAAATCTCGGTAAATCTCCTTAACTGGAACCTTTCCCAATGATACCATTGCGTTGTGTCTGACCACATGTGTCTGTTTTAAAAGAAATCCAGTAGTTGTTTATGCTTTAATGTTGATTATAAATTATTTGGTTTGGATTTAATTAAGACTGAATTTTATTTCATGTTGAAGATGGAAGGAATGGCACCCTGGCTTCCCAATGAGCATAGATGCCAAAGCCCATAGTGAGCTGCCACGGGACATTCAGTTTGATAGCGAGAAAGGAGTGGACTTTGTGCTCAACTACAGCAAAGCGTAAGTAAAAATCATCAGTAGTCTCATTGTTGAATAGCCTACTGACTGTTATCTTTATGATACAGCAGTCAGTTTGTTTTTTAGAAAGGGACAGCCTGTTTGTGTTTATGCATATTTGCATGTATCTCTTAGAACTCCGTTTGTGTTTGCATGTACCTCCTGAATACAAACACACATTGTTCTTGTGGTATTCAAAATTTGCACAGAACGTGACTAACTCAAGTTAGATTGTGACTGTTAAAAGAAGTTTTTGACGTTGTTGACGTTTTTCTTATGTTGTTTATCACATAATTATTTAAAAAAATGAAGAAAAATAAATGTATGGTTTGGGCTTAGGGGCAAGCTTATGTGTGTGTTATAGTGAAAAGCCTGAAAATGTAAAGTATTTGCACTAGAAAGTGACCCAAAATTATTAATGGCAGATTTGTTTCTTTACCTAAAACAATTTTTCATAATAATATTTAAGATCAATAATTGAATATAGGAATAGGCATTTTGCAAGTCATGAAAATAGTAACTGTTCAGTCACCAAAGCTGTCATTGATTTCTATTTTCTTTCATTTAAAAAACAAGAACACACACACACACACACACAGTATGTTTTCTATTTAGTATCTATAAAGTTACTAAATATTATGTAATATTTCTAAATATTTGCCTGTGTTTTATTCCACAGGATAGAGAACCTTTGTGTAAACCAGTTTATGCACATGTTCCAGTCCTCTTGGGGTGACTTTGCAGATTTTGAGCGAATATTTGTGAGAATTAAGAACACAATATCAGGTTTGCACTAATTCCTGAACATGCAGTTATCATATTTTGACGCTGGGTTTGTGTAGATCAAATGAAGAATTGCACAATATCCAACAAAGTTACCAACAGTAACACTATCATTTGATACACAGGAGTACAACTGCACCTGATAGATTTATACAGATCTTCAAGCACTGCGCAATATAGAATATAAAATACATGAACTGACATTAAATGTATTACATGAAATGTTAAGATACATATTATCTGTTAATTTTTTCAAGGCTCCATATTAATTGATTTCTTCACTTTTATTGTGACATTTGCACAGAGTATGTGATGCAACATTGGAAGGAAGACTTCATGTTTGGGTACCAGTTTTTGAATGGCTGCAATCCTGTCATGATCAGGAAATGCACAAAGATACCAGACAAGTTTCCAATCACACACACAATTGTGGAGGACAGTCTGGAGAGAGGTCTTACTCTGGAGGAAGAGCTCAAGGTATGCAAAGTTAATTGATTATCAAAATCACTTTATTGTCACTCAACCATATACACAAGTGCAACAGTGGGTGAAAGTCTTCTGAAAGTTCTGAACAACATAGCAGTCATGACAGTGATGAGACATATACCAATTTACTGTACAATAAACATCAGATTTACACAACAAAATGTAGATATCTAGTATACACCTAATTACATACAACACAATATGCAAATAATAATAACAATGTACAGTATACAGTACACACAATATAGAATACACAGTAGACAATAAATAATAATATATATATAAAATATACTGTATGTTGTATGTGCTATTTGTTAATAGTCAGTTGCCAGTGTGTTGTTAAGAGAGAATCTAATTTATGATAGTCCAGTGTATGAATTTATTATCAATTTAAACACAAATTTAAATGACAGTTCAACGGGTTCAGGATGGGCGAGGATGAGGTGGGAAACAGCAGGACAGTCAACATAACTTTAATGATGTAACTGAACATAAAACACACAAACACACACATAAGCAGCGTATATCTCTTTCTCTCCCGCTGATTAATTGACTCAGTGCCAGCCGTGCACCCTCACGGCCCGGCCACGCCATCCTCCCCGTCAGACAGATCTTCATGTTGCTCTTCCTGTCTACCAAACGTATAAATTAAATTAAATGTCTTTGCTTTTCAGGCAGGAAACATCTTTATTGCTGACTTTGAGATATTAGATGGGGTAACGGCAAATGCTACAGACCCGTGCACGCTTCAGTACTTGGCTGCACCCATCTGTCTCCTGTACAAGACTATGCAGAACAAAATCATGCCAATCGCCATTCAGGTATCTGTTCTCAACAGAAAACAGCCACATGTGCAGGTCACTTTTATAGTGATGCTACCTTACCTTAATGTAATTGTTCAAGAAACTGCATGGGACATCATTTTCACAGAACAGAGTGTGATTAGAGCATTTATTTTATATGATTTTTTATAAAACTTAAGTCAAAATGAAAGGCTTTCGGGAAGTAGACATGAACTAAAATGACTATTTTAAACAGCATTTTTATATTGGGTGTCTTTAACAACAATATACTTACATTTAATACAATGTAGCTATGAACTTAATGTTTACATTGCACTTGATACAAAGCACTTAATGTGTGCATTCTGTTTCATTGTACATATGTGTTATTCTGCAATACTCACAAGATACACATTTGCTGCTTGGAGAAGGGTAAACAGTGTAATACAGATGCATTTACCTGCTGGTACTTTTAATGTACACAATAAGTATATTGTAAAAAATTAGTATTCTTTAATGTAAATACAAAGCAGTTAAAAAATTGTTATACATGCAACTTTTATGACTCATATTTATTGTCAGACTACATGGGATATTTTTACACCTTAAAATTAATTTGTTCCTCCACAGGACCATTTAACATGACACTAAAATGTTAGCTTAAAAATTGTGCTTCATGTAGTAAAATCTAAATGAACCCTTTCTATACAATAATAATAATTAAAAAAATGTACATCACATTTGTTTATTTTTTATTTTAGAGGCTAGATAAGGTAGAAATCCTTCAGGTGACAATTGCAGATTATCACTTTCAACAGTGCAATGAAGGCAAAAATGTGAAAGGTCACAGGACTTTTACATATACTGTAGAATATGTGCACTTTCCTCTATACAATCAAATACATTTGAACTTTGATCAGCAGTTGATTAAAACAAAAGTTCACAGGGCCGTTATGCCTTAACTACACAAACAAGCCATAATGAATGTTGAAAATGACCTCTTTTTCATTGACATAGCTGGGTCAAACACCAGGGGAGGAAAACCCTATCTTCCTCCCAAGTGATGAAGAGCATGACTGGTTGCTGGCCAAGATATGGGTGAGATCTGCTGACTTCCACGTGCACCAGACAGTCACACATCTTCTTAAGACACATCTGATATCTGAGGTCTTTGGCATAGCCATGTTCAGACAACTGCCTGCAGTTCATCCTGTTTTTAAGGTAATGTCTCTGTTCTCTCATTAAAATTGATACCATAATATAAATGATAATGTCCATATTGTTCAATACAAGTCCTCCTAAAGAAATAGTATGAATATATGTGGTCGAGAGAACATTCTAAGAAGCAACCTTTGCTCTTCCAGTTGCTTTTACCTCACATTCGCTTCACCATTGCCATTAACACAAAGGCCCGTGAGCAGCTCATCTGTGAGTGTGGACTCTTTGACAAGGTAAGTTTATCTCTCGTTCAGTTCCCCCATAGACTAACTTCTGTCAAATGTTTTACAAATATTTAACTCTCTATCATGCGCTTGTAAAAGTGTTGTTTCGATATACCTCAGGTTGATTGTGCGATGATCAGTGATGTTAAATAATATAATTGAAAACTTTTTAGATGTTAATTTAGATGGTACCACACGAAGCATTTGTTTTTTAGTGTACCACAAAGCTCATCAGTTGTTATTGTTCAGAGTACTTATAGGTATGCAATTATATTTATAAGGATTTTCCACTATCTACCTGTTGACTACATATGGCCCACAACTCCTTTTGTGTTTAAAATAAGATATAACGTCTTAAAAATTATGACAGGATGTTCATTTTTGGGTGAACTATCCCTGCCAATGTCCACCTACAAAAAGTGCACATTAAATGTTTATTACAATCAATGCATTTTTACCTCCTTTGACTCAAACAAAATTGAGAGTACATGCATGGAAGATCCAGTAACATCTCCGGGAGTTATAGCAGACTACCATTGCTCCATTACAGCAGTGTTTATTATATGTGCGTGGGGTGTGTTTATCTGTGTACCACAGGCTAATGGTACAGGTGGAGGTGGCCATGTAGAGCTGGTCCAGAGGGCCATGAAGACCTTCACCTACAAGTCCCTTTGTTTCCCAGAGAATATCAAAGAACGAGGCATGGACAGTCAGGAGGAGCTACCCTACTACTTTTACAGAGATGATGGCAACAGAGTCTGGGAGACTGTGAAAAAGTACAGTATATTAATTCTGTATAAATGAAACAAATCAACATTTCATTTTCATCTTCTAAAGCGTTAACAAATTATGCTCAATGACAAATGCCCATTTTACTTGCCTTAATAATTTTAGAATGATTTGATCTCTTCATAGTTTTGTGTCAGATGTAGTGGACGTCTATTATGACAAGGATGAGACTATTCAGGAGGATGAAGAGGTCCAGGCATTTGTTAAAGATGTTTGCAGCTTCGGAATGCAGGATTTTGACTATTGTGGTACGTTTTTCCAAAATGATTTTGGTTTGAGTATGTTTTTATTCTTTATGAACTCCTTTGAGCTGCCTAGGTTTAAATGATCTGCTCAGTGGCACAGTACCTACAGTATCACATTGGTGACAGAATAAGACTATAACGTCAGTAACTCTCCAATTCTTGTCTCACCATACTCTTCATAAGCTTGAACTGAACATCAGATCTTGGCAGAATTTCCCTTTTTGGATCAGCATCTGTTGAAACAAGATTGTTAAAAACAATTTTTTTATATTCTGATCTTTACATCCTGTCTAAAGCGGACATGAGAGTTATGTCACGTCAAAAACAACAGAAACCCATAATAATCAATGATGCTGTCTACACTGGAAGCATCCACTAATAAACGGGTGACGTTTTTGCGCTGCACGCCCTGGTGCTACTACATAAACTAAACGGTTTAAAACATTTGTGTCGACACGTCCAGTGTAACCTCGAGCTGTTGTGGTGCGTTGTGTCAACGAACGTGTCTGGTGTAGACAGGGTGATAGGTCTGCACGTGTTTGTGTAAATGTGAATATCTCTGACTTCTGATTGAGAACTTTAGTGATTTGATGTTTTCATGGTCTGCAGAGTTTCCCAAGACATTGCAAACCAAAGAGCAGCTAGTGGAGTATCTAACTATCGTTATCTTCACTGCTTCTGCACAACATGCTGCAGTAAACTTTGGTCAGGTGAGATTACACATGCTTTTCTAGGCACTATCCTAAAATTGTTGCTTGGAATTGTATTATATTAACACAACTCTAATGTCATCTTACAACCCATTATTCCAGTTTGACTGGTGTTCATGGATTCCCAATTCCCCCCCAACCATGCGGAAGCCTCCACCTACAAAGAAGGGTGAGATAGATCTGAAGTACATAGTGGAGAGTCTGCCTGATCGGGGACGATCCTGCTGGCATCTTGGAGCAGTGTGGGCCCTCAGTCAGTTTCAGGAAAATGAGGTCTGATGTATTTGATTAACTTGTTACTGTTACAAACACACTCTATAAACTGGGGTCCCCAGGGGGCCGCAAAAGGTGCTAGGTGGTCCGTTGAAAATTTTAGAGAAAGTAAATGTCTTCATAAATGTAAAATAATAAAAAAAAAGACTGTTTATCGAATTTTACATTATTACCATTTCAGTTTAATCAAACTGTTTCTCTTCAGGTTTAGTTATTTAAAATGACCCAATTATTGGGTAGAAAAATATATACTGTCAACGCACTACAAAAAATAGAACTTAGTTCTATTATGATCAATCATTACAAATTGATATTATGCATCATTATATTCGACATGCTTTACTTCGGATTTCATTTATTCTGTTAAGTATTTATTTAAACTACACAGAGAAAATGATTATAAACATAATACAACACAATAAATGTACATAATTAATTATAAATAAACCATAGTTTTTTCATATCTGCATTTTCATGCACTGTTGCAAGCATGTGAAAACTGCGATATAATATAATGATGGTTGAAATTGTCAGTTTAGATCGATGGTTAATGACAATGTTTTTATTTATTTAAAAAAAAAAATTCTCCCCAATTTGGGATGCCCAATTCCCAATTTGCTCTAAGTTCTCATGGTGGCGTGGTGACTCGCCTCAATCCGTGTTGCGGAGGACGAATCTCAGTTGCCTCCGCGTCTGAGACCGTCAATCCGCGCATCTTATCACGTGGCTTGTTGAGCGCATTACCGCGGAAATGTAGACGTGTGGAGGCTTCACGCTATTCCCTGTGGCATCCACACACAACTCACCACGTGCCCCACCGAGAGCGAGAACCACACATTATGGAGACTACAAGGAGGTTAACCCATGTGATTATACCCACCCTAGCAACTGGGCCAATTTGGTTGCTTAGGAGACCTGGCTGGAGTCACTCAGCATGCCCTGGATTTGAACTCACAACTCCAGGGGTGGTAGTCAGCTTCAATACTCACTGAGCTACCCAGGCCCCGCTAGTCGTTTTTATATGGTCAATAATTGGCTGACACGTCGGTGCATCCCTACAGATAATTAAAAATATATATATTTTGGTTTTGATACAATAACATTATAAAAGCTAAATATTTAAATTGTTCTTACATTTTCAATGGTCTTTACAAAACCTATTTAGCTACCTTTATATATTTAAGGAGGGGGCCCCTCACAAGGTGATTTTCATATTTGGGTTCCTTGGCATCAAAAAGTTGTGAAACCAGTGTTCCCTTTACAAAAATCCTCACTTTGATGCTGCGCTGCTAAGCGCTATGGGGAAACAATCTTATTGTGAGCTGCTCTGAACATGTGTGTAACACGTCAATGAAATTGACTGAAATTTATAGCCTCGGTTGGTGAGATCATTGGACGCACCTGTGGCCAGGCTATAAATAGGAGGCATCACCAGAGTGTCGTCAGACATTTTTCTTCAGAGCTTTCTCTCTGTGTTTTCACAAAACTCTTGTTAGAAAATTGTTTAAAAATCTAAGTCTTTTCCTTCCTTCTCTCTTTTTATATATATATATATATATATATATATAAAAAGAAAAGAAAAAGGGGAAAATGGCGGAAAAACAGGGCAAACAATGCGTGTTTCCTTGTCAGCGTTCTATGTCTGACAGGGACACGCATCAATTTTGCTTTGTTTGCTTGGGGGAAGAGCACGCTACTCTCGCGTTGGAACAGGGTGGGTGCGCGCATTGCGACCTACTTTCGGTCGGGATGCTTCGCGCTCGCCTTGCTTACTTCCGAGAGCCGGCACCCACACTTCATTCGTGGGGCTCTCACATGGATCTGGCTGAGGAGCGAGAGACGGGTTCGCCCCTTTCGCTCGCTCTCTCCCCAGATCCTGCTGGTCCCTCGCGTGATCCTGAAGCGTGCTTCGGCGCCTCTTCAGTTCACGAGGGGGACCTCCATTCCCTTGGGTCAGATTCCGAGTTAACCGCATCTGAGCGCTCCAATCGCGATTCTAAATCTTCGGAGGAGCTGCTCGATGTGGTTACTCGCGCGGTGGCCAGGCTTCAAATAGACTGGCCACGTGACCAAGTTCCCCCCAAGCGCTCTAAGTTAGAGGACAGATTTCTGTCTGGTGACCAAGGGAAGGGAACACCTCATCAGTCCCTTCCCTTCTTTGATGATCTCCATGACGAGCTTTCTCGTTCTTGGAATAAACCTTATACCTCGCGCATTCACGTGCCCTCGATGTCAATATATTCGACTATCGTGGGCGCTGAGGCGCGAGGGTATTTAAAGATGCCACCGGTCGAAGAGACACTTGCGGGTTATCTCTCGCTGGGTTCGGCATCGTCGCTTAATAAATCTGCTCTCCCTTCTAAGCCATGCAGGGTAACCTCCATGCTGGTCGGGAGAGCATATCAAGCGGCGGGTCAGGCTGGTGCTGCGCTGCACACCATGGCTGTCTTGCAGGCGTACCAGGCTGACCTACTAAAAGATTTGAGTGCTGGAAGAGGCCTCGACGACGAAGCTTTTTCTGAACTTCGTCGAGCTACGGATTTGTCTCTCCGTGCCACCAAGCAGTCAGCCCGTGCTATTGGCCGGTCTATGTCCGCTTTGGTTAGCACTGAGAGGCACTTATGGCTTAATCTATCCAGCATCAAGGATAAGGACAGAGTTTTCCTCCTTGATGCCCCAGTTTCGCCTTCTGGTCTCTTTGGAGACGCCATGAACACGGTTATCTCCAGATTCCAGGAGGCGAAAAGCCATGAGGAAGCCTTTGGGCAATTCCTTCCTCTTCGCACTCAGGGGGCGAGGCCGTCGGTCACCCAGTCTCGCCCTGATTCTGTTAGGAGGGAGGTTCAGAAACAGTGCGTGGCAAGTCGTGCTCCCCCTCGCAGAGATTGGGGACAGGCTCGTCGCCCTCAGCAACCTCCCAAACAAGACCTCAGGGCTTGTATCTCCAAGAGAAAGAATCCCTGACGGTCTTGTATCCAACCCTGTGAGGGTAGTTCCCTTCGGGACGGGGCGCGTGTATCATTCACTTCGGCCCTCCCGATACCCTAACGAAACATCTTCACTCCCGCCACCCTTGGTGTTTCGGGTGACAGGGGTTTCCAACAAAATGTTGAATGTACCGTTGCTCCCTGCCATAATCCAGGACACGGAACATTCGACACCCCCTCGACAGGAAGTCTTGAAATTAGTTCCCATCTCAGAGAACCTGGCAGCGTGGAAACTTCTGCCAGGTATTTCTATGTGGGTTCTAAAAACAGTAGAAAAAGGCTACAGAATTCAGTTCGCTTGCCGCCCTCCGAGCTTCAACGGCGTGGTTTCCACTACCGTAAGCCCGGAACAGGCATGTCTACTTCAGGTAGAACTGCAAAATCTCTTGGAAAAAGGGGCCATAGAACATGTTCCCCTTCCAGAGAAAAAGTCTGGCTATTACAGCAGATACTTCCTGGTCCCCAAGAAAGGGGGGGGGGGGTTGCGTCCCATCTTAGATCTTCGTGCCTTGAACCGCTCGGTCAAGACGCTCAAGTTCAAGATGCTAACAGTCAGGTCCGTCGTGTCTCAGTTCCAACGTTTCGATTGGCTGGTCACGATCGACCTCATGGACGCATCCTTTCATATTGGAATTCTGCCACAGCACAGGAAGTTCCTGAGGTTTGCTTTCGGGGACGAAGCCTTCCAGTATCGGGTCCTTCCATTCGGCCTAGCCCTATCACCCCGCACATTCACGAAATGCGTGGATGCAGCACTGGGTCCTTGCGACTCCAGGGCATCAGCATTCTGAATTATCTAGACGACTGGCTGATCCTAGCCCAGTCTCAAGAACTGGCAGTTCAGCACAGGGATATCGTCTTGGCTCATCTAGGTTCTCTGGGTCTGAGACTCAACGCCAAAAAGAGCGTTCTTTCCCCGACCCAGAAAATTTCCTATCTAGGGGTTATATGGAATTCGATCACGATGCAGGCACAGTTGTCTCCCGCTCGTGTCATCTCCATTCAGAAATCCCTGAGCATTCTCAGGCTAGGTCAAGGTTGCACTGTTCTTCAGTTCCAACGAATATTAGGTCTCATGGCGTCTGTGTCCACGGTGATTCCTTTGGGCCTTCTCCATATGAGACCGTTTCAGCTGTGGCTAAAAGCCAGGGGGTTTCATCCAAGGGCCAGTCCCCTCAGGCAAATAAGGGTTACGTGCCCAGTGCTTCGTTCCCTTTCTATGTGGTTCAGACCCCGGTTTCTCACCTTGGGTCCCACTCTTGGTGCGTTGTGTCATCGCAGGATGCTTACGACAGACGTCTCCCTGACGGGTTGGGGTGCGGTCTTAAGTGGTCGTCCAGCCCAAGGGGAATGGGAGAGTCATCAACTCGATTGGCACATAAACCACCTCGAGCTGATGGCAGTATTTCTGGCCCTGAAATACTTTCTCCAACATTTGAGAGGCTGCCATGTCCTTGTGCGGGTGGACAACACAGCAGCAGTCTCCTACATAAATCATCAAGGAGGCCTACGTTCTCGCCACCTCAATTTGCTGGCACGTCGGATTCTCCTTTGGGCCCAGGGCAAGTTACTGTCACTCAGGGCAGTCTATATCCCTGGACGCCTGAATGTGGGAGCAGATTTTCTGTCCAGACAAAACTTACCATCGGGCGAGTGGAAACTCCATCCCGAGGTAGTACAACAGATTTGGGAGAGATTTTACAGAGCCGAAGTGGACCTCTTCGCCTCTCAAGAGACTGCGCAATGTCCCCTCTACTTCTCTCTGAGTCACCCAGCCCCCCTGGGTCTGGACGCGATGACGCATACATGGCCCAGAATGCGCCTGTATGCATTCCCTCTGGTTTCTCTGCTCCCGGGAGTCCTGGCCAGAGTTCGCCAGCAAGGGTCTTGCCTCTTATTGATAGCGCCTCATTGGCCGAACAGGGTTTGGTTCTCAGAGATGATGTCTCTCCTAGACGGCTCGCCCTGGGCGATTCCGGACAGGAGGGACCTTCTGTCTCAAGCACAGGGGACAATATTTCATCCCTGGCCCGAATTGTGGAAACTTCACATTTGGCCCCTGAAGGGTACCAACTGAGGGACACAGGGCTGTCGCTTGGGGTTATTGAAACCATTCTTAGTGCTAGGGCTCCCTCCACCAGAAGAATTTACACCAATAAATGGGGTGTCTTCGAAAGGTGGTGCAGTTCACATGATGCAGATCCAGTTAACTGCCAAATTGTTTCAGTTCAGGAGTTTCTGCAGGAAAAACTGTCAGCAGGCATATGCCCCGCTACTCTCAGGGTTTATGTGGCCGCCATTTCGGCTTGCCACGCCTTGATTGACGGGGTGCCTTTAGGGAGACATCCTCTACTCGCCCGCTTCATTCGTGGAGCCAGGCGACTGAGGCCTCCCGTTAGGGCCAGAACTCCTTCGTGGGACTTAACAATAGTCCTGGAGGCTCTGGTCGAGACCCCTTTTGAACCTCTGGAGACAGCGTCTGACAGACTTCTGACTCTCAAGATGGTCTTCCTTATGGCTATTACCTCTCTTAAGAGGATTGGGGATCTACAGGCTCTGTCTATTCTGCCGACCTGTTTAGAATTTGCCCCCGGTATGGCCAAAGCAATTTTGCATCCTCACCCTGATTACCTTCCTAAAGTTCCTTTTTCGACAATACATCCTGTCACTTTAGAAGCCTTCTGCTCCCCGCCGTTTTTAACGCCGGAGCAGGAAAGACTTCACGGACTCTGCCCAGTCCGTGCCCTTCAGATTTATGTCCACCGCACAAGCCAGTGGCGTAAATCAGGGCAATTGTTTGTTTGCTATGGGGGCCGCAACAGGGGGGCGGCCGCTACTAAGCAGACTATGTCACATTGGGTGAGGGATGCTATTGCCCTGGCCTATGAGGCGCGCGGTCAAGCTTCGCCAGTAGGTGTCAGGGCTCACTCCACCAGAGGGGTCGCTTCCTCTAAAGCCTTGGCTAGAGGGGTCCCTCTGCAGCAAGTTTGTGATGCGGCAGGTTGGTCCTCTCCGCACACATTCATTAAATTCTATAGTTTGGATGTTCATGCTACTCCGGGCTCTTACGTCCTCGAGTCGACATCTCAGACTCATGCAGGAACAAGTTTGTGACGTGGCGGGCTGGTCCTCTCCACGCACATTCTACAATTTTCTACATGGGCTAGGATGTTTTGCTACCCCGGACTATGTCCTTGGGTCGACATCACAGGCTCATGCCAAATCCAAGTTCATGGTACGAACTTTTGAGTTAGAGCCCTTGGATCGGCTTCTCAAACTCATCTTTTGACTTTGTGGGCTAGATGCTCCGCTACTCCGGACTCTTATGTCTTTGAGTCGACATCTCAAGCTCATGTCTAACCAGGTTTGTGATACGGCAGGCTAGTCCTTTCCGCACACACTCTTCGGATTTTATGGTGTTAGATGTTCTGCTACTCTGGGCTTATGCTCATCTTAAGCTCATGTCTGGAACCTCTCGCGTTCTGTGAAAACACTTCACAACGATCAGGGGTCCGGACAGCCCCAGTGCGGCGGCGTGGGCATTTCGTTCCCCATAGCGCTTAGCAGCGCAGCATCAAAGTGAAGCTTTTTGTAAAGGGAACGTCTCGGGTTACTTGTGTAACCCTTGTTCCCTGAAAAAAGCGCAACGAGATGCTGCGCTTCTTTTGCCGCACTGGGACGTCCCAGGACCGCTCTTCAGAAAAATAATCTGACGACACTCTGGTGACGCCTCCTATTTATAGCCTGGCCACAGGTGCGTCCAATGATCTCACCAACCGAGGCTATAAATTTCAGTCAATTTCATTGACGTGTTACACACATGTTCAGAGCAGCTCACAATAAGATTGTTTCCCCATAGCGCTTAGCAGCGCAGCATCTCGTTCCGCTTTTTTCAGGGAACAAGGGTTACACAAGTAACCCGAGACGTTCTAAACTCACTTTTACTCCATATACAGTACTGTTTTCATACAGTTTTAAAGCAACATAAAGGTAAAGACATGTAAGACATGGTATTGAAAGATAATCACATTGAATATATGATTTCTGCAGTTGTTCTTAGGCATGTATCCTGATGAGCACTTCATTGAAAAACCTGTGAAGGAGGCCATGGTAAAATTCCGCAAGAAACTTGCAGAAATAACCATAGTCATCAAGACCCGAAATGAAGGAAAAAAGCTGCCGTACTATTATCTGTCTCCTGACAAAATCCCAAACAGTGTGGCTGTCTGATTTTATAGTAACAGGTGAACAAGAGTATTTTATGGGTTAAAGTTGATGTATGTATTTTGTCTTTGTTAAAATAATTTCTTGTTTGCTAGCTTAATATGCAAAAACAACTAGAAGTATGACATTTGTAGGTTGACTTCACTGAAAATTGTGTGATGTTAACACTATGATTTGGCGCTATCAAAATGTTGCTGTGTTTGTTTGTGTGTCTCAACCAGTCAGTCTTAGCAACACTGGCTCAACCAATGGCATGAGTTTGGGGTGAGACTACTTGTTTGCAGTTTTGGGGAGTAACGGAATACAAGTAAAATTCAAAATATAAGTAACTGCATTCCACTACAGTTACAATTTAAATCATTGGTAATTAGAATAAAGTTCTAAATGTATTTTGATTACTGAAGAGATTACTTTACATTGTATTGTCATTTGTTTCATTTAATATTTAGTCCTTTCAGATGGAAAACATTAATACATATTAATGATGCAATACAAAGTGCATTTGAACAGTGGTGAAACACTTTCTTATGATGTGTATTTTGTCTTACTGTACTGAGTTTTATAGTAAAAACAAGTGAAAATATCTACCAGTGCTGAAGAAGTAATCCAAAGTATTTAGAATACGTTACAGACCTTGAGTAATCAAATGGAAAAAAATACAAATAAAATTTTACAGCATGTGTTCTGTAATCTGTAGTGGAATACATTTCAGAAGTAACCCTCCCAACCCTGCCTGTTTGTCAGACCAAAGTAAGAAGGGAGGAGTCTCCATGAAACCTGACCAAAGTCATTATTTTGCAGTTCGCTATGCAAAACGCTAATGGTGCATTAATAACACATCTTCACTTTTAAGTAGCCTAATAAAAAAAGGAAACGGTAGCAATTTTATATATCAAGTAGCTGAGTTAGAGGATTTTCATAATTTTGTGTATTTACATTTATTTTGTGAGTAATAATCAGGAAATCATACAGAAAATATCTAATTATAAGGTTTTAATTTATGTTGTACCCCAAAATGATTTTATACCTGCTTATATTATATTTGATGAGTGTATTTTTTCCTTGTTTATTTTACCAAAAATGTCAAATAAACTAAGATTTTTTTTTTTTTTAATCGCAAAGCCAAATAGGGGAACTTTTTTACTTGGTCTTTATTGATGTCCTGTCTCCTGTACCATTACAAATTATAATTCAAAAATTACAATGACCTTTGCATACATATGATCCAGTTTTTATATTTCAAGAGGTTCTTCTAACACATCATTTTCACACCACAATATTAACTTTTGTAAGCTATTTGGGTAACAAAGCAATAAATGTGTCTTAATTGTACAAATTACTTTAAAAAAGCCTTGTCAGTCTTAATAATCACAACAATTTTTGTTGGATTGCTTATTTGTAAAATCAAGATTGTTTCAGTTTCCATAATTAGTTGTAAAGACAAGAGACACTATATCGGATATATATAAATATATATATATATATATATATATTTATTTATTTATTTTTTCTTCTGATTACATTTTATTATCGATTCATATAAATAACAAAGAAAAGGAAAACAAATATACACAGAATCAACATTTAAACCCCACCCTGTCCTTCAACAACATCCCTGTGGTCACACATGATTATAGACACACACACAAAAAAAAATATATAGTATATATATTAATCACATACACTTAAAACTAAAGTTCTCTCTCCAGTGCCCCTACCCGAGAGCCCTCCAAAAATGTCAAAAATGTTACCATCAAATGAATCCCAATTCCCTAGCCTTCTACATGACACTTCCTCAAAAGCCGCCATCCTCCCTATCTCCGTGCACCATTCTTGAAATGAGGGCTCTCCTGCCAACGTCCATCCCCTTAAAACAATTTGTCTGCCAGTCATAACACTGGTTAGGACCCAATTGTTTCGTGTTTATCCCCTATATTGATGACTGCCCCATCGACTAAAATACAGAGTCTGTTTTAAAATGAAATTTGAGCGCCCAATATATCACACATAAACTCTGAACTTTCAACCAAAATTCTTGGATCTAAACATGCCACCAAAAAACATGGGTTGTGTCTCCATCTTCTGATTGGCATCGCCAGCAGGTGGGTGTGTCTTTAAGACCAAGCGTATACAATCTAGAGGGGGTCCAATAGTATCAATGTAAAATCTTGAATTGCATAAGTCCTTGCATCTCTAGATACAGACTTCCTCCTCCAAATCCTAGGTTTGTTTTTTGTTTGTGCGATTAACATTTATATTGATTCATCTATTAAATATGAACAGCAGAACATATATATATATATATATATATATATATATATATATATACAGAATCAATATTTAACTCTCACTATACAACCCTCCCCCCATCCCCCACCCTCCCCCCAACAACACCCCAGTGGTCACATCATTTTAGACATACAACAAAAATAGATATATAAAGAGATAAATAAGTAAAATAAAAAAATAAATTTATAAATATATATTTCCCCTTCTGTCACTCACTAGACGTGTCAATTGTAGTGACACAAAGACTTCTTTCGGGAGCCTCGGATACCTCTAAATATGAAAAAGGCCAATGCCAAATTGGCGAACAGAATTTGCATGTCCCGCTCCCAGACATACGTGTATAAAAGGCAGGGATCGTGCATCTGCACAGTCAGATTATTTCCTCGGAGCTGAGCGGTTGTGTGTGTGTTCAACGAGCTGAAACCTCTCTCTGTTCCACTCACCTCTAAGAGAGCTTTCCTGTTGGATCTATGGCGCATTGCCAGCAGCTTTCTCCCTCCTCTGCACACCAGTGCAGTCCACGTCCCTGGGCGCTTTGACAGTTGTCTTCTAAAAGAACAATCTCCTCTAAAAGAGTATTATTTTCAAGAAAATAAATGAGTTAACTCTTGGCGGCGAACGTCTTTTAAAAGATACATCTTTTTCAAGATGCCCCTCCGCCTTTGCGTTGTTCCTGGATGCGGCAGATATCTCTCCACTTCTGATGGCCATAGGCGCTGCCTTGTGTGTCTGTGCGTTTGTGGATGGTTAATGTACTCACTGCGAGAACCTGACCATGGCATCGTTGCGGTCGCGGCTTTCCTTTCTCAAAGGAAACAACACTCCAGCCGCTCCCACTTTGCTCCTTTTTCCCACGGGATTGAGGACGACACGGCTGACGATGGAGGTGATTTGGGGAGTTCAGCGGGCGCAGTTTCGCCGGGTAAATCCCCACGAACCACCCACCCCCAGGCACGCTCGATTGCTTCTGTCCGGGCTCGACTTGAGACCGGCTCTCCTCATGGCCAGTCTGATGTCTCCATCGGTGCCATGGAGCAGGATGATGACGTCGCCGCTGCATTGGAGAGCGTCGCGGCTGGCAGACTGGTGGACTCAGCTGGGCTGCCGCCTTCAGGCTTTCCCGTCCAGTTCGAGGCTGACACTCAGATGTCCGATATGCTTGACCGGGCCGCCGTGATCGTGGGGCTGGACTGGAACCCTCCATGTCACCCCCCCCCCCCCCCCCCCCTCCTTTATGATGAGCTAACAAGGTTGTCGAGGGCACCTTTTACTGTCCAGAACCGACCTCCTTACTCATCTGCTCTCACTACCCTCGACGGTGGAGCAATCCATGGGTATACGGCAGTCCCCCAGGTGGATAAAGCGGTTACGGTGCACCTGTTTCCGCCAAGCGCAACCACTTGGCAGGATCCGGCACTCCCCTCCAAGGCCTGTAGGACGACTTCGTTGCTGACAGCGAAAGCCTACAGGGCCTCCGGACAGGCCGCCTCTGCCCTGCATGCCATGGCCTTCCTGCAAGTTCACCAGGCCGAGGCACTAAAAGTTCTGCACGTGGTTAGTCCTGATCCTGATGTGCTGCAGGAACTGCACTCAGCTACCGACCTCACCCTCCAGGCCACGAAGGTCACAGCGTGGGGAATCGGACAGGCGATGACCACTCTTGTGGTCCAGGAGCATCACCTATGGCTGAACTTGGTCGAGATGTGGGAAACTGACAAAGCCCGCTTTCTCAACGCCACCATCTCCCAGCTCGGCCTATTCAGCGACACCGTTGAAGACTTTTTTCTTCACCAGTTTTCAGCGGTGAAGAAACAGACAGAGGCCATCCAACACATCCTACCTCGCTCGCCGTGGGCGTCCCCATGTGGAGCCAAGAAACCAACAGGTAGCTTCATCTCAACCAGGGCCCAGCTCTCAGCCCCGGCGTAGAGCTACTAACAGGAAGTGGATGACCCCCGTCCCACGAACCTCTTCCAGGACCCGGAAGGCTTCTAAGCATTCCTGAAATGGGCCACCCAGGGGACGAGATGTTCGCTCAGGAGCAGGTAGCCAGATTACTCCTTCCCCTGGTGGAAGGCCTGGAGGAAAATCCTTGGTTTCCGTGTTTTAATACACACTTTGTCAATAAAAGAGCGATTTCCTCATTCCCTGGGTCACCTAGCCCACAAACACCTTTTTTACGGCACCCCGGCAACAGAACCTTACAGGCGAAGTGGCACTCTGGACGTAGAAACTTCACCTCCTCCTCCACATCTGTAGAGCTTCACAACCCCGGCTGGCCGGTTCTGAAGAGTCCAGAGGACGCCTCACTAGGACCTTGACCTCAGTCACTAACCCGCCCCCTACTGGGTACGTGTGGCTTACACTTTCCAACCCGTCGCGCTGGTAGGCCAGGACCATCTGACTTGGCTACGCGATTTAGTTCACCAGGCGTCTGCCCCATTTCAGCAGCATCCGCCTCATGTCGGTGGACGGCAAAAAAAAAAATCGCTACCCAAAGGATGCGATAGAGCCTGTCCCTCCTGGCTAATCCTAGCTCACTCTTCAGAGGCACTATGCACCCACAGGGCAACCCGGTATCACGCCGAGGCGTGAAATAGACACGCCGGTCCACTCGCGGATGCGTGTCTATTTCACGCTTTGCCTCCTCTAGGCGTGTACATGACACGCGCGCGTCTACGTAGAATACCGGCAGGGGGCGATCGTTTCCTCAACGCCAACAACTCTCCGCGCACCAAAGAGGAAGCGATATATCGCGTTCTCCAGTTCCGGTTAGCAGGATATATATTTTTGTATATAAATACACTTTTTAAATAAATATATATATATATATATATATATATATTTATTTATTTATTTACATCAGCACAAGATACTCGACAGCCCACACACACACACACACACACACACACATATAACAACGTTAGGCTACAGCAACGTTAGGATTTCTTCATGAAAGCAGCACTATAATGAACCTTTATTTGTCACATATGGTCACAAGTGAAAGTAACCGGCGAAATTGGCCGGCATCCCGCCCGCACGAACGTGCAACGCGACGACAACGGTATCGCTTCCTCTTTGGTGCGCGGAGAGTTGTTGGCGTTGAGGAAACGATCGCCCCCTGCCGGTATTCTACGTAGACGCGCGCGTGTCATGTACACGCCTGGAGGAGGCAAAGCGTGACACCGACACGCATCCGCGAGTGGACCGGCGTGTCTATTTCACGCCTCGGCGTGATATCGGGTTGCACAGGGACCAGGTGCTCAGGCACCTCAGCTATCTAGGGCTTCAGGTCAACTAGGAAAAGAGCTCTCCCCGGTTCAGAGCATCTCTTTTCTCAGAATGAAGTTAGACTTAGTCTCAATGGTAGCGCGCCACACAAACGAGCACACGCAGTCATGCAGATTTGCCTCCCATCATTTAAAATAGGCACTGCGTTCCCTCTAAAAGAGTTACGGAGACTCCTGGGGCATATGGCCTCCTCAGCCACAGTCATGCCGCTAGGGATGATGCATATGAGAACGTTTCAGCACTAGCTTCAGACTCGAGTTGCGAGATGGGCATGGCACCATGGCACGTATCGTGTAATCTTCACCCCCCTCTGCCATCAGCTATTCAACTCCTGGACAGGCCTCTGCTTCCTGTGGATAGGAGTCCCCCTGCAGTAGGTGTCCAGACACATCGTAGTCACCACAGATGTCTCCAAACAGGGTTGGGGCGGCGTGAGCAACAGGCACACAGTCGCTGGTTCCTGGTCGGGCCACTGGCTGCGTTGGCACATTAACTGCCTAGAGTTGCTGGCTGTAATTCTTGCCCTGCGGAGGTTTCTCCCACTGATCCGAGGCAAGCACGTCTTGATCCGTTCAGACAGCACCACGATGGTAGCATACATAAATCACCAAGGCGCCGTGGGTTCTCGTCATATGTCACAACTCGCCAGCCATCTCCTCCTCTGGAGTCTGGCACAGACTGAGGTTGCTGCACACAACTCATATCCCAGGCAGCCTCAACACGCAGCGGACGCGCTGAAGGCTCCACCCCCAGGTGGTTCAGCTGATCTGGGACAATTATGGCAAAGCACAGTTAGACCTGTTTGCTTCCCAGGAGAACTCCCTTTGGCAAGTCCCCTCAGGACAGATGCGTTGGCACACAGCTGGCCCCGGGGGCTGCGCAAGTAAGCGTTTCCCCTACACAGGTGCTGTGCAAGGTCAGGGAGGATGGGGAACAAGTCACTCTAGTGGCCCCTTACTTGGTTCTTGGATCTCACGCTCCTCGCGACAGCACCTCCCTGGCAGATCCCACCAGCAGTGGTCTACCACCAGCTGTCATAGACACCATCAACCAAGCCAGAGGCACCTCTCTAGCAGACATATGTAGAGCAGCCGGCTGGGCGACACCCAATAACTTTGCGAGATTCTTCAATCTCCGGGTTGAGTTGGTTTTGTCCCGTGTTTTGTAAGGCCCGAGCATGTAGAACTCGGTAACACAGGATGACTGACCAGGTGTACCGTTTGTGCTATCGCCTTTCCCCTCCACTGAGTCGAACATGTGCGCTTTTTCTCCCAGGTGAGACCACTAAACTCGCGCTTAATCCCCCTGTGTGTATTTTCCACAGTACGGTCCCCCTGCAGGCGTACCGAGTCTCCCTCTGGCAGCCCCCTCTGCCCCCCGGTCTCTGTGTCTGTAGCAACTCCTCCCTCGCTAGGTAGGATCTACCACTGTGCCTCTTCCACATGGGGCCTGAAAGCCCATGTGACGTATTCACCGCATTTAACCTTCCCCCAGTATGGGCAGGATGTGGTCTCCGCGGGGTCTTCCACGGGTTCCCCCTGAAAAAATAGGAGTTGGAAAAAAACACCTTCCTCGATGCGTGCTATAGCATTAAATGGCCCTAGCCGCAACCAATACTCTACGAGGAGAAACATAGAGAGAGAAAAGGCAGCGGCTGGTGCACCCTGCTCCCACACAACGTCGAGTGAGTGACAGAAGGGGCACGTCTAGGTTACTAGTGTAACCCCCATTCCCTGATTGAGGGAACGAGACATTGTGTCCCCCTTGCCACAACACTGTACCAAGCCGCTGTGATGGTGCACGATTCCTGCCTTTTATACCCATATGTCCGGGGGCAGGACATGCAAATTCTGTTCGCCAATTTAGCATTGGCCTTTTTCATATTCAAAGATATCCGAGGCTCCCGACAAAGCCTTGGATGTAGAAGACCTTTGTGTCACTACAATCGACACAATGCCTCGTTCCCTCCATCAGAGGTTACAATAGTAACCTAGATGATATATATAATAAACTAATTACATACCTACCCTCCCCAAGAGCCCTCCAACAAAAAAACAGATATCTGCCCCACTTCTTCACAAACAGATCTAGACTCCCCAGTCTTCTGGATACCCCCTCCTCAAGAGCTGCAACTCTGGCCATCTCTGAACACCACTGGCAAGTAACTGATTTTTTTTTTAAGATATAAATTATATTTTAATAAGGAACTTAAATGAAAAGACAAACACACAAATGTGTCGGACAGCTGCCCGTAAATCTCAAATTCGCACTGCAGCTTCCAGTCGGCATTTATCCCTCTCTGAGGCTTGATTAGCCTGATAAGGGGCCGGGTGTGCAGCATCACGACCCGGCCTCGCCCTCCGCCCTGTAACTTAATCTAATCAATAAATGTACTCCTGAACCTGTATATTTCCAAAATCTTAAAAAGATAATCCCATTCTACTATAACAAATGCCTTTTCAGCGTCAAGTGAGATGCAGCGACTGGAGTCTGATCATTTACCACTGACCACATGATATTGATGAAACGCCTAATGTTATCAGAAAAGCTACGGCTTTGAATAAACCCCACCTGATCTATATGTATAAGACATGTCATAACTTTACTTTTTACAAAATGTTTACATCTATCTGGATCAGAGAAATTAGACGGTAACTCTTACACTTGCTTGGATCTTTGTCCTTTTTAAGAATTAGACTGATCGGGCTTGTGTCATGGTTGGAGAAAGCTTTCCATTCTTTAATGATTCCATTTAAACTTCTAACAAAAGTGGATGTTCTGTAGCATAAGATCTAAAAAAATTCAGCGGCAAAGCAATCTGGCTTTACCTCACCAAGCTCCTCCAAGGTTATCTCAGAATCAAGATAATTTTTTTGCTTAGTTGTCAGTTTAGGAAGTTCTAATGTTTCTACAAAGTTTCTAATATTTCATCAGTAGACGAAGACGTGGAACTAAAGAGATCAAAGTAGAATTCTTTAAAAGCATTATTAATATCAATGGCTGAGGTAAATATTTTACCACCAGAAGATTTCACTGAGGGAATGGTAGAAAAAGACTTTCTCTGCTTTATATATCTTGCCAGAAGTTTTTTCTGCATTGTCCCCAACTCAAAGTATGATTGTCTTGCCCTGAATAGCCACAAACTCCACCTTCCGTGACAAAATAGTACTCCACGAGTTCTTGTGCTTTGGATTTTTTGGTGAAAGCAGCATACTGAATGATCTGACCCCTAAGAACCACCTTAAGTTTCTCCCAAACCACGCCCACAGAGGATACTGAGGACCAGTTGCTCTACA